>JAWWNJ010000082.1:600000-1199422 GCA_037176885.1 Favolaschia claudopus
GAGCAGGACTTCGAGCTGTGTACTCAATTCATCCTTTGATGCTCATTCTAACTCATTTTCAGCACTTTTTCACCCGGGATTTTGCCGCCGGCAGGCAAAAACCGCGCTCCAGACTCAAAACAGCGACTTTGGACTGATCCTCACGAGCATTTCAGCTCGTTGATGTCCGGCGCGTAGTTTTGAGTATATGGAAATTCTTCCCGTGAGCCGAGTTTCAGGTGCGTATTCCTTTTCTCTTCTTATCCTCATTCTGATGTCATTTCGGCACCTTTGCACTGGGATTTTGCCGCCGGCAGGCAAATGCCGCTCCTCCAGACTCAACATACTCTCTTACACGGGGTGCTTTTCTCCAGGTCTCGCACTTCAAAGATCGCTCCAGTCGAATTCCCGAGCTTTTCGGGAATTCGATTTTTCGCCGTCCGGCGAGCGAGTTTCGCGACGAGGCGACCCAGCGGTGAGTTGAATTTGGTTTTCAATTCAGTAGAATGTTTACCTTTGATTCGGCTCCCTGCCGGTGGCGTTGTTCCGTTTCCCAAACTTAACCATGATCAAAATTCAAACCTCGATTTTTCGGCGTCCGCCGATCGCCGAATTCATACGGAAACGTGTCCAGGTAAGCAAAGTAGTTCATTCAGTTCGATTTCTCCACCCATTTACCTCCAAGTCCGGCTTTCAAATTCGATTTCTCGAGTTCCCGCCAAGTTCAAATTCAGTATCAACGGGTTCCCGGTATGTCTAGTTATTCAAATCCTAAAATCTACGCTAACTTTTGAATTCAGAGTCCGCTTGAAGTCGTCTCGCGAGCGTGAAACTTGAAGTTCCGGTGTGTTCAGAGTTTGAATTTCTTGACTTGTTTGTCTTAGTAGACCTGTCGAGCTTCAAATTGGATCAAGTGGCTTATTTCAAGTGAGCTTGGACTTCTTTCAGTTCGTTGAAATCCTATTTACTGACTGGATTGAATTTCAGTCTTAGCACAATTCAAATTTCACTCAAAACTGCCGACTTGAAGGATTTCTGCGTGACACACAGGTAAGACGCGTTAAATTGACCCTAAATACGACTTGTATACTATCTAAACCCTACATATTGACTTTGACGCGTCGAAACGCGCTAATCAACGCGTCTCGACGCGTCTTCCAACTCCAGCTTGCATTTTTACCACTCAACTAGTTTACGTCTTTACTTGTCCTGTATTTGTTCGAAAAAAATGAATATATTGACTTCAAAACTACCTAGTACATCAGTCCCTACCCAGCCAGCCCAAAAGTGCCGGGAAAACGGCATCCTGCAAGTCCAAAAACCAAATTTTCGCCCACACTCGGCAGTCAGAAACAAAACAAACCAAGCTGCTGAGAGGTCCGTGCACGAACGGCGAGGTATAAGTTGGGGGCTGGCGAGTCGCTTGCGACCTTGGTCGCGCGGCGAGCTTAGTTGCGAGGCGGGGTTGGCGGCGGCTAAGAATTTCCTTTTTGGGATAAACCGCGTTACAAAGACAGTGTGCTCTTGAGTGTATTCATCGTGGGTGTCGAGACAAACTTGTACCTTGAATGTTGTCGGCGGAACGAGGATGCTTGATAGGAACAAACCATGTAATATTTGAGAAACCAGCAAAGGGATTGGTGTCGAGGGCCTTTGAGCTTCGAATCTTAAATTTGGACGTGGTTCAACCTCGGTTGAACTGTGCGCAATTGACAATGACTACTGGCCCGATTTCAGTTCGGATCAGTACTTAGCGGGCCCCCGCATTCTCCCACAGTTACAACCTTGTCTCTTTACGGTGATGACCACCACCACTCCCGTTAACCATCGCTTTGTGCGGTATCGACTTTCACCAGACGGCGAACCGAAAATTGGATTGGTCGACGCTGAAGAAACAAATGCTACAGAGATTTTAGGATACACAGATCTGTTCAAGCTCATCGAGGCACACCCGAATCTGCGTAGTGATCACAAGTTCACGACGGGGGAAGTCGTGCCTCTGAAGACAGCTGAAATTCTGGCCCCTCTTCCTGGACGGGATATACTGTAACTCCCTCTCTCCGCGCTTGAACCATCTGCCGTTTCAATCTGACTACAATTCTTTTCTTGCAGATGCATCGGCAAGAATTGTAAGTTCTTCGTCATGCGACAAACCATAAGAGCAAATTGAACATGACCTCCTGCAGATATCGCACACGCCGCGGAGTTCCACAAGAGTGGTTTCGACAGTTCGGACAAGAAGGAACAACCTGATTTTCCTGTTTTCTTCACCAAACGGGCCACGTCGATCATCCCCACCGGCAAGCCGATCTATACACATCCGGATGTTACTTCGAGTCCGGACTACGAGGGTGAGCTCGGAATCATCATTGGCAAGGCTGGTCTGGCGGCTCCGCGAGAGAAGGCTTGGGAATATGTTTGGTGATACTTCAGAACGGAGACTTTTTGGTGGTGAATCGATTTCTCATTTGAAGTTCCAGGGGCGCAGTCATAATCAACGACGTAACTGCCCGCGAAAAGCAGCGGGACCATAAGCAATTTTATATTGGTACGAGCCATTTCCTTCCCTGATTCTTCTCGTTTATATTTTTTCTAATATTCACTTCAGGCAAGAGTCTCGATACATTCTGCCCCATGGTCTGCTTTGTTTATCTGAAAACCTACAGATTTATTTACATGCGTCTTTTAGGGTCCTTACTTCGTTCCTTCCTCCTCCCTTGCTTTTGACCAACTCCACCTGACAACCAAAGTCAATGGCGAAATTCGACAATCGCAGAACACCTCGGAACTGATCTTCGATGTCCCGACCCTTGTGCAGACTGCGTCGATGGGAATTTCGATTCAACCAGGAGACATCATCGCGACGGGCACTCCTGTGGGCGTCGGAATGGGAATGTCTCCCAATGTTTGGCTGAAGGACGGCGATTTGGTTGAAATTTCCATCCCGCCTCTGGGGACATTGTCCAACCCCGTTACCTCTGTCTCTCCGGGTGTATGGTTCTTGTAACTCGGTGCTCTATAAATGCGATTTTTCGGCTCATCTCCTCAGTTTTGCGAGCCGAAGAACAAATTCAACCAATTTCTTGCCATTCGGCGTTCACCGTGATCCCGTCAATTCATCATGATCCCGAGATCCGTAGCCCCTGTCTCAGGTCTCTTCCTTCGCGACCGCGATGAGCCCCGGGAGCTTCAGCTTCTCCCTCGCTTGGGACGAGGATGAAGGCGACATGCGAGCCTCGGGACCTGGGGACGCCGAATTTCTCACGACTCTCAACCAGAACGCTCATATTTCTCTTTTGAAACGGATCCATATCCCAAAGAAACGTTTGCGGACAGTATTGAACGACGTCGAAGATATCGTCAAGCAGATGGCTCCCTTCCAAGTCGCCATCTCGCCTACTGTCCGCAAAAGCCGGTCACTCTCCGTCATATTTCTCAAAATTGCGGATAGCACCACTTCGCCGCCGTCTTGGTCTTCAAATCCGCAGACCCCCACACTCAGCACCTTGCGCTCATGTGTAATGAAAATGTGCCCTGTCCTATTCTGCTATATTCTGGAGTTCGTCCGAGCCCTCATGAATGTTTTCTCAGCTTCAACGACCCACTGAAGTTATGGTCGGAGGATGAAACACTGACCTACCATCCGCACCTCACCCTCAGGCGCTACTGCAACCCACAGAATATCACCGAAGAAGCGCAAATATGCTCGGAAGCTATTCAAGCCCACGTCGGACCGTTTCGAGGGCAGCTTGGCCTTGTCATAAGAGGGATAACTCTCTTCAAAGATACGCGTCTCGGCCCGCGCGTTGTTAAACACTTCCCCTTTGGTGGACAGTATTAAACTGGTATGCTTCATTCTGACAATTCACTACTGCTATCTAAGTGTCCACGAGAAAACTTGCTATCAGGCCTGCATGGCCTCCGTATTCACAAACATCGCTCTCTATCTATGGAGGGTAAATCGGTAACCGTTTTCTCGAATGACGACAGTCCTTCGAGATTTTCTTCATTCGAGAGAACGATTACTGGCCTACCGAAATATACTCCATTGCGACGGGACATATTATCGAAAGTTATCATATTGGTGATCTTACTTATGTAGTTCGTTGACGAAGTGTAAGAATATGTAACCCCCCAAACCAATCCATTCGACTTCGCTTTTGTGATGATAAACAGTACACAAGTCTATATACAATTTGGTCCTTCGAAAAATAAATAGAGAATAATAACTATTTCTTGTCTACTGACCGCTGCACTGGTTGGGGAGCGAAATCGTTTTCCGGAACCCAGCGTCCAATCTCCTCAATATGTACTCCATACACAACCGTCCCCACCACAACGGCCAGACTAGAAGCAGAAAGACGTCCATCGTTGAGCACATGCGACCAATTCGCAAAATGCGCAGCACGGAAGTCATTTTCGAAAAAGAGGATGTATGCGACAGCTGCAAAGCCTGCGAATCCTTGTAAAACAGCCATCTTTCCAGTGCTTGACATCGACCCATTGATCTGACCACGGAAGTCTGCGCGACAGGTTTCAGTGAGTAGACGGACAGCGGCGTGAGCTGCAAGGGTCACTGCTCCTGCGAATTCAGGCGAGACATGAACGGCGACAGGAAGGGAGACGAGGGCGAAGAGAAGGAAGAAGGCGGTGGCAGAGATGAGTTGTATGGGAAGTAGCGGCTGATGAAGTAATTTAGGTTCTGCACGCGTCGCTGCATAGTCGCTGGGGTGATCGTATGTCACTGGAGAATACGGGAGCATTCGCCATAATAAATGCGATCGAGTCGATGGGACGCCATTAATCATGTCTACAGGACATCCATAACAGCAGCCGTATGTGTGGCAGCCTAACCTGGAGAATGTTTCGTATAGCGGGAGGCCGATAGCGAGGCTTGCGGCGTATATGGAGAAATTGGGAACGTAACCTGCGCGGTATGCTATGACCGTCCCAACCGCAGCGCCAAAAAGACCGCCATGCAGCCAGAATCCTGGACGGAAGAAGGTACGCAACGGCTGTGCGACAAAATTCCTGATTCCATCCTCCATGACGAGTGAGAACATCCTAGCGCAGAAAATAGCTAATGAGATTGTTATTCCAAGGGCGTGGGATAGGAGGAGGGATTCTGTTTTCGAAGCCGGGGCGATCGTGAGAGTCGTAAACACCAAGGCGGCAAAACCAAGACCCATCAGAACGCCGTAAGGCACGACAATTATCGCGGGCCGAGTAGGAATCCTGAGTTGCATGGATCGCGGTGCGGGTCCGTCGAGTTCCATCGGAATATGTGTGGGAGAGGGTGGACGAGAGAGGCGACGGGCCCGGATATTCGAATATTGGCGAAAGACATATACGGCACAGAATGCGGCATACATCGATAGCAGAGTCCAGGCATGTGCCTGCATGAGTATCGAGCGAGTGCGTAAACCTGCCGGGCTATAAAGGAGAATCCAGGCCACGAGGAGAATCCCTCCGCCGCGGACAAGG
The DNA here is from genome assembly GCA_037176885.1 of Favolaschia claudopus. Lineage (NCBI taxonomy): Eukaryota > Fungi > Basidiomycota > Agaricomycetes > Agaricales > Mycenaceae > Favolaschia > Favolaschia claudopus. Next base: position 605,464 of record JAWWNJ010000082.1, read on the forward strand.
GCATATTGGGCGACGTTAAACATGTTCAACCGCGTTTTGAACTCTACGAGATCAGGTGGAGCGGATTCCTTGCTATCAATATACGCTGATAACATCCAGAGTAGATCTCCCGGCACTTCCGAGCCGAGAGTGCCGAATATAACGAGGAATAGAAGAGTCGGCCATTGGAAATATAGGAAAGAGAGAAGGGATATGATGGATCCGGTGTGATGCACGACGTACAACGGGTAGAGGTCCAGACGATTCAACTCGGACACCCACAATATCGCTCTGGCGGTAACACAAATTTTGGCGTCGTCGTCCAAAACCCATAAGGGCTCTTCTCTCCCAGGAACGACTGCATTCCATGCACTCCAAGCCCCCCTGATACAAGAAGGAGTCGAGGCGAGGCTAATGAGGAGACCCATCGCAATCCCGAAAAACACCATGTCCTTCCGCGAGGCCCGTAGAGCGCTGTAGAATGGTTCATTGGTAGACTTCACCACGAGACGAAGGCATTGTTCGACGAAGTAGTAGACGGTGAAGAGGAGGATGAGAGCATTAGAATCCAACTGCTGCATGGCGGAGGTGCTGCGGTGGGCTATATGGGTTCCCTGTGGGCGTTGTAGCATTTATATGTCAAGCTACATGCGGCAATCGTTAGGTCTTGCCAGAGAACCTCCGAAGATCATTGGCTGTACAGCTCGCCCACTTCCAAGTCCTAGGACGTCCAGGATCAAATCTATCAGCTAGTCCTTAACTGTACAGAAAATACGTATCGTACCTCTGCCGGAAATAGCACGTCTCCGAATACTAGTACTGTCTCAGTTAGATTGAATTCATGATAAAACATAGAAAGAAGCGCTGACCTGCACGGAGATTTGACAGTAAGTAAGACGGATGTCCGTAGAAGGTGCAGTGCCGACTACCTGCCGATCACAGTGGAGGCATTCTTTGCACACTCCCGCGGCGTTCAAACCGTCAAGAAGAAGAGATGAAGTAGATGACTTTGTCACAAGAATCCTGTCCAACAGAGAACAGCAAGCGGAGGGCAGGTAGACAGTCAACCACTTGACATAGGCCTTTGACATCGTCGTGAATGCGCTACTAAATCGAGACGGAAGTAAGGCACTGCCGCAAGTACTATGTCATTTCAGTAAATTTGAGTCCGAGCAGCACTGGTTTAGCATCAGATGCGGTCAAAATCGGTCGACTTGCTTAGTGCGCACATTTGAGATTGTTTTAGGACCATGACTTCACCTGTACTAGTCATGATAATATGAACTGAAAGTGTAAGAGTGAACCAAGTTGTGGCGTCGATGTGTGAGCATGTGGGTCCAGCTTACCAACTCCATTTGCGCTAAGTATGCCAATTAATCACCAGCTGAGAAGTGAAGGGCAGCGCACGTAAAAACCCGCATTGTCCTGGGCGCTGGGTTCTTTCCATATGAATTGCTTCCACCGGGCCGTAGTTGCATCGGGGTAATCCAGCTAGCGTTGCCAAGCCCAAGTTGGTCAAGACCGAAACACAAAATAGTTATCGCGGCCGGGTCACTGGGTCGGATACGATGCAGGTTGATGGAAAATAGAGCGCTAGGAGGCCCTGGGCCCCCGACCGACCACCGCCGGCGTTTCATAGACCCACTTCACCAGTGCGGAATCTGGATGGCGCCCTCAGTTTTGCGCGGCGTCCCTTCGTCCCGCGAAAGACGGAATGGAGAGGCAGCTCCTACGCGAGGTTTCCACTGAGATGCTGCCCCGAGGAAAATCGTAAGGAGTCCATTGACGAGTACAGTTGACGAGAGGGAAGCTAATGCCTTGGACCATGGTGGTTGATCAACTTCAGTGGTGTGACAGTCACATCACGATGCCGAATTGATGGTTAGGGATTTTTGTGCATTCTGGACGAATTTGCACCCAAGTTTGCACCATGAAAATGAATGGCGTTCGATAACTGAGCATCGACTGAGCATTGACTCCTAGAGACAGAAAAAATCCCTCGTTTTTACACTTCGAATAAAATTCCTGGTTTGAAAATACTCAAGTACTACTTAGTATTCGGAGCCTCGGCTTGCTGGATAACTTGAAGCCTTTGCGGGAAAACAGATGCGATTTGGAATCCTGAGGCGTGGCAAGAACATCAGTTGAAACCCACCGAGATAGTAACATTCTGATTATGCATTCCGATACACTCAGCTGAGTACGCGCGATGCCATTCCAAGTCCATATAAACTAAAACAAAAATCAGGGTATTCCAGTAGCATACCAACCCTCAGCTAGCAGCTGACGGCGGATCGTTCTCGACGGGAACTGCAGCGGAAATGTCTGTGGTTGTTGGAGCTACGCTCTGCTCCGCAGACTCGCCAGTAATTGATCCACCTGTGTTAGTCGAGCTGGTTTCAGCGGCGTCTTTTTCAGACAGAAACTCCTTCGGTGCTTCCGAACCCTCCACGGCGGGAAGACTTGCATGCGAAACCGTAGTCTCCGGCGGTTTGGAAGCCTCTACATCGGCTTCCGGCAATTTGGTTTCCGCAAGCGATGCATCTGGAGCTGCCTCAGGCTGAGGCTCCGTGGGTAGATTTTCTATGGGATCCGCAATTGTCGATGATTCCGGTTCGACAGCTGATTTTGTGTCGGCCTCATCAGTCTCCGCCCCCATCTTCGGCTCAAGTTCAGGTTCAGGCTTGAACTCAAGCAATGGCACCAAGTCCTCGGCCGGGCACGCTTTCTTCAAAAACTCGTGCTGAAAAACACAAATCATATAAGCGTCCCGTCGACGGCAAGGACCGTGATGTATTCATACCTCCAACAATTCGCCCATAGTTGCCCGCTGAGACACGTCCACGGCAAGACAATCTGATAAGAAGTCTTTCAGCTCGTCAGGCAAGGAATCCGGATCCTTCAGCTCCGGTGCGCCATTGACGAGAATGAGGAAGAGCACTTTCAACGGTTCCTCTCCGACATAGGGCGGCGCACCGTCGATCATTTCGACCATGGTGATACCCCAAGCCCAGACGTCGACTTCGAAGCCGTACTCTTTCCGTTTGATGACCTCTGGGGATGTCCAGTGAGTTTTGTCGACTGTGTATGGCGAGCGATTGGGGACCGTCAGGGTGCTAACCATGGTTCGGCGTTTGGCTGCCTTGTCGGGAAGTTGTACAGAGAAGGCTAGGCCGGCTGGATACGCGTTAGTTTCATATCACAAACAAACGAAAAATAATACGGACTGATTTTCACGCGTCCCTTGTTGTCAATGATAATGGAATCTGAGCGCATATCCCTATGCATTATCAACTGACTGTGCAGATGTGAGAGGCCCTTGCAGACCTGGGGGAAACAATCAAAAAAATAAGGCAGAAAAAAATATCGTCGAAGCGTACCTCTAGGCAGATACGCGCGATACGTTCCTCTGTGAATTTAGAGGTAGTTTTGGCAATGATATCGCCCAAGGAAACGCCAGTGCTCATGTACTCCGTCACAAGCCAAACCTCCGACTCCTCGACGAGATACAAATCGTAGAAGCTTATCACATTCGGATGTGAAAGCATGTCGCGCATGAGGAATAGCTCGGTGATCAGCCGTTTTCCCGCGAATCTCTCCACCGGAGGCTCCAGAACATTCGACTTTACCACCACAATCTCTCCCGTCCGCGCAGCCCGGGCAGTGTAGCTCGTTCGCCCCAGTCGATCGACGCTGAGGGTGTCGAGAATCTTGTAGGCATTCCGCGGGTCGCTATCGCGACAGACGCGTCGCAACTCTCCAATTATTTGGTCGTGCCAGAAGTACGCTTCCTCGAGCTCGTCCTCCTCGTCGTCTTGCTCGAAATCATTCCCCTCGCCCTCCTCAGCTAGTTCCTCCGTTATCGTGACTTCTTCCCCGTCTGGTGAAGGACTCCGTACGGCTATCGCAGCCGCGTCATCCTCTTTACTCTCCGTGACTTCTTTCTGGGGTTTCTCCGGCTCCACAATCGTTATTTTCCGCGTACTTGTCGCATCGTCCACGGTCGCAAGAGATTCGGATGTCGTGCTCCCAGTGGTTAGCTGAGCGCTTGATTCGATGGATTGAGGCTCAGATTCTTGGGCATCGTTCACAACAGTCTCGACAAGAGGCGCTTCGGTGGACATCGTCGTTGATTTTTGCGGTGTGGTATCTGGACGCTGGCAACGCGTTAAGTAGCTGATGGTTAATTACAGCTTCGCCGCCTTCGGCAACGATCAATTCGGGGCGCATGGCCGAAAGCTTTGGAAAGTAACACAGCATCACCATGGTTCAACAGCAGTTCAATTCAAGTTCAATTCGCCTATCAGACTTCGCATAGTCTGCTGTTAATACAGCAACAAGATCTACACAAAGAAAGATTGGATCCTGTGAAGACAGTGAAAATTGGAAATGTAAAGAGGGATTCTATAAGATTTTTGAAAATAATTGAGTGGAACCTCCCGGTGGTGGGCGAATCGTCCGGAGAAGTATAGCTTCTGACACAGAGAGAGAGTCAGTATAGACATCCCTCACCATCGGCGATTCGGAATCGTCGATCTATTGCCAGTGAATGATTGAATTTCCGAAAACCAATGGTTCGAAAATATCTTTGACGTATTGGACGCGACCCAAATGCAGTGGAAAGTCACACCTTGCCATGGAGACCCTCCATACTGGAGTCAGACTGTATTGACATGCTGGTTTCATCATGAAGACTTGTTCAAGTACACCAATGATATAAAGATTTCTTTGCTGCATATTTCCAGCTTGCAACTTCAAGCCTCAACATCTTTCGTCTCCGTTCCATATTGCTCCAATCCCAGCTTCTCGCGTTTCCGTCCCGGCTGGCCCCCGTGTCTCAACTCCTTCGCCGACATCCCGGATCCAGGCTGTCCCATGCTTTCGTGCACATCCTTCGAAGTCGCTCCAGGGAGCTCATACTCGCCAGTCTGCTCACCCTCCTCGGTCATCGCATTCTTATCGACGTATGTACCGATGGTAACAGGTGCGGCTTGCGGTTGCTGCCCTAGAATTTCGGGTGAATTGGAAATTAGTTCAAAGTAACAACAAACACTATACCTGACGGCCGCCCCTCGACGATACCCTGGTCTACTATATCGCTCGCGTTTTTGTAGTTTTGGCTTCCGGACATGACTGTGTTGTTGGGAGGAGTAATTCGTCTTCGTGAGTCTTTATAACCATTCCAGAGATGGAGATGAATGGATGACATCAAGTCTGAGCTCACTGTTGGAAAGTTCGGGTTGAAAAATCAAGCGGAGAGCTCAGATATGACTCAAATGTTAGATCATGTGAAGTTGCACCGGATTGGCTCGCCCTTCGGTTGCAAATTCGTGAACTGAGCGATTCGTTGTACGTGGAGAACGCCGGCGCGAAAGAAAAAAATATTAATTAGGCCCGACTCGGATTGATGTGGATTCCTCGGTTGATTTTTGTGGATGAAAGTTCAATGACTTACCTGAATCTTTCACAAAAGCGGCGCAGATGAACGGATCGCTACTTCCAACTCCTGCTATACGCGGATCCAAATGTGGGAATCGTGTTTGAACTGATCCGCTGATCCTCTCTTGATGGCGCATCAAATATCTCCTTCCTTTGCCTGCGATGATGGTCTGTGCGGCCTGAGAAGGATATGAGCGGAGGACTAGATAGATGTGAAGAAGCATGACAGGATTTTGGACTTCAAGTTCGAGATAAGCAGATCGGACACCTGACGACCCAAGTACTGTTTGTGGATCAGTTGAACTTGTTTTTGCCTTTTATCCGGGCGCTATCTTTGTGACTTCATCACCAAGTCTACAGTATACAATCAGCTGAGTATCGAATATCTCAAAATTGAAAAGCAACTCACGAACGGATAAGCACGGCCAATATCAGTCCGTTATCGAGGCGAACGGCGCGCTCAGGCTGATAAACTTCCCCAACCGTGTCAATCAAGACTACTTCAGGCTAGCTTGCGAAGTCGGATCCTACACCGAACATCCGCGCTTCCATAGTCCGTAATCATACATACCGCATAGATAACGAGAGGTACGCGAAGTCACTTAGACCTGAATAGGTATGACCGAGGTAGTATGTTGACTTGAGTGCAGTGATAACGGAGGATGCGCAAGCCAGAATGACTATGTTTGAGCCTTTAGGGCTTGAAGAAGTAATCCTCCAGGTTCAAGACAACATGCGTGTACCAGAACAGTGAACGTGGACCTTCACGGACGTCGATACTTTCGGCAGTGCGTAGGGAATTCATTCGGTAGAGGCCCGAACCAGAACACGCCCGGAAAATCGGCAAGCCGATGGCCTGGACGAGAATAGGCGTGACAGAATCAGACAAACCCATCCTTCCGCCAAGCTTTGTTCCAAACCTGACAAAAGGCACTTGAGACGAGGGGGTATCCGCTGCTGTTCCTTCAAATATATGCTATTTACAAGTCCGAATTATAGAGTTCGATCTCAAGACATCGGACGCGGTGCGGGCCCAGCCGCTAACAAAGACTCCAGCTGTTGTGTGTGCAATGAGCGTCAACAACCTCGAGATGAAGAGGAACTCCTCGTACGTGTTCCAGCACCTCTGAGCCTCTTGACGGTGCGTCAATATCTGCTTCGTCGTCTGCTGATTTTGGATCGAGTTCTGCCGCAGACGATGATGCAATCTGGGAAAGGTGAGTTCACGAGGGCGGGCGATAAACGACGTCGATGGACCGAGTGTTCATGAATTGACAGACCAAGAGCAGACTCACAGGTTCGCGCTTGGCAGTTGGCACTTGTTGTCGTTTGGGCCCATTTCCAGCTTCCCTGGACGCAGCGCTGGCTGCACCCGCAAACGGTTCCTCCCTCGGTACAATGTCGATAAGAAAGTCAAACTGGTCTGACTTTGTCAATGCCTTTGCAATGTCGGCGCGAGACAATGTTCGGCGTTTATTCGAGTCGGCGATGATGAACGCTCGTGCGGTGATTTCCGCAATGAATACTGGCATGATAAGACAGGAACACATAAAAATATGCAAGGCACTCACTCTCGCACGCTTTGCAGAATAAAATAGGTGCTGCAGGGGCAGCCGGAGCTGTAGCCAATCGAGATGCAGGGTGGATTGCGCAGGTGACATACCATCAGCAGCGATCATCTTGGATTGTTTGACTCAAAATGGTTGAAAACGTGAAAATAGGCGCACTTTCACGTCTGGGTCGCTCTTCATGACTTTCTTAATCCTGGCGAGTGGCAACGGAGGGTGTCGATAATCCGGGGTTTCTTGCTCGGCTGCATCAATCTGTCTCTGCCAAAACGAGCGTAAAAAGTCGTTTAATGGCTCGCCCGTCTGGACGTAGGGTTGGGTAGCCATTGACCGTTCGGGTGCGAGAGAGAAAGAGCCTGAGGACGATCTGTTACCTTTATTTGGCAACGGCCTTAGCCTGTTACCCGATTTGGGTAGCAACCGTTGTCCGCATTCAACACGGGGTCTGGCCTCTGTTCCGTTTTTACCTGCAGCTTGCCTCCGCCGACCTTGGAGCCGTGGTCAGGATGGTGGATTGTACGCCTCGGGAGAAGGCTCAGTAATATGAGCAGGGGCTCCGGTAGGGTCACTCTCCTCCATGCCGAAAAGGTAGCGGGATCCCGAGATGATTCCTGCAAATTCAGACTTCCCAACTCCGAGGCTCTCGAGTCTTGCTGCAGGTGGACTGGAACATCGGAGTCGGCCCAACAATCCGGTCTACGAATCAGCTTGATATCATTTCACCACTTTCTCTCAAAGATCAAGTGATTCAACTCATCCTGAGAATGACAGGCTTCAAGCTCGTGTCAAATAAGTATTTCGATATAGATGGTAGCTTGCGGTAGAATACACGAATGCAATAAGTATACAGTGCGGCGCGAGATAGCGGAGATGCAGGTGAGAGTCTGAGAGTGAGAATGCGTATCGTAAAAGAAGCCGTGTCCAGCTGACGCGCCATCGCTCGCATCAGTGCAGTGGCGGCTAGGCCTCGTAGTCCATCAGACTTAGAGGTTATACTGCTGGATATGACGCATGACAATGAACGAAGCCAGAATTTCTGGTGTTCCATGCATAAGATGACAAGAGCCATATGCAAGATACCACAAACTTACCAAGAGTAAGATGTGCGAATGCTTCGTATATCGTCAGGTTGTTACCCGAGACGCCGTAGGCACGGACATCCACCGGCTTCAAGTCATAATGCGCGACAAGAAAGTTGTCCGCGTTCGTGCACTGCGCCATGAGCGGCTAAAACTACAAAGAAAGAACAAGGGGGGCTCACAGTCCATTCTTGACCCTCCACGCTTCGGTTCACCCACTTGTATTCACGTCCATCTGAACACAAGAACTTGCGAGATAACGACCTGTGATGATGCTGCAGGATAAGCGACGGCCCTTCCGTAGCAGCTTATCTACGGTCTACGTACCGCCCAAACAAAGACGTTTTGCGAAGATACCGCACCATTGGGATCGTCACTGTTCCTGCGGCGTGCATGAAAGACATGTTGCCCAAGGTCCCATCAGGCAAGAACTCGAGTATGGCGGAGGGGGTGTGTTGAATGGGTTGTGAGTCGCGATGGCGTGAAGAGCGACGGTTCATGCTGTATATCATGACGGCGCTACTGCCCGACCGTTGAGGAGCGGTCGCGACATGAAAGAAGAGGCGGTCGTAGATATCGTCAAAGTCAGAGGAAGTGTGGGCGCCAGTTCGATCTTCAAAGACATAGGGAAGAGGGCCTTGCAGCATGAAAGTTGGGGGTTGAAAGAGCCCTTGTACGACAGCTTTGGGTTCCTTTATACTCTTGAGAGCATCACGAATGTCACAAAGGAGGATTAAGCGCGGTCATAGTACCGAGGCTTCGTGAGACAGCCAGGAAGTGATTTTGCGGCACGATTGTGACAAGAAGCGCGCTAATTCCCGATGCGGATTGGTTGACTCCCGCAACCAAGATGCCGGTGACTGAGGCACAAAGGGGCCGAATTATGACTTACGACACCGCTTTCGACCGTTGATGCGTATCTGCTTCCCTAGAATCTGGAATATCAATCGGAAATTACTGAGTAACGGTAGACACACTTGCTCGGCTTCCCCACAATTTGAAAAGTATATCGGCCCAGCAGGCCCGAAGGTGGAAATAGACAGGAATGAGTGGTCGTGGGGACAAAATCAAGAGACAACTTGTGGTTGTGTGCAAAAACGCCTAGGAAAAGAACGGAAAAGGACCTCCGCAGTCGGTGCCTCAGAATTGGGAAAGTTGCCTGGAGGAGCAAGAAGGACCAAGGCTTGAGGGAGACCGAGCGCCTGCTCTGGAGAAGCATGATGAAATCAATCATGAACAAGTCAACACCCAAAACGCCGGCTGCGTCGCGTAATGGCATGTCAAGCGTGACGCGCCCATTTACTTCCTTTTGCATCCGTGGAAGGATCGACCGGAGTCAGATTTGTCGCCACAAAATTTAGGGGTACCGCCGACAGTCTTACGCGCAAAATTGCGAGAGGCTTGTTACTCGGGGAAACGGTCCGCAACTTAAAACCCAACTCCAATCAGCGACGTCTGACGCGGCGTCTAGATTGCTGACCCGAACCGGCTGCTAGCACCTCTCGGTCAACCTCGTTATCGCGGAACCAAAAACCAAAAATCAGCTGATTGAAGGCAAGGATTCAACGAAAACACAGACAGGTGACCAACCAAGGCCGTCGTCGCCCGCGAAGATTTGAATGGTTCTGGCTGGGCGGGTACTCACCGAGATTAAAAAAAGTGCGTGAGCCCAGGAACGGTCTCATGACCATGGAAAATACCGCCGTTGGCGGTGATATTCAGTGCGTGTTGTCAGCTTCAAGTCGTACGATGCGCAGGTGTGCGGGCACATGGAACAGCCAACGGCATCTTGCGGCAGTGGACGTCGCAACTATCCTGATGCCCAGCTGACAGTGTTCAGGAACTTTTTGTGAGAGATGGTTTCGGTGGAAGAGCGTTCATGAATCGGCGCTCACCTTCGTAATCCCACGATTAGGCTGTTCGAGCGTTACATGCAAACACACATCTGGGTTCTCGAATACTCGCCTGTGAGTTGGGAAAGAAGTGGCATGAGGACGAGACGTTTAGATTCGGAAATTCCACCGGAATTCCCCTCAAATGGATCCCGGAGGCCTGAGTCCCAATTGCGGCATTTCCGTTGAATTGTGTAGTGATCGTGTCACCAATCTCGCATAGATTGTCGACTGCTCATGGAAGATCTGGTGCCGGCAATGAGAAGCAGATATATATATTTAGCCACAGAAAACCTTACTTTCAAGTGAAGCCACTCGATGCGCATGCGTGCGGCTCCCTGAGCGTTCGTCAGGGATCTAGACGTCCGTCTGTTCACTGCGTGTAGACAGCGAAGACGCGTAGTATTCACGCACCGCGAGGCTCCGAACCAGAGTTGTGCGCCGCAGGAGGCCGCTCGTCCGGGAATATCACTGACAGTTACCACCAGGACGCTCATGGAACCGACGAGGACCGAGACAAACGGGACATGTGTATGAAACCTGAGGAAAGAATTTGTTCTCGTGAGGCACGTTCTGTACTAACGGCCAATCAACATAACTCTAGCTGCGGATGTAATACCATCCCGACCTGATCGTGAGCCCAGTCGAAAGGAACATATGCATGACAGCTGGAATAGGTTCGATTCTGTGGCGATATATGGATGAAGGTGGCACCACCAAGGGTCACAAATGTCGCCTGCTACGCCGCTGCGCCATGAAATGGCTCTACCTCATTGAAGGCCGTTAACAGGAAATTGGATCTGGGGCGTTTCGATGAAACGCATACCTTCAATTTGCTTGGTAGGTTTCAGTTTCTCGAGATCCTTCTCCGGTCGTGAATCCACGGCAGGGCCCGAAGTAGCCGGTAAATCATGACTTCGCCCGCAACTTCGAGTCTTCGACTATAGCATGTGCTCCTTCAATTCGTTAGCGGATCTGCTCCATCCGAAGCAGCAGATACATACCGGCAGAAGGGCATTTTCATAAGCAACGAGTGTGGTAAAGGCCTACTCTTCTACCGCCTAGCTGTTGGTGTGCTTCTGGGGAGTTCCCGAGTGAACCTTCGCCAATTCGCGTGGAAGACTGGAACAGAAAAGAGGGCTGCTTTGCCACCGGAAGGTGCGAAGATGTAGCTAGAGTGTTCGAATTCTTATGAATTGACAATTGAAAGGTTCAAGGCATGCCGTATGTAAGGTTGCAGACTTGTCCCGACAACACCATTGTACGGTGTACCAACCCGATGGAACACGAAGACTGTTTGAGAATGTTTCTGTATGCTGGTATGTAGTGAGTAAAGTAGGTCAAAAGGTGAGGAGGAGCGGCCGTGAACAAGTGAGTCGGAGTCAGCTAGAGTATATTAGAGAGCTAGTCGACGTGGGGAACAAGTGACTAGTACCTAGAGTATATTAGAGACTACAAGGACTGTGAGTAGAAAGTAGAAAGTAAAGTAAAGGTATACGCACGCTAGTCGACGTGGGGAACAAGTGACTAGCGGGCAGCGAAGGTAACGAGCGGTATATAAGGTAGTGAAGGGGATGGTGATGGCGATGCGACGGTACGGGTGCAAAGGATGATGAAACGACGAAAAGAAATCGGAACGGAGTGGAAGCTCACGGATCAATCCTACAACACTCCCCCAGATCCGTGCAGCCCAGTAAAATGAAGATAAAATCAAAGAACACGGTGAATCGTAGCCATTGTCGCAGTGTGAGTGAAAGGTGTGTGGCGGTTGCCGAAGTTCGGTGGAAATTGGCCCTCCTTACCGCCCCCAGGCCAGTAGCAATTTTCGATGAGGTGGCCGGTGCGTTTGCAGTTGGGGTTAACGCAAATCAGGCCCGCATTACGGGCAGCGAGGGCAGCGGGGTCGACGGCGATGGCTGGTGCTGGTTTGACGGAGAGTTTGAGCAAATTCTCGACGTCAGCGATTGCCGTGAGAGTGAAGAGCGTAGGTTTAACGTAGTCGAGGGACGGGGGAAGGGATTTGATAAGGTTGGTAATGTGTTCGTCGTCCGAAACAGTACCCCCGGCGTCGATGACACCGCGGCGCAGGACGTTGTGTCGTTTAAAGTGGTCCTCCATAGGTGAAGCAGGGTTGTAAACCTCTGCTGCGATCTTGTCCTTTGCGTGAGCCACGGCCATTGTGGATTTATGACGATATTTGGCGATGATCGAGTCCCATAGCTCCTTTGCTGATCCGTCGTCCTTCAGTCCAAGCTCGACAATGTCGACAATGTTCAGCGCCATGGTAGAACGAACCCACTCATCACGAGCGGTATAATCAGCGAGGTTCGGTGTGAGCGAGGACCAGTCGGTCTCAGCGGTTGGTCCAGACGACGGGTCGGGTCGGATAACTTTGCCGGTACGATAGCCGTCAACGTGACGACCCGTCAGGATGTGGGTGATGGTGGTCTCGAAGGCAGTGAGGTTGGTGCCGTCGAAGTGCTTCCGGACATCCGGATGAATGATAGGATTAGACGCGTTGGATAGAGACATGGTAAGGTGTAGAAGAGAAGGTGCAGGTGTGGGTGTGGATGTATGTAGCCGAGGAATGAAAGTCGTCCCGGGTGTGTGTATGTGACTCCGGAATGAATGTCGTCGGAGCAAGTATGTGGATGTGTAGACGGATGTGTGGGTGTGGTGTCGTGCGGGTGTGTGGAAGGTGTCGACAGTGTGACAGGGAAGTGAATCGGCGCAGAGGATTAAGCTCGGTGGCCCATAACCTAAAGTAGGTCAAAAGGTGAGGAGGAGCGGCCGTGAACAAGTGAGTCGGAGTCAGCTAGAGTATATTAGAGAGCTAGTCGACGTGGGGAACAAGTGACTAGTACCTAGAGTATATTAGAGACTACAAGGACTGTGAGTAGAAAGTAGAAAGTAAAGTAAAGGTATACGCACGCTAGTCGACGTGGGGAACAAGTGACTAGCGGGCAGCGAAGGTAACGAGCGGTATATAAGGTAGTGAAGGGGATGGTGATGGCGATGCGACGGTACGGGTGCAAAGGATGATGAAACGACGAAAAGAAATCGGAACGGAGTGGAAGCTCACGGATCAATCCTACAACAGTGAGCCGGCAGTTACAACGAGTTCTACCCTGCTAACCTTCTTCAGAAACCGGTTGAAGCTGGTAATTCGGGGTTTCGGAACGATAGACTAAGTAGACTGCCTGGCAAAATTCGGCGACTGAATCGGTCTCCGCTCGGTCTAGACTCTCACCGATTGCAGAAACGAAGATGACTGACAGCCTACTTTGCCTACCAACATATGTTGGTACACAGCTGCTTAGAGGCCAATTGGGGGGTCGTTGTCAAGTCGAGAAGGATGACTTGAGGATGACTCGGTGTTGACGCGTGACGTCTTGCATCATGTGACTCACACGTCGCGTCACAGATCAGTCACACTCTTTGCTCCTCACCTCAATCCCAGCCTCACCCAGTCAACCGTTGAAGACGGGAGAGATGCCATCTCATGGAGAGGGCATGGCGGTAGCAGACAAGAAGGGATGGATGACTAAGCTAATACATCAGATCTAGCTAGCCGGCCTGATCACCCTACTACATCTAACCACCCAACACATAGCGACGTCCTCGTCGCGTCCGAACAGACCTCTAACACAGAGCCATCTCAACAAAGCGTACAACACAATAAAGGGTACTGCCAATCGAGCCTCCACCATATGCAAGAGAGTGCCGGAAAACGTGCCCGGAAGAGCAAACCAGTCCACAGCCATCATCAGCCACTCATGAGCTGCGCATCCACCATGAACAGTAAGCCACCGGAACCAAAGCCCGATCACAATCCAGCCCACCACCGAATGAGTTCGCATCCAAAACGTACAGCGCAATAAAGGGTACTGCTTCGGAGAAAGGAAACCACAAGGGATGGGAAGAATGGTGAGCGGGGGAGGAGCAAGTCGGAAATGGTGAGCGGGAGAATAATGATAGTCCACCAAACAATTTTTTCTGCGGGAGCGATGCGGGAGAAGGCGGGAGCGGGAGTCGAAACGGAAAAAAGCGGCCGGAGGATACCTCGAACAGCGGCGAAGGGGCAACAGCAGGGGTCCAATAATCGTCCAGACTGCCGGTCAATTTGCTCAAGACCTGCACGAAAACACCACGGCAAGGACACCCGCGTGGCAATCTAAGCTCGGCGGGCATCGCCGCGTGTGACGCAAGCGTGATGGCTTGTTACGGCATCGCTCCCACGGCCTCAGAGGGCAGGGAATGGTGGTCGCGGAGGTCGAGCGGCGAGCGCTGGGTCAATCGAGTCGGAAATGTCGTGAAGGAGGGACAGGGAAGGGTAAAGCTGAAACCAATAAGATCTAGCTCGATCAAAGGCTCAGTGAGCTGGATGCGAGCAACACAAAGCGGATGTCGACGCGGAGGCGAGGCCGAAAAAAAGTCTGCTAGAAATGATCCAGAGCCAGAGCAGGAGAGCAGGAAGATCTGGTCCTTCGGAAGTATCGTCGAACACACTCTCGTCACCATATGAAGACGGGAGAGATGCCATCTCATGGAGAGGGCATGGCGGTAGCAGACAAGAAGGGATGGATGACTAAGCTAATACATCAGATCTAGCTAGCCGGCCTGATCACCCTACTACTGTAGATAAGGCTCCAACCTTTTCGTTTCCGTTTGCTCGGGCGAGCAAAACAAACGGAAACGGTAATAAAACCGTTTAAAACAGTTTAAAACAGTTTGTAAACGGTTCGGGAAAAAGCATATTACAGTGAAATTCAGTTGAATACACCAAATCTAATCACCCCCGCCCACAATCCAACGAAGCTCGCTTCAACAGACCAGCTTTTATCCACATTTTGGTGAGCATTGCCTCCGAAATTGTCTGTGGTCGCAGAGATGCTCGAGACTCGTGGCAAAGGTGCCGAGCGCTCGAGAACAATCGCTCAACCGAGACACTTGTTCCCGGAATCGCGAGAAAATCGCGCGCCATTTTCGAGACGATCGGAAACTCGTGTTCATGTGCCTATGAAGCCCTGTCAGAAGTAGAATCGAAAAGATGAGTTGCAAATATACCTTCCACCACCCAAGAACACCATCCCCGCCGCCGGTATATCCCGTGAAGGCGGTCCAAAACCTCGCAAGTTCGCTCACCGGCTCAGCCTCCTCCTCCGAGACGTCGGCAGCAACATCTGTCATACATATGTCGTCAAGAAAAGCGCCAAATTTACCACCTGATTGTTTTGCGGACGGCGGGTGGTCTGCGGACTGGGTGCCATGAATACGTTGGTATGATACGTACGCGTGGTTGAATAAAGTTACGGCGTTCGAGGCGGTCAAACTGGGTACGGTTGAACCCAGCTTCCGAAACCAAGAAATGCCTAATGACGGGTGAAGGACTGGCCGCGAATCAATCGATTGTATATTTCGAAAAATTTAGACTCACGTGTTGCTATCACATTCAATTGACAGGCGTAAGCTTTCGGATAGTATTTTTCTAGCTTGGTGATCCCCTCCACTGCCGCTTCGCGCAACGAGAGATACAATGCTTCGTCATCCCGAGACGATCGAAGATGACGAAGCATGGCTTCGTACATCGGAAGAACCCAGGGAAGAGTCGGCGTCTTTGCCTGGGACATATACAATGTGACGTTGGTGAAGTGCTGGATACATATTACCGACGTTATAGCTTCGCAGATGAAAACACGCACCTCAAGCAATTTGCCGAGGGCCTCGAGGAGCCTCCAGTCTTCGAGACGGAGGGATAATCCTCTCAACTCTTCGCGCTCAAACACCCAGGTATCAATGGCCTGCAGAGCAGCTTGATCAACAAATAATTAGCAAGATTCAAAAGACTGACCTTTCGAAGCAAAAGACCGCGTTTGATCATCGCATGAGTGTAGTTCCAGCGATGTCTCACATCGCGGACGACCATCAGCGAAGCCAACGGTCGTCCGGATGGAGCCTTCTCATCGCCGTAGGCCTTTTCGGCTGTGGCCCGAAAGCGTTTGCGCCGCTGTGGTGATGAACAGATTTTCGTAGTTGTAGTTCGCAGCTGCAAGTGATTAGAGACGATCGAAACGGAAACAATAAAGAAAGAAAAGGATCGTAAACCAATGTATGCTTACCTTTTCCAGGGGAGACATATCCAGATACTCTTCATCCAATTTACCTGCCAGTAATTCCGCCGCCTCGTCCTCCTCAGTAGACCGATCATCATCCGCCGTGAACTCCTCCTTCTCCAAATTGACCTGCTCTGGATCGGTATGCGGATCATAGTGAAATGGCGTATCTTTGTTGCCGAGATACTCGTCCGAGGCGCCGGCGTCGGTGTCCGGGTCCGGCGCGGCGTCGAGTGTAGCCAGGATTTTCTGCACAACGAGATTGACGACGTGGGCAAGACAGTGGATCTGCGAGTTAGCAGGGATGAATTGAATGTCAAACTTCTTCATCAAAAGTCTCGACAGCGCCGCAACGAGAACGTCGTTGGGTGAAGCATTATCTAGTGACACTGATATAAGGTAAAGAAAACATCAGATAATTAGTTCAGACTAGAGACGAAAAGACTTATCTTTTCGAGCGCTTTCAACTCGTTGAGGCGTTTAGCAAGACCCAGAGCCGCATATTCGCCCTCGTGTTCTTTATCTTCGATGGGGTGGAAATCGAGCACGCGCTCAACAAGCTCCCACTCGGATGTGATCCAAGACCCGATGACACCGGCGAAGGTGAATGTCATCGCGCGCGTTGACCACGTATCCGTAGCGACTGCAATTTTGGACTTGATCTCCTACAACTGAAGGTGAGCGACGATACAAAAGTAATAAAATTCACTTGCCGCGAGTTCGGATTTGATAAGTTCGTACATATCTATATACAGCTCCGCCAACGTGTTGCGGACGGTCGTGTCACTCGGCAGCATATAACGTGTTTGGAGGAACGCGAAGAGGCGTTGGATCCCCGGGGTTTGGCCGGTAGTAAAGGGCAGGTCATCCTCAATGATCCATGCAGACATAATTTTATAGAAATTTTTCTGCGTCGAATTGATAGCGGGATTGAGCTTGCCTTCAGCCAGATATTCCGCCATAATCTTCGCACTGCCAGCAGAGACGTTATGAAACACCCCAGGCTCCGACTTGGACGGTACGGGCTCGTCGGGATGTCGTTTCAGATGGGTGGCCAAATTCCCGACATTCGGCGCGGGCCGCTCGTCGGTGAAGAGCTGGTTTTTGGCGACGGTCCGTTTGAAGGTAACGACCCTTGGAAATGAGATCTCGCATCAAATACTATGATAGAAATGCGGTCGAGTTTGCTCACTTTTGACAGTCCTTGTGTAGGCAGTTGAATGCCCAACGCTTCTCGCCGTTAAGAGTGATCGCCGTGGGCGAAGAATAATGAAGCCGGGTGTCAGTAGTCGGTCCTCGTTTACCACTGGGTCGGGCTTCGTCCTCCGATTCGTCGACCTCAATGACGTCGACTTGCGGAGGAGGAGCGGCAGCGACAGCAGACTTGGCCTTTTTCTTCTTCTAACAATCAGGTGAGTAGTATCGAAGTAAACAGGCGAAGTTATATACCTTTTTCGGGGCGGATTGTTGCGCAACGCCGTCCACAACAATGATCTTCCGTTTTTTCGGGTCCTAGAGCAAGTAAGCAAGCGCAGAAACAAAGAAAATCAGTCGTACGTACCGCAGGAGGTAATTCATCGTCGTCAACATCGATAATGTCGTCCTCCTCCTCTTCTGAGAGGTCGGGATTCACTTTCTTCGGCTTGTAGGTTTTGTCGGGTCGCTTATTTTTACCGTTTAGCGTCGCTTGGAGTCATCAGCGTTCGAGCAAGTGAATCAACGATGCTACACACCTTGGAATAATTGTTCAAACGCGTCGGCAGGGGCCGAAGAAGCCGCAGCGGAAGGCCCAGCAGCTGTACCCGCCTTCCGCGTTGTTGGGTTGGGTTTCGAAGCGGCGGCTTTGCTGGAACGCGTCTTCTCAGCATCGGATCTGTTAATGCCGCTGTGGAACAATTAGCTCGGAAAGAAACAAAATTTCAATTAAAAGAATACGTACGAAAGAACCTCCATCTCTGTCACAACACGCTCCAGCTTCAAAACCGCGCCGGCCAGATTCATGTCCGGATCACTCCATTTGAGGTCTCGCAGATATCTGGCGACCATTTGCATGCCAAACTCGCCGCGTCGAATCAGATGCAGCCGTCCATCCGCATTGCGGCATTGAGCGTCTTCCTTGAAAAGAATATCAAAGCGGCGAGTAAAGGTGGAGTCGATAGAGTCCGGATCCAGGCCTTGGACAGTCGTGATCACTCTATAGATCTCGTCGTCCTCCGTTCCCGCGGCCACGCTGTCTGGGAGGACAGAGTCGAGATCTTCGATGCTCTTGATAAGATGGGCAATCGTGGCGGCTAGGTGAATCAAGAAGACGCGTCAAAGGCCAATTTGTGTGCGAAAAAAGACGCGTCTCACCCGCGTTGAGACGCGCTTGGGTTTGATCAACAATGCCTTGATGAGCCGCGCTCGGAGCCTCGCTATTCGAGCCGTCAACAAGTCGTTTTGGCGCGACACGGGTACGGGTGGGTTTGGAGGCAGCTTTGGCTTGAGAGGGCTTGTGCGACATGGTCGTACGATAAAACGCGTCCTGTCACTCACTGTCACATTTTATAGGTCGGTCACTCTCGGGCTGATTGGTTCATTGCGTCGTTGTTGCTGCGAGATCGCGGAATTGGTGAGTTGTCGTAGTCGGGCACTGAGGTGGAGCGGAACAAAGGGCGGTCCGAAGGTGCCGGATCCGCTATCAATTGACTATCAATTGCTTATCTTTGATATCTCGTTCGCATGCCTTTCCTCTCTTTCCCTCATCCGTACCTTGGAAAAACAAACCGTTTGAACCGTTTATAAACTGTTTACAGAAGGTTTCGACCCCCGAGCAAATAAAAAGGAAAAGGAAACGGTTATAACCGTTTATAAACTGTTTTAAACGGAAACGGTTGGAGCCTTACTACTACACCGTTGTACCAGTTCGTTTGGCTTGGATCTGGGGAAAACCCGATGGTTTTTTGGACACACGGTGTCAGTAGGTCTAGATTTCTTCAGTTGAGGACGCAGCACATTCGTTTATAGCAGAACCTTTGGTTTGAATTGCCTCACGCCTAAAGTGCTGCTTAGCGCCGGTGTCTTGTATCTTGAGATACGCCCATTATACACATAACGCAGCTCGATGCCGGGGTCTGCAGCTTTGGCCTTATCATGAAGCAAACCGCCCCATGGCGTCACAGCAGCTCTAACCGCAATTTAGGCGATGGTTCTCCGACTCACGGAGTCTCATGGCGGCTATCACACTCTGTTCCTCTGGGCGCATTCACAGCGTCCGGACACCTGACGCCATCTTCCCTGCTGCTGATCATCTCCGGGTCTATATTTTCGGAAATTTCTCTGAAAAACGTCGTTGCGGCGGTTACTTAGGCATAATTGCCTCGGAATAACTCAAGTACAAAACTGCTAGAGGTCTGTGATATGTGTGGTCCTCTTGTTTTGCGCGATGAAGGCGTCCTTTGGCGTAGCATCTCTCTTTGCGGCTTCGGCCTATGGGCACACGATATTCCAGGTATGCGTTCCAACTGGCTATTTATTATGTATTTCGAACTGACCGGACGCGAAGGAAATGTATGTGAACGGAGTCAGCCAAGGGCACCTCACAGGCATTCGCGTTCCTGATTACGATGGAGTACGCCAATTTACAGTTTCCAGACTGTGATGGAATACTAACCTGAGTCTAAGCCAATCACAGATGTCACTTCCAATGGTTCGCTCCTTGCGTTCCTGGCCCTTTCATTGCTGATTGAACAGATTTAACTCAGATATCATCTGCAATGGTGGAATCAACGTACGTATAGGGTTGGCTGGGAATTTTCATTCAAGATATTCATTCTTTCCGTTTGATAGCCGTACCACACACCGCTACCGAGCACCGTTATCACTGTTCCTGCCGGCGCACAAGTGACTGCTGAATGGCGTCAGTATCTTCCGTCAATTGAACTTTCATGGCTGGTCTGATAAGCGGGCTAGACCACAGCTTGGCTGGAGCAGATCCATCGGACACAGCGGATCCGTAAGACTCGATTGGTCCGATTTAACTTCATATTGACTCGACACTGATTTGAGCGTCTTACAGTATCGACCCCAGTCACCACGGCCCTACAATCACCTATCTGTGCGTACTTCTTTGTAGCAGAAATCATATCGATCGTTGTTAACTGGCGAATGATATCGCAGCGCTCAAATTCCGAATGCCCTGCAAAGCTCCGTAACGGGCCTGAAATGGTTCAAAATCCAGGAAGATGGGCTCATCGCGGCAAACCAGAGCTGGGGAGTAGATCGCATGATCGCAAATAAGGGGAAAGTGACCTTCACGATTCCTTCCTGTATCCCTGCTGGCCAATACCTTCTTCGTCACGAAATAATCGGTGAGTCCACTCCTACTAATTTCTCATCCCTACTTGGACCCTGACTAGCTTTCAAATATTTGCAGCTTTGCATGGTTCGTCCTCCGTTGGGTGCATAGTTCGTGATTGCTCAGCAATACTTTTTTTCAATCTAGGTGCAACTGCGTATCCGGGTGCCCAATTTTATGTGCGCGGCTTTCTCGTTTCGTTTCTTAAGCTAATTCCAAGGCCAGATGGAATGTGCACAAATACAGATCACTGGGGGAGGTAGCACTCAACCTGCAACCGTTTCTTTCCCGGGTGCCTACAAGGTATAAGTCTTTTGCCCACCGGAATTCAAATTACTTCGAACTTGATGTCAACTAATCTAAACTCAGGGCACGGATCCCGGCATCACAGTTAATATCTACTACCCACTCTTGACCAACTACACTATTCCTGGTACGCACTCTGTTGTTTCAGCGAGACCAATCTCCGTACGATTGACTTATCGCAGGACCTCCGGTATTCTCCTGTGCAGCCAACGGAGGATCGGGTGGTGCTACGACCACCGCGAAGACCACGACGACCGTTGCAACCACGTCGAAGACCACCACCTCCGCTGCTTCTACCACAACTGCAGCTGGTACTGTTGTGCAATACGGTAGGCACTATCCAAATTTCTTTGTCTGATCTCATTATGCTGAAACTTGAACCGACGTCTTGTAGGCCAGTGCGGTGGACAATCGTCAGTCAATCTATTTCCACAAAAATCACCGTCAATCTCATAGTATTTAGGTACAATGGCCCAACCGTCTGTGTCGCGCCTTATACCTGCAAAGCCTCCAGCATCTATGTAAGTTGTAACCATCCCGAAACTTTGCTCGAACCTGAATATCATTCGAATAAACAGTACAGTCAATGTTTGTAACAATATTTTCAGTGTCATTCTGTATTCCGTGGTTGCAATACGAGCTGTCCGTCATGTTTCCTCTGTATGCGTCAAGTACTCGCAAGTTGAACGAGCGTTGTGAATCTGTCAATTCGGCGGTTTTCGGAGAGCTTTGCCGTAATTCGAGAGCTTGGCTTTGATTCTTGTTTGATTCTCACTCTGAGTCGTACAGTCAAGTGCTGGAACTACAGAACCCTCTCCCCTCTCGAAGGCTGAACATATATATCATGCTTTGGACCTACTAGGACATTCCCGTCGCGACCTTTCCTGTACCCTGCTCACGTTCCCGCTGCCTGACTTCTGCTCCTCTCTGTCCGACAGCATTCGAATTCGTTTGCCCGCACTGCACTGTCTGCCCTGCGCCTGTCCTGGAACGGTCGCGGTCGGAGTGTTGAATCAAGATCGATAGAAGCTATCCGAATCAGGGATCGCTGTTCACGAAGTGTGTCTTGCACAATCTCACGAATATCTAAGTTCAAACTAATATCTATTGTGTCCGAGTTTCAATATAACAAACACCGTTGCTCAGATACCACCAGACAGTCTGGAGAGTGCTTGTCTCGCCGCCTCGTTTCGTGCCGCCTTCTTCGTGCTTCCTTCCCCCCTGCCAAAAACATCGCCATCCACCAACACCTCAACAGCCCAGTTTGTGATCTGAGCTGTATTATTGCCCCGGGGTGGGGAGCTCTGTGCGGATGACATTCCAACGGATGGGTGATCATCGTAATTCCATTCAACTTTCCGGTTCCCCTTCTGTGCGCTCTCGTTGAATGGTGCAAGGAAATTAGTACAGCTATCTGACGGAGACGGCGGCGGAGAGTTCTTTGGGTGCGATAGGCCGTGCGACTCGCGTAGTAACTCGTACGCGGAAATGAGGTCAGAACGGAAGAGGGAATCGAGGACAGATTTCACAGCTTCGTTTCCTTGATCAAGGTACAACGCGCCGAAAAATGCCTGTCAATGATGGTTCAGTTTATCGCGAGCTGCACTGAAACTAGACCAGGGAATCACCTTGAAAACGAGATGAACCGAGCTGCCGTGGATGAGGCTCGACGTTTTGATAGCATTCTCTAGAAAGGTCGTCGTGTTGCAGCTTGCCAAGAATCATGCTCAGATCCAGAGTGGCTTATATAGAGGGACTAGAACCTACATTTTCTCGAATGTGGCATTATCTATGATCAAATCACGCAAGTTCTCGCGGGCTTTATGTCAATATGCCCTGCGGTACAGACAGCAAACGACTTACAGTTGCTGGCCCAACTCTCAATCCGGGATATAGTTCTGTTATCATTCGAGTCACTGAGAAGCGGATAATCGAATCGCCTAGAAACTCGAGGCTGTGAAATTAGGTCTTTGAGAAGCGGGACTGAGACGGAAGTTGGAAGATCACGCACTGCTGAATGTCCGGCGTGGCGCCGGTAGTAGGATCTTCGAATTCATGAACAGTGGCGACGGGTGACGATTCAGAGAATAGAATCGAACGCAGGTCGGCTCTCTTGATCTGAGGAGACTGAGATGTGATCATATGGGTGTTGCATCTGTAAATACATTCTCGGCAACAGAGACATATCAAAGAGAAGATTCATGACTGACTGCGATGGAGAATTTGCAATCATGATGAAGCTGCTCTCGCAGCTCT
Source organism: Favolaschia claudopus (assembly GCA_037176885.1). Taxonomy (NCBI): domain Eukaryota; kingdom Fungi; phylum Basidiomycota; class Agaricomycetes; order Agaricales; family Mycenaceae; genus Favolaschia; species Favolaschia claudopus. The sequence continues at coordinate 628,432 of JAWWNJ010000082.1, forward strand.
GCATCGTGAAATCGGAAGATTTGTTCGAATGCGTCTCATCGGTATGCTGCCAGAAGACGCCATCTGAAAAGTTAAAGTCACGTTGGGTATGAGATCGATACATTCACATTGACATACCAAGTTTGACTTCTGGATCATATCGCTCGCGAAGGCGCTCTATCATTTCGGGGGCGCTTGGGATAGTTTTGTCCTTTGCATCGATTAATCAATTACTCATGCAGCAGCAGATACAATCGGAGTACACGTACTTCACCAAGAACAGCGGCCCATTCGTCGTCGTGCGTAATCGCAACAGCAACATCGGCAAACTAGGCCATTAGGTAGTTGATAGTCTAGCATGCGAGAGACTCACGTTTTCGAGGAGATAATTATTTATTGCATCCGCTGGATGAAAAGGCTGCAAATAATTCATTCGTAGGTCAACACGAAAGCAAAATGGGTGAACTCGACCTTATAGTCCAGATTCGAATCCAAAGTATCCCCAGAGGTCGACCTCGTATTTGACCGAGAGAGTCCACCTATATTCCCCGACCCTCCCCACGAAAACGGCATGCCAAACCGACTTTTTGCGACACTACTAGTACCCGAGGGATGTTTTGCATCTGCAACCGACTGGACAACAACTTTGCCAGATTTCTTCAATGGCGTGGGGCGAATTGCTACCTTGAAGCCCCTTAGGAAAACAGTTTGGTTGTCCGTCCATACTTCCTCTCCAGGACTGTATCGTGGACCTGAGTTCGCAAAAGAGCTTGCGCACTCCCATTCCCAAGCATACGAAACGCTGCCCGATGCGACAAACGCTGGCTTGAGCTTCAGAGATAACTCACAACCATCGTAGTTATTCTCTAGCGCTGCCACGCTCCAGGAAGTGGATTTATCCACACCTGTAATGAGATAAAGCTCGCCAGTCCCAATCATCCGATTGAGCTTGCCGTTCACGAAAGTGTACCAGCTTTGGGCATGCTTGATGGCGTAGTCTCGGAATATCTGAAGCGGGCGAAGGTTACTTCTCGAGGCACCCTGAGGCAATAAAAGGACCGCTGTCGCTTTGGAAGACGTCGAAATCTCTACCACCGCACCGGCGCCGAGAGGGAAAAATCTAGCCGGAATTGTCAGCGATAAAATTGAGGCTCTACAAGAAGTTGTCGTACACATTGCCGTCGACCCCAGCCTCGATATCCAGTCGGCGCTTATTGATCTTGGTATTCGAGATATCGGTGCCTGGCGAATAGTACATTTTCTTCGGCGCAATGTCCTCTGAATTTAGCACCACTTGTTCGAACCCATCGGGGACACCGAATCGATTGAGGGGATCGCTGGCAGATTTACAGATGTTGAAAATTGGATCGAAACACCCATCAGTGGTCACTGTTCCCACATCCCCGATCTGTGTACCATTCTGGCGAGCTTCGAGCGGTAGATCGTCGAACGGCTGGGGATGAAAAAGTGGGTAACCTTGCCCTTTGGCGAGAAGAAGGCGACTATAGAGAGAACTATCGGACATTTAGAGGGATGACTCGAATATTAGGTGCAGGACGTACTCGCTAATATAGCATTCTGCCTCGAGGTGAAGCCGCCGCAGGGAGCTGTATGTATTTTCACTGCTTGACGTAAGCTACAGGGGACGCATGTGAGCGCTTGTGATGACAATGAAAAGCTTCTGGGAATGAGGCGTAAGGAGATTGTAGGACGGCGAGTTAGTAAAAAGGTCATGATCTCAACAGATGAATTTTTTTACATGTCGAGGTGCGCCAAGATCTGAGGCCTGAGGCTGCGGGGTCAGCTTCATTGCTATTTTGCAGCGCCCGCTTGATGCATAATACCTGCCCCATCGCTCAGTTGAAGATAACCCCAGAGTAGACTTTCGGATTGAACCCGTAATTAGCGTAAATGACAGAGCCTCAGTTTCCGCAAATCGATCTGAGAAGATACCCCCCGAGAACAGCAAAGCCACAGCTTCAAGACACAGCTCGTCCAGGCCGCGAATACGAGATTTACCAGAGATGTCGCTTGTTGAAGCAATAATGGCTTAGAGTCCGCCAAAATTGCTGAACAAAGCACAGACAAAGGCCCCTGGCCGAAGAAGATACAGGAAAATTCGATTCACTTTTCGTACATGTAGTATGCGGACATTGGAAGGGGAGGGAGGCATGAAGGTGGGAAGACGGTTCGGCAAGACGCTGGGCCGGGTGTTGGCGAGGAAGGCGCGGCTGAAGGGACGGCCTGATCAGAGGAAGGAGGAAGAAAACTGTCAAAAACAAACCAGACACGCACCCGGTTGCCCGTATACATACACTAGGTACTGAGCGGCGCGGGCGACGCCGAGATGATTATACGACGGCGTCGTTGGCGTTGAAGACGGCGGCAGTTGGTACGGCGGGGCCGAAGAGGGTCTTGAGAAGGTCAACTTTGAAGCCATGGTGATGGCGGCGTGCGGGAGGTCGGCAAAAATCCTGTCGCGTGACGTCATTACAGCTACGGTCTCGTGACGCAACGCGTCACACGTCACTTTTTACGTTGTTTTTACGCGTTCATGTCGACCACCACCATCTCGCCCGTCTTTCTTTGACCACCCTCCGCACCCCCTTTGCTTAGCGCTTGAGTGGGGCTGGGCCTCTGCCTACGGTCTAGGCCCGCTTCCTTTCTTCCGCTCCCCCTCGTGAGTCGTCAGAGTTCCCTTTTGTTGACGGCGCCAGTACGAGGCGTAGAGCATGCACCCTGCAGCCGTTTATGGAAGCTACTCGAGCTCTCCCCCGCGCGTAGGAAACTGGCTCGTACCTCTCCTTGCTTTGGGCGACCTTGGCTTATCCTTCTTCCCCAGCGCCGCGTCGCGCGTAAACGCGTTTATCGTTATGGAAGGACGCGGATGTTTCATACCACAAGAGACGGAAGATTCTCCCATTCTTACTCTTAGACCAGGTTCCCTGAGCAGTACCCGTCTTCGTACGTGACCCTCGCTGCACGTTCCTCAGAACATTCACACAAGAAATTTAGCCCAAATTCGGCCACAGTTGCTTACTTCTTGGTTTTGTCTTGGTTCGATTCTTACTCCTCCTCTCCATAGCCCTCAAACCGCCCCACCGCAACTCGATTCCCCTGACATCATTGAGGGTAAACCGACGATGAGAGAATATTCCCATCGTGGCTGTCGACTTTGCTCGTAGGTCTTACCTGCATAATTTCTGAAATGGCTTGTATTCATTTTGTATCCGAGTCACTGGAAGGCCTGGAAGAACAGCAGCGGAGGAGTGACTTCCAACATTCGCCGTCATCTGTAGGATGTTCACAGCGCTATCTGATCTCCTGTGGTGAAGCGGCTGGTTCTCAAATAATATGACGATGATTTGGCATTGAAACCGGTCAAAATATCAGTCTAGAAGCCTGGGTAGGCCGACTCATTTGATGGATCGTGGCTGACGATGAGGTATTTTCTCCCTCCTCGTGAACCAACTGGTCTAATAGTGTACCATTGTAGCAGACTGTCAAAAGTTTCCAGCTGTTGTTCGGCCGCGCACGAGTCACCAACCAAATTCTCAACAAATACTCATCTGTTCACGAAATTGGTTGAGGAGTTCAAGGTATCCATCCCATCATCATCTTCCTGCTCATGCTTCAAACCCACCACTGAGACTTCGATATGTTACATATGTAGCATGCCTCAAGCCACATCTACTTACTTGGTATTTCAGGATGTTTGAAGCAAGAAAGATCCAACCTCCTTCTTTTCCATCTCAGGACATCTCACCACTCGCGACAGGAAGTTCAAGTTGGCCGAGCGTTGGACAAAGCCGAAGAAACATCCAACAAATCCATTTCGGCCGAACCTGGCCGAACAACACGTGCTTAACGCATGCCGTAATCGGCTATCCACTTCTTCTTCACCCACCTTGACCCTTCCTGTTTCTGGGTGTTTCCAGCAGCACACTTGCGAATTTCTTGGCCCTTAGCCCTGCTTTTGACTCCGGAAGCCAAGGCGGTGACTCACCGTGACCGCCGTGACTCTACTTGACATGAATTTCGGAGTTGTGCACAGCCCTTAAAAAAACAAGCATCTCCCACCGGCCTTCCATTGTTTCTTGTACCTTTTCCACCAACACTCGTCGTGCTGGGAGGCTCAACAATGTCCCAACTATCACCCGAAGCCGACGACGAGCTCCTATTCCTGCCTTTTGTGGACGAAGACCCCTGCGGAGAGTTTGGAGGATCTCAAGGGCGTGTGCGAGATTTGACTCTAGGTGAGTGCTTAGCAATTGGCTTTGTCTCGAGCTTTACACCTCTAGTAGTCAACAATGTGGCTATTGAATGCTGGAAGGTCCTCCGCATGCCACAAACACCCAACAAGCCTGCAGCACAAGACTTGAGTCTCTTCCCGCAAATGCCCATTGATATCCTATTAGAGGTTGGTCCCCCGTCTGAGTCGTATTTCACGTCCGCTCACTCGTCCGCAAAGGTTCTCAGTCATTTGCACCCCCTCGACGTCAGACACGTCGCTCGCGTGAACAAGGCTTTCCGAGGTCTTCTTCACGGCTCTCACGGTGAAGGCATTTGGCGCAATGCCTTTGTCGATCGCAAACCGCTTCCCGTCTGCCCCGCCGAAATCTCTGGTCGTCGGTGGACGAAATTGCTGTTTGGCGCGAGAGAGTGCGATGTGTGTTTGCTTTACTTACTTCGCAATCACGACTCACTCACACGACGCAGCAATGCGGAGCTGCGGACACGGCGCCGGATTATAGGCTATGGCGCCGACTCTGCACGGATTGTATGAACTCGAAGTGAGTGTTCCCCTTTCGCTTTAGATTCCTGCTGAATATGGCCAGTCTCATAAGCAGCATCTCACCACACGAGCTCAACTCTCTCGTCGTGAAAACATACCGGGAGGGTTCGCATCGTTGCTGTTTTTCTGCTAGGGTTCTCGCTTACATTTTACAGACGGGCGCACATCGGCTGCTGATTCCCAATCGGGACGACTGTGGCCGGCAGACGCGACTGCCATAGCGGAAGAGTACGAACGACTCAAAAGCGGTGATGCGGAGGCGGCTGAAGAATCCTTGCTGAGGCTTCCGACTTTTATTGAGGCGCGGCGAGAAGCGGTGCGTATCATCGAGGAGCGGGCGGAAGAGGCGGAAGCGTGGTCAGACCAAGTCCACGATGATTCCCTTCCGATGTGGGGCAAACGATACAGGCGCGTTGTCAGAAGGTGCGTTCTTTTCTTCTTGGCCAAACCAGCCAAACTGACACTGACATCCAGCGTGCGGAAACGTCTGATCGAGGAGGGACACGATCCCAGGGACGTCGAAGACACCGACATGGACGCCAAAATGACCTACCTTGAAAATTTCCCCCGCCTCACCTCCAAGCGGTGGAACAAGGCGCGCCCGCACATTCTGCCTCTCGTATACGACGCACGCGCAGAGCGCCTGACACTCGAGCGTGTTCAGCTCGTCGCAAACCGCACGTCCGCTGCCTGCTCTGCCGTTTCGCATGTCCTGCGAACAGCACCAGCCGAAACATGGGCTTATATCCCCCCACAATACACCATCGAGGCGATGCCGCAGCTGCAGGAGCTCATCCAGGATCCGTCCGACACTCCACTCCCTGACGATGATCCTGGGCTTGCCGACGCGCTGCTCGAGCTCCCTGCCTTCGTCGCGGCCTGGCGCGAAGAGAAACAAGCTCTTCTCGCCTCTTTGCTTCCTCCGCCCTCACTTCCCGCAGAGGCGGAATGTGGCCCTTCCTCCTCTTCCTTCTCCAGCTCCTCTTCCTCTGCCTTGACACCACCAATCCCACCACCCCCGCCCCCCCTCGCCCGCCTCGAACTCGCCACAAGCGTCTTCACCTGCCTCGGCTCCTGGGTCGGCCGCATGTCTGTCACCGCCGGCCGCGCCCTCATCGGCTGGGCCGGCGCAGGCGCGCACCTCCGCTGCCGCAGCCTCAAAAACTACTGGGAACGCCGACCGCACTACGCCGCCGAAGGCGCTGCCGCGGCCGCCGCACTCCTCCGCCTAGTCGGCCTGGACCCCGCCGTGACGACCGCGAAGCAAATGGATGAGGTGTGTGGGGGCGAGATGCGCGGGTGCGGCGTGCAGGGGAAGACCGGGGGGCCGGATACACGGTTCGTGTGTCTGTTGTGTCCGGTGGAGGCGTGTCGGGGTGTGCGTGGGCGCCGCGCGATGCGGTGGAGGGAGTGCGTGCAGCATTTTATTGAGCGCTCGAGGGTGGGTGGGGATGTGGCGCATCCGGGGGTGCCGCCTGCGTTTGGGCTGCTTACGGATGAGGCGGTGGATGATTTGCGGAGGAGGGAGGCGCCGGATCCGGTTCTGCAGGATGCGGCGTGGGCGTGTGCGTTGTGTTCGGCGCATTATGATAGTCATAGTCGGACGACTTATGAGGGGGTCGAGGAGCATGTGCGGACTCGGTGGGTTGTTTGGCTTGTTTCTGCTCTCTCGTCTTGTATGCTCACGCGAAACAAATAGACACCAGATCGAAGATCCTGAGCAAGGCACGCACTTTCTCTATGTGGCGGGTTCGGAGCGCACACCTCGTGTGCCTGCGCTTTTGTCGCAGGAAGGGAACGTATTAGAGCTACGCTGTAATCGGTGCGTGAAGGGGAAGCTGCGGTCGTTGCGCGATATTAAGCGGCATGTTGCGGATAAGTGCGTCCTTCCTTCCTTTCCTGAGTGGTAGTCGAGCAACTCGAGCTGAATTGATCCATGTAGACATGAAATTTCGTCCCCGAGTGGGGCGGACTGGACGAAGGTAGAGGTAATACTGCGGACGACCCCACGTCCGTTGACCGAGGCTGAGGGCGAGGACCTCAATCTCGACTGACTGATTAGACGATACACGAAAGACGAGCGCATACTGTACTGGCTTGTCGACGTTGGAAGGACATTGGCATTTGCATGCATGTACTGATTACTTATTTGATGCATTAATACTTACTTATTAATCGCTTTGCTTTACCTTGCCTTGGTCCTGGCCTTCGGTCTTTTCGTGCCCCCATTCCATCTAGGCATATGCACTTTCATGAAGACGATACGTGCGGCCTCCGAGCTGAAGTCGGCGCCCCTCCTCTATTTCCGACCTTCTCATTACGAACGGTTGGCGGGCGGCCTTTAAGTTTTTCCCATCTTCCCGAAGTCGTTGCGGCATGCAATTCCGGATTGGGGTTTTCGTTCCCTGGCCTTAACGCTCACTCCCCGTTACGACGACGAGTCCAGCCAGGTCCTGCCCTGTCTACCTCCCTGTGCGGGCCAACGTTGGACCAAGCGACCACACGACCGCGCCCCGTGAACGGGGCTCCGCTGTCGTTGCAAGCCGTCTGGTCTTTCGTAAAAGTGCATCTGCTTTCCGCTCATACGACGTAGACTGCCTCTATTCGCCAAACTATTACAGTTTCTGGTGTTCCTGACTGATTCAAGTCAACCCTGCGGTCCCTCTTCTGCTCCAACGCCGCATTATAATATCGCCCTAACGCTACTTGGCCTGCTTCGGCTTCCGTGCATTGTTGTTCTCCTTCAAACCCGATCTGCTTTTCGTCATACGCCGCGCATGGCCTGTTCCATCGATCAACTCGGGTTTTTTCCCTCTTTTCGCCAATATCGCTCAAAGAACTGGAAGCCTGATGAAGCATTGTATTCAGTCGATCTTGCCTCTGGGCGCGATGTGGGCTCGATGTGTATACAAAAGACCATCCACTTGCACATCCGCGCGCGGAAGTTACCTAAAATGGACAACTTGACAAAATACCGGCCCTGCCGCTCCGGCTTGAGGCATTTTGCCACCAATCGCACACATGCTGCCTGCTAAGCAACGGAGAGAGCCCCCTGACCGCGGCTCGTGTCTCTGAAGATCCAAGTTCTACGAAGCATCTTTATGTTGCCATTGCATAGGGAATTTTTCGGGAGATGATAGTTCGGCTTCTACCTTTCGTTTGTGGAGGATGCCGCCGGCTTCCGCTGCGTCAGTTTCTCCCTGTGGAAGATTGAGCACACGCTATAAGATCGAAAAGGTATGCGTTCCTACACGCCTGTACCAATTACCCCGTGTTTATGGTCGCCTTCAAGCGTATGCAAGGATAATCTGCGGTGCTCGAAGACATCGGATTTTGTGAAACAATGGTATTGGAAGACTTCGACTGCATCAGGTCCTCATGGTTCGGCGTCCAGTCAATTATAATAATTCTAGTCCGGCCTTTTTCCGTACTAGGCTCGGCAAACTAAACATATTCCACATATAAAAGGTTGGTCGGCTGTCCGTCCAAGCCCCGAGCTACAAGCAAATTGCAACTCGCCCTTGTTCCAACCACTCGACATGCACTTCACATCCTCCCTTGTAACCCTCGCTGTTCTGTGCGGCTTGGTCGCAGGTTCGGTTCATTTTTCAACGGCGCTATTTACGATTCACCGAGACTTTTCAGCCGTGCCCACTGCCCCCGCACCCCGAGACTGCTCGGCGGAAGTAGCGCGTTACAACCAGGAACGCAGGGAAGCTCGCGGTCTTAGCAAGCGGACGTTCTACACTCAAATGTTGAACGTAGGTGTTCTAAAATTGCTAATATGTATATCGGTCTCATTTCCTTTGATCTAGCTCACTTGCACTTTGGCGCCTGAGACCATATTGGGTGAGAGCCAGCATTTTTTGTGCACTTATACATTCATTGTTCTCAACTATCCTCAGACGACTACGTTTCCAACCCTGTGATTTCACTCCTACAATTCATCGATACGTCTTCTCATTCGTTTTCAGCCTGTCCGTACTAGCATCACGGAAGGCCAACCGTAATACCGTCCATTTTCACGAGGCTCGGTAACTAAATTGACTTCTACAGCGGAGTCGCATTCACCGTTGATATTGGTGTGTTGGACACAACCACCTGCAAGCCACTCTCGGGTGTTCGTATATTTTTCTTCTTCTTGAGCATGCGTTTGATCGTCATTGAAGGTCATGGTCGAGCTCTGGGGCCGTAAGATGTCGCCTCCAATACATTCATTCGATGACACTCATGATCTGCAGCCAACGCGGTCGGACAATATGGTTCCACCTTCCTCCGCGGCGCGACACTGACTGGTGAGAAGAAGCTGAATCTATTTTACCCTGCGCTCATCATGATCAACGACGTCAGCCTCGAACGGTATTGCCGAGTTCAAGACCATTTACCCTGGATACACATCGGACGCGGCTAACCACTTGAACGTTCTCGTTCACCCGACCTCCGCAGAATCCGGTGGAGTCGCCCACGTTGGCCAGCTCTTCTTCACCGATCCCTGGACTGGTTAATAATATCTACTGCATCTCGCCATATTGGGAAGCTCAAATGACTTCATAGATATCATCGGCAAATACACCAACTACAACAAAAACACGAACAGCCGGAAGAAGAACGCTCAGGACCCGAACTTCGCCGCTGCAAACAAGAACGGATTCAACAGCATCATCGAGTAGGTGAAATATGCATGAACATTGCCTGTGAGCTTATTTTCTTTTCAGTGTTGAGTCCATCGGAGACGATTGGGCCGATGACGAAGGTGCGTTTCGCGAACTCGTCGTTTTTCAAGGAAGTAAACTAATTAATCCGCTTCAAGGCATCATCGGATACATCAGTAAGCATATTAGGTCTCTCCCTCATCGGACGCGACTCATTGCGCCTCTTCAAGCTGTCGGAGTTAACCCCAAAAAGCTCGTTGCCTGAACGTTGCAGTGCGGAGTGAATTTGTTGAAGATCTCTCGAGTTGTAAAATTTCCTAGGCCAATAAAATAGGATGTTCTGGTATACCGTATTTGTACTGTGGTAGTCGGATGTCCCTCTAAGTAGTATGTAATATTTTTCTCCGCATTTTCGCAACATTTTGGTGTCCATATTGTTAGTGTCACGCTCTAACATTGTGACTCAATTGTGACTCCCAACCTTTTGCTTTTCATGGCGACTGCCCATTCCGCCGCGAAGCCACGACAGCCTAATCCACAAAACTACACGCCTCGAACTGCGTCTCAGATACAATTCCAGTCCAAGTGGAAAACGTTTCGGGTCCCTCCAAAGATCTTTTCCGATTGCAAAGACTTTCCGTACCACTTAGAGCTGCAACAAGATTATTATTCCGTTCGTTTCCTCGAGTTTCGTTCCTTCTATGACCCTCCCCCCGATATCGGCAATCCCGGAGACATTTGGCTCAAAGTTTCTCCCCCATATTCGTTGTTTGCCCTGAATGCGAGGAAAGAGTGGATTAAATGGTCAGGACCCGGTCCAGCACTCGCGAAGGAAAATATGATATCGCATCCATATCTACCCGCCTACTCTCTGTGGTGTACGGTGAAGCAGGCGGGTTGGTATCACCGGGACAAATTAGATCGCGATTGGACTCAAGATAAGCTGAGTGCGCGGCAAAAGTTGGGAGGTATCGTTTCTGTAGAGAAGTTGCTGGATCCATCGGTGGGCGTACGGCTCATCCTTGTACAAGAGGAGGCGGAGAGACAGAAAGGTGATCTGCTGAAATTGGCCCTTGGTCAACTATCCACCTCCTCAAGCATACCGAGCATGCAGGAGCCATTGATCGCGACTCTGAGCTGTGGAATCGATGATTGTAGGTTGATCTCATTCTTTACCTGAAATCTCAGGTTACGCATCACGATCAGTGCTGGCGGAGAGAAAGAGACTGTCCCAGGAATTGTCTGAAGCACAGGAAAGAGCGATCAAGGCAGAGCAACAATTGACAGGGTCAAATACCGTATGTTCTCTCGCGTCCCAACACCTCAAACTTTTGACATTCGAGCTACAGATTCAGCCATCAATCGCCACAGCATCGCACCTTGACATCCTTTTCTGGCCTGCCTCTGGTATACAAGTCAAATACTGTCGCCTTTGCCTGTAAGCGAATGACTACTCATACACTTTTCTCAGCTCATCGTACTCAATATCAACAGCATCGCTTTGTCTTCTAATCCCGATGAAGACATTGCCACAACGCTCACAAATCATGCGCTCGGAACGCATCCAGACGAGTGTAAAGTTTTGGCAGGCATCTCTAAGAAAGAACTAGAATGGTACCGACAGGAACTGAAATAATATTTCCGGATATATGCTCAATACGATGGACAATACAGTAGAGGATGTGACGTATCATAATGGAGCGATTGAAACTACTAATTTACCAAGCGATTTTGGCTAAGAACGACGACGGGTGGGTGCGGTTCCACAATTTGCGCATTTCATCGAGAAAGAGGACCACTGATCCGTATCTGTGAAAGCCTATGAGGGGAATACATGCATGGGAGAGGATCAAGAACTGACGCCATGGGAAGGAAAAAGAACTCGGCAGAAATACCGCGTGTGAGGAAAACTTTCTGAATGCCGGGGACGTATGAGAAGAAGCTATGACATGGGAATGAGCTCGACATTTTGGCATGAAAATCGCTGACGAACCAGGCCAAGCCCAAAGCAATCAACATTGCAGGGAAAAGGAACAGGTTTCGAGTCGCGGGTGCGAATGGGTTCTGCTGGAACAGCGACAGGCGGCGAGTGCGCGTCGACAACAGGTTGAACCATTGCATGATGACAAGGTTGAAGAAGTCTGGCAATACTCAGCATTGAGAGTCATTCAGGGGATGGTAGAGCCTACACAGCGACTGAGCTCTGTTGGTCAGCTCGGAAACCAGATCTGGATCGACATCATATCCTCCGTATTTGCGGTACAACGCAGTGAAAGGAACGCCATGGCGTTCAAAGCCGAAGTAGAAAGCCCTGGTCGGATAATCAACATAAATTCAAATGGATGCTTGGAATTGGCTTACGCTGTCATCGAAGTCAACGACTCTAAAACGCCAAGGAAGAAATACGCATGCAGGAGCAGTTTCCAATCTGCAAGACGATCCTTTTTGCGATTCCGTGGCTTCCGAAGAAGCAGGTCGGCTTCAGGCTTTTCGTACACCATCGAGAGCGCGGGGAGGACGTCCGTCACAACACAAATCTGTAGCATGGTCATAAGCTAGGCTCCGTGAGAGAAAGGGGTGAATGTGTACAATGATCATTTGGATGCTGCTCAAAGCCTGCGGGACGCCAGCGAGTACATTGAGGAGGACTGGCATGAGTTCCGAAAAGCTTCCTGTGGATCGTTGAGACAATCAATATCTGGGGAGCGGTACGGGAGCTTACCAGCTGGGAGAAGATACAATATAGACTTGCGGAGATTCTCAAAGCAAAGGCGTCCGTATTTGATTCCTGTGACAATAGTCGAAAAGTTGTCGGAAAGCAAGACGAGGTCGGCCGCTTCCTGGATTGAAATGAATAAACGCACACTGAGGAAACTTGGAAGAGATGTACCATCGCAACCTCTGAACCTCCGGCCATAGCAACGCCGACATCCGCCTGTTTGAGTGCTGGCGCGTCGTTAACTGAAACGCTTAATATCAGATTAAGCACATAAAGATCAAGCGATTCCACTATACCTCCATCTCCAGTAACGGCCACGGTACATCCCCCGCCTTGAAACGCACGAACAATTTGCAACTTTTGCTGAGGGCTGGTTCGGGCGAAGACGATTTCGTCGAACTATGATTATCCAATATAAATTATGCCCGTTGCACTTGTAGGAAGGAAGAATGAAACGTACAGTGAGGACTTGCTTCCACTGGGACTCGTTCATCGTCATTATTTCTGGGCCGCTAAGCACGAGACTAGTCAATGGTGCGCCGTCGACCTTGTCTGCATCGTAATCCGGAATATCCGCGAGAGGGGTGTTAAGCGGGAGGTCGGCAAGGTGTTACAACTCCTTCTCCGATGTCGTGATGATACCAACCTGGCGTGCAATTGCAGCTGCAGTAGACGAAAAGTCACCTACAAAGAAACCAAAGAAACTCAGTATCAGAGACACAACAATAACGGATCGAAAGTATACCTGTGACCATGGCAAAACGTATCCCAGCCCTGCGGCAGATGCGGACGGTATCCAGAATTTCGGGCCGTGGAGGGTCAACGAGAGCAACTAGACCGACGACCGTCAATCCGATGTTGGTAGCCAAGAGATGATCCTCTAGGTCGGACGCCTCTTTCGGAAGCTCCCCGGCAAGAACCTTCTTCGCCAGAAGGAGCACACGCTGACCACGAGCAGCGAAATCTTCCTGCACAGCAGAGATACCAGCGAGGGTATCCTCGTCCAATGGAAATATGCTTCCCTCAGCGTCCATGTAGCTGGAGCAGCGGCGAAGTAAAACATCGGGAGCCTGTTCGTTAAGTTGAGTAGGTACATTTTCACAATGAATGTGTCACGTACACCTTTCACTACAAGCATGCACTCTCCCTGCTTGATGCCGGGGAAGGGCTGATTCTCGTCGTACGCAGTGGCGAAGGATCGTGTGAGGCATTTCAGAGCAAACTTGTTTCCTGCAGATTGCGTCTCATCACTATCGCGTCGAGCTCTCAAAGTTCATGCAACGTACTGGAGTTGAAAGCAATCTTCCCGGATTGCACCCATTGTGCGCGAATATCCAGAGCCGGGGCGATGCTGTCCGCAAAGCGTAGCAGCCCAGTATCTTGAGAGTCATCAGCCTTCAGGGAAGAAAGTGGTCATTCGACAACCACGAACCAGTTGCATCGCCGATAATCTTGAGATCCGGAGCAGACTTCTCATCATCGTCGGACTTGAGCTCCATCACAGCGTCGTTGCACAACGCCGCCAACGCCGCAAGCTCTCGAACCGAAGCCCCCGCTTCACCAGCTTTGGAAGCAAGCAAGCGCGCGTCTTCGACGCTGTACTGTGCGAGCCCGATGCCTACATTGACCGCAGTCATCTTGTTTTGGGTCAAGGTACCAGTTTTGTCGGAAGCGATGAGGTTGACGGCGCCGAGACTCTCGACAGTGGCGAGCGACTTGCATAGGATGGAATTGGAACGCATGGCACCGGCGCTGTGAAGGGATTCAGTGAATTAAACGCGGCGTTTGACACTCGTCGTGAGGAGTCAAACTTACATCACAGTCAAGGACAGAGTGACACAAACGGGAAGACCCTCTATGAAGTGGATGTGCATCAGCAAAGTCCGTCACATAGCTATTGTGGAACTCGCCAGGGATGAAAGCAACAGCCACAGAGACAACGTCAATAAGGAGTCCGGGCACTGATATGAAGCCGGGGTGTTGTGGACGGAGCCATGCCGCCCACAATACTAGTGAAAGAAACTGAGTGACATAGCACATGCACGCAGAGAAAAAGCACGTACTGACGATCAAGATAGAGACCCCGAGCGCCAAACAAGCGATAGTGAGCACAAACCAGAAGATCTCAATCTCAAGTGTCGTGCGGACGGGCCGTTCGCTGTTCGCTTGTTTCGCAATTCGACCAAAGACCGTGCCGTCCCCGAGGCCCACCGCAATACCGATACCGCTGCCGCTTGTACAGAGCGTGCCCTGCAGCGCAATATTGCGGGATTCCATGACTGTGAATGGATGAATATGAGACAGATAAAAGAAAAGAACTTGCTGCATACAATTCTTGTCGGTGCAGTCCAGGGAAGCGGCCACCTCAACGCTCTCCCCAGTCAGGATGGACCGGTCGAACCTCAGGTCGGAGGAGATTTCCAGGAGGCGTAGATCGGCTGGGACTTTGGAGCCAAGGGTGATGGTGACGATGTCGCCTGAGACGAGGTCCGCTGCTGGAAGTCTATGGAAGAGGGTCAGTGTCAAACGACGGAAGGATAGTTAGACGTTGAGAGCGTACTTGATCTTTTCTCCCGCTCGAGTGACGAGGACGTCTGTGGGCAGAAGACCAGCTATAGACGCCATGACGTGCCCAGTGGAATAGTCTGTGTTCCAGATCAGCCTTGAATGTAAATGTCTGTAATGGAACTCTGACCTTGCCACGCATTGAAGGTAGCTTGGACGGCGATGACAGCGAGCAATACGACGGCCAGTGCGAGATTCGGTGCAAAAGGATGTGGGTCACCCAACGGGCGCCTGCATACAGTACGTTTCAACACCTAGGAAGACTCTGAAGACAGTGAGATTCGCACCATGCGATGAAACAGATTATGCTGGCGACGAACAACAAACCACCGAATCCTATCAGCATGAATGAGCCGAGTATAAAGAAGTCGTACAAGGCGGGGAACTCACCTCCGAAGATGTAGAAGAATATCTTGCGGAAGAGGTTCTTGGGCGGACGACTGATAACGTTCCTTCCGTTGGTCGCGAGACGTCGTGATGCGATAGCCGTATCCAGACCATGGGTCGGGGAGACACTCAGGCGGGTGCACACTTCGTCCGCCGCCAGAGTGTGCCATGTGACGGCGGAGATACCTGCAGCAGTGAGCGTCTCAGGCTGGGATGAATACGGCTCTACTCACTCTTGACATCTCCCTTGGTCTGCCCGAAATCTCCTCCATCCTGAGTCTCCGTGACATGTATACTATAGACGGGATATTAAAACGGGCTTGAGGATACTCAGGGTACCAACACACCTCAAAGTCCTGAAATCTCCGGGGATTTTGGAGCGAGGGTTGATAACTCGGGTCGAGCCAAAGGACGAGGTGCGTCGAAAGTGCTGTCCTGCTGGCGCCGCCTCTAAGGGCTCCGGGAGCACGGTGGATGATGCGCCTGCTTCTATGTCCTTCGAATCCATTACACAGCGGGGAATCTGGAAACAACCTCCCCATCCTTCGAGATTAAAATAGTGATTATGGAAGCTGAGGGATTTATCGGCAACGTTTGGCAAAATTCGCGCAACTCCTAGTCACTGTCGGTATGATCAAAACGCAACATTGATACATTATAAGCTGAAAGAGTCGGAAGGCAGCGGCGTGGCGAGATGAGGCTATTGGGTCAGTGCTAGCCAGTATTCCACCCAAATTCAAAATTCGAATTCCATCGCAAAGTACCTTATTGAAACGTCGAGAAATCTGGATTTCCAGTCAACAGGGAATCGGATGGAGCCCAAGTTCGTGGAGGCAATGTAACTGAGAAAAGCGGCGTAAATCGCTCGCTCTATCGACCAATGGCAAAAAGAGTTTAAAACAGGAAGTTTGGCAAGGCAAGTTGACTTTCTGCGCACGTGCGGTGTGATCCAATCGCTGATCGATTGTTCCCCGGAGCAGACCGGAGCGGCAGAGCCTCGTTCCGGTCTCCAATCT
Source organism: Favolaschia claudopus (assembly GCA_037176885.1). Lineage (NCBI taxonomy): Eukaryota > Fungi > Basidiomycota > Agaricomycetes > Agaricales > Mycenaceae > Favolaschia > Favolaschia claudopus. Next base: position 644,545 of record JAWWNJ010000082.1, read on the forward strand.
CTTTCAATTCTTTTCCCATTCGACCTCCAGGATCCTCCCCATGCGCAAGAACTCGTCGTTGGCTGTACTCTACGTTCTCCGTGCTGTGTGCTACATAGGTCAATTTGCTTCCGAATCTATCGTCTCAGCCTTGGTATGAGGCGACAATCCACGAAAACTTCGTCATCAGACTATGAATCTATGAATTCTGGCAAGAAAAAGGTTCAGTATCCCAGAATCCAGCAAACCGAATGGCTATCGATTCCTCCTCATACAAGATACACATAAAATACATGAAATTTCGTCAAGCTCAAACTTCGTCTAAGTCCATGGACTCCAAAGCAAGCCAGCAAAAGATACGAAAACCTGTCTCCCCCTGGCCCAACGCTTCAAACCCGCTCAGGCTCAACGATGTCAAACAGGAAGCGGGCTCTTCGGCCTTGAACCCGGCTCCGTCGAAGGTGAGTGTCTAGGCTCAGATGACGACGAGGACGGCGATGACTTGGGGCTTGGGCATGGGACGAGAATTCAGTGCCGCCACTTACAGTAAGCCCGCTCGAAATCATATCAAGCGTCGACAGATCACGTTTGCTGACGACCGGCCGAGTAGCAGCAGGCTTTATCGATTTCGTTCTTCGTCGTATGCATACCCCCTCCCAGTCGCTCGCTCTCTCGGCTCTCAAACTCGACGTCACCCTGGGGCGGAACTACGACAGCCCCCCCCCCCTCCTCCTCGACATCCTCTTCAAGTTCCTTCTCCTCAATATCGCTCAACATACGATACGATGATGTGGATCCGCCACCCACGTCCGCTCCGCCTGTTTGAGGAACGCACGCGAGAGTTCACCGGAGATACGAGGGGGTTTCGTGCGTTTGGTTACTGGACGAGCCCTGTTGAGCGTCAGATAGCTTTGTATACAAGAAAAAATTCGTGCTCGCGATATTGATGGGCTATACCTGTGTGCCGCAAATTAAGTAAAACTCGACGTCTGGAATATGATACAGCAGACGCTACACTGAGAGGACGGCCATGATAAAAATGCGCAGCAGAGGGTCATTCGAAGATAAGAGACAAATTAATTGCGCTACGAGCTATGAGCGGAGATTTGGAGAGCAGCGGGGAATGATTTGCGGTGGACGTTTGGTTTGCTCTTCCCTGGGGCCGTTGCCATCTTTTCGTCTGCCTATGTTCAACCGGTGAACTGTCTCCGTCTCGTCCCCTGGTCTCCACACAAACTACATTCAAGTTCGGTATATGACGTACAAAAATATCTCTGGAACTTGTTCCGCCCCTACACTGCGGCCCGCCACTGACACTGTTGTGGGAACCCCGTCGGTGCCCAACCACCACTGCTAGGACAAACGATCGCATGTGGACGACCTTAAAGTTAAACCATAGCAACGATCAGCTTTCGGGATCTTCACAGATCTTCAGGGATTTTCTTACCGCCCGTTGACCGCCCGATATCTGAAAGCGGTATCTCGGAATGGATATCCAATGTTGAAAGCGACAAAATTGGCGCGAGCGGCTTTTGATGCGCCTACAAAATATTGAGCGGGAGCAGACTCTTACTGCGCCTGCAAAAGAGTATAGAAGAGGGGGGTGAAAATCAGCAGAAGCCCAGCAATCGAACAGTTCCTCTTCCACGCACAAAGCACTTTTTTCAACTCTTTGAACCCACACCGTCCGAAAAAATCCACAACATGCAACTCTCCCTCTCCATCGCGTCCCTTTTCGTGGTCGTCTTTCTCGCCGCCGCCACCGCGCTCCCCCGCGCCGCCGAGTCCGACGCCAGCATCCTCGCTGCACTCCCCAAATTCGTGCCCGAGGCGGGCCTCCCCGAGGTCCCGGCGGAGCTCGTCAAGCAGCTCTTCAGCAGCGCCAACACGGCGAATGACAGTTCGCTCACGAAGCGCTCCGTGCACTGCGAGACAAGCGGCGGGAGCCCGAGCACGGGCGACGCCCAGGCCGCGTCGCAGTTCATCCAGGGCCTCGGCCACGGCAACTCGTGCTGCCAGAACACCGCAGGCGGCTCGTGGTGCACGACTATGTACTGCACTGGTTCGGCGTGCGGTGAGTTCATTCGATTCGTTTTAGTTTGATTCAAGGGATGATGATGCTTACTGTACTATGATTCTCTAGTCGGCATCTGCAACAACAGCCCCGGCATCAGCTTCCCAGGATGCGACTTCTGCGATGACGCTGGAAACGGATTGCTCGACATCTCGAACAGCTGCTCTTCCGGCGGGCGCTCTGGAGGATGGGCGGACGCTCCTTTCGATCTTCACCTCGTCCTTTTCCACTCTTAACCGAGGAGTCTTTGCGTCAGGCGTCGTCAGATAGTTGGGCTGATATCGTTGTTTACAACTTACATTTATCGTCTCCGTCCTCCGAGTCTTTTTATATACCTAGTTACACAGCACAGTAATGTCTTGAAACTATTGCGATTGCTGCTAATTTTGCTGTGTGCGCTGTAAATCAGCGGCATCGGGACTTGTATTCAGGGACTGAGGTCTAAAAATCGGAATTTGTGAGAGGATCTGGGACTGAGAATCGAACTTGGATGAGATAAGTATTGACGTCCCGTACTGGGGAACTCGTTTCGCGCATACGTTCTCCGCATGCATCGTCGTCCAAGAGAGACGAGAAGGGGCTTAGCCTTGGGCGAGACACAAAGAAAAGCTCCGCCATTGTCTGAGCCTCGAGCCATCCTTGAAGGAAGAACGAGAGGACGACAGGAATTTGAGGTTGTCCTCTGCTGGTCGAAACAGTCGGATTTGTTGGCTCAGATTACCTTTGAGCAAGGTTTCATTGACCAGTCAAGAACGCTGCCATAGCCAAGAGAAGAGCACGAGGTCGTGGTCGTTGAGAGCAAGTTTTGCTTGAGTTTGGTGGACGTCAGGCTTTGGTGGTTTCCGGCTAAACATTAGCCGAGAATTGCCGGCACTGTCCTTTCCCTTCAGTTTTTCGTTCTTCAGCTGTGTATGCAGCACATCCCAATTCTCAATATCTCATACAACTGAAGGCCGCGAAGTGGAGTACATAATAGTAATCTGAGTCGGACTTTTTTTGCCACTGAAATCGACGAAAACTACTTGAATGAATCAATGCACAATGTACTGGGCAGTAGAGGAAAGGCTTTGAAGGGGGAGGAGCCGCCGAGACGAGGAGTATGCAGCCAGAACATCCACACATCCACAAATCATCAAGGCCACGAGGCTCTGGCGTCAGCGAGTATCGTACGATCATCCTCCAAAAAGCTTTCACTGATCATGCATGATCACGGCCATCGTCGTCAAACAGCTCGAGATGAGCCCCGGCCCAGACTCTCATCTCCGCCTGCCCTCACTATTGGCCCCACGACGCCCCTGGATGAGTCTCACATCTCTCCCACCGTGTACACCCGCCCCAGGGCCACATCATCCGTCTTCCCGAGCGCTGCACATCCTCTCCGTAGCTCTCGTCGCATTGCAGATGCGCACGATGCTCAGCGAAATCGATGCAGCGGGCAACGACGGAGAACGAAAAGGCCGAGCACTTGCCACCTGCAACAGACTTGCTCGTATAAGGGATCGTCATGGCAAAGCGGAACGGGATTGATGACGGAGTTTAAGAGAGGCGGGGTGAGAATAGGGGTGGCGGAGTGGGGGTCACGTTTCCTGGCAAAGACGATATACAAGGTGCAGGAGGAGGGCGACAGTGAGTGCTCGCGTGGACTCGGTACTGGTAGTACACTCCCCGTTAATAAACCCCGCGATTCCCTGACGGACCAAGACCTAAGGCCCTCAGCCCACCACTCCATGCTGGTCACTGACCCATCAGCGTAATCCTGGGCGCCTGCTGTCTTTGCAACAGGCAACAGCGGCTTTATCAGCTTCGCGAGATAAAATCGGTATCGCCCTCTACTTCAGCACCTCCCGCAACCACGCAAGGTTTTTCCGCCACGTCTCCATCTTCCGGGGAACTCTTGCAGCATCTCCACTGATGTACTACGAGATCCACATCATCTTCGTGCCCAAGGTCAGGTGAGTGGGTAGAGGTCGGACTTTTCCCTCCCTATCGTGCAGAGGCAGCAGCTTGACGAGAGTGAGCGACGTTGATGCCATGATAGTATTGGTGAGGAACGAGAACGATACGCGTGCTCCCCACACCGAGCGACAGGACAGACGCTGGAGATGTGGATGCAGAATCCCGCGGGACGAACGAGGGTGGGGTAGGTCGAAAGAGATGGAAGTCGGGGAGATGATGTTTGGGCTCGAGATACGCGTTGTCGTCAAGTTTCGAGTGAAGTGGATGCTGCAGGAGGAGGACAAGAACTGCATCCATATTCGCATGGACTTGCTGGTGAGAGTGTGATGCACTCATAGTTCCGCCACGATCCACTTTCCTACCACCTGCTAATCCATTTGCCAATCCAGCACTGCGGTTCGAGGAGTGGTTTGCGCAGAGGCTCCGCATGGCCAGCGTCAGTGCTAACGGTGGCAGCCAATAAAGGAGACCACAATCGTCGACATCGCAGTCCACCGCAACACGCCCCTCTCCGCGCCTCCCCAAGCTGCTCTAGACATCCTGCAGACCCCCACGCGATATCTTCATCTTCTCAAGCTGCATCCTCTCCACTTCCTCCCCTACCATGCGCTGGCAGCCATGCTACGTCGACATCACAGCCGACCGCAACCCGCATCCGCCGCTGGGCAGCCCCTCCGCACCTCCTCCCAGCACTGGGCATGACCTACAGCCTCCACACGATGTCTTCTTCTAAAGCTGCGTTCTCTCCCCTCTTTCCACTGCCCTGAGCTGCTATAGTCCGCATTTCCCGCAGCTCGCGAGGTCAGAGAGGCAGCAGGCTGTGCGAGCTGAGTGCCGCTCGTCAGGCTGCACCGACTCTCCGCGCGTATGGTAGGGCGTATGTAAGGTTTGCCGCTGGCGAAGGTCTCCGCGTAAGGGATGAATGTGAAAGGACGTGGAGAGATCAAGCGGCGCCACCACAGATCGACTCGTCAAGTCAGAGGAGACGTGTGTGTTCCACTATATACGAAGGAGGCAACGCGTCAAGTCGGGGTGCGTACAGGTGGATGTGGGACGGGATGGCCGAGGAGGCACTAATAGCGGCCGTTCGTCGACATAAGAGGCGAGGGGGGTATGAAGTCGGGACATGGGCACGTCAGGGGCGCGAGCTGAGTGGTGGATACGCAAAAGGAAAGCCAGCAAAAGAACCACAGAAGCTGTATCCCGGATGTCGAGAGCTTTGAATGTAGTCCGGTGTTCGCAGGGGAGGGGAAGCGCCAAAGGGTGTGGCAGGCGGTCATGCGGTAGCAGTACTCGAAGCCGTTTTGCGCGTTGGGTACGAAACTAAAAGCGAGATGCACATGAGCGGGGCTTTACTCGCATGAAATGGAGACGTACGGAAGGAGCCAGTGGAGCGCATCACGAAGACGAGAGTAGGCGGCGAGAGTAGGTGTAAGCTGCCGGTCAACTACTTAGCACAGCAGAATGAGAATGCAGAACGAGATGGAGCCTGGGGTGGTGGAAAGTAGAGAAGGATATGAGGACTACAGCACAGTAAGTAATGAATAGCGACTCACGCAGGCCAATCATTGACATCTAGTCCGGACTACTAGTCTGAGGCGAGGATTGAATACAACGCTTTTTCGAGAAGCCCCGGTGACTCACCGCATCTCATTACACTGATTAAGACTCATTCCAAAGAGCTGCATCGTTCCGTGCAGCTCCGGGTAACGGAGAAATTAATGAGTGCTGAGGTAGACATTCAACGGTCAGTCGCCGTGTAAGTGGTTTCTAGACCGGAAAAGTCACCAGCGAGAGTGACGAAGAAGGAAGCAGGGAATGACCTCCATCCAAGGGCCAACGAATAGCTCATGGTTATACAGTAGCCAATGTCCCAAACGAAGTAGGGCAGCAATGGAGACCGTTGAGGCGTTGCAGCCATTATGAGAGAGAGAGACAGGAAGAGAAGGATCCAAACACAACCAAGCAAACGACAACCAAATACGGCAACTCAACGCCGGATTCCCAAATAGGAAGGCGGCGTTGGCCCCGCAAATCGAAGGCTGCCGCATCTTAATTCACAAGATTTATCCGAGAAGTAATCTTCGCCAAAGTCGGTTATGCTGAGTCGATGTCCGAGTCATCTAAGCCGCTTTAGGGTTGCGAACGAACAAGCCATAGAAACTTCTTTATTTTTCTGCCAGTACGGATATTCAATACCGCACCGCATGTCCATTATTTATATACTTCAGTTATAAACTACAGTTAAACTTTATCGTTTGAGCCCTTCCTAAAAAACGCACCAGAGGAATCCTTATTCAGAAACAGTGTACTCACAAGTGAATTCAGGAAATCACTTACAGCCTCGCGTTCTCGCATTCCAACACTAAGATCTTGTTCTGCTGTTCAGCAAGCCGAGCTTCAGATATCTTGTCGCCTATAGCGCACTTACGTGTCAGTAGCCATGGATGCAACAATGATGAGAGACACAAACAGCGTTCCATCTCCGCCTGGAATACTTTCACAGCAGATTTCAGGCCCTTAATTATCGTATCAGCATCCCGGTAGGCAAGATCCCAAGCTTGTCGTTCTGGATATATGGTATAGCTATTAGCTATGGCATAACAGAGAAAAACTCTTATTTTTTAGTACCTGCTAAAACGCGGTCGTCAATCTCTGATGCTATGAACCCGCCGGTGACGATTCATAAGTACAATACAAGAGTAGAAGGAGATGACATACCCGAAGTCGTATCGGCTTGAACCATCTTGTCAGCAAACTTTGGAGCCTGCAGCTGTTGCTGGTTCTTCTCGTGAGCTTCTGCCTTCAGTCCTCCATTTTCCTGCGAGAGTGAAGCGTTTTCGTACTCAAGACGCGTGATTGCCGCTTCTCGTTCGTGGATTGTAGTACTCAGACGCGCAATAGTCGCCACTTGCTCGCCCACAGTCATTTTCAACGTCATTTTGCCGACCCGCAGAACCTCGGCTCGGCAAGCGGTTTCTTCAGCTGCTGCCTCTGCGTCCTTGAGAGAAGATAAAAGCCTCTCGATATTTCCCTTCAACGGCTCGTTTTCTCGGGCGTTCACATCGACCTCTTTTTCTAACCTGGTTTTATGATTTTCCAAAGCATGAATCGCTGTTGCGTGCTGAACGAGTGTTGCTTCCAGATGGTGTTTGCCTGCGGCAATTTCCCGTGAAAGCTGCGCGACAGCAACTTTCTCAGTTTCGGTGCAAGCCGTTTGTTCGTCAAGCGAAGCCTTCAAACGATTATTTTCCTTCCTCGAGCTTTCAATCGCTTGAGTGGTAGCAGCCGATGAAGCCATCAACGCCTTGTTAGCATCCTGCAGCCGAGCTCTATCGTTGTTGAACAGCACAACCTCCTTCGCGTGGACCAGTCGCTCACTGTCCAGCAATGCAACTAAATCTCGGTTCTGCGCCTCTTGTACTTTGAGCGGCGCTACCCACAATTTCGGCGCGGCGGCCATTTGGTTCAACGCGCTAAAGAACTCCTGATACTCTTTCGAGTCTGCTTCTAATGCCAGTCGCACAACCTGTTTTGTACAAGTCTCAATGTTCACGGAGCCCTTCAGTTGGTTCCGCTTCACAGCGTCGAGCGAGACCCAATTGAATCCGCTGACGAACCAAAGATAGCGGTCGGGAAAATGAGGATGCTGGAGGAGATGGGCCACATCAGGCGCGTCAATAACGGCGCTCCAGCGCGTCCATATTCCTTCCTCAAACAAATCATCTGCGGGCTGAAGAAATGCATATAATGCATTCGCAGCAAGGGACATGTACAAATCACCGACTGCCGCACCCACGTCGTCGGGAGGTGGACCAGGACCAATGAAGATGTAGAATGGTATCGAAACCGTGCTCGGGTCCAAGTGGTTTGGGAAGGAAAGATAAGGGTAGTTGTGGGGCAAGTCGGTGACAGTGAAGATGCGAGTAAAGGAAGTGATATCGGGCCGTACAGGTGGTGGATTTCGATGCGTCGGTGGAACTTGATTCCAAGGATCGCCAGCTGCGATGCAAGTAGCCGTGCACTGGCGTTTGAGACCAGGATATTGACTGGGAAGACAGGATTCTGCTTCGCGAGTACGTTTTCTACGGTCCGATTTCGTGCACTTAAGACTCGGAAACAAACTTTGAATGGTGAAATACGCACTTGGAAGACGTGGGAGGTTTATCTTCTGCGGGTTCGTTCGATCCATTCATTGCGAGCTGCGCAAACGGGGGACTGGCTGAAGGGGGGACGAGGTTCAACGTTCAACGTTGAGGTGGGAACTGGCAGTGGCAAGCGTGGGAAATGGTACTACATAAGTTCAAAGAACAATGCTATCGAAGCGCAACGTTGGCGCCAAAGATTATAGTTGCTCAAGCTTAACTGGGTCATACAGCGTAGCCAGTGAGGTATCTCTGCGACAGATATGCGAAACAAAAACTTGGCGAAAGAGAAATAGTCACGAGTCCAGGACACGGCAGCACACCCGAAACTTGGGGCAAATCTTCATCGATACTTGCATATTGGGTAAATATACACGCTCAAAGGCGATGCTAGCACGAAGCCTCAGCAGGGTATGAAAAGATACATGTATAGGAGACACGGACGGGAACGATGTACTGTCTTGTTATAGCCATCTTCAATTCCATTCGGTGACGCTTCTCCGACAAGTCACAGAGCCTTGAGTGCGTCGTTTCGCGTTCGACGACCTCCGTCATCGATGGCTGCGAACAAGGCACTCCTTCCCACCTCAGGCTGCATGGCACTTCACGGTGGTGAGCGCAACGCTCTCGAAAGCTTCGTTCTCCCATAGCACTTCCGCAACCGCTGCTGTCTCTGCCACGATCGTCCCTCTCTTCACGTCATCTTCGTGCTTTGGCAATGGTCTGCTCCGCAGCCGAGTGGGCAGGGCAAACTTTGTCCTCCTCAACGTGCGGAAGCACGAGTTGCTGCAGCTCGACGAGGGAGTGGGCGAAGGACGGGAACGATACCTGTGCTCCCCACACCGAACGAGAGGACAGGCGCTGGGGCAATATGGGTGTGGATTCCGGCGGGACGAATGAGGGTGCGGTGGGTCGAGGGAGACAGAAGTCGCGGAGATGATGGTGGAGCAGCCCCTACACATTTGTCGTCTCATTTCGAGTGAAGTGGATGCTGCAGGAGGAGGACAAGAACTGGATCCATATTCGCATGGCTTGCGAGTGGGAGTTTAATGCAAGCTCATATTGCCTCCACAATCCCACTTTCCTGCCACCTGGATTCCAGCACTGCGGTTCAAGGAGTGGCCTTATTGAGCAAGGATTCGCTGACCAGTCAAGAACGCTGCCACTGGCATAGCCAGGATACAAGCATGAGGTCGTGGTCGTTGAGAGCAAGTTTCGCTGGAGTTTGGTGGACGTTAGGCTCCGGCTAAACATTAGCCAAGAATTACCGGCGCTGTCCTTTCCAATCAGTTTTTCGTTCTTCAGTTGTGCACATCGCGATTCCCATTAACTCATACAAACGAGAACCGTGCAGTAGAGTACAGAAGAGGACTCTTAGTCGTTATTTCTTTGACCCCTGAAATTGACAGAAAATACTGGAAGGAATTTGTGCACAATGTACTGGGTATCAGAGGAAACGCTTTGAAGAACAAAGGAGCCACCGAGACGAGGAGTATGCAGCCAGAAAATCCGCACATCCACCGCAGTCGATTAAGCCCACGCGGCTCCGGCGTCAGTGAGCATCGAACGACAATCCTCCGCGGCCCGTCGTCGTCAAACAGCTCGAGATAAGCCTGGGCTAAACTATCATCCCCACCTTCCCTCACTGCTGCTGCCCGCGATGCCCCTGCTTGAACTGCTCAGGTCTCCCGTCATGCAGACACGCCCCACAACATCCTTCTTCCCCGGCGCATGCACATCCTCTCCGTAGCTCGCAAGTGCGGATGAATCTTCGCATTCCATCCGGTCCTGCAGCACTCGAAGTTCCTCTCCCCCACCGCCGTCTCCAGCTTCCGGCAGCCTGCAGCATCTCCGCCTCCACCTCCCCTACGGGATCTACATCATCTCGTCGTGCCATCGGTTTGCTCTGCAGCCAGGAAGGCGGTAGGATGAACGATATAAGCGGAGTTTCGGCAAGAACTCCTTGACGTGCGGAGGCGCGGCGCTCGATAATCAAGTGGGCGACTTTGATGGTCCTCCGGAAGAACGAGGACAATGCGCGTACTCCCCACACCGAGCAACACGGCAGGCGCTGGGGAGATGTGGAAGCAGATTCCGGCGAGATGTATGAGGGTAAGGTGGGTCGAGGGTGCTCGTAGCCGGTAGTCGCGCCAACGGCAGCCACCAAAGAGACCACAATCGTCTACATCGCAGCCTGCTGCAACCCGCATCCGCCGCTGGGCAGCCCCTCCGCACCTCCTCCCAGCACTGGACATGACCTGCAGCCCCCACACGATGTCTTCATCTTCTCAAGCTGCAGCCTCTCCACTCCCTACCCTGCCCTGCGCTGGCAGCTGTACTCCATAATTCCCGTAAGAGAGTGGCAGTGGAGTGTCTCGTCAGGGCGATTCGCGGCACGTATAGTATGGGGGTACGTGAGGTTTACCTCCGACGAAGGTCACCGCGTAAGGGATGAATGTGAAAAGACGAGTGTCGGAGAGATAAAGCGGCGCCGCCGCGGATCGACTCGTGAGACGGGATGGTCGAGGGGATGCTGACAGCGGCGGTTCGTCGATACAAGAGGCGAGGGGTGTGAGGTCGGTACGTGGGCACGCGGGGGCACAGACTGAGTGGTGGAAACACAAATTGAAACCAGCGAAAGAACAGCGGAAGATGCCGGATGTCGAGAGCTTTCCAGGACGCAGTCTAACAAGGTAGGCGGCGAAAGCGCCGAAGGGTGTGGCAGGCGGGCAGGCGTTAGCGGTAGCGGTAGTAGGAGCCGCTTTCAGATATTGACGGGAACGCTGGATACTAAGCTAGCATAGAGATGGACGTAAGCTTGGGGTTTTCCACTCAGGCGAGAAATTGAGGCGTACCCAAGGACCCAGCCGAGCGCATCACAAAGGCAAAAGTAGGCGGCGGCGTCGGGGCGAGAGCAGGTGTATGTATGCTGCCGAGTAACGATTTGTTAGCACAGCATACTGAGAATGCAGAACGAGATGGAGGGTGGTGGTAGATATAGAGAAGGATGTGAGGACAGAAAGGAAAGGTTGAGAAGCGGCTCACGTAGGCTACCCATTGACATCTGGTCCGAGCCACCAGTCTGAGACGCGGATTGAATGCAACCCTTTTTTCCGAAAAACATCGGTGACTCACGAGTCGCCGCATCCCATTACACCTACTGATTGGAACCTGTTCCAAAAAGCTATATCCCATGTAGCCTCCAGACTTCAGCTTCAAGGGAGGCCATGCCGACCACTGAGTCCACATTCAAGCTTGGTCGCCGCCCGACAAAGTCTCCAGCGAGAGTGACGAAGCGGGAAGCCGGAATGACACTCTATCCGGGGACCAACGAATAGCTCATTGTTATACAGTAAACAGTGCGCCAAGCGAAGTAGGGCAGCAATGGAGACCGTTGAGGCGTTTCAGCCATTATGGGAGACAGGAAGAGAAGGATCCAAACACAACGAAGCAAATGACAACCAAATACGGCAACTCAACGCCGGAGTCCTAAATAGGAAGGCGGCGTTGGGTTCCGCAAATCGGAGGCTGTCTTCCTCAAAGTAGGTTATGCTGAGCCAATGTCGCTCAAGCCGCTTTGGGTTTGCAAACGAATCAAGTCGTAATATTCAACCTGGGGTTCCCACTGGCACTGAACCTGCATTGAGACACATTATTTATTCAAATATTCTACTGCACTGAGCATTTAGATGCTAAGTAATTATGAATTGCGCATGTCTAAGCTTCAAGCGCGGCAGCAAGAAGCTTGTCGAACACCGGAGATCCAACGCCAGCTTGATAAGCAGTCAATAGACAGGTCAACAACGAATACGAGTAAGACTTACTGAGCGGGTCCCATCCCTTCGTCGCATCGAATGCAACCTAAGGAATAGAAAGATTTAGAATTAAAAAATCCAATTGATCCCATTAACAAAGACACTCACCGACGTCTTAGGGCACAGGAATCCCGAATTATGCCCCTCCGTAATATCCGTGAACGCATCGGTATTCTCATAGATCCAAGGGTTAAGGAACCCAAGAACCGGTTTCCCCGCAGCGACAAGTCGATCATTGATCAGCGCTATCTGCGCCGCAAAAATCGGAGTAGACAGACTCGTCCCGGCGGTTGGCCCGAGTGTCCCATTGAACATCAAGAGGAGATTCCCTCCCTGCGCCGAAACATCAGGGAACGCCCGCCCGGACCTGTTGAACTTCCCAGGGAAGTCAGCCGGGATGGTCTTCAGGAAGTTTTCAGCAGCCTCCTCCTGGTACCACGGGCGGGGGAAGAGGCCGGAGAAGCCACCGCCGGTGAGGTTGGTGGCGACTTCGGGTTGGATGCCTTGGGTGGCGCCGACGGCGGTTACCCAGGGGCAGGACGCGGGGAATACCATGAGGAAGTCGTTGTTGGAGCATTTGGTGGGGTCGTCGTGGCCGCCGCGTACACCGCCCTATCAATGAGTTGTGAGTCGAAATCGAATAGTAGGTAGTCGAACGTACATCGCCGGAACAGAACATCATGGAGATTCCGCGTGCGCCGAGAGCGAGATAGCTGTTGCAGAGCTTCCTTCATGTAGCAGTGTACGAGTCAGACAGAATGGACAGCTTTCAGATGTGTGAGACTAACCTAGCAATAGACTCTTCAAAATCAGCTTCCGTGGGCGCAAACGACGTCGAAACGACGGATGGTGGGTTGTCGAGGCCTTGAAGATAGATAGTGGTGTCGAGCATTCCATCCACCAAGCCGTCCAATTCGTCCGAGGATGCACCAACAGAAAGAAACTGGACGGGAACCCCGGTAGCGAGGCCTGTTGAAAGAAAGATTGCATTCAGCCGGCAAACTTAGTACCCAAATGCCAATAACAACTCACTTGCAGCGTATTCGATGTCGGCATTAGCTTCCTGCTGAAGAAACATGAAATCGAGCGGATCAAGCTCGACCGTGTTGTTGCCAATTTGAATGAAGTCGTAGTGTGTATCGGAGGGGATGTCTGGTCTGAACTCTTCCAGGAACGACTATGATGGAATGAACAAGTCAGCCTTATTCAATGAAAAGACGAAGAGAGCGAGCACGAGAAAAGAACGAAGAGAGACGTACCGAAAGATCAGTCCAGTTCGGGTTGATACCCCAGTACCCAGGAATCAAGAGGGTGTTGGTCTGTTGAGTGGCTGGAGTCGACGGAATGCCATATAATTTCTGCAGGCACGGAGGTGTCATAGAAACCTTCAAGCCGTCGCACTCGAGCGACGAAGATTCAGAAGGCGACGAGGAATCGCGTTTGATCAGTCGGTTCTCCAGGTCGCGGCGGCGAGGCACCTGTGGCTCTGAAGCGGTAGAGAACGAGGTGCTGGGATGAATGACCTCGACGTGGCCGATGAGTTCAGAAGGAAGGGATATGGATAAGGTGCGGGTGATTGGTTGTGCCAAAGACCGATGCGTGAACATTTGGAAGCTCGCCCCGAGCAGTTTGTTGGCCGCAGCGACGTTCAGCGTCAAGGACACCCAATCGCCGTTGGCGGAGACGACGCTGGGCGTCACACCGTTAGCGGACGCCCAGGAATTGAAAGCTGCGACGGTGTCGTCAGACGGCTGCACGAATGCCTTGACCTACAAATGCTCGAATGAACGTGGTACAAATTCAACAAGCGTAAAACGCACCTCATCCTTCGACAGCCATTGTCTGAAGTCGGGCGATCCAGGCGTGGAGATCGATTTGAGCTTCGCTTCCAGGCCCGAAAGATTATTCGGAGTCAAAGCGAATTTCAAGGTCAATAAATCGGAGTCGGGAGCCGCGCCTCGGGTAGAAAATCCAGAGGGGGCGGCGCTACGACTCTCGTGCAAAACGAGCGGCGTGCAAGAGACAGCAGATAGCGCTGCCAAGAGATTTACGAGGGTGTAAAGTAGCATTGAATGTAGGGTTTGAGCGACATGCGTTCATGAGCTGCAACATATATATCTTGTCCAAAAACCTAACGGAGGTAAGCAAAAATAGCAGCCGAGACTCGGGGAACTTGAGGAGCGCCATGCATTGACAGCAGAGCAAATCTATGACAAAACGTGGCCTTCACGCCAGTGAGGGCCGAGGCGTGATAATGATGCGTCACAGCTTGGACATTTTGATCGCAGAGTTGCAGGATTTGCGCTAATGAGAGCTGAGAATGTTTCTATTCAAAAAAACTCGAGCCCTACCATTCTAATGTTTTGCATATCACTCTCCGGTGAAGCTTTGAGACGAGGCCGAGGCTGAAGCACCAACGAGTCGCAACTCGCGACTTTCGATTATTTCCTCTAGACAACCTCGCTCCGCAGACGCAAATCATTCGCGTCGGGATTGTCGATCGGGGACTGGTTTAATGAATGCGTCGCGCGACACCAATCATCATTGCGGAAACTGGTTCTTCGGGAAGTTCTTCGGGCGGCGTTTGAATATCATCTCAAGATGGAAAGATATTCCGCACCAATTTATTCGCGTATATGCGAGCCCACAATCGTTGACGACTTGACGTTATATGAGTCGATATGAGTCCAATGGTGTGAATGCACAGAATGCAGAGTCGGAGCATCTGAATGCCCGGTGTTAGCCACTGGCCAGTGGCCCAGTTTGGGCCCAGTGCACTACGAATTCGATTTATGACAAGTGGAGTCCTGGTATTTGAGCACTCGCTAGTCGCAAAGAATTCTTGAGGGCAATTGCTCTCCGAAAGTAGAGTTGCTGGAATAACTCGTCATCGTTGCTGGCGAGAAGATACCCGCTTTTTGCCCGGTTGGCCGACTGATCCGTTGATGTGTAAAGGTTTTGGCTCATTTGCTCCGAAGTTTCCCCTTGCAATATTGATTCATTGGGCAGCATTGGGCCGCAAATCTTAGGGGAATCAGGGGGACCCACAGGAAATCCCATAGAAATTAGAATTCAGCGTCGGCGCGAGAGGAAGATCAGTTGTGCGTCATCGAAACCCGACAATGCCGATGTCCCAATTTGGGCATCACAACGCCAGAGGCCAAAAAAGGAAGGAAGCGCAGGGTGTACATTTTGCGCACCACAACAGTCGATCACAGTGTGAGGTGTCGTTTCTTCTCTCTTCGCTTGAGAATGAGTGCCAATATACCGGTGTACAGTCGGAATTTTGAATCAGACTTTTTGTTTGCGAACTGTGAGCTCGAGAGAGCTCAGAATTGTGAAGTATACTATGTACTACGCAAAAATATTGTTTATCGAACACGCTCATTATGTGAGTCTAAGATTTGAATGCTGCATCGAGGAGCTTGTCAAAGATAGGAGATCCGACCCCGGCTATGAAACAAAAAATCAGCACCCGATTCGTTGCAGAATAGGTATCACATACTAAGCGGATCCCATCCTTCCGTCGCATCGAAGGCGACCTGCAAGGGAAACAGATTCAGGGACCAGCTCTAAGGATAGAGAGCATTAACTCACCGACTCGACAGGACATTCGTACCCAGAATTATGCCCCACAGTAATATCTGTGAAGGCATCCGCATTGGCGTAGATCCACGGATTGAGAAAACCAAGAACAGGCTTTCCCGCTGCCTTGAGTCTATCGTTGATCGTCGCAATTACCGACGCAAATATTGGGGAAGATAAACTGGTGCCCGCAATCGCCATCGATCGACCTCGGAAAATGTAAGCGAGGTTCCCTCCCTGAACCGCCACGTCGGGGTACGCGCGCCCAGATCTGTTAAACTTGCCGGGGAAGTCCTCGGGCAGGGTCTTCAAAAACTTCTCAGCAGCCTCATCTTGGTACCAAGGGCGGGGGAAGAGGGCAGAAAAACCTCCGCCGGTGAGGTTAGTAGCGACTTCAGGGTGAATACCTTGTGTGGCACCCACGGCGGTGACCCATGGGCAAGAAGCGGGGAAAATGGCGAGGAAGTCGTTGTTTTCGCAGAAGCCGGGGATGCTGCTGTAGTCGTGGGTACCGCGCACGCCGCCCTGCGAATGAGTTGAATCGAACGGTTCAGAGTAGAGTCGAATACCCAGTGGACGTACATCTCCGGAAGCAAATAACACGGAAATTCCCCTCGCGCCGAGTGCCATATAACTGTCACAGAGCTTTCTATAGCGCACAGTCAGACCGAAGTGAAAATGTAATAAACGTCCAAAAAAGTAAACAGTGCTCACCTGGTCATGGATTCACCGAAATCTGTTTCCGTGGGTGCATATGAAGTCGTAACAACCGAGGGCGGGTTCTCAAGTCCCTGAAGGTACAAGCTGGTCTCAAGGAACGCCGTCGCAACGCCTTCCACCTCTGTTGACGGTGTCTCGACAGACAGAAACTGAACGGGAACACCCGTTACGAGACCTGTGTGATTGAAAGGATCAGTTTCGTTGCGACAGCGAGCCGGAACCTGATAAACGATCAGGCGTTGAACTGCAAAAAAACTCACCGGCAGTGTATTGAATATCAAGATTAGCTTCCAGCTGAAGGATTCCTGCCTCCGATGGTGGCATCTGAACCCCGTCGTGACCAATTGGAATCAAGTCGTAGGTTGTGGTGGACGGGATATCCGATCTGTAGTCTTCGAGGAACGTCTATGAACAAACCTGCATCAGAACACCAAAAGAAGGAGAACAAGAATCAAAGAAAGACATACCGAAAGATCAGTCCGGTTAGGTGAAGTACTCCAGTATCCAGTTACCATGACCGAGTTGTCCTGCTGAGTGGCCGGAGTCGATGGCATCCCATACAGCTTCTGCAGACAGGCGGGGGTCATTGGAATCTCTATTCCATCGCAATCTTTCCCCGTCTCCGCATCGCGTTGAACGGTTACTTGTTTCTCGATGTTCCGGCGAGATGGAGGATATATTTGGTCTGACGCAAAAGTCGAGGTCGAAAACGAAGTGCTGGGATGAATGACCTTGACGTGGCCAACGAGCTCCGATGGGAGTGATATCGACAAAGTGCGGGTGATGGGCTGAGTAAGGGCCTCATGAGTGAATGTCTCGAAGCGAGCACCGAATAGCTTGTTGGCCGTGGCCACACTGAGCGTCAAAGACACCCAGTCGCCGTTAGGCGAAAGGACGGTAGGAGCCAGATCGTTGGCCAACGCGAATGAAGCGAAGGCGCTGACGGTTTCGTTGGACGGCTGCACGAAAGCTTTGACCTGAAAAGGTTTCAATAGGCGTTGCACAACATCTAACAAGTGTAAGACAAACCTCGTCCTTCGAGAGCCATTGTCTGAACTCGGAACTTCCAGGCGTGGAGATGGAGGCAAGCTTTTGCTCCAGGCCAGGAATATTCTTGGGAGTCAACGCAAATTTCAACGTTAACGTATGGGAGTCGGGAGCTGCGCCGAGGCTTGTGAAGCCAGAAGGTGCTGCGCGCCGACTTTCATGAACCGCGAGTCGAGTGCATGAGACAACCGATAGAAGGGCTAGAACATTTGCCAAGGCTGGGAGGAGCATTGTAAGAAAGTTTTGAGAAATTTACCACCGCACAAGTTCATCTTAAAGAAAGTGGTGGTGTTGCAAAATGGAGATCCGCGAAGACTGAAGCTTGGCGCCTAGGATTCGCGTCGCCCGTAGAGAGAAACAAGAAACCGTCGGTGTACGCTTGCAGTGGCGAGTGAATTCCCAAAAAGAGTCCCATGTTCGAGAAAAATTGGTGCTGTCTCGGAGGGGATCCGTGGCAACTAAAGTGGCTATCTCGTTAACTGACACAGCCAACGCTTAGACTCGAGGACGCCGCACCTTGGCCGTACCGGGAGAAGAGTGGTGTGCGTTCCGTTTGCCCAACTGAGCAACATACTCTACGTTATCCGTTCAGAAAAAACCGCGAATCATTGACTCACAAGCTGTAAAACACGGGCTGTCCTAGCAGGTCCTAGCCTCGGGTAGCAGGACTTGGTGTCTGATTCGAAGAATCTACAATCCTGTGAACGTTGAATGAAAGCTGTATGATAAGATGTCATAGGTCCTGTTTGAATCTTGTTTGGCGGACGGATGCTCATTGAGGATTACAGTGAATGTAATGCCGAAAGAAGCATGTAAATAATTGAGATGATTCAAGGCAACTGAATGCTAGACTCTAGTGCGAGTCTGTGCGAGCAATTCTGCATTTCTGATTTTTCGGAAAGAGTCGGAAAGTTTCACCTGACAGTGCCACGGAACGAAAACGAAAGACGGCGACGATTTGTTGCAAGTCCTGAGTTCGAGTAAATCCAGAATTGCTGTCGCCCCTAGCTTTTTTCGTCAAGAATCGTCTGCACTGCGCTGCGCAGTGCAGGTGGGCACTTCGAAAGTGACTGGCTTGGTTACTGGTGGCAACCGGAACAGCCGGGTTAGCAATTGATGCCGTATTCCGAGCTGTTCCTTGACTCTCGGCTTTCTCCACAAGCGTCTGAAATTATTCGTTTTCGAGATTTTGGAACGAGGCAATATATTTCAAGATGAACAGAAAAAAAGACTGACAGCCACTACCTACATTCCAGATGAGGCTCCACGGATTGGTTCTTGTGAAAATCCTAATTGTGTGCTCACGTGCTCGAGCTTCCGAGAGCACTACTGTATTCAGAGAATTCAAGACTCGAATTGCTCAGATTATTACATGACTGTACGAATCTAACATTCGAACGCAGCCGCAAGGAGCTTGTCAAACACGGGAGTTCCAATGCCCGCTACGGGAAAAGAATGCGATCAGCTCAGCGAAAGTATAACCGGATGAATAATGGAATGCAACATACTAAGCGGATCCCATCCTTTCGACGCGTCGAATGCAACCTAAAGAGAAAAAACAAACCATTCAGAGATTCACATTTGATTCACATAAATTTCAGAATCAAAGACGAATGACCCACCGACTCTGTAGGACATTCGTACCCAGAATTATGTCCCTCGGTGATATCCGTAAAGGCATCCGCGTTGGCGTAAATCCACGGGTTGAGGAAACCCAGAACAGGTCTCCCTGCGGCGATGAGCCTATCGTTAATCAACGAAATGATCGAGGCAAATATGGGACCCGAGAAGCTCGTTCCCCCGCTCTGCATCGTCAACTCCCGGAAGATAAAATTAAGGTTCCCTGCTTGAACCGAGACATCGGGGTACGCGCGTCCAGACTTATTGAACTGTCCAGGGAAGTCGTCCGGAACAGTGTTCAAGAACGTTTGGACGGCGTCGATCTGATACCAGGGCCGAGGGAAGAGGTTAGAGAAGCCCCCGCCGGTGAGGTTGGTGGCGACTTCGGGGTGGATGCCTTCGGTGCCGCCGACGGCAGTGACCCAGGGGCAGGAGGCGGGGAATACTACAAGGAAATCATTGTTCTCGCACAGACCGGGGATGTTGCTGTTGTCGTGGCCGCCGCGCACGCCGCCCTGTGAACATGAACGTGGAGAATTATTTCAATCAGGTTCAGAAATTAATTGCTTGCAAGGAACGAACGTACATCCCCAGACCCAAACAGCAAGGAAATTCCTCGCGCACCGAGAGCGAGATAGCTGTTGCAAATTTTCCTAGTAATGGTGTCAATATCAAGTCACTCAGTCAGGCTAACTTCTTAACGCTTACCTAGTCATGGATTCACCAAAATCGGTTTCCGTCGGCGCATATGAGGTCGTCACAACCAACGGAGGATCTTCGAGTCCGTCAAGGTACATGCTGGTTTCAACAAATGCCGTCGCGAAAGCATCGTTATCTAACGACGGTGTGTTAACAGACAGAAACTGTACGGGCACGCCGGTTGCGAGTCCTGATTAATTCACGAAATTATAGTACAGTATTTAGAAATGATCAGGGATAGGGCAGCGAATAAACGCACCGAGAGCGTATTGGACATCGAGATTCGCTTCCAATTGCAGAAGCGCTGCATTCTCCGGAGGGACTTCAGCCCCCTCTTCGGCGCCGATTTCGATCAAGTCGTAGGTTGTGTTCGAGGGTATGTCGGGTCTATAGTCTTGAAGGAATGTCTATGTCAAGCAAATAAGAGTCGAGGACAAGGTGAGCACGAATCATACGGAGAAACGAAAACATACCGAAAGATCACTCCGATTGGGAGAAGTCCAGTACCCAGTGACCATGATCGAGTTGTTTGCCTGAGTAGCGGGAGTTGAAGGAACCCTATATAATTTCTGCAGGCAAACCGGCGTCATGGGAATCTCCACGCCATCGCACACCTCCTCCTCCTCTGTGCGCTTAGTGACAGTGAGTCGTTTCTCGAGGTTGCGGCGGGACGAAGGAAACATCAGGTGTGATGTAGGACTATCGGAGGTAGAAAACGAAGTGCTCGGATGGACGACTTCGACGTGGCCAAACAGTTCGGAGGGGAGAGATATCGACAAAGTGCGGGTGATGGGTTGGGCGAGGCTCCGATGCTCGAATTTTTGAAAGCTCGCCCCGAATAGCTTGTTAGCGGTGGCGACGGTGAGGTTCAAAGACACCCAGTCGCCATGGGGGGAAAGGACAGTAGGGGTGAGGCCGTTGGCCAGTGCAAAGGAATTGAACGCGTTGACAGTTTCGTTGGACGGCTGCACGAACGCCTTGACCTGGGAGCATGCCGGAAAATAAGTAGGGTGCACAAAAGAGATCAATTAACGCGGGACGCACCTCCTCCTTCGAAAGCCATTCTCTAAAGTCTGGATTGCCGGGGGTGGAGATCGAGACAAGCCTTTGCTCCAGGCCAGAAATGTTCTTCGGAGTCAAAGCAAATCTCAGTGTCAACACGTCGGAGTCGGGAGCTGCCCCCAAGCTAGCGAAACCGAGAGGTGCGGCACTTCGACGTTCATGAACCGCGAGTTGTGGGATGCCTGAGGCGGCGGTTATTAGAAGTGCTAAAATATGTGCGAGGGTTGGGAAGAACATTGTAGGGAAGTTTGAGAGATTGAGGGGCGCCTAGAGTCGAGTTAAATAAGTGGTTTGAAGCCCAAGATTCGCGATGTCCGTAAGAAAAAAGGAATGACCGACGGCGTAGTAGGGTCGCAGCCGTGTGTGAATTCCTAAAGTGGTCCAAGACTCACTAATTAAAGACTCAAAAGTAGCAAGTGCTACTGGTACTGCGGCCGCCGAAAAATTCGAAATTACTAAAATTGTGCTGAGCATCTCGTTGACACAGAGGCACAGACCTCTGGACTTGAAGTGCCACAAGTTGACTGGAAGATTCAGCAGGCCTGACCTCCGGAATATACCCTCGGTTCCGTTCAGGCCGATCTGCGTAGACTATGCGAATCATTGACTCGGGTGAGGTATGACGCAGCAGTGACGCAGTCCCCACTTCAAGGAGCACTGGCAGTGGCAGGCTCAGCTTGAGCTGAACTGCAGTTTTCTACCAACTTCCAGCCAAATTTTGTGGCCAGAACGAAACCAAAGGACGGCGACGATTCTTTGAGGCTAGTAATTGAGCCAAACGGCCCAAACGCGAACGGCAGCGTCTTTCTTCAGGTCTTTCTTCAAGATTTGCGCGGAAGAGTAACGGAAGAGATTGGCTCTTGGCAACCCCAATAGACGGATCAAAGACGGACTGCACCTGGATAAGCATCTCACAGATTCCCGCTCCACACAGTCGACGATCCTTTCCTATCCTTTCTCGGATCGAATGTTGTATGTACTATGTAGTAGACTGATTGTTCCAGTTGTGGGACCTTGTCAGTATAATACACCTCCTCCTCCCTGATCAACCCATGGTAGGCCTTTTCAACCCAAGTGAACCTGCGTCGATCTGAATTTTTTCCGATATGTACCATAATCACTCATTTTCCAGACAAGCCCTGCATCTTCTGTAATTAATTTGAAACGCCGAGTCAAACCAAGTTCGAACAGGATTCCGGGACTTAGATTCTCCTCGACACGATAACTCGGCGTGCTCGACTTGCTCGAGACGACTCAGATTCAAGTTGAGACTCAGCGCTCAGCCTTTGTTTCGCATGACTGCGAAAATTGTCAACCCGGCGTGACCCCATGAACAGAACGGCCAATTATCCCTTTGCGCCAAAACATCGGGGTAAGGATCGTTCAAACATGATCGTTCGATTTCGTCAAGCAGTTGAGCAGTGGGTCCATTTCGAACGCGCCGACCAAGAGACGGACCTGACATCTTCAGCTCTTGATTCGGGAACTGGTAAATCGGACAGAGAAACTGTAGAGACCGGATCGTGTTCAAAGTCTAGCTACTGACGCTCCCTGCGACTAAAACATTCCATGAACATTCATGTCAACAAAAAATAATTCAGAATCAAGGGCTCACAGTCGTGCAACCTCTTCCCCCAAGGTCATAATCTTCTTCTGCTGATCGGCCGCTTGCGCCTTGGCTGCGTTCTCACCTGCGATACAATGTAATAAATACAATCAGCGAACCAGAATCATCGTAGTAACACGATTGCAAATACGCACTACGATCAAGCTCCGCCAACAACACCTTTGCGGTGCCACGCAAGCCGTCAATGGTGGACTCGGCGGCTTGGAGTTTGGCGGCCCATGCTTCGCGTTCTGTGTGAATGAATATGAATCAAGATTGTGAGTTCAAACAAAAGAAAAAGGAACAAAAAAAATTACCTCGGTCGAAGTTCCCGGAAGCCGGAATAGACTCTGTTTTGAATATGAGACGATCACAGCAGTAACAAGAAAATTACGCACGCGACGCGTCAGCTAGAACGCCACTGGCTGTGACTTGCTGCTGCTTTGCAAGCGTCGCCTTCATGGCCTCGTTCTGCTGCGCCAACGCCGCCTTTTCCGACTCTACTCGCGCCATATCCGCAGTCTTCTCATCAACCAACTCCGCTGCATTATCGTACTTTATCAAGAGATCCTCATGCCTCTTCAGCAGTTCCTTGTACTCCGTATTCAAACGCCGATTTGCTGCCGCCCGCTCCTCCAGCAATTTCTTCAAGACCTCATTCTTTCTCGCAGTGTCCTCGTTTGTCGATGCGAGGGAGACGCGCTCTGCGTCTACAGAAGCCAGCCTTGCTAATTTTTCGTCGAGCGACGCGGTAAGCTGCGTTTGAGCAACTTTGAGGTCATTATTTTCCTGCCTCAAATTATTGATGGTCTTCGATGAAGCGGCCTTGTCCACCTGAAAGCGGGAGGCAGCCTCCGAATATTGGGCCAAAGAGGCCTGGAGAGTCGAGTTCGCATTCTCTAAACGAGCCACAGTCCCCTTCTCGGTCCGCAACGAGCTATGAAGCGCCGCGAGCTGGGTGCCATGTGCGTGTCGCTCTTTGTCAAGCGACGCAATCAACTCACGCACCACTCCATGTTCCGCCTGTGTTTTACTCGGTTTGACGGTCTTTGCAACTAAATCAAGGTACTCCTGGTTCTGCTTCTCGGTCGCTTTGATCGTGTGTTCTACAACCCACTTCGTATAGGCAGGATCGTTGATCACGCCTGGACTGGAGCCCAGGCAGTAACGAGTCACAGCGTCAAGAGGGGCCCAGGTAAAGCCGTTGATAGTCCAAAGATATCGGTCAGGGAAATGAGGATGTTTGAGGAGCGCATCTACGTTCGGCGTGCCTGTAACGGCATCCCAGCGCTTCCAAACGCCCTCCTGGGCCAAGTTTTCGTTGCTGCCAAGATATGCGTAGAGTATGCATGCATCAGATGCAATGTAGAGGTCACCGAGGGACGCGCCAACATCGTTGGGAGGAGGGTCAGGACCGGAAAAGCAGTAGAAAGGGATTTGGTGCTTGGTTTGCACGAGTGTTCCCAGATCAGCTTGGAAAGGGAGATAAGGGTAGTTCTCTGGCAGTTTGTCGACAAGAAAAAGATGGGTGAGACAGGTGATTCCAGGTCGTTTGGGGGTAGGAAAGGTGCAAGGATGAGGTGTGGACGTCGGCTTCTCCGAACTTCTATCTAAGGCTTCATCGGCACCGCGATGGCGTTTCTGCTGTCCTGAAGATTGACTGACTGAAGGAGAGTCTCCGCTTCGGCGACGTTTCCTGGTGCGAATATAATCAAAGGGCAGAAAAGAATTGAAGTTATAACTACTAATTCACTTTGACGCAGAACCCGCTGTACAGGTGCCGGCCTTAGAACGGGTGGCACTGGCGGGGCCTGCTATCAGCTGGCTCATCGCAAACAGAGAGCCAGAAGTAGGGCGAAGGCGACGAGATGGTGGATGGATGTTTTACGCTGACTGCCGTGCGAATCACCAAATCAGAAAATGATGCCATCATGGTTGCCCTGCGAGTCGCTGCTCAGTTGGCTCAGTCGCCCAGCCGAGAACTCTCTCCCTCACAGTCAACCTCAGTCAACCCACAGTCTCAAACACCGTTTGCAATCGACTCCGCAATATTCGATGCATTCAAAATTCGGCGATACATCATGTGAACCACTAAGACTGGGACGAAGAAACCCGAAGCGTCTTCGCGAAACGTACAGTATCATCCATACTTTGAACGCTACCTGGTGAGTGTGCGTACGTGCCAACTGGCAGCAAGAGAAGTCCTGGCTTACCTTCAATCCCTCAAGAATCCGCGCTTGTGTTTTTCCAATGTCTTTCTTCAAGAAAGTCGGGGCTCTGAGCTGAAGGAGACAGGTGAGTAAGAATGCATCGAATCCAGGAGCAAATACCCAGCTCACCACGATCTTTTCAAGAAGCGCTATCACAGCAATGTTTATTCCCAACGAAGCTCGCATACCCAAGGTCAAGAAAAACGAGAGCCGAATCTTCTGCAGCATCAAACTTATACCTCGCCGTTCTGTTCGAGGCACGCCAGTGAGCCTCCCAATGACCAAGCTCTCAAACCTTCTTTGCTCTAACCCGCGCTTCAGTTCACGCTCTGGCCTCTACTATCAAAGCCCACCGCGCGTCACTAGCCCTCCATCAGCTCCTTTATACAAGACGAAGCCATGCATGGCACTCACAACACGCAATCGTCGCCTCCAACGCCGTAATCTTATTCTGCTGCTCCACAATGCAGATCTGGCTCCGATACAACGCCGTCGAGTCTCGCATACTGGCAGAAGAGACTATCCGTGCGCCGGTTAGTTGGGGAACACCACCAGCAAGAAACTAAAACGATACACGCACCCCGCTCATTTAACGCCTGGAGCTCCTGAATGCGGTGCTCTAACCGGCGTATCGTCTCCGCCTCCGCCGTCGAACCGCCTGTTCGGTGCATCACAGGCTGCCCACCCCCCGACGCCATCATGTCCAATGTGCCCGTACGCGCGAGCCCCAGCCCGCCTTGAAACAGAGGCTTTAATCCGCCTCCGTTCTGAGGGTAGTGCGTGCCCACGATAGGCTGGGCGTCTGCACCGTCTGAATCATCCGTCAGCATCACGGACAGATTTAGCTGCGCGCGAGGACGTACAATACATGTTGTGCACGTCGGGAGCGGCGGCGGCGCGGTTTCTCGCCGTGAAGGAGACGTTGGTGCCTTTGCCTGCCGAGAGCGTCATCGGCGGGGCGCGGTGTGCTGCGAGGATTTTGGTTTCGGTTTCCAGGGCGGTGAGCTGCGCTTTCGCTGAAGTTGGGGGGACAGTGAAAGAGTGAAAGCATCATGTCAGAAGGATACACGAGATGCGTGAACAAGAGACTCCTACCATCTGCAGTCGTGTTTTCGGAGGCGACACGATCTACGATTCGGTGAGTGTCTTCGTTCGAGGAAGATGATGCAGGCAAAGAACTTACGCGCATTGGAAGGTTTCATCATCCCATCGGCGAACGCGTCGCGCATCAAGTCGAGAAACTCAGGATGGAAGGGCATACGCTCCTTCGCATAATCAGAGCCCTCCTCATTCAGCTGACTATCAAGCGCCTCCACCCTCGCTTTCAAAACAGCATTCTCACTCTCCAGGCGCTTCACCGCCCCATCGGGCTGCTGTTCCTGCGTTTGTTTCGTCAACGCATCCACCGTCGCTCGCAAAGCAGCCACCTCCGCCTCAAGCTCGCCAAGGGTTTTCGCCGACGCCTCCAGAATCGCATTGTCCGCATTGACGGCTGCTTGCTCGCGCCGCTCTTTGCTCCGACGCGTGTTGTTTCGGGGTTTGGCGTAGAATTCGTCCCATTCGCTGCGGGTGTTCTGTCTTTCGCCGGGTTGCACGGACGGTGTGCCCTCGTCCTTCTCCAATAGCATCTTACGTGCCTTCTTCTGAGGCGGCACTTTCTTCTCTCCGCCCTCCACCTCCACCTTGCGCTTCGCGTTCCCCTTCAATTTCTTACTGCCCCCCTCTCCTCTGCCCACCGCCCCCGCTGGTACTACCTCGTCATGCTTCCCCATCGTCCGTGCCACAATCGCCCTCCCCGCACTCTCAAGATCCCCAGCCTGCAGCGTCGTGCGCACCTCCCTCCTCGTGTTATTGATCGACGCAACGGGAGTACCACCCAAACTTCTTCATCGGCCAGAGGAACTGGTACGGGAAGTACGGATGCCCCAATACTCCCGCCTCGTCGCCTTTGAGGTTGCGTGTACAGTCGGAGGAGACGGCGCTCCAGCGCGTCCCATGCACCGTCAAGTTCGTCGGACGTGTTCGTGTCGACGGGGAGGTACGCGTACAGCGCCTTGGTTGCGGAGGAGACGGTAGATGTCGCCGTAGGAGAGGTGGTCGGTGAGGTCTGTTGGCGGGGTGTCTGCCGTGCCGGTGAGGATGAAGAAGGCGATTTGGAGCTTGGCGCTGGTGGAGCGTTGGTGGCGGAAGGGGAGGGTAGGGGTAGTTTTGGGGGAGGTAGTCGACGAGGAAGGTGTGGGTCGTGGATGTGATTCCTCGGGTGGCGAAAGGCGCGGGGAGGGGCATGCTGCATGGGTGGGGGATTTGTATCTGGGTGTCGGTCGTTTTGGGGGTTTCAGGGCCCAGTTGGGCGATTAGTCGCGGGACGGGAGTGTCGTTGTGGTGAGCGGGGGTGAAGTCTGCTTGCAACATCGGGGGGCATCCTGTTCGGGATTGGGACAAGAGAAGCGATTAATAAAAAAAGATCGTACCGAATCATGCTGGCTGGAACTCGGAAAACCACTGTCTTCGCTAGACATCCGAGTCAACTGGAGCAGAACACACATACAGAGAGCACGTACCTCATGGGGTCGAGTGTACTACGAACCATCGATTCTTCGAAGCCTTCTGCGCCCTCCTGCCCCGTCTGAACGCGTCAATCTCAGTACCTAATCGGATGACAAGGGACATACCGATTCATTCTGATTACCGTCCGCGCGCAGGCTGTAAGTTTTCGTCAGCCAAGGGCATGGAGTAGTAAAACTGAAGAAACCTCGCGGGCTCAAGCGCCATCTCAATCGTCGAGCCTCCGAAAGTCTGTGGCGCGTGTCTCGAAGAACGCGGGAGAAGTCCTGAAATAAAGCTACTCACCAGAATCATCTGTCTTGTGCAAAATCTGGCACGCGTCGGATTCAAGCTGAAGACACCAGATGAAACCGCCACATACCGATACCGAGCCGTTGTGATTACCGCTATTCGCGCTTAGCACAAGTTGAGCTGACGAAACTGTATGGACCACTGGCAGGAATACCTTACAAACCCAAATGTACTGCGAATTGTCGAGCCTTCGACTTGCACGACGTCTTCTGTGGCGTTCTGCGTGCCCTATCATAGGGCGTCGAAAATCTTTCAACACAGAGAAAACGGCCACCTACCTCTACTTCTATCGTAGGCCCGTCCTGCCTACCGCCCATCGATTCAGTTTGATCACCACCATCCGCGCTCGAGTGATAAGGAGTCCTCGTCAGCCAAGGGCAGACACATGAAACGGTAAAGCTGAGCAAACCTTGCGGGCTCACGCTCAAGCGCCATCCGAATCGGAGACTTTTGCGCGGTCTGTGGCGCGTCAAATTGGCCCAAAGAACCTCGGCTTGGAGCGACGTGACGGTACGAAAAGAAACCTTCCCCAAACTGTAATTGAATATCCAATCAGTGGCAATTGGACGGGGGCTATTCAATAGTCAATCACAAATTTAGGCGTTCACAAACGTTTCGTCGATACCGCAGTACACCCGGAACCGGCGAGACGAGGGAGAGAAGAGAGGAATGAATCACACGTGACCGCGTACCCCTCACCTTCTGACTTCCTCTGCAGTGCCTCTGAATCCAATTTTCTAAGCATGAAGCTCCGGACATGTTGAAATACAAGATAAATACTACCCAGCAAGGAAATAAATGCAGAACATTGCCAATAATGACGGTGTCTGCATTCTTCGTCGACGTCAAAGCCGCCGACACAACACGATCGACTCGGAGGCTGCGTTACAATGGATTGGATCGATCGAGCAAAGCGCTAGCGATTGAAAGCGTCGTCATTCCGCTTTCTCTCTCTCGCTCACTGTCGTTCTTGTTCTCTTCGACCACGACCACGACCACATTCCTATCCTATCCCAGTCTCGCCCACATCCTACCCGCCCCGCCTCGCGCACACGCCCACGACCACGACCACGCTACGACTACCCGCCCACGCCTACGCCCAACCTACCCGCCTCGCCTCGCACGTCTCAAACTATCCCGCCTCGCGCACGACAACGACAACGACACCCATGACCACCCTCACCACCGCGCTCCTCAGCCCCTTCTCTCTCCCCTTCTCCCTCCTGCGCATCTTCTTCCCCTTCTCCTACCCCACCTCTCCCTCTCCCTCTCCCACGCCTACGCTCCCCGCCAGCAAAAGCGACTCCCTCTGCAGCGCACCTCGCCCTCGCCATCGCCACGCGCAAGGAGTTGCAACGAGACGCCCGAACAGCGAGGCCGCCGCCGTAGAAGGATATTGGCGCTGGGCGGGTCCTGAAGCTGGCGTTATTCTGTACCAGTATCATCATCAGCATCATCAGTGTCAGCGAGTTGGGGAGGAGGAGGAGGAAGCGGGAAAAGCGGGATTGAATTTGAATTTGAAGGTACGTAGACATACCGGAACGGGTGGCAAAACGAGCTGACTGATAACGACCTTACTTTCGAAGACGCTCGCGGACGTGCAAGTCTCCCATCCCTCGCCCGTATTTGCGTGTCGCCCGCGGCGCGTGCGGACGTATTACCCCGCGCCGGAGGAGAGCGCAGGCTGTGGTGCAGACGAGGACGCGGTTGATGCTGTTCTGCATGCGCTTGATAGTCGGGAGAGGATCTTTACCTTATCCACCACCTCCGACGACTCCTCCTTCGACTCCTCCTTCGAGACTGATGTCGACATATCGCTCGTCAGCGGACACCTCCGCCTCCTCCTCCAGCTTCGACTCCGACACCTCCTTCACCCTCCCCCCACCACCGCCTCCTCATCCTCATCCCCGAGCCAACAACAACAACACCGGCCTCGGCCTCGGCATCACCGGGCTCTTTAAAGCAGACGGCTCGCCTTTCGACGGGATGGGTGTCGTTTCGTTCGGGGCGCGCGCCGAACCCGAATCATCCGAGTCTAGAGAACACGAGTCTAGTAGCCCGCGACGCCGCGCTGGCCTGTCGCGTGCATTTTTGGAAGAGGCGGAGAGGACATGGGCTGCGGATCCGCATCATCGGATATTAAGTGTTATCGAGGAGGAGCAGCTGGAAGAGGAGGGCGAGGGAGACATGGAGCAGCTCCCGCCTCGGGTTGAGGGGAGAGGGAGGGAGCGGCTGGGAGGGCGTGTGCAGCACCATGCGATGAAGAACCCGACAAAGCCGAAGACGACTCGACCAGTCGTGAGGGAACGCGATCTCTCGACGCTTGATACGATTTCGAGTAAGCTAAAGCGGCGGCAGGATTCTCGTTCGTCTCCCAAACCCAAACCCAAATCCATGCCGTCGTCGTCGTCGGGGCCGCTGAGGCGCTCGCCTTCGAAGGAGCTGAGTGCAAGGCCGAGGACGCCGCTTCCTGTTTGGCATCGCTGAGCGGGTTAGAAGAGCTAGGGGATCGAGGGATAGCTGAGGTTTTGAGTCTTTTGCTGGGTTGGACTTTTTGGACTTGACGAAATTTCATGTATTTTATGTGTACGAATAACGAGAACGACGACGCCGATTCACCGCAAACCTTTAACCCATATGATTCCGAGTCGTGTGTTCCCCAAAAGCTCGAATTTTGCGCTCTAGACCTGTTCGGCGGCTGGTTCGAGCCAGATTGTTAGGATTCGAGTGAGCTGAGCCATATGTGGCGATTCGTTAAGTGCCCGTTGAGAACATCGAGGACAACGAGAGTTGACGCAAAGTTGACGAGGAGGACAACGGTTGGCGCGCTGACTCATTTTTTCCCACGGCGGCGCTTCCCACCAACCATCGACTTTGCCATCGACCACTACTTCCGCCAACCTTGAGCCAGCCTCCCAAAGTTCGAGTAGATTTGAGTCTCGAGGCTCACAATGAACCAATTGGATGCTAGTAATAAGGCTGACTCGTCTTCAAAGTATGCATTTCTCTTAAATTTCTCTAAATTCACGACTTCGGGGTCGTTCAAGTTTCTTGTTCGCAGAAAACGCACTCGAGAAGAAAAATCTTGTGTTACCCTCACCCAGTCTTCAAAGCGCCACTGCACCACAAAAGCTGCTGCCATCTCAGCATCAGAAAAAATTACCAATGACTCGGAAGTTCAACCACTAAAGCCCCATCCGTGCCTTGTTCAACCGCCACCTGAAGAGGACAACATCACATGTCTCATGCAGACCTTTCTCGTCGATACATTGCCCGAGAACTACCCATATCTTCCTTTCCCCGTTGACATTCTCCATTTTTTCATTCAAGTCTCGTCGATAGATATCCTGAATCCAAACCAGCACGCAATACCCTTCAACTGTTTCGTAGGCCCCGATCCACCCCCAACTGACACCGGCGGAGCGGCCGCTCTGGGCGACCTGTATTTCACGTTAGATGAGGACGGCTACGCGTCCAAGCTATACGCGTTTCTCGCCACTGATGATTTGTCCGCCGAGGAAGGGGTCTGGACGCGCTGGGCGGCCGTCGAAGGCGTGCCTGATATAGATGTAAATCTGCTGCTCCGCCACCCTCACTTCCCCGACCGCTACCTCTGGCCTATCCACGGATTCGCGTGGTTCCCATTCGACGCTGTGGCTAGCCACCCGCTGGAATCGAATATCGGCCAGACGCCGAGCGACTCGGATTATAGTGGCACTTGCATAAAACAGATCATCAAATGCACCGCAAAACGTCTTGAGAAATATTACGCGCAAGAGTCACTTTCGTCGAAAAGCAAAGATGCCCCTGAGGCACGGGCGTTGCGTGTAGCACGGGTCGCAAGTGCAACGCAAGAGGAGCGAGAAGAACTTGCGAGTAGAGCCACTCTAGTAGAGGCGTTGGCTGAGAACCAGCGTCTCGGAGAAGAGCTGGCATCGCTCCGTGTAGCGTTCAAGAACGAGACCACGAGGCTCAAGGATGCCAACGACGCCTTATCCCTTGCGGCTACGCAGGATGGGGAGACTATAAGACGTATTGACAGCGAAAACACCGCCCTGCTGTCAACTGGCGTGGAACTGCGCCGCGAGCTTGAGAGTTTGAAAGAAAGCACAAAGCATTTAGTGGCTGAACAGTCGGCACGGCTCGAAGCGGAGAAGGCGGATTTGTTGGCGGCGATCGAGCAGCTGTCTCGGGATCATGAGACCTTGCGCTCAGAAAAATCACAGCTGACGGTGATGTTTGAGCAACAGCTGCAGGTTGAGAAGACGATTAATAATCACGCTGCTTTGGAAGAGGGTGAAATCGCGCAGGAAGCGGCAGCCGATGCGAACTTGCCAGCAACTCTGGCATCGAAAGCCGAGATCGAGGGGCTTATGGCGTCTATTGATAGTAAAGCGGCAGCGATTGAAGAGGGGAGGCGGAGGATGCAGGAGATGGAGACCGAGAAAATGGCGCTGGAGACGACTGTCGCGGAACATGCTGCCGCGATCACGCGTATGGAGGACGAGAAGGTATCCGTTTTTGCGGAGAAAAAGGAGCTGGAGATCGACAGCTTGGCGCTGAAAGCGAGTCTCGACGAGCAAACAGCGACGATCGCGCGTCTCGAGGCCGAAAACTTTTCTCTTTCAGAGGAAAACAGCGGCTTGAAGACAGCTGTTTCAACCGAAAACTTGAAGGAACAACAGCAGACAAGACTCGGACTCGTTGACGACAAGTCAGTGCAAGTCAGCACAGTTTCGCGTGCGTGCCTTTTCGTTCGAATATCTATATATGTAAGTATATCTCGTTCAAAGTTGAAATCGTTACAGAATCACACGCCGATGAAATCTCGGACTTGCAGAATTGGTTCGCTACTGGTATGCATGAATTAATCTCCTCATAATTCGAGTCGCTCCGCCATTCTCATAGTAGGATTCCGACCGACAGAATATCAGACCGCGGAATCCATCATCCAAGGTTTGAACGACACGATAAAGGTGTATCAGGCGGAGAGAGATCGCGGTTCGTAATACTATTCGAATCACATTCAAGATGCTGTTCGTGATATTAAAGTTCTTGACGTAGTTGAGAGAGCGGGACAGGTTCGGCTTGATTATCAGCAGAGTCGGATCGCGGTTTTGGAAGCGGAGATTGCTGATAGGATGTGAGTTTGATTTGGTTTCTTGGTATTCAATGGGTGGATGAGTCGCGGTTCTGACATTGGTGTGACACTGTTATTAGCAACGACGAGGTGCAGGTGCAGTCAGTCGAGGCGACGTCGGTTTGAAATTTGAATGCCATGTCGAAGAAATGCACTTTTTGCAGAAATATCAATGGGCTCCCGCTTCATATGAACCTAGTAATGGGATAAATGCGCAATAACGTGATGGCAGCCAATGTACTCGTAGCACGAAATTCAGATTGTGCAAAAAATCAAAATTGAGGGCCGTTCTTGATTTGGCTCTTTTGGTTGTCTTTTCGGTGTCGAGACCGGCGTTCAGAAAAAAATTCATGAAATTGCTATATTTCAGACGGGTACTGTATGTTTTTCTGAATTCATTCACAGCACTCTACTTCGCCGAAAAATAAAACAGTCCTTAATGAGAAGTCAGCCGATAACGTGACTTTTGCGTGACCGTGTTGGCTGTGAAAAGATTTCCTCTTTTGGCAATTCCGCCTCTTCTTTGCCAGCATCCGAGCCTCGTGAAAGTCATCGAAATCCCGGTTTCTTCTTGGACGTACGCCCTCTCGTCTCTATATGAACATAGTGTGAGTCATGGCAGCTTGTAGCCAGCTTGAGTGAGTGAAATCCATCAAGAAATGGCCCCAGTGATGACTTTGGGTATACAGTGCTGTAGCATCCGAGTCGGAATCACCTCAGAGGAAGAGACGAGGTCGCACCAGATCTCCGTCCGCTGCGGCTGAAATTGGGCAGCCTAAGCGCCACTGTGGACCCAATTCGCCGAAAAATGGCTCTTCGGCTTCGGCTACAGTTGCCAGCGCCCTCCGACGCGGAGTCGAGCCGCGTGGATTGAAGCCGCATCCTTGCACCACTCCCGAACTTCTCACAGAACGAGAAGACATCTCTCGCTTTACTTGTGTTTTTCTTGTGGACGAAATTCCGCCGAACTATCCCTATCTTCCCTTCCACAACGGCAAACTGGAAACCCTAGTCAAGCTTAGGACCAAGCACCAGATCCCATTCCAATGTTTTTGCGGTCCCGATCCACCTGAAGACGTCTTTGGAGCCGCTCTCGGCGACTTGTATGTCGCACCGAGCACGAGCACGCTCTATGCTTATCTCGCGAGTGAAGACGAGCTTTTCGAGGAAGGTGCGTGGAAGCCTTGGAAAGCTACCACCAACACGGGTGATCTGGGTGGGTTTCTGCCGCATCCGCACTTTCCTGAGCGCTATCTCTGGACGATCAACGGCTTTTCGTGGAATACGCTGGACAACTTGAGACAAAATATGCTCAAGCAGCTGCATCCTGATGCGCCCGAAGTCATTGACGTCGATGCGTACACAAAACTGCTCGTTGGGAAAACTCTGATAGAAGCTAAGAAGATGAACGAGGAGTATCAGAGATTGTTGGACAAATGCGCGCCGAAGAAGAAACCGAAACAAACGCTGAGTGGGAAGATCGCCGTGCTGGAAGAGGCTAACCGTGCGTTGGGGGTGGCGGCTCAGGCGCATTCGACGGAGATGGCGGCTTTGGTTCAATCTTTGGCCGGGCAGGTGGACACTGTTGCGTGTTTGAAGGATGCGAATGGCGCGCTGACCGCGTCGCTCGGCCAGAGCTCGGAGAGTATCGTGCAATCGAATGCAGAGAAGGTTGCTTTGTCTACTGAAGTCTGTCGCTTGCGAGCAGAGATCGAGGAACTGCGAGACGGTCAGGCCAAGTTGACGACGTTGTTGGACGAAGAGAGAGTGGCTGCTATTGATACGGAGGCTGAGAGAGTTTCCATCTCTGCGACCCTTGCCGACATCTCGCAAGAGAATATTAGCTTGAAAGACCAGCTCAATGAACGAGGCGAGACGATTGCTCGTTTGGATGCAGAAAAGCTTGCTATGTCGACGGCCGTAGAGGGCATGACGGCCGAGCTGGCGAACGCAAAAACGCTACTCGACACACGGGGAGCTACATTGAGGCGGGTAGAAAATGAAAAGTTTATCTTGTCGATGACTGTTGAAGAGCTGGTGGAAGATAACAAAGCTGTTAGAGAAGCACTTGAACGAGAACGAGATTCGTTGCCTGAGGATCTGATTCGTATGTCATTGCTCTCAGTTGTTTGGTTACCTGAACTCACCTAGAGCACAGAACATTCTTCCCCACGTTTCGATATAAAAATGGCTGCCAATGATCACATTAACAACGCAATCTTGCAGCTTCAGGAAAATTTTGCCCGTGGTACGCAACTTCGACTTTGATGACCTCCAAAGTATAACTAATGAGCCGTTTCCTATGCCTATAGAACGCCTCGATTGGGCGGCTGAACTCCGAGCAGCTGAAACGTCGATTCAAGGTCTTCGCAGTACAGCAAAAGTGCTGTTGGCTGAGATCGACCGTAGTACGTTGATATGTTTTTTAATGAGCTGTTCCTGGCTCATCATTTTCTAGATACAAGTGGTGCTCAAGCATGTATCAGCAGTCAACAAGAGAGGATCACGTTTTTGGAAAAGAAGTTGGCGCAACATTAGCTTTGGGTTCTTTTGTGTACGATTCAGATTTACTAGGGCTCTCAGACATTCTTTGGCCGTCTAAATAAATGTATGTATGTACTATTACCGTTTTTTTGCAGATGATCTCAGCTGTGAAAATTAAAGAAAATTGCCCCATTACGCAGTGGTCCGTTAATGCATACGCAAGTTGATATTCTGAGATGTTGACAGCCCTAAATTTGTGGGAGAGAAAAAAGTTCAACGCCGCCTTCCTGTTCAGGAATCAGGCGTTGAGTTGCCGTATTTGGTCGTCGTTTGCTTGTGGGTGTTTGGATCCTTGTCTTCCTCTCCCATAATGGCTGCAACACCTCAACGGTTTCTATTGCTGCCCGACCTCGTGGCCGTGTATTTCTCTGCGCTCGGTACACTGCCAATGCATATATATACCACAGCACCTTTCCTTGGCCTCCGGATATATAGAGTTTCATCGTCGTCCGACCGTCCGGCGTCGTCACTCTCGCTGGAGCCAGGACCAGGAGCCTTTGCCGACACTAGGAGTTTACCGGCCCCGACTAATCTTTATACCGACCTCAGTGTTCGTTAGGTTCCTCGTTGCGGCTGTAGCTTCAAGTTGGAGTTGCATGGAACCATACGGGTCGTTTTCACTTAGGACTGGGTTTCGGTGGGTGTAATGGGATGTAGTGAGTCACCAGTGCTTCTCAAAACAAGCATTGTATTCATCAGCCAAAGAGTGGCTCGGACTAGATGCGAATGAATAGCTTGCGTGAGTCACTTTTCATTCTTTCCAGTGGTCCTCACATCCTTCTCTACTTTCGACTATCACTTCATCTCGTTCTACATTCTCACTCCGCTGTGCTAACAAATTGTTGACAGGCAGCTTACACCCGCTCTCCCCGTCTACATTTTCCTTCGGGATGTGCTCCACTGGCTCCTTGGGTACGTCTCAATTCCGTGTGAGGAAAACCCCGCTCACGTTCATCTCGATTTTAGCTTCGTACCCAACGCGGAAAACGGCTTCGAGTACCGCTACTGGATGAGCACCTGCCACACCCTTCGGCGCTTCCCCTCCCCTGCGAACGTCGGACTACATTTAAACCTCTCGACATCCGGCATACAGCTTTTGTGGTCCTTTTGATAGCTTCGATTTACTCATCCACCACTCAACCACTCAGCCTCTTCCCCGAACCCAGGGACCGATAACACACACACCCCTCACCTCTGATGTCGACGGCGTTGACGAACCGCCGCTGTCAGCATCATCCACCCGGATGCATCCCCACTTGACGCGTTGCCTCCTTCGTATATAGTGGAACACACCACGTCTCCACCGACTCAACGAGTCGATCGGCCCGGCGTTGCTTTACCTCTCCGACGATGGATGGCGATGCGGATCGCGGTAGGCTGCGATGTCGACGGCCGGACGATTGTGGTCTTCATCTCGAGTGGCTGCCTTTGGCGCTGGCGCTGGCTACATAGGAGAATCCTCGGCGCAAGCGCCCCCTCAAACCGCAGTGCCGGTTTGGCAAACGGATCCAAATCAGCTGGTAGGAAAGCGGAATGTGGCGGAAAGATAAGTGCATTAACGTCCCCCACTCGTAAGTCCACGCAATATGGATTCTAGTCCACGTCTTCGTTCTCCTCCTCCTCCTCCTGCAGCATCCACATCGCTCCCGTATGTCCCCTCTACCATCGTCTCTTCGACTTCTATCTCTCTCGAGTGGGGTGCCGCATCCACATCTCCCAGCGTCTGCCTGTCCTGGGGAGCACGCGTATTGTCCTCTCGTTCTTACCAGGACCATCGACGTCGCGTACTTGCTCGTCGAGCTGTGGCACCGACCTCTGCGCGTCAAGGAGGGTCTTCGCGCTGAATACTGCCCATACCGTTCATCCTACCTCTCTCATGGCTGCGGAAGAGATTGACGGCATGGATACATGATGTAGGTCCCGTATGGGAGAGCCTGCAAGCTGGAGAAGGCAGTGGAGGAGAAGAATCTCGAGCGGTTGCGGGAGATGCTGACGCGGAGGGCGATACCGCTATTGAATTCATCTTGCGTAACTGTCAAGTCAAGTCGCTGACGCCTGGTGCAAAGCCTTCCGGCGCAGCAAGCACTTCTGATTGCGCCCATGGGTCGGTGACTAGCGTCAGGAAGTCTGCGGAAGCACACGCAATGTGGCGAGTCGTCTGCAGCTGCGAGCCACGGAGAGGATACGCATGAACTGGGGAAGACGCGGGTATGTACGATGGGAGAGCCGGGGATCCGAGCAGGGGTGGCAGCAGTGAGGGAAGGCGAAGATGGGAGTTTAACCGGAGGTCTATCTTGAGATGTCGACGACGGGGGGCGGCTGCTGCGAGTGATGCTCACTGACGCCGGAGTCTCTTCACATCCATCTGGCTGCATGCCTCTCTTCTCGGGGGCTCCTCCGCTCTCTTAAGCGTTCGTTCCGATACCAGTATACTGTGGACAAAATCCTTTCAGTAGTGTCTGTGTCTTCCGCTACTTTCAGCGGTCAAAACGTATGCCTTGGAGCAATCTTAGAGTACTCTTATGTATTGCACTCCGGTACGGTTATCATTTGTATTAGATACTGAGACTCGAGAGAAGACCATTAAAAAATCAAGCAAGAATAGGGCAAGAAGGAGAACACGCGAAAGATTGGGAGCGGCTCGGAAATGAAGGAGCTGGAGAATTGGATCACAAGAATACATACAAGATACTTTACATTGTACCATTTGTTACATGAAATCCACAACATTGATATTCAAGATTGAAAGTCCGCAGTTCTAAGCCCAGGCAGCCCCAGAGACAAAGCTGGCATCGTCATTGAACGACCCCTTGGCATCGAACGTGTCCGCACCGCCGTTGCTGGCCGCAAAGGCGTTACCATTGAAGTGCCTGAAGTAGTGCGCAGGATAACTCCAGCTGCGAATGGAATTGCCCTGCCCATTCAAGCCCTTCTGCGGGCAATACGTCGCATCCTCCTTGAAAAGCTTTGACCCGTCGTTGGCGTTGACCAACAGCACGAAGCCCGAGTGGCGAATGAAGCTCCCCGGCGTATCCCGAGCCTCGAAGGAGACACAGGCGCTGTTTGCGAGCCCGGCGACGACGTTCCAGCTAGCAGCGAGCTTGGCGGCGTTGGTGCTGCTCGAGGTGACGGTCTGGATGCTGACCGCGGAGCCGCTGTGCGAGATGTAGGTGCCCGTGCAGCACGCCGTCGTCGCGCGCAGCGACACCGCCGAGCCCACCGCGATTGCGGGCCCACTCGTCAAGGACGTTGTAGCGTACCTGGCCGCGACGATGTTAGCCTGGACGGAGTTCTCCGTGGCGTCGGAGGGGAAGCCGGAGGTCATGACGCCCTCGTAGAAGGTGCCCTGCGCG
The DNA here is from genome assembly GCA_037176885.1 of Favolaschia claudopus. Classification (NCBI taxonomy): domain Eukaryota; kingdom Fungi; phylum Basidiomycota; class Agaricomycetes; order Agaricales; family Mycenaceae; genus Favolaschia; species Favolaschia claudopus. The sequence goes on from JAWWNJ010000082.1 coordinate 682,956, forward strand.
CGGTTGCTGTTGTCCCCGCCGATCCCCAGGATGATCGCGCCCTCCTTCTTCATCGGGTTGTAGCTGCTGTCGGGGCGCACGCCGTTGAAGAACGTCGAGAGCGAGCCGGAGGCGGCGTTGCCCCCTCTTATCGCCCAGTTGTTCCCGGGCTGGCCCTTCACGATGGCGGTGACGAAGCGGGAGGTGATGCTGGGGTTGTTGTTGTTCACGTTGTCGCGGCTGGAGCCTGCGAACAGACCGTTCTCGAGGTCGGCTTGGACCCAGGGGCCGCTGCCAGCGCCCTTCCCGCCGCCACCAGTACCGAAATAGATGGTCTCCATGTGGCCGTTGCCCGTATCTTGGGCGTTGGTCTCGGCGTTGCCGTAGTCAAAGCAGCACCCGTTGTTAAAGTGGGTGCCGTCGAAGACGGCGTACATGCCTTCTGCGGTGTCGCCCTGAGAGCGTTGAGCAGAGATCTCATGAACTATTGAAAGAGACTTACGACAGCTATACCGTTCGTAGCATCATTGCGGTAGCCTGTCCCGGGTGGAATGAAGACACCATATGCTTTCTTGCTCGTGATAGTCAGTTTCGGTATGATGAAATGACATTGGATGGACTAACCTGACCATTCAGAGTGACGGGGGCACCATCGGCAGCAGCCAGGTTGTCGAAACCATTGGGGTCTGTCCCGCTAGCTGCGCCGCCAGGTGGGGCTTTCGTCAAGTGGTTTCCACGACCAGTCTGATCGTAGATGATGCTGATGAGACAGGTCGTGCCAGAGCAGAAGGAGTCTTGAGCAGCGGCGTTCGCAACACCTCCAGCAGAAAGAGGGCCGATGTTGGTCGTAGCACCGTCAGATCCACGCAAGAGCTGGTAGAGGTTGCCGGAATATGCGTTGAACAGCGCGCGAGTTGTGCTGTGGGCCGCAACACAAGGAGTTCCGCCTGAGGCGTAGATATCGCAAGGCCCAGCGGCGACTAGCGTGCAAGCCGCAAGAGAAAATGCAAGGAGAGAGGTAAATTTTGGTTGCATTGCTGCTATGAGAGTTTCACCGGTGGGTCCCCCATATTTATTCCCTCAAATACGGTTGGAGCAGGGCACTATGAATCATCACGCGCCCCGGTGTGCATGGAGAGGAAGCTAGAGCTGTGCACGAGGGCATCGGAGACGATGGTTGACGACAGAGGCGATGGAGGTGATGACCCGGGTGCAAGGGGTCTTGAAACTCCGTGACCAAGTCGCGAGGCCAAAATTGAACGCAACATAACGCGGTCACAAGGACCCCGACGGGGCCTGGGAACCCGCACCTCCGGACCGAAAATCCTTCCTTCCATCCTCCCCCTCGGCCCCGGCGACCAGCACTATAAGTGTTCAGAAGCGTTAATCTGCTCGCGAAAACAAGTTCAACTGACCTTGTCTGGCGGACTTTGCTCGAGCTACTTCCAGGTCGTGGGCAGTTTTCTATCTTTTGAGTGTGACAACAAGATGAACAACTCAACAACTTCTCTAATCTGCACATGTGCGTGTTGAACATCTTCTATAAGTACCTGCCGTCGGTCTGCTCTTCAGGGCAAAGTTCCCATCACACTGAGGATTTGCGTCTGCATCTCTGCGGCTGCAAGTCAGAAGGATCGACGACGATTTCACAGTTGCATTTACCGCCTGTGCCATTCAATCAAATGCTCCCCGTTTTGAATGCATGATATCATTGGCGGCGGTCGCTGTCGGTCCAGGGTTAGTTTGATACAACTGGTCGTTCAGATCAAAAGACGATGAATTCAAATTCATGTGGCCGCTTGGGCCCGACCACGACGGCTCTCGGGATTGCGGGAGCTCGCATTATCCTCTGTAATGAGTATTCCCTTGCAGTTGAACGGACCACCCCCCGATGCTGGGAAGCGGTTTCGCTTTGCCGTCGAAAGATGAATGGGATGAATTTGGAGCAAATGGATGAGGGATGATCTCGGTTCGAATTCCGCAACACAGGTTGGACCGTAAGTTACAACGCTTCATTGACGCAATTCCGACTGGAGATCATCTAGTCGTTTTGACACCGTCTGGAGCCGCGAGCATCAAATTCAGGAAAGAAATGAAGCGATTTGAAACGCACTAATAGCGGGGTTAGTGTGAGTTACGCAAGTACTCCACTGCCCCAACGGCGACGTTCGATGTCGAGGGTCCACATGTACTGCGGAACAAGGTTAGTCCTGTCTGCGATTTCTTCATGGAAATGAAAACGTTACTTGCTTTGCGAATGTCACTGTAATTCTCGAACGTCAGCTTTATCACCGCACGTACCACCGCGAACAGGATTAGTCAAAATCTTCGCCGCCATTGTCGCATTTGGAATAAGCGAAATGCAGTTGGCAATGACGGCGTCGTCTCCTGTAACAGCGATAGTGCCGCCGGTTGCACCCAGTGGTGCCGCCGAGGGCAGGTTGGTAGACGGAGCGTAGTCAAGAAAGCAACGAGTGGCGTTCATGAGTAACATTCGCAAGCTTGAAAGCAACGCAGCTTGATGCTGATACTGACTCGAAGCTCGTCTTATACTTGGGGGAGTATGAGTCATTATATCTCGGATTGTATCTCCTACCAAGGAACAAAGTATCTTCGTCTGACAGTGAGAATCAACACAAGACTGCTTTGCAAATGGGCGACTTACTGGGCTGGAGGACCATGCAATTCAAATGAACCCTCTTGCGAAACCTTGTCAATGTCAAGGTGACAGTGTACTTGGGAGCATTTGGAAGAGGTTTCTCAAGACAAGGCAGCTCGAAGTCTCGCACGCCGAAGAATCAGTCAAGTAGGGAAATTTAGATGGAAATGAGGGATGAGCAGAACACTAGTCGTAGCCAATTAGCGAAGGTCTTTGGAAGGTCTTCAAATTACTTACTATTGCCTTGCGTCACCTCTCAGAGAGCCCGGGCCCCGTCAGATTCGAATCTGTTCCCCCCTTATTTCATCGCACCAGTCATCTCAGAGTCATCTGTCCAGTGTCGACTCGGTAATGTATTGAGAAGGAGAGATTTCGAGACAGCCGAGTTACGAGTACCCCGGAGCCAGGATTGCAGGGAAGTAGACGCATCGGAGGAGTCAAAGAGCAGAAGCCGTAGACTCCGAGAATCGAGGTAAAACCAAAAGGAAACTGGGTTCCATAAGGTGGACGATTGGGACAAGAGTAAAAACTTGGCACCGGCTTCTTGGCACCGGTTAATTCCGAATCGGAAGCTGCGGCATGCACGGCCCGAGAAAATTCAACTTCGGTTCAAATTCACGTTTCGAGACGAGTCCGTGAATTGTAAGAGCAGAGGACGCTGTCAGAAGTGAGAAACTGTAAGCTCTCTATGCTTGGATTGCAGGTATAGGGTCCGGGTAATCAAGCCGACGGAGGGAGAAATTTAGAACCGGCCGAGAAACATTTACTAACAATTCACTTTTCTTCTTATTCTTTCCTCCTACTTGTGTGTGTTCATAAAGGCAGATGAGATAGGTACCCGGTGCAAGAAGTATATTGGACGGCCCGAAAGCCAGGTACGGAGCTTGGACCTGGTTGATCGGGCCCCAGAGTTCAACGTCGGAAATCATTCAAAATTTTCCATGAATGGGAATATAACCGATGAACAAGGAAACACAGCGCGACGGGGATAGGAACTGGTAGATCTACTTATAGCTCTGTGACGTTGTAAGTTACGGGAATCTAAACCTTGAATGCAGCGGCAAGGAGCTTGTCGAAAACAGGAGATCCAACACCAGCTAGAAAGATTCCATCAAGTTAGCCCATGAATGCATACACAGCGTATATTATAAGACATACTCAGCGGATCCCAACCTTTCGTCGCGTCAAATGCAACCTAGAAACGGAAAGCTCACATTCACAAAAAAAACATATGATATCATTTTAGCAACAACAACAACTCACCGTCTCCGCAGGACAAGTGTATCCCGAATTATGACCCATTGTGACATCAGTGAAGGCGTCCGCATTCGCATATATCCACGGATTGAGAAATCCCAATACTGGCTTTCCTGCAGCCACAAGCCTGTCATTGATCAACGCGATTACCGCGCTGAAAATAGGGCTCGAGAAACTCGTTCCCCCACCCTGGAACGTCTGCCCCTGCAAGATGAAGTCAAGAAAGCCTCCCTGTGCCGAAACGTCGGGGTACGCGCGACCAGATTTATTGAACTTGCCAGGGAAGTTTGTGGGCAGGGACTGAAGGAAGGTTTCGACGGCGGCAATCTGATACCACGGTCGGGGAAAGAGGTTGGAGAAGCCGCCGCCGGTGGAGTTCGTCGCGATTTCGGGAAATCCTTCGGTGCCGCCGACAGCGGTGACGTATGGGCAGGAGGCGGGGAAGACGGCGAAGAATTGGTTGTCGCAGCCGCCAGGGATGCTGCTGTTATCATGGCTGCCATGTACGCCGCCCTAAATGTAAGGAAATTTAAAACCCATTTGAGTAAGACTTGAGTTGATTAACGCACATCTGCCGAAGAAAACAAAACCGAAATACCCCGCGCACCGAGAGCGAGATATCCGTTGCAGAGTTTCCTGCGGATGTCATATGTGAGCCCGCGAATATACACACTATGGCATCACCAGACGAACCTAGCGACAGATTCATCTATTTCTCTTTCATTGGGTGCATAAGACGTCGTCACAACGGACGGCGGGTTTTCCAGACCCTCAAGATAAATGTTGGTTTCTATGAACCACTTTGCAAGGCTCTCAACACTGGCATTCGGTGATGTTTCGCCAACCGAAAGAAATTGAAGTGGGACGCCGGTAGCGAGGCCTATTTGTAGGAATATTATCAGCTGCCCATGGTAGAGTCAAGTACCGATTCGGTGGGAGGACAGCTCACTGATAGCCCATTCCACATCGAGATTGGCCTCTAGTTGGATCACCGCCAATTCAGGCGGGACCGGGTCGTCCGTGGCATTGGCAATCCGAATGAGTTCGTAGGTTGTGTCTAGAGGCATGTCTGGCCTGTAAGTTTTCAAGAATGCCTGCAAGTTAACGAGTACGCAAGACGATCAGAATGGTGGAGGCGGAGCATTGTTTCAAGTAACAAACCGAGACATCAGTTTTGTTGGGGGGGATTTGGAAATACCCGGTGACCATCATCGAGTTGTTCTTTTCACTGGCTGGAGTGGACGGAATGCCGTACATTTCTTGCAGACAGACGGGTCTCCTGGGGATTGAGTTGTCACACAACGGGGACGACGACAAGGGAGCACAGTTGAAAGGTCGGAGTCGCTTCTCCATGTTTTGGGAGGGCAGGGGAGCGAAACGAGAGGTGGGAGTGCCTGGGAACGAAGTGCTTGGATAGATCACTTCGACGTGGTCAACGAGCTCGGAGGGAAGGGATATCGACAATGTGCGAGTAATGCGCTGAGCAAGAGCCTCATGGCTGAATGTCTCGAAATGTGCGCCGAACAACTGGTTAGCCGTAGAGACGGGGAGCATTAAAGACACCCAGTCGCCATTGGGGGAGATAATGTTGGGTGGTGCGAGACCGTAAGCGGACGCAAAGGAAGTAAACGCATTGACAGTTTCGCTGGAGGGCTGCATGAAAGTCTTGACCTGGGGAGACATCGTGAGCCGACGTTGCAGGACTCTACCAAATTGAAAAACGAACCTCGTCCCTGGAAAGCCAACGACGAAAGTCGGGGTTCCCTGGCGTGGAAATGGATTTCAGCGTATCTTCAAGCCCAGGTAGGTTGTCAGGTGTCAAAGCAAACATCAAGGTCAACACGTCGGAGTCGGGAGCAGCCCCCAGGCTAGTGAAGCCGGGAGGGGCTGCGCTACGACTTTGGTGAACAACGAGTGGAGTGCATGTCGCAACAGACAGAAGGGCAAGGAGATTCGCGAGGGGAAGCAGAAGCATTGTTTGAGAAATTCACTGCCGTCTCTGGAGTGTGTACACTGGTTTAAATGGACGCTTTTCGATCCGGAGAACCTTGCGGTGAACACGGGGACTTGAAGGCCAAGATTTGCGCGATGCCCATAAATAATCACGAGCCGTCGGCGAAGATTTACAACGGCATATGAAGTCCCATATTGAACGGAAGCCGGTCTCTAAAAGGGAAAAAAATGAAAATATGAAGGGTTTATCAAGATAAGGTACTGTTAGAAACGAGTGTCTAGTATTTTAAAGCGGCGGCAAGGAGCGTGTCGAATACGGGAGATCCCACACCAGCTGGCAAAGTATTGAATAATTAGCTGGCAGGAACGGGATCAACTCGATAAACAGACGTACTGAGAGGATCCCATCCTTTCGTCGCATCGAATGCTACCTGGAAGTTTAAGAGCAGAGTTCAGAATGTGCCTTGCTTTCACTGCTCGCCATCACAACTCACCGACTCTGTAGGACATTGATAGCCAGAATTATGCCCCTCCGTGATATCCGTAAATGCGTCTGCGTTGGCGTAGATCCACGGATTGAGAAAACCCAGAACAGGTTTCCCCGCCGCCAAAAGCCTGTCGTTAACCAACGCCAAAATAGACGCGAATATAGGGCTCGAGAAACTCGTCCCTCCGCTGTTATAAGTCCCCCCGAGATACACAAAGTTGAGGTTCCCTCCTTGAGCTGAGACATCGGGGTAGCCTCGCCCGGATCTGTTGAATTTCCCAGGGAAGTCTGCGGGCAGGGACTGGAGGAAGCTATCAACAGCCTGAGTTTGGTACCAAGGGCGGGGGAAGAGGTCGGAGAAGCCGCCGCCCGTCAAATTGGTTGCGATTTCGGGGAATGCCTCGGTGCCGCCAACCGCCGTGACATAGGGACAAGAGGCTGGGAAGATGGGAATAAAGTCGTTACTGGAACAGAGGCCGGGGATACTCTTGTCGTCGTGGCTGCCGCGCACGCCGCCCTACGCAGGAGTTCAGTCGAAATTCAGAACGAATGAGTTCGAAAATTCTGATAATCAGTGGACGTACATCTCCAGAAGCGAATAACACGGAGATTCCTCTCGCACCGAGTGCCATATAGCTGTTACAGAGCTTTCTGTGACGCTGAAGAGTTAGCTAGGCGCGGTGACTGGATAGCAATGAGTGGCGTGAAAGGTAAACTAACCTAGCCATCGACGGCGAAAAATGGCTTTCCACAGGCGCCTCAGAAGTCGTCACCATCGATGGTGGATTGTCCAGTCCTTCAAGATACATATTAGTCTCAATGAAAGACGTTGCGAGATAGTCGCCGTCAGAGTCGTCATCTGAGGGCATGCCGACGGAGAGGAATTGCGCGAGAACACCAGTTGCGATACCTGTTCGCCAATTTTTTCTCATATCAGTAGAACAGGATATTGGCGAAGTACCGCAAACCTCACCAACGGTCCATTGGATATCAAGATTAGCCTCCACCTGAGCAACAGCCAACTCGGGTGGGGAGGGTCGTCCGTGGCGTTGGCAATTCGAATCAAGTCGTATGTGGTATCGGGGAGGACGTCGGGTCTGAATTCTTTGAGGAGAACCTGTAGTGTATGGGCAAAGTAAATACAGCGAAGACGACGATAAACTGTATATGAACGAACCGAAAGATCAGTCTGGTTGGGAAAGATATTGAAGTAACCAGTGACCATCAGTGAGTTGCTCTGCTCGGTGGCCGGAGTCGAGGGAATGCCATATATCTTTTGCAAGCACGCGGGAGTCATGGGCACCTTGGGGTCCGCACAAGACGAGAAGGCGGGCGATGAACTGCGTTTCAAGGATAGCTTCTCGTCATCGGGGGATCGCCGAGTAGAAGGACGAGAGGCAACAGTTGTGAACGAAGTGCTTGGATGGATGGCCTCGACGTGACCGACGAGCTCGGCTGGAAGGGATATCGACAAGGTTCGAGTGATTGGCTGAGTGAGCGATCTATGAGTGAATCTCTCGAAGCGCGCCCCGAACAGGTCATTCGCCGCGGAAACGGCCAGCGTCAATGATACCCAGTCGCCGTTTGGAGATACAACGGTCGGCGTCAAGCCGTTTGCGTACGCAAAAGCGTTGAACACGCGTCGGAGGGCTGCACAAAAGCCTTCACCTGTGAAGGTTGGAATTAACGTTGTGCAAAATTAATGACTGTTGGACGGACCTCATCCTTGGAGAGCCATTGCCTGAAGTCCGGTGATCCTGGCGTGGAAATAGATTTAAGCTTTGCTTCAAGGCCCAGATGATTGTTGGCAGTCAAGGCAAATTTCAGGGTGATCAATTCGGAGTCGGGAGCAGCGCCGCTATTGGTGAAGCCGGGAGGTGCGGCGCTACGGCTTTCATGAACAACGAGCGGGATGCAGGAGACGGCGGATATAAATGCTAGGATAGTGGTGAACGCGCGTCGCAGCATTGCAGCAACTCTGGCAGAGTTAAGCGCTGCAAAATTTGAACGCCAACTTATAGAGACACCGTCTAGCGATCCAATAGAGTCGGTAACATACTCACAATGGAAATAATTCGGTGGATGGATGGAACCGAGGTGATTGCACGGCCAACCACCGCCGGTACGCATGCTGGCGGTTAAAGATAAGGCGTAGAGTCCATTCGTATTGCGCAATAGTGCATGTCGATCCTCCGACACATGGGCCGACGGGCGAAGTAGCCAAAGTCGGAGAGGGTGGACGTTGGAGATTCCGCTACGGTGAGAAGTCGCCGAAAAGCTTTCGGGGTCAACAGACAGGCGAAATCCTTTCGATATAACTGGAGTTTTAATCAAACAGTGCACGGTTTACGTCGATCCATGAACTTGAATACGCTAATCATTGACATGTTGGCTGTACCGCGGTGGAGTGTTCGCATATGATGCTATGAAGGGCAATCAAGTGTTCAAATATTCCTTCAAATAAAAACAATCTCCGCACCCGGGCCTGCATTTGCTCGTTACAAGCGATGGTACACTGCCGAGTTTCCCAAGTCAAGACTGTGAAAGAAGGAGACGTCGCATCGACGATATCACAGGTTCCTTTACGGAACTCCTTCGCCAGTCCAAAGTGTTGAGAAAGCCCAGAAACGAGGTTTCCCTCTACGAGAAATTTCTGCATCGTGGAAGGAAGAGAAACCAGGAGTGCCAAGTTGCCCACAGTTACCGGAACAATCGGAACACCCTCCGGCAACCGGCTTGACCGGAACTTTCCGTCGAAGTTGAACAATTCGAACTGTTGTTGATTTTTCAAGGTAAAGTTCAGACCGAGGTTTTTTCAGTGCGCTGATAGATGTCAAAGTCAAGATGAATGTATATGGGAGCTCAAATTAAGGCTTCTTGGTAATTCCATCGTGATCTCATACACATTCAATCGTTGTTATTGTGAACTCTACTTATTTCTCTCAGGCTTCGATAGGATTATCCGCTCTGAATATACACAACTAGTATTTAAAAGCAGCCGCAAGAAGTTTGTCAAATATGGGAGATCCAACACCCGCTGAAAAGAATGCCATCAGCCCGAAATACACCGGAAAACAGAACACGAGACATACTAAGCGGATCCCATCCTTTCGCCGCATCGAACGCAACCTAAGAAGATAAGGCACTGGGAAATTCACTCAATGGGTAGAAAGCAGTAGCTCACCGATTCTGCAGGGCATTCATAGCCAGAGTTATGTCCCTCAGTAATATCCGTGAACGCATCCATATTAGCGTAGATCCAAGGGTTGAGGAAGCCCAGCACAGGTTTCCCCGCAGTCACGAGTCTATCGTTGATCATTGCAATTATCGAAGCGAATATCGGGCTCGAGAAGCTCGTCCCCCCAGTATGCACCGTGGTCCCCCGATAAATAAAATCAAGGTTCGCTCCCTGAACCGCGACGTCGGGATACGCGCGCCCAGACCTATTAAAATGTCCAGGGAAGTCAGCTGGGAGGCCTTTCAAGAAGCTTTCAGCGGCATCAGCTTGATACCGCGGGCGGGGGAAGAGGTTCGAAAAGCCCCCGCCGGTGAGGTTGGTCGCGGCTTCGGGGTGGATGCCTTGTGTGGCACCGACGGCGGTGACCCAGGGGCAGGAGGCGGGGAAAACCACGAGGAAGTCGTTGCTGGTGCACAGACCGGGGATGCTGCTGTTATCGTGGCCGCCGTACACGCCGCCCTGTGAATCGGCGGGTGAGTTTCAATTCCGTCCCTTTGCTGGTAAGGAATAGAAGCAAGGACGTACATCTCCGGACCCAAACGTCAGGGAAATCCCCCGAGCGGTGAGAGCCAGATAGCTGTTGCAGATTTTTCTATTATGGGGGCGATGATTTATAATGTGTGACAGAAAAGTCTGGTCGCTTGCCTAGTCATAGATTCGCTGAGATCCGTTTCCGTAAGTCCATACGAAGTGGTGACAACGGACGGGGGATTGTCGAGTCCCTCCAAGTAGATGTTGGCTTCAAGCAGCGCGGTAGCAAAGCCATCAAACTCGGTTGACGGTGTAGCAACAGAGAGGAACTGAACAGGGACCCCCGTTACAAGACCTGTTTCAATTAGAAGAACAAGTGTTCAGTTGAATCGCAGGAACCTGATGACGAACGAACCAACTCACCGACAGTGTATTCAACATCGAGATCAGCTTCGAGCACAAGGACTGACGCATCCGCTGGGGCAGGCTCAACCCCGTCGGTGCCAATGTTGATCAATTCATACGTTGTGTTAGCGGGGATATCCAATCTGTAATCCTCCAAGAATGTCTGTAGAATAGAACAAGTCAAGATACGAGCGTTCGATGAAAAGAAGGAGGAAAAACATACCGAAAGATCAGTTCGGTTGGGGGAGATACTCCAATAACCAGTAACCATGAGCGAGTTATCTTGTTGAGTGGCCGGAGTTGTCGGAATGCCATACAGTTTCTGCAGGCACGCGGGTGTCATGGGAATCTCCAAGCCGTCGCATTCCTCCTCCTCCTCCGTGCGTTTTACGGCGAGGCGTTTCTCGAGGTTGCGTAGGCGAGATGAAGAGCCTGAAGAGGCGAAACTCGAGGTGGAAAATGAAGTGCTTGGATGGATGGCTTCGACGTGGCCGACAAGCTCGGCCGGAAGGGATATCGATACAGTGCGGGTGATGGGTTGCGGTAAGCTCGCATGCTGGAATTCTTGGAAGTGCGCGCCGAAGAGCTTATTAGCTGTGGCCACGGTGAGCGTCAAAGATACCCAGTCGCCGTTTGGGGAGATCGTGGTCGGGGCAAGGCCGTTAGAAAATGCGAAGGAATTGAAGGCGCTGACGGTTTCGTTGGACGGCTGCACGAAAGCTTTGACCTGAAAGGTTTCAATAAGCGTTGCACAACATTCAACAAGTGTGAGACAAACCTCGTCCTTCGAGAGCCATTGTCTGAACTCGGAACTTCCAGGCGTGGAGATGGAGGCAAGCTTTTGTTCCAGGCCAGGAATATTCTTGGGAGTCAACGCGAATTTCAACGTCAACATATGGGAGTCGGGAGCTGCGCCGAGGCTCGTGAACCCAGCAGGTGCTGCGCGCCGACTTTCATGAACCGCGAGTCGAGTGCCTGAGACAACCGATAGAAGGGCTAGAATATTTGCAAAGGCCGGGAGGAGCATTGTAAGTTTCGTGAAATTCACCGCGGCACCAGTTCAAGTTAAATAAGTGCCGGTGAGGTTCGGAATGTGGATCGGCGAACACTGAGCCTTAGCGCCAAGGATTCGCGCTACAGAGACAAAAATAAAGAACCGTCGGCGTACGCTTGCAACCATGTCCAGAATCCGGTGTTCAGAGAAAGCTGACACTGCGTCGAAGTATCCGTGGCGCGAGTATTTCGGACACTGCCAACAATTTTTGTGAATGCCGCGCCGGGGGAAAGATTGCTGCGCGACGCGCGTTCAGTTGGGACTGAAATAGTCTACGTTATCCGTTCACAGAAACGCAAATCGTTGACTCACAAGCTGTAAAGCTGTCTTCGCCTATAGAACTCGGTGTCTAATTGAAAGAGTTTACAATGACGTCCGTGATCCTGTGAACGTCGAATAAATTGAAAAGCTGTATGATGAAGTGTGTAGATCCCATTCAGGCTTGCCTGTGTGATGGGGATTTGCCGACGCTCATTGACGACGACAAGGAGTGTAATGGTGAAAGAAGCAGCAACTTGAAGCGATCTGGATTCATTGAATATCAGTAAGTGCCAGTGGAGCTGGCAGTATTCACTTGGCTTGCACGGATTGAATTCGAAGACGACGAAGACAAGTATAGCGTTGAGTAGGAGGTGATGCAAGAACACGCTGGCCCGAAGAATGTGGTCCCTTCGTCGAGAAATGCTTGCGCCAGGTGAAGGTTTTGAAGAAGAGACGCGGCTTTGGCTTGGCAACCACTGCCGAGCAACGGCATTCCGCCTTCCAGCTTTGATTCCCGGCGACACCCGCATCCCATCCCGCCGCAGCTGCCACGCGAGTGACATCGTTAATGTGCCGCACCTCGTCCCACCGCCCATTTCTCGCCCTCACCCGAGCACTCTCCATTCGACTCAAGCACCTGCTCCTCTCTCTGGCGTCGCCCGCCGCCTGCCGCCCTCATCAATACAGCCGACTTCCAAACGCATCAAACGCGTCGCTTTCACTTCGACGCCCCGCCGCCTCGTTCTCCCCGCCTCCCCACAACCACCACCTACATCACCCAGCGCCTCGGCGTCGGCGTCGACGTCACCACAAACGTGCGTGTGCGTCGCCGCTGTCTTGTCTAATATTTGCGCTAACTTCTTTTTAGCCCACTTATCCCGCTGTCCTCTCCCCACCTACCCATCTCACACCAACCTCCACTCTCGCCGCCGCCCCGTCCGCAACAATCGAGTCCCCGCCTCTTCGACGCCGCCGCCGCTCGCCTCGGGAAGTCGACGCGTATCTACGAAAAGGTTTACAGGGAGTAAGGTGCGTTCTGACGCTCCCTCTCCCTCCCGCGCCCTACTAATGACATTCCCATCTCCTTAGCCCGTCCCCTCCCCACCTTAACCTGCACCCGCCCTCATTCCACGGACCCGAACGCCGCCACTTCGCCGACGCCGACACGCGGCCGCAGTCTCGTGCTCCCGCTGTTCCACCCTCTCGACGCCGTCTCGACGCCCTTTTCCCAACTCAGCTTCGCCGTCCCTCGCCGCGGCCGCCGCCCTCAGCGTTGACGCCATCAACGTCGAGACCGTCGTTTCGCCGACTGGCTCAAAAACGAGCTAGAATTCAAAATAAAGTGCGTTTCCTCGTTTTTTGACGGCGAACGAACGAATAAACCAACTTACCTATTTCAACAGACCGACGCGCCGCCGCCCCGCGTCACGACAATCATTTCGGCGCTCCGCGCGCCGATTCGCTCAAAATTGCGCTGGAGTCAAAAATATCGTGAGTTTCTTCGTTTTCGACGCCGAACGAAACGGAACTCACCAAGTGACCAGATCAACGGCGCGTTCGCGCTCGGGAAGGACATTAACGGGAACAAGGGGAAGTGCCGGTTGGGAGGGAGGAAGTCGGTGCGCGCGGTTGCGCGTTCGCGGCGGACGTGGGAATAGCGGGGATGGGCGCCGGGTCAGGAAGTCGAAACTAGACGAGATGAAGTCAGTAGCGTATTGTACTGTATCTATAATGTAAATAGCTAATCCAATTGAATAAAATGAAGTTCTTTTCAAAATCTGCGGGTTGAACCGTCAGTAATTGAATAGTAAACGGCGGCGTACGGCTCGGATTGAGGTGAAATGAAACGGAAGAAAATACTCACCTGTGTTGAAACGAAGCTGCTAATCCCAAGGGCGCGAGTCAACTTGAAGATTTGAAGAAGATGAGTTATGAAGGGTGCGCTGAGTTGAGGTATCAGCAGCGCACGGAAATGAAGAGGAGGAAAGCTTACCTCTAGGATTTTCACTTAAATTCAAACCAACGCGAGTCGAATCGAATCGACTCGCTAGGGTTGAACAAACTCGCAAATTCTGGGATTGAGTTGAAAATCTGGAAATGAAAGTAAAGGTTAGTTGAAGTATTGACAGAGGGATGACGAGTGAAGGAAACAAGATGGAATGAAACGAAGAAAGGCGTACCCGTCGAGGACTCGACAATGAAGATGAAGTTGAGTTCAAGTTTAACTAGACCTTGAATTACTTACCGGCGAGTTGCAACGAACGAACGAACGAACGAACGAAAGAGATGAAAGAAATGAACGGAAGCTCACCTCGAATTAGTCGGGATCGGATTGAATGAACTGATAAGCTTGAACTCGAACCTCTCGAAGTGAGTTGAATCTTGCATTGATAATGTTAATGCTAGATAGAGAGACTGTGAACGAACGCAAGTTAATTATTAGTTTGAATCGAGTTGAACGAAAGAAAGGAAAGCTTACCTCGGGCTGACTTGATACTTCCTTCAGTGCAAGTTAGGTATCTCGTTGAATCCGTTGACGGACCTATCCTATAGAAGACAAGAAAGGTTAGGGTCGGCTCAAATTAAGATGAAGGTCCGGTTTACTTACTTAGATCCATAGAAGATATATATACCTTCGAGTGTATAGGCGCGGGCGCGCGCGAATCACACCGGCATAGGTTCGACCTTCATAGTTAACAGGAAGTCAGTCAAGAGTAAGGAATCGAATTTGGACAAACCTGGAACGAAACTGCCATAGTTTCGGCGTTGAATGTGAAGTACTTGAACAGTTTGGTGCGGAGATACATGGTTTCGGCCTCCGGCCTTCGAAATTCAAGTTAGAGTCGATAACCAGAGTAAGGAACTGAATCTGAACTTACCTGGAACGAAAATAGCATAGTTTGGGCGTTGAATGTGAAGTATAGGGAGAGTTTGATGCGGAGATGCATCGTTTCAGCCTTGAGAGTTCAAAAGAGTCAAGTTAGTATCGATTTGTATAGAGAAATAGAAAGGGTTAGACGTACCGGCATAGTTTCGGTATCGGGTCAAAATAAGGGATTCAACGAAAGCCTACTAGTAAGTGAAACGAAGTCGGATTGGATCAAGTATTGAACGGGTTAGCGATGCGCACCTTGTACCCAGCCCAGTTCAAAGTCAACTCCAAATCCAACACCACATCTCTATGTCGAATGAACTGGCGCCGCCTTCAAACCGTTTGTTGAGACAAGATTAGAGTTAACAAGTAAAAGATCGCACTCACCTGGACGAAATCAACCCAGACTCGACAAATTCCACCCGAGATTCATGAGCTAAGTCAATCCTGAGCAACTCGGTCAGTGAACAAAGAGAAAAATGGGAAAGGAATGAAGAGGGCGGGATTCCCCGAGACGGCGCCGAAGTCAATCCAGATCAAAGGTTTGAAGTGTTGTTTGCATTGAATGAGTCAAATTGAAGGTATAGATTGAATTAGACCCTTGGAACGGTCAGTATTCCTTGATAATAGCGGTATCAAAGCTTACCTAGACAGCCGAAATGTGCATCTCAAGAAACTATCAAACGGTCATTCAAAGTTGAAGCAGTCGATAAGAAAGTGACTTACCTTGTGCACCCAGTCGAAATGTGCATCTCATGCACGTATAGAACGAATACAAACTGGATGAAGGATCAATAAGTAAGAGTTCAAAGTAAATCAAAGGATTAATTCACTCACCTGTAATGCAAAGTCGTCGAAATAAGACCTGAAGGCAACTTGAAAGTCAGTTCCGCGTTGAAAGAGTCGAAATGTGCATCTCATACAGTTTGGAAATGAATGGAAACTGAATGAAAGGTTAGGAACGGCTTGAGGCATTCAAAGAAATCAATTCACTCACCTGTACAAAGTCGTCGAAATGACCTGAAAGTCAGCTCGGGCTTGAAAGGATCGCAGTTTGAAGTACATATAGCATAGAGTGAAGAGAAATAAACTGATTGAAAGGTCAGTAATCATTTGAATGAGGAAAGACGACGACTCACTGCATTGAACAGATTGAAGTGGTACAAGAAGAATCTAGTATGCCGTGAACCCGAACAGAAAGCGGCGTACTAGTAGTAGAACAAAGTATTGAATCTAGAATTGAAGGAGAATGTTAGTGAGTGTATCAAACTTGAATGAATGAAAAGGGAGTTCGAAGCCACAAACGACATTAGAGTCAACGAAAGAGTCAAAGAAGGGAGAAGGCCGAATAAATCCGAAAGCCGTGGTTGAAGCGCGAACGCGTCGAATTGAAGAAATTGAAGAAGGGCTTTGAAGGAAAGTTGAATAGAGATTTGAATAAAGATGAGTTGTGGAGGATAAGGAAGGGTAGAAGGGAGGGAGGTGGAAAGTGGGCGGTTGACCCATACCAAAACTCAACGAGATGAGCTCACCTTTATACCATTCCCCCGGCCCTCCAACGCTATCCTGCTCACCAAATCACCCGAACATCCGCAGAGATCGACAGAGCGTCTTGGGAATTGCGGAGCACCGAGCCATTCAGTGGGAAAGGGCGGAACTCGAGAAGTCGCGGCGAACTCGAAAATATTCATAAGTTGGCAACCAGATCCACGGAAATTCCACGCACGTCAGGCAACATCCGTGTGACTAATGATGTGACATTCAGGGTCGTAACGCCGGGGGAGGGGGGAAAGAGGTCGAAAAAGCAGAGGATTGAGATAGGGGTGAGTATGCGATGGAGGCGTGAAGACGAATCGACGAGCTTCAAGACTTAGGGAGCAGCAGAATTCAGTAGTTTGAACAAGATTTTGAGGGCCAAGAACCGGGGATGTCAGCATGATGCGCCCATGGAAGCGAGGCATTTTGCAACACACCTGAATTCATCCGGTCTCAACTCCGCTCCAAACAACTCCGACCGCTCCAGAACCTTCTCCGACGTCGCGGGTATCCAGTAGCTACCGGTACCGTATATTCTGAGTCATACGTCGTGCGCAGACGCTGTCCAGACGGCGATTTTAAAAAATGCGTGCAAGTGCCGTTGTGCCGTTTTGCGAGGGTCCCTGAGCAAAGAAAGGCAAGAAAGCATGAGTTTCAAGGTAGTAGTATGTAAGAATACATACTTGAGTCGCGAGGGCAGCGACGCGCCGCGCGCGCAGTCGTCGATGGTGGTGGTAAAAGCCAATGTTCGGAATTTCCTGTTTGAGCGAAGATATGATTGATCTGATCGCAGCGGCCAACACCGCCACGAGAATCTTCCTTGCTCTTTGCCCACGACCAGCCCGCCAGCGCCAAGCGTCAACATATCGGCATGGCGCGCTCACGCGCGCGCAACGCGTCTGGGCCGCAAATCGACTGAAAACCACCGTATCTAATCCCATGGGACTATCTTGACAGTTTTCTGCGAGCCGTGAGCTGGCTCGGGCACCTCGCGGGGCTTCTCTGGGCGACCGCTCGGGCTCGGCTGTCTGGTTTACGAAAATCTGATGCTTCTCAAACAGCCAACTCCGTGCTTCTTGTCCTCACTCTTGGCTCACTCTGGCAGTTTTCTGTATTTTGTGGCTTTGGCTGAAGGCGGCCTGCGTTTTCAAGAAACCGACGCAGGTATTCTCTTGCGAACGTCCGGCTCGCTGTCTGAGTTGCCTCGTTCGACGAACGCGAATCATTTATGTTACGTATGTACCAGTGTTTCAAACAGGAATCACAGGGAGGAGGTACAGGTCCGAATTTATCTGCTTACCTTTTTCAGCGTCGTGCACATCTCTAGTTAGAATAGTTTCGCTTCTTGGGACAGAGGCGACTTTTTCTGATCTTTGAATGGTGAGCTAATCAGTCCTCTCAAAGCTTAGGGTGCTGAGGAATTGAGAAACACGGTTTCAGGGCGGCTCCCGACGCGTATAAGTCAGGCCGGACTTATCAACTTCCGGAAGGTGATTCATTCAAAAACAACGTTACCTACAAATTTCACCGATTTTGTTGCAACGGAGCATCAACCGACACCGTTGGGGGAACTAACACGACCAAACCAGCCCACCTTTCTCTCCACCACCACCTTCTCCTCAGGTTACCACTCAAAAATTCCCTTCGTGAGTTATTATCCGTTCCTTCCACCGCTCCTTGAAGACTCCTTCTCATCTCATCTCCTCAGCGACCCCGGCAAGCCGTCGTTGACGCTGACACCAAGCCGCCGATGCGTCGACACGACGTATCGTCTTCCCGTGAGCGGGACTTTAAGTAAGTTGCACCTATTTCACTATTTTTACTCATTTTGATGCCTTTTTTCACCAGGATTTGGCCGCCGGCAGGCTAACCCCGCCCCCGAAGCGTAAAGCGGCGTATTCCACCACTGTTCTCTGACGCTTGCGCTGTTGCCGCCGTCAGCGCCGCGCCGCGCAGCGGCGCTATTGCGTCGATACGATGTATAGACTTCCCGCGAGCGGGACCTTCAGGTAAGTTATCTTTTGCTTCCCATTTCTCACTTTTGATCCTTTTTTTTTCCAAGAGTTTGGGCCGCCGGCAGGCTAATATTGCCCTCGACGCGTAAAGCAGCGACTCCCCCCCCCCCGCCGTTCTCCGCCGTTTGTGCTGTTGCCGTCGTTGCCGCGCCGCGTAGCGGCGCTATTGCGTCGACACGACGTATCGACGTCCCGCGAGCGGGACTCCCCCAAGTAAGGTTTCTTTTGCTTACTTTTTTCACTCAATTTGACGCCTTTTTTTCAAAGTTTTGGGCCGCCGGCAGGCTAACCCCGCTCCCGACGCGTAAAGCAACGGCTTCCCCGCTCACCTCGCCAACACTGTGCTGTTGTTGCTGCCGGCGCCGCGCCGCGTAGCGGCGCGCATAGCGATGAGTATATGGATCTTCTTCCCCCGAGCGGGACTTCGAGTAAGTTAGTTAACTTTTGCTTCAATTTTTCTTCCTTTGACACATTTTTTGTCAGAAATTTGGCGGCCGGCAGGCAAATTCCCGCTCCCGACGTATACAGCAGCGGGTCTTCCAGCTCATTTGCAAGGCTTTTGTTGTCGTTCTTGACGTCGCACCACGAAGCGGCGCCATCCCCTTAACACGACGTATCGCCGTCCGGCGAGCGGGTACTTGGGTAAGTTCCGTTTTTCTTGCATTTACGTTTTCTTTCTCTTACGATTTCTTGGAAGGATTTTACAATTTACGGCAACTTTTTCCTGACATCGGTTAGTCTGAGGTGAGGTAAGTTTTCAACTCTTACCTACTCTTATCCAAGCCACTCCCACGTCGATCACTATGCGTATCGCCGTCCCGCGAGCGGAAGGTTCTCTACTGTGCGCTCATGGTTCAATTTCAAATGTATTTCATGCTTATCTTGAACTCCCCAGATTCAAATTTCTTCGCTGCGCGGCCTTGGCAACGCCGCCCTCATGCCCCACAATGAAACTTCAATATTCTTGCGTCCGCCGAGCGACGCCTCAAGCCTGTACTCCTGTCAGTAAGCGCTGTTGTTCTCACTGCATTTCCGCTGATGCTGGATCTCCAGATAATTTTTCTTCCGCTGCGCGGCCTTTACCATCACCACCAACCCTTCAAATCGAAATTCGATTTTCGTGCGTCCGCCGAGTGACGCTTCCGAGTAAGTTCCTCCCCAAATCCTGCTTGTTTGCTCACTGATTCAAGCTTTCCAGGAAATTTTGTTCCCGCTGCGCGGCCCCCTGCTTCGTCATCAACGACAACACTCCGTTTGGTAAATTCGAGATTTCGCGTTCCCGCGAGCGAGCCCTCGGGCTCGATGGTCTTCAGGTGAGTGCTACTGCTTTGCTAGAGTCGTTTTTGCGCTGATTTGAAGGGCTAGATATTTTTGCTTTCCGCTGCGCGGCGCTCAACTCCTCAAACTCTTCAATTCCCGGGCGTCAAATCTAGCTATCAAGTCCCCAAGAACGAAGAAATTTTCTGCGCTGCGCGGCTCCCTACGTGCGTACTCTACCATTTCTACTGTCTTCTTCAAACTTGTCAATTCTCCTCCCAACTACAATTTTCTTCCGCTGCGCGGCGCCGTCGATAACTACGAGTTCTGGAATATTTCCTCATTTTCAGGTCTCTAAGTTCCTCTGTGGTTTCGTCTCGGTGAGTTTCTTTGAGTTCTCTTCCATTAAGTCTGGTTCTAACAGATACAAGGGCTCCAAAGGTGACTAGACGACTTGAAATTCACGAAGAGTGCTAATTACAGGTGAGTCTCGGACTTGTGTGTAAATTTCAGTACGTACAGAATTCAGGGTCTGGTCTTGTCCCCGGTAGTCGGTAGATCTAGATCTGTAAAACAGTAGATTAGAGCTCCCGATTCACCCTCCAAACGGAGCGGGAAACGGGCTTCTTGTGGGCCCGAAAATCAATTTTTTTTTCGAGCCGTAAGAACCAAACAATGCTCCCCTTTGGGACGCGCTCCGAAAACACATATAACTGCGAGGTCAGGGCGACGCATGCCTTAGCGTGAGCAGGCCGTGCGCAGTGCTTAGGAATTTCCTTTTCGGGAGTCAAGCCAATTTCATTCAAGCTACATACAACAGGCAGTAGACTACACGACTGGACATCCCAATCCCACAACGACGTCGAGCCTCCGGCAACGCAATCCTGGATTGCGACAGCGGCGCCGTCGGTGTTGGATGCGGCGGTGAGACATTTCGGAAGAACAAGTGTTCAGTTGAATCGCAGGAACCTGATGACGAAACGAACCAACTCACCGACAGTGTATTCAACATCGAGATCAGCTTCGAGCACAAGGACTGCCGCATCCGCTGGGGCAGGGTCAACCCCGTCGGTGCCAATGTTGATCAATTCATACGTTGTGTTAGCGGGGATATCCGATCTGTAATCTTCCAAGAATGTCTGTCGAATAAAACAAGTCAAGATACGACTCGGAGCGTTCGATGAAAAGAAGGAGGAAAGACATACCGAAAGATCAGTTCGGTTGGGGGAGATACTCCAATAACCAGTAACCATGAGCGAGTTATCTTGTTGAGTGGCCGGAGTTGTCGGAATGCCATACAGTTTCTGCAGACACGCGGGTGTCATGGGAATCTCCAAGCCGTCGCATTCCTCCTCCTCCTCCGTGCGTTTCACGGCGAGGCGTTTCTCGAGGTTGCGTAGGCGAGATGAAGAGCCTGAAGAGGCGAAACTCGAGGTGGAAAATGAAGTGCTTGGATGGATGACCTCGACGTGGCCGACAAGCTCGGCCGGGAGGGATATCGATAAAGTGCGGGTGATGGGCTGTGTGAGGCTCGCGTGCTCGTAGTCTTGAAAGTGCGCGCCGAATAGCTTGTTGGCTGTACCCACGGTGAGCGTCAAAGATACCCAGTCGCCGTTAGGGGAGATGACGCTGGGTGTCACACCGTTGGCGGACGCCCAGGAATTGAACGCGCTGACGGTTTCGTTGGACGGCTGCACGAAAGCTTTGACCTGAAAAGATTTCAATACGTGTTCTACAACATCTAACAAGTGTGAGACAAACCTCGTCCTTCGAGAGCCATTGTCTGAACTCGGAACTTCCAGGCGTGGAGATGGAGGCAAGCTTTTGCTCCAGGCCAGGAATATTCTTGGGAGTCAATGCGAATTTCAACGTTAACATATGGGAGTCGGGAGCTGCGCCGAGGCTGGTGAAGCCAGCAGGTGCTGCGCGCCGACTTTCATGGACCGCAAGTCGAGTGCACGAGACGACTGATAGAAGGGCTAGAATATTCGCAAAGGCTGGGAGGAGCATTGTAAGCAAGTTGCGTGAAATTCATCGCGGCACCAGTTCAAGTTAAATAAGTGCCAATGAGGTTCGGAATGTAGATCGGCGAATACTGGGCCTTAGCGCCAAGGATTCGCGCTACAGAGACCAAAATAAAGAACCGTCGGCGTACGCTTGCAACCATGTATGTACTCCAGAATCCGGTGTTCAAAGAAAGTTGACACTGCGTCGAGAAATCCGTGGCGCGAGTATTTCGGACACTGCCAACAATTTTTGTGAATGCCGCGCCGGGGGAAAGATTGCTGCGCGACGCGCGTTCAGTTCGGACTGAAATAGTCTACGTTATCCGTTCAGAGAAATGCGAATCGTTGACTCACAAGCTGTAAAGCTGTCTTCGCCTATAGAACTCGGTGTCTAATTGAAAGAGTTTACAATGACGTCCGTGATCCTGTGAACGTCGAATAAATTGAAAAGCTGTATGATGAGGTGTGTAGATCCCATTCATGCTTGCCTGTGTGATGGGGATTTGCCGACGCGCATCGACGACGACAAGGAGTGTAATGGTGAAAGAAGCAGCAACTTGAAGCGATCTGGATTCATTTGAATATCAGCCTGAGCCGCTGCCAGGCTGGCAGTATCCACTTGAATTGCGCGCATTGAGTTCGAAGACGACGACGACAGGGTAAGAACACGCTGGCCCGAAGAATGTGGTCCCTTCGTCGAGAAATGCTTACGCCAGGTGAAGGTTTTGAAGAAGAGACTGCGGCTTTGGCTTGGCAACTACTGCCGACCAACGGCACATCGTTGGCCGGGAAATCCCCGCGGTACCGGAACAGCTTTGATGCCCGGCGACCAAAAGCTCTGAGTGCCGATCGGCATGGAGTGCTTCGTTGAATTTTGAGCTTGGAGGTGTTGGCGTATATCGTCAAAGGTTTCGAGATGGACACTGGATTCGGAGTACAGCTTGAATATATTCCAGATGGACGGAAAAATTAAACTCTTCTGACAGCAAGAACGTTAACAGGAATCCAATTTCAAATTTCTCTTGCATAACCAACGATCGTGAATGTAACTACTATTAAATGACTGTCCGCGCCTTACACGACAAGTATTTGGTACATATTAAAGAGGTACTGCCGAGTATCCGAAGTGCTCAGCCTACTAAACGAATCTAACATTTGAAAGCAGCCGCAAGCAGTTTGTCGAATACGGGAGATCCAACACCCGCTGAGAGAAGATCAGCTCAAGAGTACAACAGAATCAATTACAGGAAGAGACATACTCAACGGATCCCAGCCTTTGGTCGCATCAAACGCAACCTGAATTTGGATGAAGACATTCAGACCCCGAGTTAGCGATTCGGAAACAATCACCGACCGACTGCGTAGGGCATTTGAATCCCGAGTTATGGCCCACCGTAATATCAGTGAACGCATCTGCATTGGCGTAGATCCACGGATTGAGGAAACCCAATACAGGTTTCCCCGCAGCCACAAGCCGATCGTTAATCAGCGCAATTACCGACCCGAATATAGGGGAAGACAAGCTCGTGCCGCCAGTCGCCAACGACAGACCGCGGAACACGAAGGCAAGGTTCCCGCCCTGAGCGGAGACATCGGGGTACGCGCGCCCGGATTTGTTGAATTGGCCGGGGAAGTCCTCGGGGAGGGTCTGCAGGAAGGTTTCGGTGGCCTCCTGTTGGTACCACGGGCGGGGGAAGAGGTTGGAGAAACCACCGCCGGTGAGGTTGGTTGCGAACTCGGGGAAGCCGCCTTCGGTGCCGCCGACGGCGGTGACCCAGGGGCAGGAGGCGGGGAAGACGGGGATGAAGGTGTTGTTTTCGCAGAGGCCGGGGATGCTGCTGTTGTCGTGGCTGCCGCGCACGCCACCCTATATAGAGATAGATAGAGAGATAGGAATGAGAACGGGTGAGATTTTGAAGAGCGGCGGGAGACGTACATCTCCTGAAGAAAATAACATGGAGATTCCCCGAGCGCCGAGTGCCATATAACTGTTGCAGATCTTACTATTCACAGCGATCGTGCGAGTGAGTGAAACTATGTAGATGAATTTAATTTGAACTGGACGCACCGAGCCATCGACTCGTCGAAATCGCTTTCGAGGGGTCCATACGAAGTCGTCACGACCGACGGCGGGTTCTCAAGCTCTTCAAGGAATACATTAGTCCCAAGAATCGCATTCCCAAGCATTTCGGCGTCCGAAGCGTTGGTGGAATCTGTGCCAGGTCCAACGGAGAGGAATTGGACGGGGACGCCGGTTGCGAGGCCTAGAATTGAATTCATCAGCTGCTCAGATTCATTGTATTACAGTGAGCAACTCACCGATAGTATACTGAACGTCGATGTCAGCTTCCAACTGAAGAACCGCAAGCTCAGGTGCGGGAGGGTCACTCGTGGCGTTGGCGATTCTGATAATGTCGTAAGTCGTGTTGGGGGAGATGTCGGGTCTGAAGTCTTCCAGGAAGGTCTTTGGGTTTGGGCGAAAGAAGATAGGTTGGTGGTTGGAATTTAAGAATAAGTGAAAGGATGAAAACAGCGATTGATCAAAGGAGCCGTACCGAAATGTCCGTTTCATTGGGGAATATGCTCACGTAGCCAGTGACCATGATCGTGTTGTTCTTCTGCGTGGCCGGAGTCGACGGGATCCCATATATTTTTTGCAGACATTCAGGTGTCATGGGCGTCACCGTATCGTTGCACGACGGCTCGGAGTTATCGCGGGGGACGAGTCGTCGTTCGAGGCTACGGCGAACGAGAGACGGACTCGTAATCTGCTGTCGCGGAACGAGACGATCGGCAAAAGAAGTGGCCGGGTGAATGGCTTCGACGTGGCCAACGAGTTCGGGGGGGAGAGAAATCGATAATGTGCGGGTGATTGGGTGCGCGAGCGATCGGTGGGTGAACGTCTCGAAGCGCGCTCCCAAGAGTTGGTTGGCCGTGGAAACTGGGACCGTCAAAGAGACCCAGTCGCCGTTCGTGGAGACTACGCTGGATGTCAGACCGTTGGCGGATGCCCATGAGTTGAACGCGTTGACGGTGTCGGAGGAGGGCTGTACGAACGCCTTGACCTGCAATGAAATTAGTGTTGAACCAAATTACTGACAATAAGACGAACCTCATCTTTGGAAAGCCACTCTCTGAAGTCAGGGGATCCCGGCGTGGAGATGGATTTGAGCTTTTCTTCCAGTCCCGAGATATCATTCGGAGTCAAAGCGAATTTCAACGTCAACAATTCGGAATCGGGAGCCGCGCCCCGGCTGATGAATCCCGCGGGTGCGCTGCTACGACTTTCGTGAAGAACAAGGGGAGAGCATGAAACAGCGGTTGCTACCGCCAGTAAATGTGCGAAGGTGGAAAAAATCATGAAAGAAGTTGAAGTGAGGAATGTTGAACGTCGCTGAACTGCAAGCTATACTTATATG
Source organism: Favolaschia claudopus (assembly GCA_037176885.1). Lineage (NCBI taxonomy): Eukaryota > Fungi > Basidiomycota > Agaricomycetes > Agaricales > Mycenaceae > Favolaschia > Favolaschia claudopus. The sequence continues at coordinate 707,825 of JAWWNJ010000082.1, forward strand.
TCTCCTAGGAATTGATTCCACAGCTCCAGGATTTGCGCTGCGCGTAATTAATCGGCAGCTGAACGGAACCGAAGGCGAACTGAGCCCGGATGCGACCGGAAGCCGAGATAAAAATCCGCAACAGTCGGAATATCTGTTATCACCTCGTACTTACTTTGGAGTCATCAGCACAGTAGCGCCCAAAGAAAAACCTGAATCGCAAGAAGTTGGATGTTGTTCCTGAAAAGACCGCCAGGATGCAATTCCAGATGTACTTACTATTCAATTTGCACACTCTGGGGTCTGAAAAATGAAGATGAAGTCAGAAACGGCGCGATTTGCTGAAGAATGGCAGTGCATACTTACTGGCGCCCAACACGAACGTGTTGAACTGATTGGCCCTCGGGGAAGAACGTCATTCATTCAGCTATGAGAACGCGAATCATCGGTGAGCAGCGAGGTGGAATATGCGGTGTCCTCGAGCGGGGCGTGCGAAAGGCTATAAAAAAAGCCATGCCTCCCGTCCTCGCTCATTACTGTGCGGTGCGCGTTCATGTTTCTGGGAGATATATCTGGAAATGGATTCCGCACCTGAGCCCAGGTTAACGTGCGTGGAGACTCGGATTCAGAGTCAATTCTCTACTCGCAGTTTGGTGGGAATTTGGCTAAAATTTGCGGCAGCGCTGAATGAACATGCTTCACCCGAAGACTCCACGTTTGGTGAAGGATGCGAGTTTGAGCTTTCGTCTTTCAAAATAGTAGAACGTTGAGCAAACATTGAGCGAGCTGTTGGTGGGCTGAGAAAATTTTGAAAGGTTACCGGTTTCTTCATTCGCCGAAGCCGGTCACATAGAGTCACGATGTGACTCATCCTCTCCCTCCTTCCCCTTGTTCCTCCTTGTTCGGTCTGGTTCGCAATCTCGCAGAGACGATGGCACCAGGGTCTGGCCACCCGACACTCAAGTTCAATTGGATAGCTAGCCTCTGCTCACACCCACCGACGCTGCCACGTCAAGACCCGCCGAGTCCCTACATCCACGCTGAGTACCATCTCCCTCGAGCTCGACGCACTCGCAGCAAGACGACGCTACAACCAAAAGTCCTCGTCAGCTCCTCGACCAGCAAGAAAAGAACGAGGTTGAGACGACGTGCCCTTCGGAGACGGCAAGGAAGATGTAGAGATGTACATTCAGTCAAACCAATATGCCCACATGGGGAGGAACAACTTCGCGGCGCCGCCCCATCCGTCACCTTCACCCTCCGCTCGAAACGAAGCTCCCTCCGCTCAACAACTCATCCCCGCCCCCACCGGCCTACGCCGTCCCCCAACTCCCTTCCTTTCGAAACATTGCGCACGACGTATCAAGCCCTCGCCCACTGCATCTCGCTTCTCGCCACTACCCTCGCGTCCACCAACCCACCGACTCGCCCGCCCTTACCGTCGCCGCCGTCGTTCGCGAAGCTGATGCAAACGGGTATCTGCTATTACAGGGAAAGAAATACATACAGGTACGTAGACCCGTTGCCTCTCTTCCCGTGCCTCAATAACTCCACGCCCTCTAGTGTGCCACTATGATCCCTTGGCAAGTACCCACCGCCGCCGCCGCTCGACCCCGACTGCTGCCCGACCACCGCACCCACGCACACCACCGTCCCGTTCCGTCCGCCGCCCGCTCTCTCACCACCCTCGACTCGACATTCAGCACCCAGCTCAAACCCCCCGCCTACTCAAAGCCGCCATCAAGACTTCGCCCGCCGACACGGTCGAGAAACCGCGCTGAAAAAACAATAGGTAAGTTTCTTGTTCCAACGCTGTCGTCCGCCAACACGCCCCTATAAGGTAAGGAGAAGGGTACGTTTACCTTTTCCCTCGGGTTCTGTGCCGTACTGAAGCTGCCGCTACTTTCTCCAGCGCTCCTTGATCGATGCCGCTGCACCAACGATTGCCGCCACTCCGCCGCTCGTTCCACTCTCCCTGCTCCCAACTCAACCCCCACCTCTCACCCCGCTTGTCGACATTTTCATCGTTTTGAACGTCGGCTTGCGCGAGTCTGCTGTCAGTTAGAAATCAAATCAAAGTGAGCTCTTTTTGTCTTTTGATAGTTGATAGCGAATGAATTGGGAATATGTACTTACTATACCGGCGCAGCCAGAACCAGACAGTTTGCGCGGGTTCCGTCGCATCTCGCGCAGGGTGGAACGAGGAGGTTGATGCGCATTTGCGCGTTGGTTGCGGAACGAGGGTAGAGGCAGGTCGAAAGAAGTCGATACTGTAGGTATCGTACTTTTCGTGTCCGTAGGCACTCGAATGAATGAAATCAACTTATTCTGGAATGAGATAGAATCTTCAAGTTCCAAGTGAAAGACTGGCTCGGAATCCGGCAGAGATGAAGATGAATAGCTTCGTCATACCTGCCACCAGCGTCTAGATCTGGCACTCACGAGTACTCACGATTCTAGAGCACCCGGCACTAAAAAATCCGGTGGAATTTCACGGTGGCGCCGGTTTTCAAGTCCAATCAATAATGATATCAAGGACTGGCGACTTGCAGGGACGATGCCAAAACTTTAAATGTGAGTGGTGGAAAGCGTTCCTTTAGTTTGAACGCTTCGTGTTGGTGCCATTCCCAGCGCTGTTTCTCAGATCTAGAAGGCCAACAACAACTGTCAGGGTTCAGTTCCGGGAAGCACCGACGGATTTCTATCCATGTTGCGGTGCGCGACACTGGACCATACGGTACGCTCATAAAAATAAGCTGGTTCAAGCTTATGGTTCCGGTTTCTATAAATTACTTATCGGATTATTCTTGACAGTTAAACGTCACAGAAAAGATGATTATTCTCTTCGAAAGCTCAGATTTGAGTTGCACTTCACACCATCCTGTGGATTGATCTACGTGAGACCAGAAGAAACCTCCCTCAACTTGCTTGAACTTCAATATTAATATTTGATAGGTCACAATTCATGGTTGGGGGCCCATCCGTTCTATCCGCACGCACGTATCACGGATGTTTAGGCAAGCGATTGGACTCGGAAGGGAGATGATTCCCATTCTATTATAGTCACGATCTCTTATAGGAATTCAGTCTCAGGCTACCGCCTTGGATCTTGGATCCTACCGCATAGGCTTACTTATAATGGACTACATCCGTTGTTGTCTCGAGGGTCGTACCTCGTTTACCTTCATGCCTCAGGCAGACTACTTCACAGTCCTCACTCAAGCACAGTGGGAGCGCAATTGCCAGTGTAAGTTACAATTCGAGGCCCTGCGTCCCATTGAATGGCTCACCGAAGTCCTCCTCTAGTTGCCGCTGCGATGATTGTGGCGTATGAGTACAGTAAGTCGCTTTACCGTTTCCGGAATATGCGGTACTACTAGTACGGTCTGATTCTTTACCCTTAACGTCTAGTCCTGCAATTGCCCAACGAGGTATGAGTTATACTCGTCTCGTGAACTTGGCATGCTCAGCTTCTGACGAGGTGGATTTGTTCTGGGTGATCACATTTTCTCCGTTTACATTCACTCGCCAATTGCGCTGGCAACTCATCGTTATGTAATGTCTTTAGAGAAAACGATGGACCATCGCGAAGGGTTTGTTTCTGTGGGTTCGTATCCACTCATCCTTGACTCTATCCATCTCATCAACAATTCTCCTAGAGTCGCTATTATAGTCTGGCATACAATATGTGCGTACTTATGTTCTGCTAACAGTGGGGATGGTGATGAAATCAACTTCGCTTTCCCAGTGGAAATGCCGCAGGTCAGTCCATGCAGCAGACTTCAAGCGATTCTGAAACAGTCCATCGATGGTAGTCTTCATGCAAGCTCATGCTTCGGAAGAAGTGCGATCCCATTTATTTCTTTACCAAGGACTTTTGCTAATCAAGGCCCTGACAGCTGTATGTCCTCTGCGATAAAGTTATCGACCTTACCCAACCTCCAGCTGTGAGTAAATTCGAGACTTCGGTGACAGAGATCAATTCTAATCCCACCTTTTCCAGGTTTGAAATTCTTCGTATGGCAAAACGGAGGTTCTATCATCCAACCCACCACCACCCAATGTGAGCTAAATGCTTGCCTTGCTATCCTCTTGAATAGATGGTCAATCTAGTGATCTTGTCGCTTCGGCTTTACGCGATGTACGCCAGGTAGCTTATCTCATTTTCCGATTCAATTCTTAGTGCTCATTCCAATTACCTTCAGGAGCAAGAAGATACTTGCACTCCTCATGTTCGTTATCTTATGTCAAATTGCGGGCTTGATTGTCCTGCTTTATGTCCCTCAACCTGGCCTTGTGGGTGTGTCTCTCAGTTTCCACCGTTCAATTATAATTTTCATTAATCAGCCGTTAACAGCTGAGAACAATCCTGCCTTCGGTCTCTACATTTGCGCAGATGCGGATCCGGAGCATGTACATTGGATCGCATACGCACCTATGATTAGTATTCTAGGAGAGAGCGTATTCCTTGCGCTGGCCATGTTCAAGGCTCTTGAACAACGTCAAGCGCCTGGTCGAATTCTTCCTCGACTCACCAAAGAGTCCCTCTTCTTTTTCACGGCGTGCGTTACATTTAAATTCACTGATTTCGTGCCTTGCACTTAAATCTGCGATTAGGATCCTGGGCATTCATGTTGGAAACTTGACGTGCTGGATGGTCAATAATGTACGTTGAATGCCCAAGCTAGTCTCACTTATCACAAACTGACTAACTTCCCACTTGGCTCCACTGGCAGCTATCCACGAACGAATTGTTCACGGGATTCGCCTTTTCGATCCCGGCGGTCCTCGCAAATAGGCTACTCATTTCGGTCCGCGAACAGGTAGAAGAAGACACGATAGTAGACAGCCATCCATCGCATCTGCTTCAGTTCAATCAGCCTCGACGTCTCGCATCGGAAACAATATCTGGTGATAGCATTGAGTTGCGATCGCGTAAAATCATCGGAGATTGTTGAACCGGAGACTATTGGGTCCTTTTGGCTGAGTACTTTGTTGACATGTATATAATATATTGCCTGAATTCATGTATCTGTTCAATGTTGTTGGTCAGTTGACAGTTCAACAAGAAAAATATAGACTCGCAGCTCACGGTATAGTCGGATATCGAAGGTGCCATGCAAGAAGAAGCTGACAATCCTGACAGTCCTTTTGTTGAATTGGGGTTCTTCACCGTGACATAGGCCTGGACCGGTATTGTGAATGTCAGTTCAATTGGTCATGAATTTTCGTGGTCTACTTCGTCGCAGTACTTATTAAATGATTGCACTGGGGAATCAAACAGCGGCGGCGCGAACTGGAGGAAGTTTTTAGATTGAACCAAATACAAACCCAGTATATGTTACCTAGAGTTGAATCTAGTAATAACATTCAGTCTGATTCTGGTGAGTAATCGACAAAGGAATGCATACTTGAAGACACTCTTGCCCGAATCTTCCCATGATCTTCCCGGTGGAACGGCGATACGTAGGCTGATAGACTGATACTTAGCCTCGGATTCGCCTCGAGGCCGATGAGTCCGGGATGATAAGTACACCAAGCGCTTCTTGCCACCGGCCACCGTTTGTGCACTTTGCTCTCTCTCGACCATGTCCCACAAGTCCCTCCCGAAAACAACTAGTGAGGAGGGGCAACCTTCCAATGATACCACTGTCCTCGCGAATCTAGGCTATAGACAAGAGCTGAAGCGGGAATTTACAACTCTGGAGATGTTCGGTTTCGGGTTCTCTATCATTGCAATCGTACCCTCCATTGCGTACAATATTCTTTGACAAGTTCACCGGGTCCCTGATATGTTTCATAGCTCTGTTCTTTTCTATTCAGTGCCTAACGGCGGGCCGCCAGCGATGATCTGGGGGGTAAGATTATATCGCTGGTTACCAAGCTTCTAGTTGTCTCAATCGCACGCCGAGAAAGTGGGCTGTATCGTCCATCTTCATCATGTTCATCGGTCTGGCAATGGCAGAACTCGCATCTGCGGCTCCAACGTCTGGTATCACACCCTGTTGCCTCCGAAGCAACCTGATTTACCATGGCCTTTAGGTGGGTTGTATTACTGGACCTATAAATATTCTTCCCCGAGATACGGGAACTTCCTGAGCTGGATGGTTGGCTATACGAATACCATAACATATGTGGCTGGGACCGCTGGTTTGGCTTGGGGAACTGCGACCGCAATCATGGCTGCGGCGGCAATTAGTACCGACGGCGATTTTGTTCCAAGTGTTTATCAAACCTAGTATGTGGAGATGATTGGTGTATTCCGATTTCCAAAGAGACTGACTCTCGATTATAGCGGTGTATATATTGCCGTCTTAGTGACATATGGCTTTATCGCCAGCTGCGCTACGCGTATTCTGGCATTTATCCAACGCGGAGTAATTTTGTTGAATTTATTGTGAGCCAAACCCTCCGACATCCAGTGGTGGTTCCAGATGCAGATGATGCTTTGCTTGCTAGACTGGTTCTAGTCATGATTATAGCGCTTCCAGCCGCCACTCCCTTAGAGCTTAGGAATCATGCAAAATACGCGTTCGGAGGGTTCGAAAATCGTCAGCACCTTCCTCATTATCCGCGCGCTTCAATTGAAGTCATTGCTATTCAGTAACCACCTGGCCCTCCGGTTTCGCATTTATCCTGAGCTTTTTAGCTCCTTTGGTCAGTTTTGAATTAGCTTCACGCTCCATTGTTGCTCTCGCTGAGTCGTTTAACAGTGGACGATTGGTTGGTCTTCGTTATATGTTTGTTGGGAATCCGGTAAAGCTCGTTTCAGGTGGTTTTGATGCGGGTGTACACATCAGCGAAGAGGCTCTCAATGCAAGTGTCGCCGTTCCATGGGCAATTATATATGCCTGCGGAGTGGGGACGACGTTGGGCTTCTTTGTTCAGATTGCTCTCGCCTTCTGCATGGGTCCGGATACCATAGATATTCTTTCAAGCCCCGTTCAACAGCCTATGGCCACGGTACATTAAATACAATTCAGGGACATATAGAATTGATTTGCTCTCAGATTTTACTCAACAGTTTCGGAAAACGAGGGATGTTGGCTGTGTGGTCTTTCGTTATCGTCGCACTGTAGGCTGCATTTCTTTCTGATATGTTGAAGTCTCATGAACTCTCGATAGTATCCTCGGAGGTTCAGGACTGGTACGACTACAACCTCGTAATTAGATCGAATTTAACGGATATTTCAGCTCATCTCGTCTTCACGTCAGATATTCGCGTAGGCAGTTTGCTCGGTTGACATTTGTATTGACCCAATGGGAATCATCAGATTTTCGCGGGATGGCGCCCTCGTATTCGCTTCATTTCTTTACAACATAAATCCTACCACCGGCACTCCTGTGCGCAGCGTCTGGTTCTCGGTGGGGTGCGCTGCCCTTCTTGGACTCGTGGCATTCGGAGGTCCCTCTGCGGCAGGCGCAATTTTCTCCCTAGGTGTTGTGGGTCAATACGTCGCGAACTGCATCCCTATATCCGCGCGTTTTCTTGGTGGACAAGAATTCAAACGCGGACCATTTCACTTAGGTCCATTTGTACGTCCCGCTTTCTCGGATTTTGTCTCTCAATCTCGATCTTTTGGTTTTGTCTTTACAGAGTCGTCCTGTGGCGTTCATAGCTGTTCTGTGGATGTTGTTCATGACAGTCGTTCTCATGTTTCCGGCAGCTCGGGACCCAGACTCTCAGTCAATGAACTACACTGTGGTTGTTCTCGGGGGCGTGCTTCTTATTGCGTTAGCCTACTACTTTGTTCCCGTCTATGGCGGAGTAAACTGGTTCCAAGGGCCGAAAGCAAATGTCGACATGGAGCTGGAAAGGTCGGAGTCGGAGGAAAAGGTTGATGCCGCGTAAATAATCTTCATGATGTATGCATGGAAAATACAATAATATTCGTTTCAATGACACATAGTGTCAACTCATTTCACTGGGTGCATGCCAAAACCACCACACCTGAACGAGCCACGCAAATTCAACATTTCTTGACTCGTGTTTGACTTGAATGTTGAAATTCGGACTTCTCGGGGATGTTCAACTTCTTATAAGTACTATCAGCGAGGGGTTAGCTGGCCACCCCCCTTACTCGGCTATTTGCGTTTTATGTAGGCTACTGAGTGTTTTGGTGTATGGTTCCGGTCCAGGGACAAGGGACACAATAGCGACCTAGACGATGGTGCAGGACAAGTTGTGGGAGAATTGAGCGATGTGATCAACCGTTATGGCATCGGCGTCGTCGTTCCGGGACGTGTGAACCCGGTTTTCTTGGCATTACCCGACACCCACTGGCACGTCTTGCGTCCTCCCTAACTGCACACTTTCTGTGCCGAGTGAAGTCGTTGTGGGATCATTTTCAAGCCACAAGTCTTTTCAAGCCACAAGTCGTTTCAACCGCACCAGATAGGCTTACGATGGAATACCCCGATGTAATCAACACATGAACGCGGTAGTGTTTTCCTGGCTTGGCTTGGCCCGAAAGCCATGGCTTTGGCCTGGCTTTTGCTGGCTTTGGCTCAGGAATTTCGAAGCCAGAGCCATGGGCCAGCGAAAGCCAGGGCCAAGCCAAAGCCGCTGGCTTGGGCCATGGCTTGTGACGAAATTTTACTTTGCTTTATTTTGATGCGCGATGTAGGTCAACTAACATTATTATAGTCTAGAGATACACTACTTACAGTATCGAAACTCACAGAGCTCCCCCCTGATGCTCTCGCTACAACTTTCCGTCACCGACCGTCAGCGGGACCTTCCTAATTTGGAAGTGGTGCTGACTTTGTCGTCGAAATTCATAGTGTTCCTCGAAGAATATGCAGAAGAGCGTTGGGAAACAATTCTGTGAAGGTAATCTGTCCCTCAAACTGTCCTCCCTTCATTTAATTTGAGCCGAATTCGCCTGCCAAAGGGAATGTCCGATCAGTCCGAAGCCATGGCTCACCTGGCTTGGCTTGGCCCGGAATATTTCAAGCCAGGAGCCAGAGCCAGACGAAGCCAGAGAAATGGCTTGGCCTGGCTTGCTCAAGCCATGGCTTGGCTTGGCTGGCTTCTGGCTTTGAGCCAGGGCCAGCAAAACACTAGAACGCGGGCGAGCGCCAACTACAAAATTCAGTACCTTGTCTTTGGCTACCCTCCTCAAGGTCGACATATCGTTGCTATACGCCTAAGAGTTGGGGATGGCATTCAATTCAGGCATTTCTGTAATATGTATGGTATGTCACAATCTATCTCCGCTGCCTTGGCTCGCGCTAAGAGGCACTGGCAGGACTTTGAAGTGGTCGAAACGTAGAACCCACTTTGACGGAATTGTTTCGAGGGAAACATGGTCAAGCTCAATCCGATAGCCAACCTGCTCAGACCCACCGACGCTGCCACGTCAAGACCCGCCGAGTCCCTACATCCGCGCCTAACGATATCTCCCTCGCCACCCGAGCCCGGGGCCGATTCATCAGTATCACCTTGACCCTTAGCTCGAAACGAAGCTCGCTCCATACAACAACTCACTCCCGCCCTCCCCCAACTCCCTTCCTTTCGACCCATTGCGTACGACGTATCATGTCCCCGCCCACTGCATCTCGCTCCTCGCCACTACCGTCGCGTCCACCAACCCACCGACTCGCCCGCCCTTACCGTCGCCGCCGTCATTCGCGAAGCTGATCCCAACGGGCATCTGCTCCTACAGGGAAAGAAGTACATACAGGTGCGTCGGCCCCTTTCCTCTTCCCGTGCCTTAATAACTCCACGCCCTCTCTAGTGTACCGCTAGGACCCTATTGAAACGTACTCACCACCGCCGTCTCTCGACCGCGACTGCCCGACTGCTGCCCTACCACCGCACGCAAGCACATCACCCTCCCGTTCCGTCCGCCGCCCGCTCTCTCACCACCGTCGACTCGACATCCACCACCCAGCTCAAACTCCCCGCCCCCAAGACCTCGCGGGTACCGTCGTCTCGCCGCCAGGCCCGAGAAACCGCGCCGAAAAAAACAATAGGTAAGCTCCTTAGTTCCAACGCTTTCGTCCGCCAACACGTCCCTATACAAACAAAGAGAGGGTACCTTTACCTTTCCCCTCGGCTTCTGTGCGGGACTGACGCTGTCGCTACTAAGTTCTCCAGCGCCCCGCCATTCTGAATCTCTTTAACCGACGCCGCTGCACCCAAACGATCACCGCTCGTTCCACTCTCCGCTCTCGATTCTCAACTCAACACCCACCTCTCCCGCCTCTCACCCCGCCCGCCCTTGTCGACATTTTCACCGTTAATCTGCGGATCAAGGCGCGGGGCTGACTGAATGGGCTCTTCGGCCTGACAAGCCGAGGCTGAATGAAAGATTTCTCTCAACAGTACAATTCGTGCATATAGCGCGGCGGAGGCAACCACACACTTTATATGAGCATAATCCTCCACAACATAGGAGTACTTATTCGACATCATACTGCGTAGCTAGGGCACACAGGATATAATGGTTCAATGTTGAAGTATGTTGAACCAGATGAATGGTGCGCGCCATTACTTCTATTGCACTCAAGATTCCGAGCTAATCGTGACAATGAGATCACCATTCCCATTAGCCGCATTGGCCCCTAGATCATGTCAATGTGTAAGTATCGGCCTGCCTGAAGTTGACTCTGACTCTAAGCAACTCACCAGAAACAAGATTACTTGACTGGCTGCATCCGAAGATGACCGACGCTCCACCAGTCGCAACGTCGCTGCTGTTAGGTGGGACAGAAAAACGAGTAAGCTTATACGTACAGAATACTCTGTCATCCGATTGATATTACGAACCAGAAAGACGAAACAGAACCGCCGCCCTGCTTCAGATTGCCTCCAAACCAGTGGCATCCACCTGCCGTACAGAAGGTACTTGATGCGCCTACGGGACCTGGCACAGTGCACGCTTGTTGACCGAGCGCGTTGAGAAAGTTGAAGCACGCCGTGGCGTCGCTGACTGAACATTGCGGGACTTCGTTACAAATGAGGTTGAAGCGGCGCTCTAGTCCTTTCACGACGTCTAAAATGGTAATACCGATGAGGAGTGCGGCGCGAGACGGTTACTAAAGTAACTTGGCTAAATTTACTTGTCCTGCCAAAACGTACGTTACGTTACTTTTGGCTGGGGAAGTAAACTTTGAAAGTAAAAGTACAAGTAAAGTAAATTTAAGCAGCGTTAAGTAACTTCAAGTTACATTAAGTTACTTGAAGCAACACCAAGTAGGTTCATATTTAGTGGGATTTGCGAGCCGTGCAGCGGCAATGGCTAAGAAATAGGTGTATTATGCTGTAAAAGACGGCCGTCACGCGTCGGGGGAGCTGTAGTTTAGCCTTGATTCAAGCTAACAATTCTTCTTCTTTACCCAGGAAGTGCAACGAGCAAACGAGCTTTAAAACTCGCCTCGCCGCTGCCCCGCGGTCACGTGAAACATAAACTTGTGACATCTGACCATCTCGTCTTCTCTCTTATCTTCTTGTCTGCATTCTCTTTGTCTCGAGCTCTCCCCCACAGCGAAAGGTGGTCTATCAGTTATCATCTCCTTTGTCACCACAGGAATCCATCCCCATCAATAACCACGAAAATATCCAAAAAATATCCGCCGATCCGCGCACTTTGCCAAGTCTGAGTCATCCGATCTCCACTCCGAGTCTCAGCGAGGGACGGGTACACCTAATTCTATCAACCCATACAATCAGAACTATCACCTTGGCTATCTTCAGCATTATCTTCCGCCTCTACAGCCACAATTTCACCTTCCACATTCACTTGTTCTCCCCAGCGGAAGCACTGTATCTTTGAGAAGGGAGCTCATGAGATCCTATCTGCGAATACCACAACACAATGATTCTATCAAGTTGTGCGAGACCTGAAATCGACGTATCCGCAGACTAAAAGCTGGTTTTCGTGGTGGGCGTGTGGTCTTATTGCTGCGATGATTTTTCCGGAGCTTGCGGCAAAAATTCTCTCTGCAACGAATACTATTGAACATTAACCTTCCCTGTTGCATCACGGAGTAGGAAAAGATCAAGAATTTGTTTTCGGGGTCGAAAAATTATACTCGCATGTTCACGAGATGGAAAAGAAGAATCGGGTAGTTAAAGGCCAGTGTTCAACAAATTATTACTAGCTGATTCCAAAATCTTACAAGGTTAAACAGACAGGCACTTTGACACGAGTGATCCAAGGAATCCTCGTCCACCAAAGTGCCATGCTTTTCACTTCAATGATGCACGCGCTCCCGACACGGCGACACCATTGAAGCTCTCGCTACTGCTGATGATCAGCAAGTTGTTGATAGAATCGTCGTATTGAACCTGAACCTGATAATTGAATTCGCGCTCATCTGTCTCAAGTCATACCAATGGGATGCACAATGGAAATGGGGTACCAATCATTTTTTACGATGGCGAAGTCCCGAGCGCGAAGAATTTCTTGGGCCTCCGCACTTCCGTGCTTCTGCTATCATTTTAACCATAACGAGCCGGAAATTACAAAACAGAAGCCGAGCGCGAGCGTCACCTTGACCAAACTCGGGCTTGGTCCAGCAAAGGCAAGTTTATTGTCAATCGTTGAAAGCTTTATTAGCCAAAAATCTTGCATCTCAGACCAAAAACCTCAACACTTGCGAGATTTCCTCTGGCTAAGCATTCGAAATCAGTGACGGAGCCGGCAATCTTGTTCAATATCAATTACCTACTGTAGTTGGTACCATCCATTTCCTTTGACGGGGGACGGAAACACTGGTCATCTAAATTCTTGATTGACGATATCACCTTCTACGATGATACGCAAAGTCCATACCAATCAAAGTCCATACCAATTTTGAAGAAATCACAACGGAGAAACCCAGGCTGTGGAAAAGCGGCGACGACCTCAAAGAGCCTGCCGATTTATCTCACCGAGGTCGAGCGGAAGTTCACGCGCTACAGCTTGCCCTTCGAACCGAGCTACTGACTTGCAAGGATCACAAAGAATTCTGGGATTTTGTGCCAAAACACACTGACCCTCGTCCCAGGAAAGCCAAGTTTTAAAGATCGGTCAAGTTGACCGATCTTTCCGCTGACTTTGACGCACCGCTGAATTTTCCTGCCACAATGCCTAAGAGCTTCAACTCACTAAGATCAACTCGCGTTCAACACCCGGATGGCAAGAGAATTAGCCGCTGAGCCACCAGACCTGTCGCCTCGACAGTCGTATACTCGTGAAATCACGCTTGAAGATGTTGAAGGAATGAAAAAGCACATCAAGGACAACGGTCTTGACACCGCCGTTGGAGTCGATATATTCTAATTTCTCATACAAGGACTGCCTCCAGATTCCGAAAGCAATCCATTCGTATTGCTCTCCATGATTGACAAAGCTGAATCGGAGGGAAAACCCCAATATGTTGCTTATCTTGACCTCAAGAATGTGTTTCCGGTACTGACCGCTCAACTCTCTGGGTTAAACTGGCTAAACTCGGGATTTATAAACCAATGGTTGGCTGGTTGAAGATTCTCTACGACCGGATTCGATACATTGCGAGGCTAGATGGAAGATTTGCTTCCGCGTTCCAGTCCTTGCTGGGTATTCTTACTGGGGATCCGGGTTCACCGCATCTGTGGAATATATTGGAGCTGAACGGCATGCCTGTTCCGAATGTTGAACATGCGGATGATATAGCCATGGCCTCAACCTCACTGCCTGGATTGCAAATGCACCTCAATTACGGGCTGACAATAACGGGTGTGAGACTTCTATTCCAAAATGTTTAGCGCAAGTATTCGGAAGAAGACAAAAATCCAACCATGCTTTCCACTTGGGCGGAAACTATATCCAGAAAGTCCAAAAGGCTTGCTATCTAGGAACTTGGTTCGAGACTGGGTCCAAGAATATTTTCCGGGACAGTACCACCTCAAATTAAAGAAAGCTTCTACCGCAGCGAACGTAGTGCTTGGTTTAGACCGCTTCGTTAGCACCATACCCGCGTGGGACTTGCGCACATATCTCGCATCGACTCTTACCTGATAGCCAGGTGCAAGGTCTGCCTCAACGTTGATGAGAAATGCTTGAAACTGTTAGAAAAAGTTCAATGCAAGCTTCTACGCAGAATGCTTGGAGCCGGAGCGACGCAGCAAGCACAAACAAGCAGCGGAGGATGTTGGGGAAAGAGATAGTGAAGGCAAAACACGGTTCCCCAAAGGTCAGAGAGGGTGGCAACCAGACGGAGTACCGGAGTTCTAGGGCGAAGGGCCCAACAAAGGGTAAAGCGACGTGATCCCAGGGGTAGCCAGTGTTGACTGGAATTACCCTAGGCTACTCACTCTACATTATAAAATGCATTTGCTCTTCGTTTTAGCACTATAGTTCCAGTTTGTTAGCACTGAGAGTTATACATGACCGACTTGAACCGTGAGATACCACAATTAAATTCCGCACACTTTTGCTAAGGGAGTCAGGGAAACATTAGAAATGGGTTAGTATGCAATATATTTGGTTCAGTAATGCATGCGCACTAATTGCAAGTAGTTAATCACTGTTACTTGCTTAAATGGTGCGTTTACTTGCTTACTTGGCTGTAATTGATGCCATCTGATGGCAAAAGTAACATTTGCCGGGTACTTGGGCGGCAAGTAAAGCAAAGTACAAGTAAAGTAGGGCAAAGTAAAGCAGATATATTGCCTCTACCTTCATTTTGAACACCCCTAGCTACTTTTTAACTGAAACCAGCGCTTCAAAGGGTTGCACATCAGTGCATGAGCCTTGAGTTGGCCTTGAGGAATACTTGACATTCTTTGCTGCTGCCAGTTATGGTCACTGAAGCTATCAGAGCAGTATAAGGGAATATATAGCATACCTACTATACCTCAGAGTGAAGTGTGAGTGAGAAATCACAGTTACTTGCATTTACTTGCGTACTTGGCGGTAATTGATGCCATCTGATGGCAAAAGTAACTTTCGCTGATGTACTTGGGCGGGTAAGTAAAGTAAAGTACAAGTAATCTGAAGTAAAGTAACGCAATTTAAGGCTACTTTGCGCTAATCCGTCGCAGCATAGTACCCCAAAGCACTATTTAACTGTAAGAAGCACTTCAAAAGGTAGCGAAGTAATACTTGCCGTTGTTCGGATAGAAGTCAGTGCCGAAATGCCATACGCATACACACAGCAGATGCAGTAAACTCAGAATGTACTTAACAGTAATATCTCGGAGTTTTGTTGACTCTTTAGCCCACATCTTGTGCCTGAAACACAGTACCGGCGGGTCAAAGTTAAAGATTTCCGGATTGGGTAATTGGCTGGTTGAACCCGTATGAGTTCAATTCGACACAAGAAGCGATCAAACAGGATAAATTCAAGTTCGATAGCTTCTCAGAGGTAGATTATCAGCTCTGATCTCTCACATTAAGTCAAATACTCACTGCCAAGGGAGTGTAGGACAGGATGATAAGTGCGGTAGTATTAGCCATAAAGAGTGAGCACAAAGGCGTGAAGACGCATTATATTCATCAATTGGACCTACTAGTACCTTATAAGTGACCTATAAAGTCTTTTTTTGCCTTCATATTATAAGCCTAGAAGTACAAGTAAGTTGAAGTAACTTTCGCCAAGCGTGGGAAAAGTACATCAAAGTAAAGTAAAGTAACGCAACGTACGCCCAGCCAAAATAACCGGCCATCAAAGTACAAGTAAGCACCCTCAAGTTACTTTTTGCGGTCTCGCGGCGCGAGACTTCGGATGGATATGATTATTTCTTACCGGGCCTCGGGACGTGCTGGTACAGTTCCGCGGAGGTCAAGTTGAGGGAGGCCAAGCTTGGGAGACCAGGGCCCGGAATGACTTCTGGAAACTCCTTGGTGTTGGGCAGAGCGTTGACAAAGCCAACCGCGCAGAGAGTCAGAGTCAGAGCAAGAAGCTGGTCGATCTGGGTCTTCAACATGTCTGGCGCTGTGTATAGGTCTAGGTCGGTTTCGAGCTCTGATCTCAATGCTTCAGATATTTAGTATTTATGCCGCTCCTGGCCCCGTTCAAGTTTGACGATACCGGTGTCGTTCTGAGATGCGCAGTACGATTGCGGCCAGCCCGGTATCCTCGTCATCTCAGAGGGCAGACCTTTCAAGCCGGATACATTTACAGTTGAGGTTCGTCTGTCACTGAATCATTAGCGCACACATCGGATGATGATTGAACTAAGTACCTGCTCATTAATTGAGCCGTTATAGATACAGACCGAGGTAGATATCAAACCTCCTAGATCCGTTCAAATCCGTATGCCTGCTGTGCATCATCCCGAAGTTTGAAAGCAGTGTCGCAAATCCGGTCAACAAGCGAACCGTTCGTGTCGGGGTTCAATCAAATCTTTCCTTAATCTTTCGGAACAGTCAAATATTTCGGTTTGTCATAATGCCTGTACCTTGATCAATTGAAAATAGAACTCGAAGTTGGAACGTACACCAGACCTTGCTGATTTTTCGAAGGACTGAAGTCCACGATTGCCAGTCGCTGAGGTATGGAGGTATATATTCAATCCGATGACCTCGCAATGGAAAGATTTCAACAGACATACTTCGGGACCCGGGTACATCAAGCGTCCTTTCTGCCAATTGGTAAGCGAATTGAAATCCGTCGTTCTCGCCATGTAGATCTAAATGTGTGCAGAGGATATGGAGAAAGTCAATTCACCACAAGGATCTAGACGACCAGCCTGCGGTCTACTATCACCGTGCTAAATAAATGATCTCTGAGAATAGATAGAATTCTAAACAAAACTGGATTAATAATACTATACCGAAGAGTATAAATACTGCAAGTCTTCAACATGGTGAAGCATTGAGACAAATTGACCTATACACAGAAGACATGTTGAAGACCCAGATCAACCAGCTTCTTGCTCTGACTCTCTGCGCGGTTGGCTTTGCCAACGCTCTGCCCAACACCAAGGACTTTCCAGAGGTCATTCCGGGCCCTGGCCTCCCAAGCTTGGCCTCCCTCAACTTGACCTCCGCGGAACTGTACCAGCGCGTTCCGAGTCCCGGTAAGAAATAATTGTATCCAAAGAAAATACAAACTTCTCATCGGTATTACCATTTTAGACGTCGTGAAAGGACTAGAGCGCCGCTTCAGCCTCATTTGCAACAATGTTCAGGAATGTACGACCAGCGACGCTTCGGCCTGCTTCAATTATCTCAATGGACTGGGACACCAAGCTTGCACTGTTCCAAATGTTTACCTTGCAGGGAACACATTTTGCACTGCAGGTGGATGTCACTGGTACGGAAGCAACTGGAAAGAGGGCGGGGGTCTTGTTTCTTCATATTGGTGCCTTGATTTCCACCTACAGTACTGGAGGATGATTTCACTTACGCTTTGCCTTTCCTGTAATAACAGCAGTGACGTCGCGACCGGTGGAGCTGCGATAGAGTTTGGATGCAGCCAAACGAATGGACTCGTGTCTGGTGAGTCACATATGATTTTTTGCCGATAGAAGTGAGTTGAAACACTTCTTCTAGGGTCCAATGCAGCCAATGGAAATGGTGATCTGGTTGTAACGATCAGCTCAGAAGATTGAGCCTTTGTTGAATGCAGATGTTATGACATTCAAATGTAGCACTCACTGAGTCGCTGTTGATACGGAAACTAGAATCATTTTTCACCTTCTTTCTCATTTTCGTCAATCGCCTGTATCACCTGGGCACTAAGAGAGTGTACAGTGAGAATAGAGGTAGTCATCGGGTCTGAACGGCGACCTTCGCTTACAAGGTTTCTGAACACAATCAAAATCACCACACCTGAATGAGCCGCCCAAATTCACGTGTTTGACAATGTTGAAATTCGGACTTCTCGGGGATGTTCAACTTCACGTTATACGGCATCAATTTGAACAATGAAGTTGAACCACATCGCGATCGACTACTGGATAATTCCAACAAAAGGATTAAAGTTATACCACGAGCAGCTCCGGGTCACAAAAACGGAGCCAAAACCTGACTTGACCGTCTGCCCGTTGCGTATGATCTGAATGAAAGGAATCTGCGAGTCTTCCGAGGGGAAGTTGACCGAACCAAGGGTTGCGCCGACACCTGCATTGAACTGTGCATGAGTCGAGCCGATGTCAAGAGATATAGTTGCAGGAGAGCTGAGAAGGGACACAGCAAAAACGGCGTCGGCGGGGAAGTCAGACATGCGTGGCACCCAACCGCCACTGCAGGAAACGGACTTCGGGTGGGCGCGGTACCAAAAGACAACGACATCGTTCTGTGAAGATCGGTGTAAATGTGAGTAGTTCCGTATAAAATATCTGATCGACACACTGCAACCGTAGGGGCTTTTCCAGTTTTGTACCACGAGATGTAGTATTGAGCGATCGTGCGCCACGCGTCATGCGGGAATCCGTTTACATAGTTGGGGGCAGCATCACTGAGGACAGAACGAGGATCAGTCTCTCATAACATATAGTGAATCAATCTGGACGTACCCAAGGTCGACATTGGGGTTGATGGGGCCGATATAATGTGATTCGGCTTAGGGAATTATGAACCATTGCCTTTGAATATACTTGGCTCGAAGGGGGATTCTCACCGTAATCATTCCAAGTCACTGAGATAATGATGAACAAGGACATCGTAAAACAGAGTAATGAATCCGCACCAATTTCAACGATATCAGGTTTGACGTCCTGAATTGCCTGAAGCCAGCGATAATTCCATAGAGTATCACTCTGTTCTACCCATGCATTGTTTGGATCGATATCCTTGAATTGCCAGGGGGAAACCGCTACCTCAGATAATTGGTATCAAGTCAAAGCTCGGAAATCTGGAACGGAATGACTCACACATGATGTATGGACCTCCACGGCTATGAGCTGCATTTCTATACGCAATATCCGTGTCCGTGGTGAGAAGCGCATTCACATCATTTGGCCTGAGAGATAATTTAGATAACTTAATGTACTCTGGAAAGCGACAGAAATCTTACCAAGAGTACCAGTTGAAAAATCCATCGATAGACGGAAAGCTCGAGAGTAGGTTGTTTGCTTGGTTAGGATCCCTGAAACTGATGAATGCGGGCGCGAAAGTGACTTTAATCCCTTGATTGGCGAGCGATGTCTTGATCGCTGCCCAGAAGTCATTGCCATTATCTTGACCGGCGAATGTCGAGACGAGAACGCCGCCATTATAGGTCAACATCGCGGAACTGCTGGCGTGGGTGGCGACGA
Organism: Favolaschia claudopus; assembly: GCA_037176885.1. Lineage (NCBI taxonomy): Eukaryota > Fungi > Basidiomycota > Agaricomycetes > Agaricales > Mycenaceae > Favolaschia > Favolaschia claudopus. The sequence continues at coordinate 726,978 of JAWWNJ010000082.1, forward strand.
GAGAGACACTGCGCTCAAATTTTCAGAGAAACGCCAGGCTTTACTTTACAATCCACCGACATATCGCTTTGCTGCCAAGAACGAGACATATCGAAGCTGAAGAACAATTTAAAATTGGCATTTTCCGCAGCTGTTGAAGAGATTGAGCTAATGCTTGTCTCAGAAGAAAATGAGGAGCCGTACCGACAAAAGCAGTCGCCACGCGATCGACCTCGTAGTCGGGGAGCGCGATGTTCAATGCTGTGAGTGTTTTGTAGCATCAACAACACCCATCCAGAATAAAGTTCATACCGAACCCGTCGATCCCGGTAGCCTTGGCTGTATTGATGTCATTTTCCCAATCACTTTGCGAGTAAGAAAAAGCGTTTTGAGCCATGAAATGGGCGACGACGATCTGGCCATTGGCAGAAAGAATATTTAGAGCAGCGAAGCAACCCGCAGTCAGAAGTGCCCCTAGCATGGTGGTTCTTGATTCGAGGATCTGACGAGCTAGAGAACCTGCTTTTTATGCTCTCGGGAAGGCTTGGTCATACGTCTTGACGTTGCAACTGAGAAGATTGAATGATGCGGAGATGATGGAGATCTGAGGTTTTGCCGCAGTGTCCGTCAAATGACCATGGGGAAGGATCCGGTGCAGTGATGCCTTCCATTTGCGTTGTCGCCTTCCACTCCCCAACCAACGTCATTGTGAAGCAGGTGTTACTTCCGATCAGCCTAGCGTTTGTTGCACGGCGAGGCGGATCTCAATAAGAGACGCTGGTCATCGCTGGCCCCATGTTAGTTCAACGGTTCGTTGCAACGCCAGTGACTGGAAGTCGAGTGGAAGCGCGATGATCCCCGGCCTTCGATTGTATCAAGATGATCCGCCCAAGGACTCAAAACATGCCCGGGACGACCCTTGATTCTGCGGTTACATTGAAATCGGGACGCGCACTTGCTTCTCTCGGAGTAGCACTACTAGTCAAAGATTGATTTCCTGTAGGGACGGGAGGGAATTGAATTGACAAGCGTCAGCATAAGGCGTTGGTTGAACCGGAGACGCCCATTCACCAAAACTGAACCCATCAAGGTCGAGTGCAAATCGAGACACTGAACCCAGCTAGAAGAGATCAGATGGCTAACTAATTCGCTAGCATCGAAAGAAATATAAGAAATTTATGTGGGAAGAGATGACCGAGAAACCAGTTGGGTTCTAGGTGCTCTGTGAGTGAGGTGTTCGGATGATATTGAACAAGGCAGATCGGGGAGCAGCAATACTGGAATCGATGAAAGCAAAGGAAGCCGAAAACTTGAACCTATGCTTTCCGAGTTGTGGGCTCTGTATATCTCTTGTCAGTCTTGTTTGAATATCAAGCGAAGTGTCATCACAGGCACCTTAAGATTGCTGGTAGAGTTAAATTGAGACTGAGTCTTTCTCGTTGCGGGATACCAAACTGACCATGGGATTCAGATCAGCGGAAACGATTGAATGAATCACTCACTTATGAGGTAGACAGTGAGGTATATTCACAATTCACCGAGCGGTATAAGGTTGGGGAGCGATGTTTGTCGGCGCCTTTGCTCTGGAGTAATCCGGATAGTGCTAACCGCAGAATTGAATGTCGGCTCGCGACTCGTGCGAGCAATTCAAGTTTTGAAATTTGGAGTCTGGACGGCAATGTATTGCATCGGGAACAATACGGACTTTGGAACAGCGCTCAGGTTTAAATGGAGCTTGATGCATAAGCTTGATGGACGGCATAGAATTAAGGACGGCGTCTGAGATCGGATAAAGCTGTATGTTCGTGATGGGGAGCAGTTCAGTGCTCAGATAAATGACGGCCAGCAATTTGATTCATGGTGGTGCATACGGATGGTCAGCTATTTCAGATTCCAGATAAACGCTCTCTCCTGTTCGACCCCGCCGCCCTTGGCTTCCGGGATAGTCATCTCACCTGGAAAGAATTGCCAGTCAGAAAGCCGTCGAAGAAATAACAAGGGAGGAAGGGAAAAAAACTAGAAAACAACGTACCACGCAGCTCCGGGTCCTCAACGAATCCGAACTTCACCCACAGCTTCATGGAGCCTGTGTTCGACGCGAAGCACTCCGCCTTGATCTCTGTGCATCCCATCTGCGGGATAGCCCACTCGTTCAGGGCGACGCTGACGGCGGCCGTGGCTATCCCTTGACGGTGGTATTCGGGACGAAGCGCAGCTGATGCAGTATTTTTTCATCGATCCAGGCTGAGCTCATACTCAACGTACCTCCAATCTGCCACACCCTATGATTGCGCCATTCCTCCCAAGCGCTATCAATCGGCGTACGGCGCTTCTCGGGACCCTCGTCGAACCCGACAGTGACTTGCCCGACGTAGATCTCCTTGCCGGTGTCTGCTTGACGCTCGCGCAGAACGAAGAAAGGGTTGCACGCGGCGGGGCGGAAGACACCCTTCGCGAACTGTTCAAATAGCTTGATAATCTCGGCGCGCTCGCGGACGAGCCAGCGTTGCGAGGCAATGAGGGGGAGGGGGAAAGGCGGCCCTGCGATGGTGCGTACGACGCGGATGTCGTTCTGGATTGCAGGAAGAAAATCAAAAGATCGAAGTTTGCGAAATAAAAAAGACATACCATCAAGGCTTGATCATCAGGAATGTCCGAGACGCGCTCCGGAGAGAGGAAGAAGCGCTCGAAAGGTGCCGGGAGTGGGAGGTAAGGCTCGCCAACATCGGTGAAACGAATCGGCGTGTGGGTCGAGATTTCTTTGCGAAGCTCAGCAGAGTCCACAGTGAACTTGTCAACCATGCCCGCAAGCGGGTCGGTGGGCGTAGTCGTGCTGGTCATGTTTGAGATGGTTTTGAAACGATGAGTTTTGACCGATTATATGAGCGAGAGCTCGGTACCGAGTCGAGTTGGAGCGAGTCATTCTGATGCGTCGGGTAGGTCGCATGGAAGGTGGCGGATAAAATCTACGCGAGCACAAGGACTTTGGGGCGATGTTTCAAGCCAATAGGATGAGAGTAGGTTAACAAGACGGTCTCCAACTGTTCAAAGGTCGCTCAAGCAGATTGACTGCCTAAACCATAACGGTGAGGTTGAGGGTGTCGGTTCGATATCCTTTTCCGTCGGAGCCAAGTTCGTTCCTTCCTACTTCGCCTCGACGTTCAACTTCACCAAAGATTCTTGAATACTTTATCCACATTTGACAAAGCACAACAGGCTGAGTTGTCAACAGCTGACCGTCAGCGTCAAAGATTGAGTCAAGGCGAGCCATAACGGTACCGAGAGGACTGAATAGGTGGGCAGTTGTTAACGGCGAGGAGAGTGCGATCGGCGGCGACCTCTTTGAGCATGGTGTGCGAGTACATAGGGTGATGCACCATGGTGGGGGTTAGAACGGAAGAGGGTCACGGTTTGACGAGCGCACGTGGAAAGCGAACCAACATGTCACAATGTGACCGCTCGTGTGTGCCGCTCTGACCCCATCCCTGATGTTACCTTCTCTGCACCCAGCCAAAAGGCCCCGCATCGCAGGCGACTCTCCCGAAGCCGAAACTGCTACTGCTCGAGAGATTGTCTTCAGATCTCGCACAGAGATGGCCAGGTTAAAGGCTAGAATCCAGGACCTCGAGAAAATCATCCTTGACAACGAGCGCAGGATCTTTTCCATCAACCGACTCCCTCCGGAAATTCTGCTGACGATATTTCAATATTCATCGCCGCCGTTTACTGAACCGTGTCCCTGCTATGTCGAGCGCCAGGGTCCGTTGCTTGTCAGCCAAGTCTGTCGACGGTGGCGCAACGTCGCGCTCTCTTCCCAATCCTTGTGGTCTTTCCCAACGATATACGCCGAGAACAACCAGATTCCTTCCCAGATGAATCGTCATCTCGCACGGGCTGGCACGGCAGATCTTCATCCAGCTCTGTATGCATCGGAGAAAAATGAGACGAGCTTTGCCAAGCTACTCGCTCCACTGGCAGCAACGTCGGACCGTTGGGTTTCTGCGCTGATTGCATTTGACTGGGTGTATTTCGAGGACGAAATTGGCGCGGTGCACGATCATGTTGGACGGTTGGAGGAGCTACAGATCGAGGGGTTTTGGGGCGGCGACGATGAGGAGGATCACCCATTTGCCGAGGAAGGGAAATTGACCGCATTCTCCATCGCTCCCCGGCTTCGAAAACTCCGCGTCAAAGGTGTCTGTGAACCCACTGTGTCCCTCGGTCTCCCATGGCATCAGCTCACAGACTATCGGGGGCTGGGAACGGCATACGATCACATCGAAGTGCTCAAATGCTGTCAAAATCTTGTCCGCCTTCATTTGATGTTCAGCGAGCCCGCTTCCATTGTTGATGACGCGCCTGTCTTGGTGGAACTTCCTCATCTTACCGACCTCCATCTCGGCGAATCAGCTCTGCTGCGTGTCATGTCTCTGCCCAAGCTCCATACTCTCGCCGTTCAAAAAATTCCGGAAGGCACTGAGGCAGTCGACGCACTTCTTCCACTGCTGGAGCTGATTCAACGCGAGCCTCCTCCCAATCTCTCCTCCCTTTCCCTTGTTGGCAGCACGCTTGTAACATCCACTCTCATCTCGATCCTCGAGCTACTCCCCCTTCTCCATACTCTCCGCCTACCACTGCGCCGATGCAACGCAACTGCACTCAACGAGATTTTCACGCGGCTGACTGTCAAGCCATCCCATCCCGAATGCCACTGTCTATCACCCAACCTCCAAACGCTCGAGCTCGATGGCCGAAGCGCCACCTTTGATCAGGCTAACTTGGTCGAAATGGTGCGATCCCGTTCAGCACCAGAGCAAATGATGAATTGCGGATGCATGCCTATACGGCGGCTAGGGCTTCGGACGGGGAAAATTCGGCCTATGCAACCGAACATTGCTGAGGAGCTGGGCACTCTAGCCGTCGACAGGAAGTTCTCTTTGAATATTCGGACATCTTTTATCGTGGACTCCGACGGAGCGGCTGATACAACGCGCTATTGGGCGACCTGATTATGGGATACGAATATTTTGTTGTCCCTCGGCTTCATTTTGTGCAGCAGTTTGCATGTACTTCTCTCCCTCTCGGTGGCGAGCAATCTATATGATATATAGTTATATAGAACCGAATGAAAACTTCCATTTTGAAAACAAATGACAAGAATTTTATTCAAAATCTACCAAAACACAGTACATAGATCGATTGAAAACAAGACGCATTTGTTGTCCTTCAAGTTACTCAGTCGCTCCTGAGCCAGCTCAAGTGTGAAGAATAAATATGTTCCCAGCATTACTAATTCTCAGTATTTCAATCAATGACCAAGTCCACCCAAGACCATAAAAATATAACTTGAATTTCTTCCCCCTCAAAATCTAATGTATTCCACGTTCCCCACACCTCAGTCAATACATCCACCCCGCCATGACCCCATTCATTGCCCACCAATACTTATCCGACCCCGTCGCCCCGCCCGTCTGCTCCCCATCTAAGTACGAGCTGCTGACATCCAACCCAAAGCCTCGCTCCGTAGATAGGGCATTGAGACGCCCGATAACTGGAGATGGGATGAGTTTCTTTGGGGTGGTTTGGAGTGTGAGGCGTTTGAGGCGCTGAAGTCGCGGATGAATGCGGGTTCGCGAGTCGATCATGTCGACGAACAGAGCGTGATTGAAGGAAGGGGAACCGAGAGCACGGCCGCTGAGGTGGAGAGTCGTGAGATGCGGTGCGAGGATGTCGATTTCGACCTCGTCTTCGGTGGCAGGGACTGCGCGCAACCGAGCGATGAGTTCGTTTATCGCGCCGATCGAGCCGCGGTTGAGATGGAAGCTCAGTGTGTGCAGGGAGCACTGAACGCACGGATCCTCCATGATTGAAAGGAGAGTGGGAGCGACGAGTGTGCTTTGCCGAAGAGAAATAGACGAGAGCGCGGTGGGGCGGTCTCGTCTGATGAAACGCAGAAGGGGGAGGCAGGCGTCTACCACCGCTGCGGCTGCATTATTGGCCACATCGTTGTTAACGACTCCACCCGCAATCTTCTGCACAACCACAGAGTGTAGATTCGGCATCGATAAAACGTGGAGCAAGTCGGCCTCGCCTGCATACAAATGACGCAGCTGCGGCAGAACAATGTGTTCTGTTCGACCTTTCTCCGCGATGAATTCAGGCGAGTGGAAGCCTAGATGGGCGGAAATAAGCGAACCACGACAACGCTCGAGGACAGCGATGTGCTCGTGCGCGGTGCCAATAGCGCGGTAGTGGGTGAGCTGATGCCAGGGTAAGACGAGCGACACGGCGGGCTCGCAGACACCACTGACGCTGAGCTTCGTAAGACGCGGTGCACACGAAAATAAGGTCAGTTTCGTGTTTGCTGATAGGGGGTGTTCCCAGAAGCCCTCGATCTGTAGTTCCTCGAGCGACTTGACGTTATCGAGGAGAGGCGCGATAACAGGTTTGATGCGCGGGTGCGTCCAATCAAAGGCCATCGTCAACGAGGCCCAGCGGTTAGAGGTCGGGATGAGACGAGGAATCAGTTGTAAAAGATGGTGTATGTCGTGTTGCGGGGCTGATAGAAATGGGTGCAGAGCGCCGGTGGTGCCCGAGCGAAAGAGTTGGAGGTTGAAATGAGAGACGGATTGATTTGGGACGGGGTATATTGTAGGAAAAGACCATAATGAGGGGGATGATAGGGCGACACGGCGCCAATGACGACAAACACCACTGACGAGCCAAGGACCGGAGACTAGAACGGTGCGGATCATCCCCGACTTTGGTCGGATGGTGTAGAGGAAGATCAGAAGTAAAATTTCGATAGGGATTCGATTTATTGAGAAGATGATGCGTTGGTTATGGGCGATAGTTCGTTTGAGCTCGATGATTCGGGATTCAAGTTCTTCTAGCTCCTGTTTGGCTGAGCTGACGATTGTCCGAGCGGCGGAAATTTCCGAGTGGGTAGGAGAATCATCTGCGTCAGATATAGCCAGATTATCGAGTTCAACGATGGGTGGAAGCTCGGAGTCGTCCGACGAGGCTTGGTCAAGAGAGTCGGACATGATGGTGGTTTGAGCTCAAAAGAGTCCAGACCGCGGTCACGCCGTGTCACCGTGATCGGCGTTACGGTGTCATTCGCCCCTTCGTTAGCACTCCTGGCATGGCAGCGACGCGTCTCAGCCTCTGGCGGGCTCGCTGGCTGTTTGGTATCCTGGGACAGTCGATAACTTCGACTAGACTATCCAGCCCTAGGCTGGGTTTATCTGGTTTACTTCTTCGAGCTTTCCGGCGGTGAATCAACTTCTTGAATCTCACTAGTATTCACAGGCAGTAAGTACTGTCACTGTGCAGTCGACTATGACCTGTACGTTTCAAGAATTTTTAGAACTTGCGTTGGATATCTTTTGGCGGAATATTGATGTCCCTGGGATTCTATGGCTTCTACGATTAATTCCCGGATTTTGTTTTTGTTCGATCGATGGTTTACAGTTGGAAGTTCAAGTAAACTTCCTCACACTCGACGGCGAGAAACTCAAATGCTCCTGGTCTACTATGGTCTCCTTTATTACTCAAGCCTCGCTCGCTTTTGCGAGCTTGTGCGTAGTTTCAACTCAGGCATCCCCTTCCCGCAAACAGGAAAAAAAAAACCGACGCAGAATGGAACAGTATTCACGATACGCTTGCTCACGAGACATCTGAAGTATTCACTGTCCCAAAACACCACCGAAAACAAAACATAGATCTGCCCGCTCAGCAACAAGACCTGACCCCGAATCGAACGGGATGGTTCGCATGAATATTTTTTCTTCGCTTCGACCGCGCATCGAGCATGGACGCACACCGAGTGCTATCAGGTCTCAGTATTGTAGCTGTGGTAATTCATATTACAGTAATGCCTTGTATGACAAGTAAAATTGAACATATTTGACGCGTCAACATTGCGTGAACAACGAAACCAAGTATCGGTATCAAGATTTAAGCAACGCACATGCGCAATTCCAAAAGAAGATACATACCACTGAGAGTTCTACACGCTTTTTAAGAACCAAGGGGCAACGAAGAAAGGAGGAAGGAAAGGAGAAACTCCCACGTGATCGCGTTGTCTGATTCTGATCAACCGTGACTGCGTCATTCCTTGGACTCACACCGCAGGACCGCGAATAATAAGCGGCTTATAGTATCGTTTTTATGGCACAAAAAAGGGGCCAAAACAGGCACCTTTTTACCTGAACAAAAATGCGGCCTGAAAACTGCCATATTTGGGCAGGTATCAGGGCAACATTGTTTTGTGCCTGATTTTCTGGGATAAAAATGATACTATAAGGAGCTTATTATTCGCGGTCCTGCACAGTGGCGGGCCATCCGCCAGATTAGCAAGGATGGTGCAGGGAAAGCAGGCAACTGGCAGCTACAGCGCTGGACCGCGAATAATAAGGCCCTTATAGTATCGTTTTTATCCCAGATAATCAGGCACAAAACAATGTTGCCCTGATATCTGCCCAAATAAGGCAGTTTTCAAGCCGCTTTTTTGTTCAGGTAAAAAGGCGCCTGTTTTGGCCCCTTTTTTGTGCCATAAAAACGATACTATGAGCCGCTTATTATTCGCGGTCCTGCGGTGTGACTTCGCCTCCATGCATGCAGGGATTATTCTACTGGGAAACCCGGTTTCTCGCAGAAACCCCTGCCGTAATTTGAAGATTATTCAGAAATCGGGTTTCTCGAAGGAACCCCGCCCACGGATCTGATGTCGAATCAATCCGCTGACCTGCCGCAAAGATGGCATGAGATCTTGCCCCTCTAGCCTCTTAGTACAGCTCAGATAGAACATGCGGAACTTCAAGTCTATGGACAAAAGCTTAAGATCTACAAGGGCTGGAATACACGTATCGAAAATGAGTCGATGCATCATGTCGGCTGAGATGCCGGATCATCTTCGGGGTACCATAAAGTCATGCTGTAGTGCAAGTACTGGCTATTTTATTCGGTCAGTGTACACATTTGTCAGATTATGGCTATTCTCCTGACTGTATTATTTTTGGTGGAACGCAAAACATACATGGTAGCCGTGTTGGATTCGGCACTCTCTGCCGGAAATTGATCGACATCAAATAGGACCCGGCGAGTCAATCGGCAGAGCTTTCTCAACAGTCTTGACCATATCAACAGTGATAACAGTGCCGGCTGTCATTCAAGTCCTCATACGGCCACAACAGACGCTATACCCTCTAACAGCCTCGCATAATAAATGGTTTTCGCTGAATCTGCCAGCTGAGGGTTTCTGGATAGCGTTTTGTTCGGGCTTCTCAAATATTTCCTTATATGGGAGGGTTCCTGGGGAAACCGGGTTTCTCATTAGATTCATCCTGCATGCAGTCTTCAATCCGGCCTTTGTTTCTTTGTTACTGTCCCAGTCGACCACTTATAAGGACTCAAATGTGGCAAGGAAGACCCCCGGCACATTCTGCACACGTTTTCCGCCGGACGCTACCTCCTCAGGTTTCGACCAGCTTGCTTCAGTTCCCTAGTATTCCTCAGGACTCTCCGAGTGGAGCCCCCATTCAACTATTAACGCAAGAGACTACTCAAAATCACACAAAGTTGTTTTCTTACTTCTTGTTCTGCGGGCGGTAAACTGGGCTGTTCATCGTGCCACAGCAGGACTTAAATATCTAGTGAGGTTTCCGCGTTGTCATCGACTGGCAGGCAACGCTAACCGTCGAGTAACTTACCAGCATCATCATGCATTCGAATAATGTTGCGGACCGTACGCGACTTGCAGAAATCGACCTCCAGCTCACCTCTCAGCCAGAAGAATGCGAGGCCTCGGTCGCATTACAGATCGAGAGAATCTCCGTCAAGGAGCGATTGGACGCATACAAGTACCCAGTGGCCACGCTGCCCAACGAAATCGTCTCAGAAATCTTCATCCATTTCCTCCCACCGTATCCGCTGTGCCCGCCACTCGTCGGGCCATTTTCCCCAACCCATCTGACACACATTTGTCGTCATTGGCGTGACATTGCGCTTTCCACGCCGAAACTCTGGAGAGCTATGAATCTCTATCAGCGAGGGACTATCATTTCCCCCGACCTACCTGACGTTTGGGCTCACAGAGCCCGTACTCTTCCACTGTCTATTCGTATGATTGGACATGACACGAAGACTGCTAAGAGACTCCTGGCCGCGATCTTCCGCTACAGAGCGCGATGGGAATATCTCCATCTCGTTGTCGGAGCCACGTCCTCCCGTCTTCCTCCCATCGAGGGAAGTATGCCACTCCTACGACAGCTGTACTTGAGGGGTGGCCCCATAGGAACAAGCCATTTGAACTTCTCAAACGCTCCTAAGCTGGAGACGGTTATTATGGGCTATAATATTGCTCACAACCCGAAGCTCACTCTACCATTTGCGCAGCTGAGAACCCTCGGCTTGATGTGGATGGATCTTTCCGAGGCACGTAAATTCCTTGCGGCTGCAGCAACGAACCTGGTCGAATGCGAGTTGGATATCTCTCCTGATCCTGAGGGGACGAGGATGGATGTCATCTCCCTGCCACGCGTGGAACGCTTGCGTTTAAACGACGTACACGAAAACGGCGAAATCGGAGACTGTCTTCAATATCATTTTCGAGCTTCAGAATCTTCGCTGCCTCGACGTAGCGGAAGTCTTCATGGGTGATAACCCAGTCGATTCTCTGCAAAACTTGATTGAACGTTCAAATGGTTGCCCGCACCTACACACTGTTTGTGTAAGAACCCGTCTCATGGCGGACTACTTATTCCGGCAAGCGTTCCCGAAGATCAAGTTTCTTTTCCACGATGATTATAACAGCGACGGCGATCGAGATGGCCCATATTGCTGGAAAGATATCGAGGATGAGATTGATTATACTTCCGGTGACGAAACCTGGTACGATGAATTTTGGCATGAAATGTGGGTCTCGGACCAAGAACGTACTAAACGTATCCAATCGTAAATATGCATTTACATGTTTTCAACAAATCTACAACCGCGAAACAAACTTGCACTCTTGTTTCCGTGGCCAATTATCTTGCACAAATCGAAATAGTTGATTCACATAGGTAAACGATAGAAAAAGATCTCTTGCAATACTCGAGCACCCCTGCTCCGGAGTCGAACCAGACCAGACGCGATTGCAGGTGGAACCGAGGTAATCAAGCCGCGAAGGCGCGCCAACTGACAGCAGTCTTCAGTCAGTCTGGTTGCTGGGCAGTCACAAGTGAGACTGTATGAAGGGCTCAGGCTCATTCTCATATCAGGATAGACGGAGCGCCGTTTGAATTGCTCGATGCAGACACTAACTTCTTCTACCTGACAGTGAATACCATTCCTCCGAATCCTGTCATTCCGGATGGCCGGCGAGATTCTAATAAACGGAGACTAGCTACGTCAAACCTTCTCAGACGTAACACAAACATCTATCATCGGTATCGTGGACGTTCATGCAGCCAGCACCAGTACACAATAAGCAATCGCATTACCGTACATTAAACTTCAAGCCGTCGAGATATGCACAAGCCACAATATCCTCATCTCCCGATGTATTTCAGCTCTAGATACCGGACAGGCGGACTAAAGTGAATCTGATGTCAGCCCCGAGATAAAAGGATGGCAAATGGAAAAACTCACTAAACGACTGCCGCAAATGCGCCTGAAAGCTCAAACCCAATATCTCCACCGAACGGATTCACCGACCCACCTACAAGCGCGCCAATCTTCCCAATATACTGTCACATGCATCGTCAATCTCCTCCTTTGCAAAAAAAGCCACCCCGAAAAGAGGACTCACCCAGACCTGCGCCATCCCCATCGCAGCCCCCACCGCCCCACACGCCAACGCCACGCCCGCCGCCACCCCCACCGGTGTCCTCTCCCGCCGATTCCACGTCTCCTTCGCCTCATACCGTCGGAAGTCCCCGCCTCGGAAGATGAAATGCTCCTCCAGCACGACAACGACGAAGATGGCTAGCCAATACCCGAGGACGTTCATAAAATCTTCGAGCGAGGCGGAGAAGCTGTGTGCGCCGGCGATTGCGATGGGGATGTATATGGCAGTGATGACGATGGGCCAGATGAGGCGCGGAATTTTGGCGAGGAAGACGTGGATGACGGAGATGGAGAGGCCCATTGAGTAGACGTCTGTGGAGGGATGATTCATTTGTGGTGAAAGCGAGGATGAGAGAGAATGAGAACGTACTGATGATGTTATTCGCGACAACACTCAATACCAGCAGCACCATGCAGAAACGACCAAAGTTGCCCACAACAGGTATGAGTATCGCCCCAAGCAGCCCACCCAGCTCGTCCGTCCCGTACGCGTCGATCCATGCGTTGGGCGTGTCGCCCGCACCTGTGCGCATAGCTCGCGTTAGCCCCCGGCTTGCGACTGTCATATACAGTACAAGGAAGAGGACAACCCACCGGCATGCGCAGCGCACATGATCGCCGCCCCAAGCCACTGCACCAACACGAGCGGGAGCATCAGCCCGGAGTACGTGTAGAGGAACGTCGTCCGCGCGGGCGTTGTCGCGGGCTGGTAGACGTTGTAGTCTGACGCGAGAGAGACCCAGCCGACGGCGAAACCGAAGACGACGCCCATGAAGGAGAGGACGGAGGAGGCTTCAAGGCGGCCGCTGCAGAGGTTTAGTTGTCAGCTTCAGAGTCGAGCCAGTGGAAGGGGACGAGAGCGTACCTCCCCATCGGCACATTCACGAGATGCTTCGCCGCGCAGCCCAGGACTACGAAGAAGGTGATGGCGGTGGGGATCCACGAGTATTTCTCGTAGATGTGGACATATTTGTAGCCCAGCATGCCCAGAGCCAGGGTTATTGCCTGTGGTTAACGTGGTAAGGAGAATGAAAGACGAAGAAGGTAGCAACAAAGAAACAAGGATAAGTGCGGTGTGGACGTATCAGGTACAGGCACGTTATGGTAGAAGCGAGGAGGTGGCGGACAGACGCTCATGCACAGCGAACAGAATCACTGTCACCGCGAGACGAATACTCAGGAACAGCGCCGCCGTGAAGAGTCAATCGAGTCATAGGAAGACGGGATTGAGCATGAACGGGATATGCGTCGGGTCCATGCGTGCCGCCCGTCACGAGTCCCGACCGACATCGACACGAAATCGCGCTCCGCTCCTCATCTCACCGACGCTTCGACATCTCCTCCATCGTTCCTCCCACTACAAGCCCTCGCCAATCGGCCGACATGCAGTGTCCGTGGTGCGTGCGTGGGACACAGCGCAAACCTCACCGTCTAGCCTCCATCAGCGCCACCGCACCACCGCAAAGATTCGAAGGACAAAACGCCATCCACCCGTGCACTGGGAGCGTGTCCATCCGCCCCCCTAGATTGCCTCCACCAGATCGAATCCAAGAAAACGAGAAGTATACGCACAGCGATGACCACCACCCCCGCCGCATCCGAGATCTTGTCGTCCGCTACGACGCGGAGGGTTTGGGCGCCTGCGATGGTGTTGATTGCGCTGCGAACGAACGTCAGCGAGTGGAACCATTCAAAGAAGCGAGGGATGGAGAGGGGGAGAGGGGGACAGAAGAGGAGAGGAGGAGAAGAAAAAGAAGAGGAAGGAAGAGAGATCAATATGTGACAAAGAAAGCTGCTTGAGCTAGAACGACGCCGCCTCTTTAGAGCCACGCTCTCTATGCTCTGATCACGACGACTTCCACAGCATCGGCGTCACTCTTCCAAGCCACTCAAACCGCATGCCTCCTCAGAAGAGGCAGCAGGATGTGAGGACTATACTACACCGTATGCGGTGTTCCGATATCCCCGAATGCGAGCTCGACTGAATGCATCCCAAACGCACTGCACGACGCGTCGTACCTCACCTTCTCCCCGCTTCCCTCCAATCTCCACCTCGTTCCTCCATCTCCTCCAACCAGGCACCAAAGAGGAGAGAAAACTAAACGCACCTCCACCCAACACACGCAACGCAATTGAGTGCAGCTACCACCTTGGCGCCGTGCCACCCCCACGAGTAGCGCGCGGAGGTCATCTGGCGCAGGCCGAGAGCGGGGCCGAAGGTTGCCCTGGAGGAGGGCATTAGTACGAGAGATTGGGAGCGGAGATACGAGAGAAAGAAAGAAGTATGGAAATCCGAAGAAAAAAGGAACGCACATAAGCCCGACCAAAGCCGCCGTGGCGGCAGTCGTGAAGAAGATGACGAGCATGCTGTCGCCGAGACCGAGGCCGAAGAGGGCGGGGCCGAGGGTGCCGATGCCGAGGGTGGATAGGACGGTGTTGGCTGCAAGCCAGCTGTAAGAGCAAAGAGGGGTGAGTGCGTGAGGTGGGTGAGAGGAATGAAACCGCGCGCTCACACCCAAAAATTCCCCGCCGCCCCACCTCTCCTCTCCCCCTCGCCCACACGCTGGATCCCCCGGGCCTCGATTCCGATCTTTCGCTCCAGCGCAGCGCTCAATGCGAGGCTGCGGCCCCAGAACGACGTGGCGGACGTGGAGGTGGGGGAAAGGGTGTCCAGATTCACTTGTTCTTCGCCATAGTTCGTAGGCGACGGCGAGGATTCAGACGAGTGAGATTGTTTCTCGGTGTCATCGTGCGATTTGAGGGACATGTTGTTACTTGAGAACTACTGCCAGTGCTCCAAGCTGTGAACGTCGGACGACAAGGACAAGGAGAGAAGAGAGGCGCAAGCCACGCAAAGCCATTCGTCACAGATAGATAAGAAAAGAGGATGTATGTCATTTCATACCGCGAGCGCGGCACACGACAAAAAATAGCCTCTCGATAGGAGCACATGGAGAAAAAACAGCGAGATAGATCTGCCCGAGTGAAAAGCCATGTGCTGCCAGGGTCCATTGTGGGTCCAGCTTGAAGCTATTCTTGCTTCCCTTGAACTTCTTACTTGCACAATGTAGACCCGAGTCAGTCGTACGTGGCAACTTCAAGTTGTCCTTCACGCGCTCCCCGGTCGCACCGAGTCCTGCGCCGATTCTAGCTTGTTGGATTAAGATGTGTACGCCGCAGCTGGTGGTGAGGGGCGTCTAGATATCGTCGAGTCGCGGCAAGTCCATGATTTTGAGCGTGTCGGGGTAAGAGTCAAAGCCATGTGTCTTGCGGCACACCGGTCCGAATATTTGTTCGCGCTTGTGTGATTGCCGTCTCGGCATGTTCAAGTTCAACTTGTTCAACATCGCCCATTTGATTTGTACCCGGGCTAGATTTGAAATTTGAGATCTTGAGACAATGTTATAGCCCTCATTCTGATCTCGTCTGGATACGAATAGGTAAAACCTGCGCTCGGTGGAGTCTGACCGGCCACCGTTCAACTCGGAGTCATTTGTAGATGTTCGCTTGGTTTTTTCCAATTTGTTTTGAACCATGCGCTGTCTCCCTCTGTCATCGGATTTCGAAGAATAATCCTAACAACAGGAGTGGATCTGGCAACCGCGCATTCGCGCAAGTCGTTGCTTATTGTATGAATTCTGCTCATCCTCCCGTTCGACTCGGGGTCTCGTCCTTATAAGGTCTTTGAAGGTGTTTTTTAGTTAGGACGATTCGAAGCATTCTTTACACATCGACATAACTTAAACTTTCAACAACATCTGCATTGGTCAGGGAGAATTCTTTCAAACAATGCCGAAGTGAGGTGTGTTTTCAGAATCTTCGTATTTGGTTTTCGTTCAAAGCTTTATTAAGCTTTATTCCTGTCCTTTCATCACACTTTTCTGTGTGTTGACCACCTTTTGCCTGCGAGCGGCGCGCCTTGTCTATATCAACCGCCCGAAGTACTTATTCCCAAGACCTGCTAGCACTCGGTGTGCACCCGCAAATCGTCAACGTGAAGTGGTTTACTGCGGACTTACTCATCTCGTTCGACTCGGGGTCAGGTCATAACTCTGTGATTGCTTTCTAGTTGTTTTTAGCTCAAGGATAATTCAGAGTATCTGTTACACATCGACCTAGCGCTCAAATTGCAACAAAATCTGCATCGGCCCGGGCAGGCAGTGTTTTGCGCCAAAAAAAAATGCCGAAGTGAGGTGTGTCTGTCTAGCTAGCTCGTCATGAATTCCGTCGATCATTCACTGTATCCCACATATATCCAAACCGGACCTGTTGCTTGTGTAACTGTTTCTTCCTAGGATCTATACATCAAAATCTAGTTGGTTATCTCAGGTTTTCAATTCCTCTCTTTTCCTCACACTTCTCAGCGACGATCGAGGTATCGACCTTGACTATCATGATATCAACCACCCGAAGCACTTATTCTTGAGACCTGCTAGCACTCGGCGTGCATCCGCAACTCACGTAGTAGCAGGACCGTCGTCGTCTGCGGACTTACTTATGTCGTTCGATTCGAGGTCAGGTCATATTCCCAGATGTATATCTTTTATTGTGTTTTGCAATCTCCTCATTCATAGCTCAAACCGGCCTGAGCAGTGATATTCCTCTAGGTACACATACGCACCGAAGCTTACGGCCTGCTAGCATTTGGCGTGCATTCACAGCTCGTTCTTTGATACCAGGGCTATGTTTCAGCGGATTGATCCCGTTCGACTCGGGGGCAGGTCATGAGTATTGCAGAGGATGTTTTCTTTTTTATCTCGCTACACGAATATTTCCTTCAATTGACTTCCACGCGAGTAGGCTGCTCGTAATCAATGCATAATTTTTCAGACTATTTTCGTACAAGCAAAAGTAGAAGTCAAGGTACATTGCCCACGTACTTACAAAGTGTACTCGAGTAATTCTTCACATGAGCTCGATGACAGAAGGAACGTCGCCTTCCAGGTAGGAGCCTTCTTCGTCACTTTCACACTCTCCCTCAAAATCGAACTTGCTGATAGTCGGGAAAGCTGCACGGTACACCGATTGCGAGACCCGTCTTTGACCCGAAATACGAACGCAGTGGAGATCTTTACAGCCACTAGACCGAGTTACGAAGTCCGCTAATGATCGCAATGGATGCTGCCCCATCCACCCTTCGGGAACATGAAGGCGGCGAATGTTTGGCACGATGAACCTTGACAAGAAGTTCACGCGAGTCGATCGCCGAAGGGCAGGCTTCAAGCGCAGAAACTCCAGATGCGCAAGTATAATTCCATCGCCCTCATCATCTGCCCTGCCATCGTGAAGATCCAGTTCACAATGAACGAGATTGGGGATGGACGATAGAATTTTAGCGCAGGAGTAGAGACTCATGTCGCGCAATCTGAGAGATCGAAGTTTCGACAGTTCCACGGTCACCTCGTCGATAGCATCGCGGTCAAGGATAACGCTACGAAGCAGGGGCGTATCGGAAAAGTCAAACCATGTCTGGTCATCCGTTGAGATCCCATAATGAGTCTCTACGTCTAGATGACGGAGAAGGGGCATTTTCCCGTCAATGAGAGGAAGCAGGGAGTTTGTGAGTCGTAGTCGGATGTATTCCCACCGTGCGATAGAAGGCAGGAGCAGGCCGATGCATTCTGTTCCATCGTACGACACTCCGTCCAAACTTTCATCTAATCGTATCGAAAGCGGGAGATCTCCAGTTCGCTCGATCCAGGGAACAAGAAGCTCGGAAGGGAATCTAGTGCCCGAGAGGGACAACGCCCTCCACAAATGCGGAGTCGCAAGAGCTATGTCCCGCCATTGGCGACAGACATGGGTGAGGGCGGTTGGAGAATGAGGTCCGACAAGGGGCGAGCATACGGGATATGGCGGCAAGAAGTGAACGAAGATGTGTGAGGTGATTTCGTTTGGTAGGCTGAGTACCGGATATTTGTAGGCGTCAAGTTGTTGCTTGATTGACGCTTTTTTGAGTTGTAAAGCAGCCAGAGATAGTTCGAGTTCCGAGATTTGATTTTCGACTGCTGCGAGACGTGAGCGCTCTTCGGCAAGCTCGCGCAGCATGGTACCGATTCTGGATGATACTAGCTCTTTAGAATCAATTCACTTGAGCAAGGAGAAAACCCACATAAAGCGTTCCAACGGTAAACAGTTGGCTCAAATAGCACCTGAGTCACTGGGAAAGCGGCCCGGGGCCAATGCTGGCCAATGCCACTTCTAGCTCTGGGCCGCGGAAGCTGCCAGTCCGTAGCCTCGTCGTCGACTTCGTTGGGGGAGTGGGTCACGTCGACTGACTCGACTCTCGAGGCAAGCTCCCCACTTATATGTAGTTGACAATCTCCACGTCGCGGAAGTGCTTCAAGTTCAGGACAGAGAATTTATGAGGTGGCCAGCGGAGAGATAGTTTGTCACATCTGTCACGCAAACAAACGCCCATCACGGTCACGTGGGAGACATGCCCTCCCCGATTGTTGGCGCGTCATGACTCAGACTCGCGTCAAAGGGTTTCATTTGAATCTTCAGAACGACTACTCAGTGGCAACTCTGAATCTCCTCATGCAAAGCTCCTTGTTGTATACTTGTACTCAATATATTTTGTATAAAAAATCTTGTATTCAACTCCGCCGTCGTGCGGAGACCAGTCCCTGTCATTGCTTCAAGAATATTGATACATAAGCTACGTAGGTTTGCTCTTTCTCGTTTGGGTATAGAATTCACGCAGCTCAGGACTCAGCGGAACTATTGGCGGCGGGGTGTAAGGAGGGAGCGCCAGCACCTTATTGAATGTCTTTTTTATTCGTCTAAAGCGCTGCGGCACAGGCCGACCGAAACCATATTCTCGTTGCCCAGGTGCGTGAAGATGCCAGGTTTTCCAGTGAGTCCATCGAATTGCTAAATCACTTCCCCGATAGTAGGACGCAAACTGGGATCTTTCCGAGTCATCGCTTTAGCCAGGGGTTTCAGGAGGGGCCTGAATAGCCAATTGATGCCACAGTCCCTGCAAAGTTGTGAGCGAATTATTAGCATGTATCGCGTACAGAAGCTTACCGGTGAGCGACAAAATTTTCGTGCATGTAATGAATTCCCTGGAAGCAGCTGTTAGATAGTAAGAGCAACGAGCTTTCAAATTACCTCAAAAATCTGCCTCCAGCAGGCAATGACTTCGCCAACCGTTTCGAAACCGGGCTTCGTGAAGGATACCAGCAGAGGCATTACAATGATCTGCCCATTAGGAACTTCAGGGTCAGACAGAGCCTCTATAGTTGGAATACAGTGGTTTCGTGGATGTCTAAGTTGCGGCGGCGAAGAAAAAAGTTGTGCAATCTCCACTTCATGTGGTGCACTGTTGTCGAAACGGACTTCAGAATAACTTTGGTGTCATCGGAGATGCGCACAGCGTCCATTATGGTCGTACGCTGTAAGAATCTTTGAATTAACACTTGAATCGGATGTTAGAGAGGGATCCGTACAAAATGCCATGCTTCACATTCGTCTTTCGCTGTTTTGTCCAGATGATTGTACCGCGACGCAAAATCAGGATCAAACTTGGGGCGGAGGCGGTAGCCATGTTGCAGCAGAACGTCTCTTCGTCGAAACCACCGCATCTCGAATTCTGTCAACCCAGGACGAGGGCTGGAACTCATCGTGTCCACGCCAGGTGCCACACGACAAACAAGATGGCTCTGTGACTGTCACTAGGAGAAGCGCAATGCGAATACAGGTGTTTGCCTCCACCGCGCCTCCCCATAGCTCCACCTCCACCAGCATTCCGAACCCGACTGCCACTCAGCCTCCTCGTTTTCCTCTCCCTACCATCGATCCTGCTCGCCCATTCCGTTCCTGCCCAGATCGCTTTTGACCCTCCCACCTTAGCCCCACGTACATCCACACCTAAACCCGCACCCGCCCCTGTACCCGCATCGCCGGAAGTACATACCACCGGCTGTTGGCAGAAGCTTCGTAGAAAGAGGAGGGAGAATTCTTTGTCCAGCTAAATGACCCAAAAATGAAAGTCTTCGAGCATGGTGGGATGGCGTATTTGAAGACTAGAGCGGCATACAGGTACATAGAGACCAAGACCAAGACGTGGGTGGGGCGAGTTTCAAGGAAATGTCGACATACGGTGGAAAAATCCAGTATTTATTGTGGTGTGATGGAGTGGAGTATATATACATGGCGGGTGTACACAGCTAGAGAGTTATATTGTAGATGTTCGAAGTGTTACAAGGCAGGACTAAGTACTAGCAGACGACTCGGTCAGTTTTCAGAACAGGTATAGAAATGAGAGACGGGGCTGCCGAAGCGGGGGAAGCAAAGAGCAATAAGGAGTGAGCCAAGTAGGAAAGCGAGCAGCAGCAGAGTTAGCGTACGTCGTAGCGGCTCTGAGAGAACAAGGCGTTGGGGTCGTCGTGGTGGAAGCCTGAAGGAGGGAGAGCGCTGGCGGGTGATAGTCACAGTGTGACATACTGCCAATGTGTTACGCGAGCAGCGCTGCCAGCGCGTCACTGTTCTGCACCTCCACCCACCGTCGCGGGCCAGTGCAGCAAGTTGAGCTACTTCTGAGACGACACAAACTGGCTGTATCAGCATGATAACCCGCCTCCAACGATTCAACTAGGGAAGAGTCGATGACCCCTGCGACTGGCAGTGCTGAGTCGGGCTCGGATCTTAGTCGGAGTCCTTGTCAATGCGGAGTCCTGACTCGGATTTGCAACTTGCAAGGCGGCAATCTCAGCTTGAGCGATGAATACAGGCGCGTTCAGCGGACTAACGCGCTAAAGCTCGTAATATCCATCCATATTCTCTAGTCCAAGGATCTGACCCTGCACTTTGGCCCATCGTAACCTTGGTCGCCGTAGAAAATTTCTAGAAAAAGTAAGCCAACACGTTCCCTCGCATAGCCTCACATATTCAGTTTGCCGTAGTACAGTGGATTATTATCCGCGACTCGGATGGTGTTGGGTTTCAAGTGAGGCGTCATTCCAGTTTGTCCAATAAAAGTATCAATCAAGTATCAATTCTGTTCGTGCATTCAGCGTCTGCGCCGCTGCTCCAATGGTCTAGTTTCTGGCTCAATTTTTTTCGAGCATTCGTCTATTCCACCTTGTTCTTTGCCGCTGGCTTGTTTTGATCCACCCTTGATCGAGCGCCGAGGAGAGTACAATGCAAATTTCGAAGAATGGAACTTGGAAACAGTTCCCGCGCGGGAGTATATTTGAGAAGATGACAGCTGCCTCATTCTTTGCCGGATGCAATCATCCGAAGGTCAGGGAGCTATCGTCTCAACCAAGTTCATTGCAGAAGCTTGGCAACCAGGCAGTGCACGTCACTCCTCTTCAATGCTTCACCCTTGTAGCTGAAAAGCCTCAACGATACATGCCAGACGCCCTTCATTTGCCGTTCATGAATGCGTCTTCGCCCTCGAAACCACTCCGTCTTGGCGCCTTCTGAATACCATTTCCTTAGTTTCCTCGATCAACTCCAATGCACTCATGACTTCGATGGCTGATCTGCTTATTGTATCGTCGAGGTATAAAAGACGATTCACAACGCTAACTTTCCTCCAGCCACCTCTCTTCCTTTCACACACCGTCGGGCACAGACCCCTTTCTCTTCGCTTCTTTCGAGTACGTTCTCCCTCGCTGCTTGAACTCGTGGTAAAGTTCTGATTATACGACTTCAGGCCGGAACCTCTTCCCCGCACTTGTGCTAGCCACCCAAACTTGAATAGCTTTCTTCAACAATTTCAACAGCATTCTTCTCGTGCTAGACACCATGTTCTTCAAGACCCTCGTCGTTCTCGCTGCCCTCTCTTCATCGACCTTTTTCAGTGTTCATGCACACGGTATGCTTTCTCCCGCCGCGCCCATACGCTCGTCTGATTTCGCCGTCGACAGGCACTGTAACCAGCGTGGCTGGTGCCAACGGCGTCAAGGCTGCTGGCTTCGGTATGACCGCAATTTATTTTCCGTCATCTTTGCTTCACTGACAAATCGCTCACAGGAATCATCGCGACCACCCCTCGAGACGGCACCAAACGAAACCCTTTCCAGCAAGACACCAGCATCATCAAAGACCGCGACATCGCCTCAGGCAAAACCGGCGCCTGCGGCCGCACTCTTGCGGGAGGCAACAACGACGTCGCTACACAACTTGCAGGTTCGTTTTCGACCGTCTTGAAGGGGTTGTTCTTTTCTTCTCACCCGAATTCTTTTAGCCGCGTCCCAAGCTGGCCTTCCTACAGCTGGAGCAGATGGTTCAGTCACGATGACTCTTCACCAGATCAATGGCGATGGCGCTGGGTACGTTCCTTTCATATTAATTCTATTCCGAAGGAGTCGTTTAATTCTGATTTCTCTTCCTCTTTCTCTCTCTTTCTAGACCTTACACTTGCGACGTCTCCGGCGACGGCGGCAACACTTTCCAACCCGCACAAGTCACCCAACAAGTCCCCGGCACCCGCGGCCGCTCCCGCGCCAAAGCGACCGACTTTGCCCTCGTTGCGCAAATGCCTGCGTACGTCCGCTTCCTGCGTCTTATACTTCACACCTCTCACGTTGTTTCTTTTTTTGCTTCACAGCGGAATGGCATGCACCGCCGGCCCAGGAGGCGACGCATGCATTATGCGCTGCCGCAACCCCGTCGGTCCGTTCGGCTCCTGCGTCGCTGTCGCTCAAGGTGAAGGTGCTGCAGCGGCGGGGAACGCCACCGCGTGAGTCTCCTCGTTAATCTTCCATTCCAATATCAGCGGCTAAACGACGAGCGTTCTGTTTTGATAGTACTCCTATAGACGGGGCGGCAGACTCTGAGTGCGTTGTCACACTAGGCTATTGCCCATTGATTTCAATTCTGACTTGCTTTCGATAGCGCTGATACCGAGGCGCCGGAAGATGCTGCTGGTGCTGGTGCCGTCACAACTGGAGCAGCCGGAACTGGAGCCGCCACAACTGGAGCTGCAGTTGGAGCTGCCACCGGCACGACCGCGACGAAAGCGACGAAAGCCGGCGGGAACCGTCTCGGTGACTTCTTGTCTGGACTCGGAATTGGCGGTGCCGGAAAGGCTGCGAGGGAGGCTTCCGTTCCGATGAAGAAACGTTATATTGACTCGAGGGTTGCGGGGAGGAGCGCTGGCTACTGGCTTGATAGCCAGTGATGTATCCCACTCACTCATTTGCTTACTTGCAAACTCATTTTTGTAATGAAATGGACTTTTTGTAGCTCACTATTACTGTAGTCTATCCTTGAATCCAATTTCTTGGAACTGGAACAGTTTTGAATCATGACCGGCGGGAATTTGATCGACAGAGGGGCTTGAAACTAAGCAAAGGGTCTCTTTGAGTGTATAGAAATGGATCGTCTCTTAGCCAATATCATTCTAAAGCACAAACTGGATCTTCGTCTCAGCCAAGTCAGCGTATATCTGCGCAAGCTTGGCTCGATGTTCATCTTCTACAACTTTGCGCCTAAATTGGGAAATCAGCCTTTCCGATAACAGAAGCACACAAGATTCGACCGCACCGTTCCCCTCTCCTCAGTTCCAAAAATGATAAATATTATCGAGAGGCTCTCCTCATGAAAACTCGACTCACCTTCGTCCTCGAAAGGCTCCCCGCCTTCACACAAGCGAATTGTCACTCCTTCTCAGATCTAATAGGGATAGATACTGTGACTTGCAATTGCACGAAACGTAAATTGAAAAGTCTGAGTCTTCGTCTTTCTTTCATTGAGTTCGTTGCATGAGCGAATTGTTTGATGATTTGAGCGAAAGCATTTGCCCGGCATGGGGTTCAGCAAAAAGGGGTTCGTGGGCAGAACAGTGCACAATCTTCCGCTAAGGTTCCTAAACTTCGTCGCAAAGAAAAGCTCGAAGCCTGACGTCGCATAGTGACCAAGTAGATTCTCGTTGATTTTCCTCGACTCGAATTACACACTTGCTTCACCCGCAGAAGAAATTTGATGGCCCTAGATTCAGTTCTTGCGGCATTGCCCTTTGAACAAACTGGTGAAGATGGTGGTTAAGAGTAAGCGACGTCCGCTCAGCGCCCATCACGGATCACATATCTCATCACTGTCGTACTGCATTCACACGCCACACTCATCCTCCTCAGTCATCCAATTTTTCGAACCTCTCAGGCCTGGCCAGCTAATCTACCCGTGCGCAGCAACGAGAGACTCCGGATCTCCACACTCTCAAACTGATTTCAATCTTCCATGGTTCAAACGCATGAATGGTCAAAACGTACTGGGCAAGGACGAGTAGGCGAGAGCTTGAAGCTACATCAGCACGCCGGGCCGTCCTACAAAATCTCTGAACCACTCTGAGACTCAAGACTCTCGGGTTTATCGTTCTAGCCTGCGGTCATGGTCTGAGTACACCTATTTTTGGCCGACTTCAACTTCCTAATCACAATATTCATATTCGGTCCGCCCTGCATATTCCCGCACGCATTTCAGCCGCTGCTCTCAGAACTGTGCGCGGTCGAAGCGGCTCACACCATTCCCTAGCGGCTTATCGTCGGATCCGATTTTCCGGATAAGAATTAAAGCCTCAAGTTTATCGAGTCGGTTAGGCGGGGCGCAAGCTACGTCAGCTCCGCTTAGAACAGTGCGTCCGGGCGCGGACGCCTGCGTGTCGGAAATTTCGTCACTTCGTCGCATTACTGAGTCGTGGCAAATTGTGGCCGTGGCCGCCATGGAAGTCGGCTATCGATGATCATCCCAATTTTGCGCGCCTTCGACGTTGGGCGGACGTGAATGGATCCACAGCAAGATCTGCGCTGTGTCCGTAAGTTCAAGACCTTCAAGGCTCTGAAATAAAGGTGTTTCGCTTCAATTTGTCTTGTCTTGGTTTGTCATTTCACGCATGATCGGATACTCTCCGTCCGGCTAATGAAATATCCATATTCCGATTCCGAGGCACTTGCGAGGCTCAAAGGATTGGTTAGGCCCGTAAGGGTGAGTGGCACATGCAACCTACTTATTGCCCAACTTACTCAGGAATTTTTACCGATCTTTCCCCCTTCCTCGTCTATGACTTCCTCAGCGTCTCGCTCGTCGTTCACGCTACATGACTTGGAGCACGAAGTCAGGACACCGCATCTGGCATCGCCAGTGCCGCGGCACTCCATTCACGACACAGAAGATGATATCCACTTCAATCCTCGTCGTGAATCTCTCTCTCCGCCGCCGAAACCTGAGACGCCTCTGAGCGAAGAAATTACCTGGGATGGGCCAGACGACCCAGAGAACCCGAAGAATTGGTCTGTGGGTAGGAAGTGGCTAATTACTTTTATCGGCGTTTTGAGTACAGTGAATGTGTGAGCATTGCATCGTCATTCGTTTCCTCCGATACTGACATATAAAGACAGTACCTTCGCTTCATCCGCGCCTAGCTCTGCGACAATCCCCATACGAGAGGAACTCCACATTTCCGCCGAGGTTTCTTATCTCATAACCAGTGTATTTCTTGTAGGATATGTCTTTGGGGTACGTCTGCTTTACTCTTCCACCCATACTTTTTCTTATTAGTTTTCCCTGAAGCCGTTGGTGTGGGGCCCCGGAAGTGAACTCGTTGGCCGAAAACCAATCTTCATCATCACCATGTCGTTTTACACAATATTTCATCTCGGCCAAGCTCTGGCGCAGAATATAGAAACATTGCTGATCACCCGGCTCTTGGATGGATTCTTTGCCGTGGGACCTTTGGTCAATGCCGGAGGTATGTTCAAAGCTCTGTTCATAACGGTGCGGCCCAGTCACTGACACGGTCCACCACCCAGGCCTGATCGCCGATATCTGGGATGCGGATGTACGAGGAACGGCGACGAGCTTGTTCTCTGCTAGTGTCTTTCTCGGACCAGGTACGTTCTTGCTTCTTTCTTTGGATCCTTGGTACTCATCGGAATATTTATAGTTCTGGGACCCATTGTCGCTGGATTGTATGTTTTCATCAATATCTCTATCATTGTTCTGTCTCACCTTTACATTGCTTTTCTACAGTATGGTCGAAAGTGGTGTGGACTGGCGATGGGTTTTCTGGGTCATGATGATATTCGCCGGGACGTGTACTCTTATCGTAATCGTAGCTCTGCCGGAGACGTACGCGCCCGTTCTTCTTCTGAAGAAGGTTGGGTTGCTGTGTGTTCAGAATTGTCAATCTTCTGACGCCTTCATACAGCTGAAAGCCAAACGAAAGGCCGATCCTGCAAGCGCTTCCCACCTCTTTGCATCCCACGAAACAAATGATTGGTCGGTGAAGGCTACCATCGATCGGACGCTATTCCGCCCCTTCAAGATGCTTGCGGGTGAACCAATCTTAGTACTCGTCACCCTCTATCTGTCTCTGATTTACGGCGTCCTCTATTGTTGTACGTCCCTCCGTTTCGGCCGTTCAACTCTAATAATCACAATCCTCTTCTGCCGCATAGTATTCGAAACCATCCCAATAATCTTCGCGGAAAAGCGCGGCTTCACACTCTCGCAGACCGGCCTCATCTTCATCGGCATCGGCATCGGAACCTCCTTCGGTGCTTTTATCAACGACCGTCTCTCGAGGCATTTTCCCCAGTTGATCAAAACCTGGCGTGGCTTTCCCCCACCGGAGGAGCGCCTGTTAGCTGGTATGGTTGGCGGCTGCTCGTTCCCAATTGCTATCTTTTGGTTGGGATGGACGGGGCAGTATCCTAGCGTGCCCTGGTACGTGCCGGGGCTCAGCACAATATTGGTTGGGATGAGCATCAGCTCGATCTTCATTAGCTTTATCAGCTATATGATTGATACTTACTTGTGAGTCTCCACCGCTCGGTCCCAAGTTCTGTTTTCTGACACTCGAATTGCTACAGAATGCACACCGCAACAGCGCTCGCCGCCAATACTTTTGTACGTTCGCTGGTGGCAGCCGCGTTCCCGCTCTTTACGGTGCAGATGTTCCACAAGGTATGTAGACGATCACATACTATCGACCCATCTCATGCTCGTCCATAGCTCGGCGTCAACTATGCTGCAACTCTTCTCGGCGGTATCGGCATTCTCCTCGCACCCTCTCCCTTCCTATTCTACCGATACGGCCCGCAAATTCGATCAAGAAGCAAATACGCGCCCTGTAAGGATTTGGAAATTGCCGAGGAGATTGCACGGGAGCGTGCGGACGCGGAGAAGGCTCAAGTTTAACATACTCCTCAACCCAACAGCAAATAACGAAGTATCACGAAATCGCACGCAACGGGGAAGGGTAATTAGACAGCCACGGCATAGCATAATACACTAGAACCATACAAATGTAGCTTTAGAAATTCGCTATCGTAAATCAGTAATTGTGAAATAGATGTGCTCAACATGGCCGAGATGCCCGGATTTGAACTGGGCGGCTCGTGACCACGGCTCACTATTGCAGCTCCGAGCTCGCGCTTATTACGTGATACTAATAGTTCCTCACCACATCATGTGATCGCGACATTTCCAAATTCGGGTGCCTTAAGGACCGGTGATTTTCCCAGCCGAGGTGAAATACCGGAGTCCGGACAAAATTTCTCAAAATCGCTGCCATCTCAGGTCCCAGTCCGGACAAGAATGGGTCTTGAGCGAAAATCTCAGGTTCAAGCGTCCGGACAACGGGTTTGGGGCCGACGCGCTCGGATTCGCAGTCCGGACAACAATAACGCGGGAGATTCGGGATACTTTCGGGATTTACACAACAATGAATTCATGCCACCGTCGGTTCCCAAAACAGCCACTTTGTGGCCAGTGCACTCGGATTGAAGAACAATGAATATACTTTAATCAATATATGCTCGTACTACCTTTATGATCACGACTTGCCACCCTGCTAATACTCATTTGCTATCCTTCAATGGCAGCAGTGGCATTGTTGAATATGGTGCAGCGGGGGAGACAGGATTCTATACATAATAAATATTGAAGATGACGCCGACGTAGACGCGTAGAAGCACGGAAACAATTTTTTGGGGAATTTTTTCGCGATTTTCTGGGATTTTTGGCCATTTTTGCGGATTTTTGGGCCTTGTATTAGAGTCCGGACAAGATTTGACGGATTTTGGAGGGTCTGAGCGTCGGTCCGGACACGGAGATGGGCTGCTCAGACGCCCCCAGTCCGGACAAGAAGTGGTGAGCGCCAGAATTTTGTATCAAACCTCACCTGGGAAAATCATAGTCTCTCTAGACAGACGCTTTATTGTTTCTAGCTCGTACCTCGTAGTCTCTCTAGACAGACGCTTTATTGTTTCTAGCTCGTACCTCGCTCAATAAAGTCTGTTAGTTACCGCGCTCTGATACCCGGCGGCCTGCCTTATCCGTTTTAGGAAGCTTACGTGAACCAATTTGGGACGCGACGAGGACGCGTCCTCGGGCCAAAAGAGCGCAAAAAGCCGCCGGATGCTCCTCAAGCAACAGTTTTTGTAGTAAGGTAGCGCTGTTGCTCACCATCTCTCAATATTTTCCCCCAATACTCACCTTACTAACATGCCGACAGGTTATGGCCCAAAACGGTCGAAAATTCCATCTCGCCCCATTAGAACCGAGTTGACTTCATGAAAAGAGGTTAGTGGGCGTTGGAACACATTGCCTGCGAAGTCCGGACGTATGCGACGAGAGGAATGCATTGAAAACGCGTCAAGTCGCGTGTCGCTTACGATTTGTTTGTGCGTGCTTCCGTGATGCTGACATAATAACGCAGGCCGCCGGTTATTTGACGCGGTAACTAACAGACTAGGAAAATCACCGGTCCTGTGCCTTATACCGATGTCACAGTCACAATGCGGCTTGTTCTGCACTTCGATGGGCGTCGTCCTCGGTCCACACTCAGAGTCAAACGTCCAAAGTTCCAACACAACTCTTCATCAGCGAGCGGTTGAACTGTACTCTCGCCGAGGTCTAGGTAGGTTCAAGTTGGTGGGTAGTATTACGCATGCCCGTCCAAACGCGGACGCTTTGATCAATATTTTGACTCATCATCATGCCGCCGAGCTCGTCGACGCGTCAGCCAGGTGAACACCGAGGGTATTTAGTCTGAGTTTCTTTCTCTCCTGGTCTTTTCACCTTTTGGGCCTGTTCGAGCTTTCCGTTCAATTTCTTTCGAAGACGTGATGGCAACCTTACTCTCTTACATCTCGCCTCCAAAGTTCAAGCCCGAACGCGACATGCCCGATCTCACTGGGAAGGTACCTACTCTCCTTATCACACTTATTTTTGTCTTGATTTTATCCTTCGCAGATCGCCCTCGTCACGGGCGGAAACACCGGCATCGGCTACCAAACCGTCAAACACCTCCTCCTCAAAAACGCGAAAGTCTACCTCGCTTCTCGGTCGGAAGACAAGGCGGCAGCGGCCATTCAGCAACTGAAGGACGAGACGAAAGGAAAGACTGCAATTTTCCTGAAACTTGACCTCGCGGATTTGCCGAGCATAAGAAAAGCTGCGGAGGAGTTTTTGGCGAAGGAGTCGAGGCTTGATCTACTCTTCAACAATGGGTAAGTTCTTCGTTCCCGATTTTGTCGAGCGTATTTGACGATCACTTTTTTTTTCGCAGAGGCGTAATGATATCACCTCCGGAGATGCTCACTGCACAGAACTATGACCTTCGTTTGTGCTTTCTCTCCCAAAAAGTCTTCTGATTAATTTTCCTTAGAATTTGGAACCAACTGTATCGGACACTACTTCTTTACCGAACTCTTAGTTAGTCAACCTCCCTGCCCGCTCACCAACCCTCTAATTTTTTCTTTCTCTCCATAGATCCCCGCCCTCATCCAATCCCACGCCCAAACCAACATCCGCGCACGCATCATGCACACCACCTCCATCGGACACACTCTCGCCCCCAGCGGCGGCATCGAGTTTGATAACCTCAAACCTGGCCCGAAGCGCGATGCTTGGGTGAAGCAGGCCGGAAGCACTCTAGGTCCTTGGTGCGTAACTGTGTTTCTCAACGCCAATTTTGGCCAGAATTTCTAATTCGACCCCACCAGGCGCTTATACGGCCAAAGTAAACTCGGCAACATCCTCGTCTCGAACTACTATGCCCGGACGTATCCTGAATCCATCGTATCATGCGCGGTCCATCCTGGCGGGATTAAATCGGAGTTGGGCAGGTAGGCAAGCTTTCCTTTGATTCTTTTTTCTTCCTGCTCGAAACAAAGCTTCTGGTTGCTGATTCTGTTATCATCTGCTTAGGCACGGTGGCTCAATGCTACACATGCTTGGCAATCTCATTCAATATCCTACCTGGTACGTCCAACGATATGAACCGTGTGTCAGTATTCACGTTCTATTCGACTCTTCTTATGATTAGGATGGGCCCCTTGACACAACTTTGGGGCGCGACTGCCAAGGAGGAAGAGGTCAATGGACAGGTGCATCTTCACTGTACAGGAAATTCAACAGAAACTGATTTTAACTGTTCCGACGTAGTACCTCGTTCCCTGGGGCAAGGTCGGCAAAGCTAGCGCACAGGCGTCAGATCGGGAGTTGGAGGATAAAGTGATGGCGTGGTTGAGGGAGGAGACGAAGAGCTTCTAGTTCAGATAGGTTTTTCTCTGGGATCTTTTTACTCGAGTCTATTCAATTTTTGATATAATTACCGTAGTATGTATTGGCAATAGCAATGGCCACACAATATTTTCGTGTTTGTTTGACGCGCCAAGCGAATTGCGCATCATTATGATCATGTGAGCGTGTCGAGATTCCCCGCCCGTGCTCATGACGTGGCTTGTTTTCTTGTTCTTAACTTCAATATTTCGGTTGAAATTCGCGATTGCTTTGGTTCATGGGGGGGATAATCTCGTACCTCTGGCCTCCGAGCTTTCGCCCCGAGCGTGATATGCCAGATCTGACTGGCAAGGTTTGTCACCTTCTCTTCAACTCTTGCCGCTGTCTTCGACTTGAATTTACCTCGGTATATCGCAGATCGCGCTCGTCACAGGCGGAAACACCGGTATCGGCTACCACACCGTCAAGCAGCTACTCCTGAAGAACGCGAAGGTCTACCTCGCGGCGCGCTCTGACGAGAAAGCTATGGCTGCGATACAACGTCTCCAACAAGAAACGCTAGGCAAGACTGCAATTTTCATCAAGCTCGATCTAGCGGACTTGCCGAGTGTGCGGAAGGCTGCAGAAGAGTTTTTGAGCAGGGAAAATAGGCTGGATTTATTGTTTAATAATGGGTCTGTGTCATGTTTTCGACATTGCCTGAGTAACTGAAGAATATCGTGCGTACCTTAGAGGCGTAATGCTTTCACCCCCGGAGATGCTCACGGCACAGAATCACGACCTTCGTCCGTACCATCCCGAATTTCAACAAACTCCTTGACTTAGAGTTCATTTTGTGACAGAATTCGGAACTAATTGCATCGGGCATTTCTTGTTCACTGAACTCCTAGTGCGTTTCTTGTGCAGTCATTTACTTCTCCAATCATGACCACGAGTCATGAATCAACTCTCCCAGCTCCCAGCTCTCATTCAATCACACAAAGAAATCAATTCCCGAGCACGAATCCTACACACCTCCTCGCTCGGACACGAACTCGCGCCTAGCAGAGGAATTGACTTCGTCAGCTTGAGAAATGGGCCGGAACGCGACGCTTGGGTCAAAGCCGCTGGGAGCTGGCTGGGTCCATGGTCCGTGCTGTCATTTCTCTCATTCACTCCTATGTATATGCTCATGCATGATGATCAGGCGCCTCTACGGTGAAAGCAAACTTGGCAACATCCTCGTCTCAAACTATTATGCCCGCACATACCCCGAATCAATTGTTTCGTGTGCTCTCCATCCTGGTGGGATTCGGACCGAATTGACTCGGTATGACATTGATTTTATTTTGCCTCCGATGAATACTTGATTGAATGACTCTGCGTCAGACATGGCGGGACGATGTATCAGAGGATCGTCAGCATGATCGCTTTCCCTGCGCCGTGCGTTCTTTTCATATTCAACTGAATCCAGGCTGACTGAGCACTATCGGCTGGTTTTCTTTGCTTTGTTTAGAATGGGCGCACTGACACAGCTCTGGGGAGCCACGATCGCTTCCGAGGAACAGATGAATGGAAAAGTAAATGCCTTTGCGTCCCATAATCCGATATGCAATGCTAATCACCCTCAGTATCTCGTCCCGTGGGGTAAAGTTGGCAAGGCGAGCCCGCTTGCATCGGATTGGGAGCTGGAGGGTAAAGTCATTGAATATCTCAGAGAACAGACGAAGGGTTTTTAGAATGCTGAGAAGATGCGGGTGGAAGCTTTCCCGGGTGTTCTTAACTTAAATGTTAATGGTATTGGTTTTCCCCATTTTCAGAGAACCTATGGGAGTGCGAGCATTATGATCCAAGGCAGCCTGAGATGGCTCGCTCAAATAGCTATTAACAGGAGGGTATACCATGGAACCAAGTAACGGCTTGTGCGTGTATGAACTGATCTTTCATTTGGCAACTGATTTTGGCGGAGATGTACTTAGGTCTTGCGCTGCGCCGATTTGTCTCTGAATATGGATTTTATTTGACTGGCCATGCGCACTGTATGCTCCGTTTTGCTGCGCGGCTCATTCATCGGAATTTTCTCAACTAATTATGCCGAAAATAGAGCTTGCTAAAATAACAAAGGACCGAACTATAAATCTGACGCACTGCAGTATTCATAGAGATCTCTCTCGCTCCTGTCCTAACTAACTGGCCAATTGGACCGTTCGCATCTCGAATCACTTCAGATGGAAGACAACTGTCCTTTGGTGGCTCTATCCGAAACACCGTCTTCGGTCCCGATTTTTGCTGCGGAGTACTGCACATCACTTTGGCAAAGGACTTTCAATCCGCAAGAGCTCATCTCCAGCCCAGGGACCACTGCAATATAACCGGCAGAGACATTTGAACGGGCGTTTCTTCCCCAAACCAAAAATACAACAAGCAACCTAATTCCAACCCGGTATGTCGGTTTAATCTCTGCTGTCGAATGCTTATCCGAGTCTATCGATGCTATAAATACGAAGGATCCAGAGACGTGGAAATGGTAAAGCTTTAAGCGGTCTCTTGTTCACAGACTGGTTAACGGGCATCGGGTGAGATCGAATCCGAGGGTTTGGAATGAGTTTAACTTGCTCGTTTTAGGCTTTCAAGCTCACAGATACCTATTTTCTGTTCGTCTTCAGCCGTTATGTCGCCCTAAATTTCTGAATTTTCTACAAGTTTGACCGCGGTTTCGGTATACCCGAATCCCAAGCGTCCAGATTTCAAACGGCGCTCAAGTGTAACGATGAGTACCTCTTCACATTGCATACAACAGGCTGGTCGGTTTCTGCTAGCCGGTCCCTCGAGTCGCAAGAGGCTGAGAATGCGAGTCTTTACCGCCAATGAATAAAAGCCCCAGTCCAGTGGTCCAACAGTAGCAGACATCTGGGTCGCTCCTCTCCACCGGTTCAATAGCAGCATGTTTGCAAAGAAACTCTCCGCTGCTTTGGTCTCTGCCGCACTTCTCCATTCCGTCTCTGGTTAGGGTTGTCCTTGCCGCGTGGTTCAAAAGTTCGCTCATCCTGGCCGTGTTCACTGTAGGACTCGCCCCGCCAATGCGCAGGGCGACGTGCTCTGGCGGACAGAGCGTTGCAAACGCACAGTGCTGCCAATGGTTCCCCGTCTTGGAAGATATTTTGCCGAACATGTTCGACAACGAGTGTGGTGACGACGTAAGTACAAACCCTCCCTGCAACAGCACACACTGATCATACTAAACATGATCAGGCACATGGCGCTCTTCGTCTGAGCTTCCACGACGCTATCGGTTTCTCTCCGTCGAAAGGCGGAGGAGGAGCGGACGGGTCAATCATCGTTTTCAACAGTAAGTACTGTAACCACTTCGAGGGGTTGAATTCACGGCGACCTCTTTTCAGATACTGAGCTCCAGTTCCCCGCCAACAATGGACTCGATGACCCGGTGCGTATCCAGATGAAGTGGTGATTCAACCCTGCTGAGATTGATATATATATTGCGTCAGATCAACACCGAAGTCCCATTTATCGAGAAGCACAATGTGACTCCAGGCGACTTCATCCAGTTTGCTGCGGGTGAGTGAAGTCAAAAATAACTCTAAAAACGCTCACTGAGCTAACATTCTGCCAGCGGTTTCACTCAGCTTGTGCGCTGGTGCTCCCAAGGTACAGTTCATGATGGGTCGTCCGATGCCGACTGGTCCCGCTCCAGGGCCGGGTAAGTGGGAAAAACTTACATGGTTGCGTTTGTACTTTCCGCTGACGTCTGTTCAAGATGGTCTCGTGCCAGAGCCATTTGGTAGGTCTCTTCTCCGTCAAAGGCACATCCGCGACATCAATAATGATATTGAATAGACAATGTGGACGTTATTCTGGCTCGTATGAACGACGCAGGCGGATTCAGCCCCACGGATGTTGTGGCTTTGTTGGTAAGTAGTGTGCATGTTGAAGCAAGAAAGAAGAAAATTCATCCACAATCATAGGCGTCTCATTCGATTGCTGGCGCGGACGACGTCGACCCCACTGTTCGTGCCTATATTCATCTATCTCATGAATAGCTTTGAACGCCGATTCATAGATTCCTGGCACCCCCTTCGACTGTAAGTTCGGGATATTACTTACATTCGAATCAGCATGCCTGAATCTCTCTTCAGCTACCCCGGAGCTTTTCGATACTCAGGTCTTCATCGAAGTCCAGCTCAGAGGAACACAATTCCCTGGGTAAGTGCTCGTCCTGTCGAATCTAAGCAGACACTTGCTTGATATTAATTAATCATCCTATCGATCCAGTCGTCAGCCGGGTCAAGGAGAGGTCATGTCCGCCGTTGCGGGTGAAATGCGTCTTCAATCTGATCACTTGGTTCGTGTTGCGTCTTGGTCAATGATTTCGATGCGATCTAAACACGAGCAGATGGCGCGCGATTCCGCAACCTCTTGTGCCTGGCAATCGTTTGCTGGTATATTCTTCTGTACTCGAAGCTAGTCTTCAACCTCATCGATTCGATCACAGGAAACCAAGCCGCTGCGCAGTCGGCCTTTGCCAAAGCCTTCAACAAGATGGCCGTCATTGGACATAATCCCGCGAATCTAATTGACTGCTCAGACGTTCTGCCCTCAGCGCCACCGCTTCCCGCTTCTGCCGGAGCCCACCTTCCCGCCGGGCAGAGTCAAAATGATATAGAACAGGCTGTGAGTTGAAACTCACTCGAGCCGTTTGGCGGGTCGATTTTGATATGAATGTAGTGTGCGACGGCACCATTCCCGACGTTCACTGCGCAACCTGGCCCGGCTACAACTGTTCCTGCTATGTGAGTGACTCTGCTGATTCTTGTGGCGGAGCTGATTTTGTTCCGTTTAGTCCGCAGGCGTAAATTGTTGGTTCTTTATTTTGGTGTTGCGTACTCTTCTGCATACCTTCGATGTCCTTGGTCCAGTCTATCTATTTGTCCAAAATTCTTGAGGTTTTGGATGTCTCCGAGATGCTCGAAGTTGAAATGAGTGCTAGTAGGCGCTTCAACATTTGATTGAATCAAATGTTGAACCTTGGTTGAAACATATCCGCGCGGTGGAAGGAGCTACTTAAGTAAATCACGCTGAAAACTAAGAAGACATGGTGCACCCATAATAAAGCTATGTTTCTGGGTCTGGCCCGGGCTGAAGGTTATCAATCCAATCTGCGATTGAGTCGGGAGAATGGTCGGAATTCCAACATTGCCAAGAGAATTTATGTCACGGTCTTCCACATATATGTACTCAGTTCTGGCAATAATCGTGACTTTCAGTGCCTCCACTCGCACTAATACTCAATAGCCTTCATATAGCATGAGATAAAGCAGTATTCGTTATTAGAATATAAACCGAGGTGGCTGGAAGCCAGTAGAGCTCTGTCGGAACAAGAGCTGCTGGAGTGCAGGTGCAGGAGCACACAGAGGGGCACAAGAGTCTCAGAGATGAGGGTAAAGAGTAAGAATGATTGATTGTAGACTGTACTCAACTACGAGAAGTACATAAATGTAGATAGGTATCAATGGATAAGAAGTGTCCGAAGTCGGAATGATGCGAACCAACAAATTCATATCCTGACACTCCCACCTTCGCAAAGAACGAGATATAGCCTACAAAGGAATAAAAGCAACAATAACGAATGTGCGAGAGCTCCCACCGAATAGCGCATTCAGAAGACACAAAGAACTATAGCAGTCATACCAAAACAAACACCAAGGCAGCGCAAACTGCAATCAAGACAATGGCTACAGTCCCCGTCACCGAATGTTGAAAAGACAGTTGCGCTACAATGGAGAAGTTGGCGAGAACAAGTGTTGTTTCCGCAACTTGGCTATAATTGGTCGTCCGCATGTGCGATCCAAGTGGAAGCCCATAAGCCTTCATTTGATGATAACCAGATCCTGCGCGTATACATAGCAGCGCACTGGCCATTAGATACCTAGAAAATACCAGCGAAAATGGCTCCACTATCCAAGTGAACAATAAAATCTGGATGTGATACACTGTGTGCGCAAGGACAGCACAGCAGTTGGAGCAGCAATGTTGGCTCCCACCTATCCCAAGAGACCGCAGCATACAGTGCAGCGATTAGGAATAGAAGTCGGTGGTGTGTTCTGCCGAACGGTAAGGGTCGTAATCTGTGATGGAAGAAAGAGGTCGGCAGAATGAATATGGAAGCTCATGCTGGTAGGAATTGTCGTGCAAGGGGAAGTGAACCGACAATGGCTGTAGACGCCGTTGTAATCCATGGAACAGCAGGACAATTGAGGTAAATAATAACCTCCTCGAGGGTGAAAATGCTAGGGATGATGGAAGGATCATGAAAGGAAAAAATTCCTTTCAATAGTGAGGATCCGGAGAGAGGTCGAAGCTGCACACAGTGTGGGAGAACTGAGCATAGTGTGTGGGAAAGAACTCTCGGACAGTCATCGGGTTGAGTAGGTCATGTGCATAGGCACTTGACATCCATGAGAGATCTGTACAGCAGTGTGAGAACCAGTAGATGCTGTAGAGATAAGAGTGTCGAGGCTGCAGTGTAAGGGAGGCTTGAGAGGATGACCTAGGAAGAGCAGCAAAGATTCGAGGTGGATGTGAGGACGGCATAGATCAGGTTGAGCAGTGGAAGTAACGAGTGGATGGTAAGATCCAGAGGCACGCTGGAGCAAGCCGCTCTCGCATCAAGCTCAGGCGCTAGGGCGCGGGGCCCATAACCTATTAGAATATAAACCGAGGTGGCTGGAAGCCAGTAGAGCTCTGTCGGAACAAGAGCTGCTGGAGTGCAGGTGCAGGAGCACACAGAGGGGCACAAGAGTCTCAGAGATGAGGGTAAAGAGTAAGAATGATTGATTGTAGACTGTACTCAACTACGAGAAGTACATAAATGTAGATAGGTATCAATGGATAAGAAGTGTCCGAAGTCGGAATGATGCGAACCAACAAATTCATATCCTGACATTCGTTAGTAGGAAAAATTTCGGAATTAATTGTGAGTGTTCCAACTTCCGAGTTATTTTCAGCTCGAACCTGGATCCGCGATGAATTTCGGCAAGTCTCACCTACTCCGATTCTTCCCTTTTCTTACTCTTCGTTCATCTCGTCTCGCCCTGAACATAATCCGAATTGGCGAGGCCGTCGTCGGCGGGGTTTGCGTGTGATTGGCATAGCCCGGATCATGCGCCACCAAATGTCCAATTTGCATTTTTCCTTTCACGCTCACCGACGACGGTCTCTCAAGCCCGCCACTGACAGCCAGGACACGAATGAGCTACTCTTGGGGTTCTGCTAAGGATCTACCTAACCCCAGGCCAGGTCTCATGCCCAGTCTTGCAATTTAACGGATTTACTACTAGGACGCCTCGATGCTTGTGCCTGGCGTCGCCTACAGACAACGTGGCGGATGGTGAAGATAACTTTTGCATGCAGGACTGGCGTTGCTTCAGCCTTGCTTGTGGTGGCCAATTCTCTTTCCTGTGCTCAACACCGTCTCGAAAATCGCAAACTGGTCTTAGTATTTCATGATTCATCTTGAGACATTTGACGGATGGCCGACCGAAATTCGAATGAACTGGACGGTATGACCAGACCGCAAGTCATGACAGATTCCATTCAAATTTATTTGCAGACGACACATCGGCTCTTGAAAGCCTGACGGTCAGGAGCTAGACTTTTTTTAGCAGGACTGTCGCTGCATTTAAAAGGGGACCTCCCTCCTGTCTGCCTGCTTGTCCAGTCGCCATGTCAAAGCAGCTCGTCCTCTCCGTTCTTCTGGCAGCTTCAACAGTTTGGGCTCACCCTCACTTGGTATGTACCTGTGTTTCAACGCGGCCTTTTACAGGCACTGACAGTGTTGTTTCTGTTTCGTTGCAGGAGAGCCGTGCTACCCCTAAGGTCTACGACGCCTGTATCAACTCTAACGATATCGCTATTACCTTCGTACGTGTTCCCCTATGCCCTTCTTGACCTTTCGTTGATTCAGTACAGGATGACGGTGATCTTTCTTCCAACATTCATCCCCAGCGTCGGCGCTGACGCAAGCGTAAACAGGACCCTGGGTCTACCTCCGCAGCATTTCCGACCAGTTCACCAAGGCCGGCGCAAAAGCTTCCTTCTTTTTCAATGGCAACAACTACGGCTGCATCTACGACTCGGCTCGCGTGGGCGATATCCAGTACGCGTATGCGGCTGGACATATGATCGGGAGCCATACCTGGTGCGAAGCCTGTTGCTTTGTGATTCTTCCGTTGAACGCGTTCGCTGAACAAACGGTTCTTCCATCAGGTCCCATGCATCTCTCACTTCCCTGTCGTCGGCACAAGTCCAGGACGCCATGTATCGCGTAGAGGAGGCTCTGTCGCGCATCATCGGTGTCCGGCCCGCGTTCATGCGCCCGCCTTTTGGAGATTACAACGGCAACGTTCAATCGATCGCGGCGGGACGAGGGCAGAGTCTTGCGTTGTGGGATTGGGATACCGGTTTGTTGATTATCGAGATCTCCACGTTGACCGCATCGATTGAACGATGATCTTTACTTCGCAGAGGACGCCGATGGGGCTACCGTCGCGCAGTCGGAGGCCGTCTACAACCAAATCGTAAATCAGAAGGCGAAGAACGCTTTGATCTTGAACCATGAGACACTGCGTGAGTCGCTCCGTGTTTATCGATTGAAAGCTTATGTCGCATAACAGAGACGACCGCGAATACCCTTGTTCCATACGCGATCAAGCTGTTCCAGAGCAAGGGATACAAGGTGTGTTACTGTCATTCAACACAATCTTTTTGCATCCACCAACAAAATTCCCCGCAGCTCGTAACACTGGCAGACTGCCTCGGCGTTGACCCGTACCAAATTGTCGGACAACCTCAGACTCGAACAGTGCGTCTCGATGCCCTCCTTCCTTGCTGTTCACAAAATTTACAAATACCATCCAGTCGTCGTGGACCTGCAACGGCACCCCCGACCCCGGCGAGGCCTGCGGTGGCTCCATCACCTGCCAAACCGGCACCCCGCCCGTCAATGGCGGCGGAGGAGGAGGAGGAGGCGGAGGCGGAGGTTCTCCCACACCCAATCAATACATCCACCCCAGCGCCAGCTCCTCGAAATGTCTCACCGCCGCATCCAACACCGACGGCGCCGCTGTCGCTATCCAGGATTGCAGTGTTTCCGGGGGCTCGACTTCGCAGAGTTGGACGATCTCGGGGTCGGGGTCGGCGCAGTTGCAGGTGTTTGGGAATAAGTGTTTGGATGTTACGGGCGGGTCGACGGCGGATGGGACGAAGTTGCAGGTCCGAGCTGTTCCAGTTGTTTCAATTCCTTTTTTTTTTTGACCGATTCATTGTCCCAGATTTGGACCTGTGCCTTCGGAAATACCAACCAACTCTGGACCGTCTCCGGCGGCATGATTCAATGGAGCGGGCACTCGAGCTCGTTGGATCTCACGGGTGGGAGCCTCGCCAACGGTAACGTCGTGCAAATATGGTCTACCAGCGGGGGACCGAATCAAAAATGGACGCTCACCACCGGTCCTGGCGGCGGCGGCACCACCCCTCCTCCTACCGGCGGACACGGCATCAAGCCCGGCGCGAGCAGCTCGACGTGTCTTTCTGCGCCAACGAACGCGAACGGTGCGGCTGTCGTTGTCCAGCCATGTGATGGCTCCACGGGGCAGAGTTGGGTTCAGAACGGCCAGACGCTCTTGGTGTATGGGAATATGTGTCTTGGTGCGTATTCGTTCCTTCAATCCGAGTCTTTCCCGTTCTTTGGAATTCAGCTGACGGTATAATGTGTAGATATCACGAACGGAAGCACAACACCGGGCACGAAAATACAAATCTACGCGTGCACTCCCGGACAGGGGAACGGCAACCAGCACTTCAGCGTCACCTCTGACAAGCATATACAATGGACGAATCAGAACGAGTGCTTGGATCTGACCGACGGGAGCCTGGCGTCCGGGAATCCGATTCAGGTCTGGACGTGCGTGTCGGGCAATACGAATCAAGTTTGGAACATCGTTTAATCTCTCATCACTCTATTGGACTAACGAAATGAACTCTTAATCGCATCGGACTGCATTTACTTACGGTTAATTTTCTCACGAGGACTTACTTTCGAACGGACAATGCCTTATCACTGTATCTACTTCACGGACTTCCTACGATTCTCATTGGACCTGATCATACGATTTACTAGTACGCAGATCGATGTATTCTCACAGACAAACAATTGGCAAAATTTTAATTTCGATCAGTACAATGGAGAGAAATTCTTTTTG
Organism: Favolaschia claudopus; assembly: GCA_037176885.1. Classification (NCBI taxonomy): domain Eukaryota; kingdom Fungi; phylum Basidiomycota; class Agaricomycetes; order Agaricales; family Mycenaceae; genus Favolaschia; species Favolaschia claudopus. The sequence continues at coordinate 767,528 of JAWWNJ010000082.1, forward strand.
TCGAGATTCAGTACGGAACATCTATGGTTTCCTCGACTCCTTCATCCCAGATCATCGAGAATCGGCATTTGAGGCCGTCGAGATTCCCAAGAATGCACCACATCCAGCAGACGTGGTGCTTCTCAATTGCGTCCACGACGTCGGACATTCCTGCAATTATTATCTCCGTCAGACATTTCCCTCCAATGAAACAAAAGTAACATATCGGAGCCCAGGCTCTCATCCCCGTCAAAAAATATCATTATCCCTTACCAAATCACCCACCCAGCGAGATGCGCCTGCGCGCCGTTGTTCACCGCTTCGAAGGTGATTAGTGAATGCTAGACCTCAAATGGGACTCCACGAACAAAGCGTAAGTACATGACAGCCATCCCTGCAATGGGCGAAGATCTTGGGAATCTGCAAACAGCCATTAGCCATAGAAAACGAGAGAGTATATGTGCGATACTAACCGGGAGCCACAGAAACAAGATGAAAAGTCTCCGAAGAGACAATGAATTTTGAAAAATTAACACGACAGATCCAGAGTAGTCTGAATCGAGTTGCACGACGCGCTGGCGCCCGGAACGCCCAACGTCGTCTTGTGTGCCGCAAAGTGCACTAAAGGAAGGTGCGAGCCCTCTCATCCAGAACCTCTGTATCCCCTCGTGCGCCGTGCCCCACAACGCTGGGTCACAGAAAATAAAACTCCAAAAATCCAAGGAGGTAGGTCCAGTGTCGGTAAAGCGGTTGCACGGGTATATGGCTCCCGGCGCTGTGAGGAGCGAAAACGTGGGCAAGGCCGAAGCCATTCCACAACCCACAACCAACCGAATATTTCGAGGAGGATGCGAATTGCGAGTCCACAAATGCGAGCGGTGGCGCCGATTGGGACACAGAGAAGGATAAAATGGGCAACACACCTCCCAGCCCCACGACACTTTCAAAGCCCTTGTACGCCCCTCGCTCTCATGAGGTCTTCGGGTGAAATCGACAAGAGACGGGTTTCTGGTGCGCCGTTTGGCTAGGTTAGAGCCAGATCCTTCTGGGATCCATCGGGGGGACTAGAATCCTCAGACCTTCCCGCTCGAGAATTGGACTGGAGGGTCCTGTGCGGAACGAGCATTGCGGCTTTGGATCTGTCGTGGACGTTCTCTCCAAGAAAAAAACGTGTCAGCATCAGATTGAGATTGATGGATTGATAGCGAGTTGTGGTGCAACACCGTCGAATCCAAATACGGTTGAACTTCAGACACAGCGGTATTTCTCTGATTCATGGAGCCAATGAGTTGGCTTGAGGGATTCTGAGCTGGTTGAGCAGGCCAGAAACGGATAATCATCTGCATCATTTATGAGTTCTCGAAATGCATCGCTACTAGTAAATCCCGCAATTCTTCTGAATTCTGCAGCGTGCTCGCGTTCGAAATTTGAATTGTTATGACGAGGAAGCCTCATCCCTTTGTTCACAGGCTTACGAGTCGCAAAATGTCTGTTTTCAACAGGTCTGGAATACTCAGTTTCGTCCTGGTTTGCCTTGGTTGATGATGTATGCTGTAGATGTCTTAGTCACATCAACCTTTGCAAAACTCGCGTGAGGAATTACACCTTCATGTCCCTTGCGGTCGCCTTGATAAATACATGATCCAGTACCTCAGTCAACTGTTCAACATCGCGTTCAACATTTTCCCTGTCGGGTCCCACGGATACAACAATCCCCGTCTGATTCCGGTTGCCATGGAAGTTCGGCCCGTACAATCCGTGAAAACAAGAGCCAGCTTGGCGCGCCAATAGAGAGTTATGTTCCTCTCGTTCCTCCGCTACCTGCTCTGTCGACCGTCTAGCTATGCCCATTATGATTCCCTGGACACAATTGACACACCAACATGGCCCACTGTAACCCTCGCCCCAGCCCCATCTCCGATTTCACGACTTCCCACCGAGCTCCTCGATCTCATCATCTCCTACGTCGACTCCGCCACCCTCGCCGCTTGTAGCCTCGTCTGTGCGCGCTGGGTAGCCCCCTCGCGAGCTCGCATCTTTCCTCGGCTTTCCATATCTTTGTTTAATGCCCACCGTTTCAGTGTTCTCTTCACCGAACCCTCGCGCGTCACCTTTGTCTCCACGTCCGCGAAATCGAGCTAGACGACTCTATCACCGGCGACTTTTGGACATCCCAGGTCCTCCCCAAATATCTGCGACAATTCCCCGCCTGCACACCCTCAAATTGCTCGGAAACATCCCTTTATGTCTGCCAAGTGCTTCGACGTCATCACGCGCCTCGAATTCACATCTCGCGTCCGTCTTCCCAGCTGGGAGTCGTCACTCGGGATGAACTAGCGGAGTTCATAGCGAGCTCGTTCCCGCGCTTAGAGGAGCTCAAGCTGACGCAGGAGCATGCGGTGTACGTCAATTTTCGGGACAGCGTCGCTTCTCTTACTCCGCCGCCACCTAATCTTCGGCGCGTCGAGCTGGACAATGTTCAACTTCTTCCGTGGTTGGCGTCCGGGACACCCGCGCCTCCGATCCAAATTCTCCGCCTCGACATTTCGCGAGTCGACACGCTAAAGGCACTCGAGTGTCTCAGACATTTATCGCCGTCTTTGCGGGAGTTAGAGCTCATCCTGTCTGATATAGAAGTGGGAGGTAAGTCTCTTTCCGCCTTAACCCTTCCTCACCCGCGACTCACCATTCCCCAGCCGCCTTCCTAAACCGCTCATACATTCCGCCCCTCCCCCACCTCACCTCCCTCGCTCTCCAAGCGCACCACACCCACGCCATCCAAATCCTCCTCACCCTCCTCCCCACCTGCTCCTCCTCCCTCACCACCTCTCCCTCGCCTTCGCCATCCCGTACCTCGACGACGACGACGGCGCGTTTCCTCCTCCCCACCACCCTCTCCCCATCATAACACCATAGGAAGCAACACCCTCCCCTTCCCAACCCTCGACCACGGCCCTCGCCTCCCTCCCCCTCCTCACCCTCTTCACCCCAGCGAAAGTCCTCGTCAGCCCCGCCGGCTGGCGCTCCCGCCTCAACCAGCGCGCGCCGCTCGCCCTCGAGGCGCGTATGCCGCTGTGCTGCGCGAGGGGGCTGTTTTCGGTTCGCGGTCGGGGGGTGGGATAAGGGAGGAGTACGGAACGGTGGGGGCGACGAGAGGAGCAGGCCGCCGAGTCGCGCTGCGGCGGGAGCCCGCGGTTGAGGCATTTGACGGAGTTGGCGGAGCTGTGTGCGTTGTGAAATGGCGTTACAACGTTAAGATCTTCGTTTCGACGTGGGGATTGGGGAAGGAAGGTCGAAAGGGTGCTTCTCGGCGCCGAGGCGTTCGTCCGACGGTATACCTTTCCGGAGGGATTGTTCATGGAGCCGTTTATATAGGCGGTCCCGACCATCTGCTGTCCTCATACGACCATCCTCTTCATCCCCCAACCTACCTCGTTCGGCGTCGTCAACAAAACACCTCCTTCTAGTTGTATCCCTCCTCCCCATACTGTGACGCCGTCACGACCCCTCGACGCATGAACCTCGACCTTCGTGTTATTCAGCCGTGAATACCGCTGCCGCCTTGCTATCGCCAGCGTCTCTGTGGATTAACGGCTCCGTCCCCGTATCATAACCGTTGCGGACCCCCGATTACTGAACTCGTCGCCTGACATCTAATCGGCGCTTGGCGCATAGGTTCAGCGTTCCCCTCCAACGGCATACCTTGTGCTCTCATCCTCTAGTCCTAGTCCTCCACGCCTCCCCTCCGTCCCACCCCATATCCGCTTGCCTCTCGACAATTGCCAGACAGTTTACAGTTTAGCTCTCTATTCGATTACTCACATATTTTCCGATGCTTTCTGAACACTAGTCCCGTCCATCCGACGTACAAAAATAATCGTGTACCAATCTCCTTGTATCCGTCTCCAAGTCTTTGTATCAAAGTTTAGCGTTGTTGCCAATAAATAGTTTCGAGATCATTTGAAAATGCTATTGTTCCTTATTCGTGACCAAGACCAGCGGAATCTGCGGTGGAGTTACATAAATCCTTGACCCAAGCAGCAGAGAGGGGAGAGGGAGCGATTACTCCACAATAAGAGTGCGGTTAGACGAAAGTGTCATGGAGATTGCGAATCCGAATCAGGTGACCGTAAGCTCTTCCTCTTCCCCGTCATGCTCTCCTTTGGAAGTCCAGCATCAATGCTCTCTCGATCTGTCTTGGCTCGTCGTCACCGTTGAATATTCTCACTCGAATCTCGTGTACCTCCGTCGATCACCTGTCTGGCAAAACGGGAGCCTGGGGCCCGACGCAATGTCGCACTCAAACCGTTTGCCGTTTGCCGTCACGATCAAGTAGCTGCTCTACGGACTACCCATTCAGCAATATTGCCCGTTGCTACTGTAAGACAAGCGATGCCGACGCAGTGAAGGCACGCTCAATAGTCGTCTTCACCGCGAGGAAATGAGACTAGGAATGTTTCTTTTTCGCGGGCACCGTCGCTAACCGAAGTTTACCCGCTCAAGGTCAACTGAATCGTCATATCATTCTGTCCTGTGAATTCATACCCATGTTAGTTGCGCCGTCGCGAGGGCTCGCAACTCAGACCGCAAATCACTGGTCGTCTTGCACCGATTCTGTGATGAAAATGTTCACGTGTATCATACGCCTGGCAAAATTCCGGTAAATTCTCTGCTTTTTGCTCGTGCCCACAGTATAAAGGTACGATGACAACCGCAACGAAAACTCACTGATTCATCCAACATGCTCAGAGTGAAACTCTCCGTATCTTTAGCTACACTTCTTGCCTCTTGCCGGTGGCTTTGGGTCAATCCGTCGTTTGGGGTCAATGTATTATCTTCTCTTCAATCATGCCTGGCAGTTCATGACAACTGATTTCTTGGTTTCACTAGGTGTGGCTCTGGATGGACCGGACCCACGGTGTGTGCTGCACACCTTACGTTTCTAGTTTTCTGACTTTGACTCCCGCGTCGTAGACCTGCGTTCAAGGAAGCGCCTGCACGTTCCAAAATGATTTTTATTCGCAATGCCTTCCGTAAGTCTCTCCTCTCCCCACATACCAACAATTTTGAATATATGTCTGAGGATGGAACCGCGACGACGACGTCTAACGGGTCCGGAGGCTCAGCTGCGCTTCCCACCGGAACATCTACAGCCAAGTCTAACACCGTCGCGAAGTCCCTTGGAGGGAAGAAATATTTCGGCTCGTGCGTGCACGAATCTGCTTTGCTAATGCTGGTTCTCATTCCTCGCAGTGCTACAGATATCCAGAGTTGAGTGATTCAACCTACGTGGCGACACTGAGCGACAACACGCTGTTTGGTCAAATCACACCGGGAAATAGCATGAAATGGGTTCGAGTGTTCTGTCCGAATTCCAACTATGATTATGTTTGACCCGTTGTCGTTTTGGTAGGACGCGACTGAGCCATCTCGAGGTACATTATCTCCTTCGTCGATATTTTCTCCACTTATCACTCAATCGCAGGGACATTCACGTTCACAAACGTGAGTAGTTTGCACCTTAGTAGTTTCACATTGAGTTGAATCAATGTTCAGGGAGATGTGGTCGTTTCGTTGGCCAAGAAAAATGGTCAGCTCGTGAGAGGACACAACTGCGTCTGGTATAATCAGCTGCCCAGGTCAATTCGGCTTCATTCATCTGCTACCTTCAACAATCAGGATTGATCATCGTGATACAGTTGGGTATCGTCCGGAAATTTCAATGCGAGTACTCCTCACGAGTATTCTTTCGACTCACTGCAGCACTGTGGTACGTCTACTTTATTTTCGTTCATGAGGCAACACTTATTGATTTCTGACCGAATCATTAGGTCAAACACTGGGCGGGTCAAATGTATGGATTTTCCTTTGTCCTCCAACTCTTTCACCTCACTCATTCATCGCTTCAGCTGTGCGTCAAATATTCACTTTTGTACATTGCGCGGTAGTATTCAAGGATGCCTAGACTCTTGGGATGCTGTCAACGGTGAGCTAAGTTCTTGCATCTGCGGTAACCTGATTTGACGACAGCTCTCCAGAGCCTTTCAACGACGACGGAACCGTCCGCTCCTTCGTCTTCTCCAACGCACTAGGCCTCGACTATGTGACCACGGCTCTCGTCGCCGCCCGCGCCGCCGATCCCGCTGCGAAACTCTATGCAAGCAATTTTTCTCTCCTTTCAATTCATTTCTACTCATCGCATCATAATCCTCAGATCAACGACTACAACATCGACGCCCCCGGCTCCAAATCCACCGCCATGATCAATCTCGTCAAGTCACTCAAAGCCGCTGGAACGCCCATCGACGGGGTTGGTATTCAAGGGCATCTGATTGTCGGACAGGTTCCTTCCAAAGCCAATTTGATTGCGAATTATCAGGCGTTTACAGCGCTTGGGGTTGAGATTGCTATAACGGAGCTGGATATACGGATGACGCTGCCTGAGACTGCGGTGAGCTCGCTGTTGATTGGGATCCATATGAGGTTCATGCTGATGCGGGAAACTTGGGAATCAAGGGCTCTCCGGGCCCAGCAGCAAACTGATTATCAGACTGTGATATCTGCTTGCAAAGCCGTTGCGGGATGTGTTGGGGTTAGTACTGTTTTTGCGATGTGACGGACTGCTGCTGATGGTCAAGAATTCGTAGGTCACTATCTGGGTATTCATTTTGCGCTTCCATTCGTTGTGTCTGCCCCGTGCTAATGAGCGTTTCTCGCGCAGGATTACACAGACAAGGTGAAGATAGTTTTCAATCATATGTCAGGAACAAATACTGACTCGCAACGTAGTATTCTTGGATACCAGGTGTATTCTCCGGTCAAGGTGCTGCGCTTCCTTGGGACGCTGTGAGAACACTCTTTTTTGCATCTTCACCCCCCTCCAATTTCTCACTTTCTTTATGCAGAAACCTTGTTCGCAAACCGGCATACGACGGAATTATCGCAGGGTTCACAAACTGATTCGTGGATTTATATATACTATAGGAGGGAAAACAGGTCAGGATCGTGTATATGTCATCTATCTCAATCAAGTTGATTTTCGACTCGAATTCTGAACTTCAACCGGTATTTGGATTCGACGGTGTTGAACCACAACTCGTTATCAACCATCAATCTCAATCTGATGCTGACACGTTTTTTCTTGGAGACACGTCCACGACAGATCCAAAGCCGCAATGCTCGTTCCGCACAGGACCCTCCAGTCCAATTCTCGAGCGGGAAGGTCTGAGGATTCTAGTCCCCCCGATGGATCCCAGAAGGATCTGGCTCTAACCTGGCCAAACGGCGCACCAGAAACCCGTCTCTTGTCGATTTCACCCGAAGACCTCATGAGAGCGAGGGGCGTACGAGGGGCTTTGAAAGTGTCGTGGGGCTGGGAGGTGTGTTATCCCATTTCATCCTTCTCTGTGTCCCAATCGGCGCCACCGCTCGCATTTGTGAGCTCGCAATTCGCATCCTCCTCGAAATATTCGGTTGGTTGTGGGTTGTGGAATGGCTTCGGCCTTGCCCCACGTTTTCGCTCCTCACAGCGCCGGGAGCCATATACCCGTGCAACCGGCTTTACCGACACTGGACCTACCTCCTTGGACTTTTTGGAGTTTATTTTCTGTGACCCAGCGTTGTGGGGCACGGCGCACGAGGGGATACAGAGGTTCTGGATGAGAGGGCTCGCACCTTCCTTTAGTGCACTTTGCGGCACACAAGACGACGTTGGGCGTTCCGGGCGCCCAGCGCGTAGTGCAACTCGATTCAGACTACTCTGGATCTGTCGTGTCAATTTTTCAAAAATTCATTGTCTCTTCGGAGACTTTTCATCTTGTTTCCGTGGCTCCGTCAGTGGCCTACATATACTCTCTCATTTTCTATGGCTAATGACTGCTTGCAGAGTCCCAAGATCCTCGTCCGTTGGAGATATTCCACATGGCTGTCATCTTTTTCGGCGCTGTTGGGGTCCGGAATAGACTACTAGTATCTTGAGTCTATATCGCTGGCCCTGTCATAGTATCGCGGTCGCAATGTAGGCCGTTGCTTTTGACAGCGCGACTCTGGATATCACGGTGATTTTTTCTTCATGATGAGTCACGACTTGGTTTGATTGTCCTTGAGTTGATCATTGAACAATGCTCTCAGGACACGTTTGAACTGCGCGGGACATAACTTGGACATAGCAGTCAACGAAATTTCGTATCATCTCGATCTCTTGGAAGTTGGCGGTCGATTTCGATAGTGCAGCCGATTCCGATAGTGCAGCTCCACAGTACTTGCAGTGACTGCGATGCATCTGGCTTTCCAGTCTGTCGGCTGCAGAGCCCGATAATACTCATGAATAGCCTTGCGAGACTCGATATGGGGAACAAGATGGGAACTGGGATGCACTGTAAGGGTTGCGATTAGGATGATGTCCCTAACGAACTAGTTCTCAACCCTTGGCCCACCATCATGATCCCGATCCCCCACGATCCTTTGTCAAGATATCTTCCTCCTTGTATCATTGATGCTTCTAGCTTGTTACCTCCCGTGGACGACTGCAAGAAATTGGCGCGTTTCTCGTACTCCCTCGAAGATTTCATCTTCCGAAGTCTGCGTCCGGTGCGAAAGCCGACATGGTATAGAATTTCTTGTTATCTCCCGATCCTTTGCAGAATCTGACTCCAGTCCTACTATAGAATGGGACCCCAAAAACAGCTTGCATGATATGCAAGCATCTTCGGAGACATGACGCGATCCTTTGTCAAAGCAACTTGTGATATGTGCAGCCTATTCTGAGCAAGTTGAGATTCTCGCGGAGGACGGATCTTCCGCTGACTCCGCTGATAGATTTAGGTATCCGCCGCTCCTTAAAACATCGGCCTATCCGCTCACGGCTGGTTCGTCTCTTCTCCCACCACGCACAATGTCTCAACTACTCAGTCCTCCCTCTTACAAGCAAATTCTGTGGGTCAAGATACAAGTCAGCTCGAACCGCTGATTATCGCAAGTCTCATACCTCTCCATGTTGTTCGTGAGTTCTCGTTCCCCAAATACCCGAATACTAGCCCTCGATGGATGACATGAGCGAAATAGTCGTTGGGTTGACCTGGATTCTTCACGACTATCGTACGTCCAACAGAAGCGTAGTACTGTTCAAAGCTGCCAGGATGGCCGACCAATCCAAGTGATCACTCTAGAAGACGAGGCAAGTCATTCTTTGCTGCTTACACTGCTATGTTGATGACGAGGCTAACCCTATGAATAGATTCGATATATCTGGGTGTGTTGATTCTACGAATTCTTTCACTATAAAACTAAAGCTAATGTGTCCCTCCATGGCAGCCACAACGCCGAAGCTTCAGTAAATTCATGTTCTTTTGGGTGGCCGCTCATTCTCTATATATGGACCGATGGTTGAAGGGTCCTTCAAGTTGAACTTCAAGATTCGATATTACAGGTTTGTTTGTTAACTCGTTTTCTTCCGAATACCTCGGTCGAGTTTCAATCCGACAGCATCGCCCTCCTCTTATTCGATGTCATCCAAATCCATGTATTTGCACGGCCAGGAATCACTTCAGATAACTTGTATGCCGCCGTCCATTCCCGTTCTCCTTTATTTGACGGGCGCGCACTACAGATGTGTTGCGATGGACACGATCATTCGTGTAGTCGGAGCAGTCTCCCTCTGGAGTGTCGAAATCATAATGCAGCTGCGCATCTACGCGCTGTTTGGCTGTTCCAAACCGGTATGTGGTCTATCCGCTCGCTTCTCCCCTCATCCCGAAGCAAGCTTCATAATAAAATTGGTGCCTAGATAGCAGGTATCAATCTGCTCTTGTTTCGCAGGGCTCGATCGCTGGATTTATGTGGATTCTTATCCATAATCACTCCGTTCGAGCGTCCGTAATTGCCGATGTTATCGACCTCCCACTCCCGGGCTGCCCTTCGGTGCATTCAGGTATCGAGTGGGCGCAGTGGGTCCCCGGTGAGCTCAAACGATTCTCAGTGAATTCCATTGAGCTATGGTGCAGCAACGATATTCGAAGGAATTTTAGTCGGATTCGCTTTGTTCAAAACATTCGAAACCACCATATCCTCTCTTCGGAAGACGGCACTGCTCCCCTCTATACAATCCTCTTGCGGGATAATATTCTATATTTCTTTGGGTACGTGAATTGCGATCAGCTTGACCGAATACTAAACAAGTCCCACTCAGCGTGGCTGCAATACTTGTATTCAACAACGTGCGTCGACCCGCATTTCCTGTCACTGTGAAATTCATCGCCGGCTTGCCCATATTCAGCTTATGGTCGTGGTGATCATCTATCCCTAATCACTTTTTACGTTTGTATTCACGCATTGTTTTGCAGAGCGTCACGCACATTCCGTGGTTTAGCTACGGTCAGGGCTCTTCATTCTATGCATTGTAGATGCAGAGATCAATCTCAACAATTTCCAGTCCATTTCACGCGGCCGTGGGGCATCATGACGTCTCGAATGATGATCAATCTGAGAAAAGCAGCGTCGTCGGACTTGAGGATGTCCGCAGGTGTGTTGGGAGATGACGGTAAGCTGTTGAGAACCCCTGGGGTGTTGAGAGATGTTGCTAATCTTTATGCTAGGCGAGACTTTGCATTTCACGCTGCCGCCGAGTTCTGTCTAAGTGAGGAGTCGCCAATGGTGAATATTGTCCAAGCGAAGGCGAAATTCCCTATGGGCTTGAAGCTTGATGTTTTGGTGGTATCTTGGTGTAATATCTCCCAACACTATGTATTCAGTTTGATTGACTCTCCAAGTACTCAACGTTACTCAACGCTTGGCCAGGATAGAATGATAAATTCTTGATTATTTCATATCAACCGTCATTGTCATTTTCATCGACAGAAGAGCAATTTTTGAATCCCCGTGCTTATGTTGTTTCAAAATTCATACTTCTCTTGCTTTGGGAATCCAATCGGTGGCCATGAGATTCACAAAATAAACGCTGTACTTCAGCGGACATGGATTAGCATTCTCAAATTGTCCTGCTGGGACTCCAGGACAGTAGAATTATTTATTTGGTTTGCAATCTGAAAGAAAATACTGCGTAGAAGTTGAAACGGTTGACAAATGGTTCTTACAGGGAATACGACATCAATATATCGATTTCGTTGGATAAGTGCAGGTCGACGAAATCGAACCGTGGGAAGTTGAACCTAACGTAACCGAGCTGTGCTGAATGATATCGATCAAATGATTGCTCCGAACGCGAGTCTCTCTTTGCCTTCTCGACCGTCGTCAGCTCGTTTCTCGCATTTTGGCACCCGAATGCTATGAGCTCAAGCAGGTATTATCTTGATTATCTGAAGGGCCCTTACGATCTCTGCCAGGAAATGTCCAACTTCAAGTTGGCTATGTACCTACCTACCTGGTAACTTGCAGCGGCAAAGTATACTTACATGCTTCGTTTGGGGGGCTTGTTACCACTGTCATGAGCCAAGCTTTGGACCTAGAGCTAGCTCCAGCGGGTCAATTTTCCGACTCCAATCTTCGACGAAAGAAACTTTGGGTGCCGAATAAGTTCATTCCCCGCGTCTTCTCGTGTACGTATTACGATCTCGCCTCAGCCATATAAAAGGAACTCATCCTCGAGTCAGTCTGACTCCGTACTACCGCATAATGACTCTGACTCTGGCTTTTGCTCTCAATCTCTGCATCTCACTCGTTTTTGCCGTCGCTCACTTCAAGGACTACCGCGCCACCGTCTCCCGCCTCATTCCTCCTTTGCCTTGACTCTCACTCCAGACTCTCCACCCCTGCCACCAGCCGCCTCCTTCTCCCGCACCCTACTCTCTCGCGCAGCCCGTAAACCGGCCCAAGACCCACGCGCTACGCTCACTTCTTTCCGCCGGCGGATATCATGATACCCCCGCACCTACCGTCGTCGTTCCTCTCGTCGGCGCTGAATCGACTACGAATACCTCGTCAATGTGACGATCGGGAATCAGCACTTCTTGCTTATCGTGGATACCGGAAGGTGAATTGAACTGATTTGACGCCACGTCAGTGTTTTTCATGGTTATGAGTCTGACGACTTAACCGTAGCTCGGACACCTGGTGCCCAAGAAAGGCTTTGCGTGCTCCGACCTGAAAGGAAATTCCAAATCCGCGGCGAGTTGCGCTTTTGGTACGCCGGGCTTCGATAGTAGGCTGTCGAATACGTTTCAGCCATACCCGAATACGACGTTCGCTGTTTCGTATGGTGATGGTGAATATCTGGTGCGAATGCTCTATTTTTTCATACCTTTTCTACGCCGTTCACATTACTTTTATCATAGTCCGGGAGCGCTGCGTTTGAAACCGTTTCTGTGGGAGGATTACCTGGTGAGTAGCTCATCTCTTCTCCTCCGTTATATACTTTCACTAAATATCGACGTCGGTAGTGACGCATCAAGAAATCGGACTCGTTTCCTCAGCTGCCTGGGTCGGCGACGGAATCAACTCCGGGCTGTTAGGTCTCGCATATCCTCAACTTACGAGTGTTTCGAACAAGTCCAACCCGGGCGAGACCGCAACGTACTATCCAGTTCTTTCAATGGCGTTTCAGCAGAAACGAATTCGCCGCCGTGTTTGTTACGTTCATTCATGGTATTTCGATATGCGCTAAATGTCACGGATAGACTTCTCAATTGCACTCAACCGCGGTACCGCATCCGGCATGCGTTCACCCAAAACCGACCCTCATCTCGGATACCTCGCGTTCGGCGGCGTCGCTCCCGTCCCCGTCACCTCCCCTCCACCACCGTCCCCCGTCCAAGGCTACTCATCACAACACGCGAGCCAACGAACGCCCCGCATGCAACATACTTCTACTACACCGTCGACATCGCGAATACACCTTCCCCGGCAGCGCCAACGTCGCCACCTCGAGCAACGACACCATCATCGACACCGGCACGACGCTCAACCTCGTCCCCACCGACGTCGCGCGGGCGTATAATAAGGGGTGGAGTACGTGGAGGAATGGCTCGTATTATGTTGATTGTGAAGCGGAGGCGCCGCCGTTTTCTGTTACGCTCGGCGGCAAGACTTTTTCCATCGACCCGAGGGACCAGGTGGTTTATGCGGGGAAGGATGAGAAAGGGAAGGAGTTGTGCGTGTCGGGGACGCAGGATGGCGGGCCGCAGCTGGCGAGCTCGGTGTTCATTTTGTGAGTCCGAGTCTCGGATTGATTTGATTTGTACTGGGGTTGATGAGGGTAATTGTTAGAGGCGACGTGTTCCTCCACAACGTCGTGGTGACTTTCGATATCAAGGATAACCGTATGACTTTTACGCAGAGAAAAAAGTACTAGCCAGCTACCGGCTCTTCCGTTGATGATGTCCTCGCTCGTTTTGTAGTTCCGCTCGCTCTCGTATCTTTTCGTAGTCAAACATACCATCGCGCCGGCTCGCGTAATTTGTTCCAATAAATACATGAATCAATGTGTTTCTGTACCACCTATTGCGTTCCCATGTTGAAGATTTCAGATCTCAGGATTCGAAGCGAAAAGAGATACACGATTGGGAGACAGGAACGATGACGCTGGAGTTCCAACGTGTGTTGCTTAATACCTGTAGCGAAACCACCGATTAAAATTCAGATTGTGGGTGGAGTTCAAGTCCTTTCCGTCTTTCTAATTTCTATTCATAGTGTACACATGAAGGACACGAGGCGCAGTGCCTCTTTTAGACGTTCTCTGCTCTCCTCATAAGTATCAGGATAGGTAAGTCGATTCTATGACTAGTACTCTTGACTAGTCATTGACCTGTCTGGCTCAGCTCACAGGCTGCAAACATGGGCGGGTCAGCAAGCAAGTCCATTCCCGTCCGAACTGTGCGCGACGCGGTACCGGGGGAGGAAAGTAGCGTCTGCAGCCTCATGTTTCGATCTACGGATCTGGATGAAAGCGATGAGCCTCAGCCACCGCTTACAGGACATCTGCTCCGCTCAGCACTCGACCGAGTGGCGGATACTTTGAGAGATCAAGGGCACTACATTGAGATAGTGGCAGTCGGTGGTGCCGTGAATACTCTATTGCTCGGGAGTCGAGAGACGACTACGGATGTGGACTTCCTTTACTATTCTGTGCAGGACGACATGACTGTGAAGGATCTGCTTCATGCGGCACAAAGTGTGGCACGGAGTGCTGGAATTCGAGACGAGCAATGGCTGAATAATCATACCGAGAGCTTCATACAGGTGCGGGTAGCGCAGTGGTCACTCTAACTGCGAGTTTCTGACTCGAATGATGCAGAAATCCGTGTTGGGGTCGCTTTATCAAGAATCTGTCACCCAGAACCGGATCGTCTTCGATGCCGGTGGTCTCAAAGTCTATGCGGCGGCATGGCCCTTTGCCTTTGTTCAGAAAGTCATTCGCAATGGGTCAACACAACAGAAGAGTTATGACATAGATGATGCTGTCGCATACCTGAAAGAAATGAAGAATGGTGCGGACTTGTCATTTGGGACGGTGCAGGGCTGGGCGAAGAAATACAAGCTTCCAGCCCCACAGCTGGCGTCCTTCGAAGAGATTATTGGGAAGTACAGACAAGAACTGGATGAATGGCAAAGTTTGTAGCGATTAGCGCTCTGTCAATCTCGTCTGTGGTATCTTAACCTATGTAAAACTATAATGAGGTGCTTTCATTATAATTCCCATCTCGCCGAGGTGGGTGCTGAGACCTGGATCCCCCTCTCTAGCATTGATACGTAAGGGGCGGTCCAGTGGCCGGATGCTTTGCGCCCATATCGGTGGTGTTTCGAGTTTCTTGGGCCGGGAGCGCAGGGCAGCGAAGTCCTCGATATAAGCCGGTGCATCGCGAGGCAAGCCCCTCTCGATCCGCTCGTTGAATGAGTCACATAAGATGCGCGTAAGTGCAGCAAGGAAAGCCGCCCGCTCCGGATCGAAATCGTGTGGGTCTGGAAGCGAAGCAATGGGCCATGGCTGGTGGCAGAAGTATTCAATCTCGTTGCGAAACCGGGTATTGTCGTGTAGGACGGCGAATTCATAGATGCGGTAGAAAGAGGCGGCTGCGGTGTCATAGCCACGAAAACGGAAGAGGCGTGCTAGCAGCGGGAGAGGACGCCGCGAGACCGACCATTGCGTCGAGGTAGCGAGGGGATAGTCAGCTAGCACCCGCTTTCGATTCGGGACAAGCTCTCTGATTGTTGGAGGGAGAGGTTCGGGAGTATTCTGGTAGCGCTCCCAAATCCATCGCAAGATTGTGGCAAGAAACAACATCATCCAGTTGGGTGACGTGGACAACACGTGGAGGCTGTGCGAAATCACGCGGCGGCGTTCGCAGCTTGGCATCATGATCCGACTACCGACGTCGGCTGTCAAGTTCCGCCCAGGTCCGGCCCAGCGCGCCGGGGACGAAGGGGATTCCGTTAACGCTTCAAGCTGTTTCAAGTCAAACCTGCTTCAAGTCAAACCTACCTCTTCCAACTGCGAGCAGGCTGTTTTTCTCGTGCGGAACACGGCCCGCTGCAAGCCCGCTTGATCATCTCACAAGCTATTAATAATTCGAACAGCACGAGAATAAATATAATTGGCGCCAACATTGAATTCGACATTGATCCCACCAACACCGTGACAGCGTCGGACCCGGAATAAACTGTCAGTGTTATCCTCACCCACCATGTTGCCCCGTACCCTCTCCAGCCTGTACAGTCAGCTTTCCCCTTCCCTCCAACCGTGCTTCACTGTTCGTTGAACTTCGCCATGCTAACAGCTTTCACATCGGCGATAAGCCTACTTCAAATCACCCTGGCCGGCTGGGCAATCCTCAGTTTTGGATTCAATACCGAGACGAGTGCGTAACTCTTTCGCAAATAATGATGGAGTCAATTCCGGGCGGCTCAATGAAGTTCCGTTGTCAGGTTCAGCCGGAATACATTCCTTCATTGCGCTCAGCGCAATAGCTGCTCTCTTCTTCGTCTACATCCGTCGTCATGACCGCAAAGTAAACTTCAAAAGGACGCGTACGATCTATGGCGAGATACAGATTATCGTGTTTTTTATGGCATTTTGGCTCGGCGCTGGTGTGTCCTTTTCTGTCCTGAGATCTCTGGGCGAATTTTATTTGAAGTGATGGATATGCATGGTAAATGACAATATTGCCAGGTGTCCTCTCCGTCGCAACCTTCATTATCACACTAGCCGATTCCTCCCCTGCTGCGCAACGCGAATTCAGACTGGACTCATTTGCGCGCTTCCGCTGCGCGATACTCGGAATCAACGCGTGTTTACCGTTTGTGCATTGTCTCATCTGTGCGTCTTTTAGGCAGTCTTATTCAAGTTTATACTCACCGATTTGCCGATGCCCTTTTAGTTCTGTGGATGGCTCGATGCCTCGCGGTTCCCGCGCAAGCTCTGTACGGCGAAGAGATGGTGCCCCTCCCGGCTCCTCCGCCACCGGTCAAGCTTGTTCCCGCTTGGATGCTTGCTTCCGCAGAGGAGGTCGAAGAGTCTGTGCGTTCCGGGAATGCATATACAGCGTTCGCTTCGGATCTGTGAACCATGAGGTGCATTGAAATGAGTCCAGTGTGTTTCCGGTGCATGCGTTGCTCTCGATCTCGTTTGCTACTTTCATGATCATTTGCTTTGAAAAGGCTCGTACCAAATCACTATTGTAATACTATGATTCTGCTCAGAAATTCGGTTCCAACGCCGACATCACTGAGCATACATTCTTAGTTGCGATATCCCGACTTGCCTGGCACGACTCCATACGCCGGCCCACCCTTCCCAAACATCTTACGCAGGTCTTCAGCGAGCGCTTCAGGTTGCTCGTACGCAGGGAAGTGGCCTCCCGCGTCGTGTACTTCGCTATCGAAGACCACGTTGCCCATCATACGGGACCAACTGCGGAGCAAAACGAGTCAGTCGTTGAAAGAGATTAAACGGTATGAATTACTGCGGACATACCTCTTCGGAACAACCACTAGATCTCCAGGAAAGTGCGAAAGGCCGAGGGGAATCTCGGGTGCCGGGCCTTCGCGGAAGGCCTGCATAGGCATGGTCTCGTTGCCCATAACTTCGTAGTAGATGCGAAAGGAGCCGACGGGGCCCTCGCGCGAGAAGTAGAAGATTGAGATCCACGTCAGAACTAACGCGACGTTTGAAATCAGTGACAGCTCAGAAAGAAGAAATAAATAACGAACCCTCGTCGTCTGTCCAGTGATATCTATCCGTCCAAGCGACCAGCTTCTCATAGATCCACGCCAGGAGCCCGACAGGCGAGTCGGTCATAGCATAGGCAAGAGTCTGCGGCTGGGTCGATTGCTGGTGTCGGTATCCCATGCCTTTCTTCATCAGTCCCTCCGTGCGGGCGAGCGCGGCTTGTTGTTCGCGGGTGAGCGTAGTGGGGTCGAAGTCGGCGGGAGGCTCGCCGCTGCGGAGAGTTTGAATGAGTCCGAGAATGGTTTAGCTGAGGGGGTAGCATACAAAACCATGTTGGTGTGCCACGCCTTGCTATGCTTCCCACCGTATAGCTGTGCGATTTTCCGAGTGACCTGAAATGAAATCAATTCGCAGCAATAACTATTGGTCTGGAGACATACCGCCAGGCCCCAGTCTCCGCCTTGGGTAACTGAGCAAAATTATTAAATTGATTGTACCCCGGTAACCGAGATAATAAACGAACCGTATTCATCGTATCCCAAAGCCAGCATCAACTTGTTTCCAACCTATGGTCCAAATCAGATGTAAGATTGTATGAAATCGTTGGTTGGACTCACCTCTGCGTACTGAGCGATATTGAACCCCGGTTTCTTCGCGCCTTCAGAGAAACCGAAGCCGGGAAGACTGAGGACGACGACGTGGAAGCTGGGATGGTCGTCCGACTTGGCAGTCAACAGAGGCACGATCCGGCTGCCCTCAAGAAATATCCCCGGCCCTAGATTTTTCCTTCAGGAACACTTCCCACTTGAAAAATGTACTTAAGGAGAAACTCACATCCGTGCACGAAAAGCAGCGGAATAGCACCCTCGACCTCGCTCTTCTGATGAATATAATGAATATCAAGCGTCCCATGGCCATCGACGGAAACAGGGCGAGTGAATTGGGGAAGTTGGTTCAGTTTAGCTTCATGCTGACGCCAGTCATAGCCATCCATCCACCGCGCTACGAGACGTTTGACGTCAGCGAGTGGGACGCCGTAGTCCCATCCTGAGCCGTCAAGCTCGTTGGGCAGAGTGGCGAGAGCGAGCTTTTGCTGGAGACGGTCGAGGAGTGCTTGGGGGATGGAGATTTTGAAGGGTGTTTCTGCCATTGAGATTTAAATTGTCGAGAGATGGGATTGAGTAGGTGCGAGTGGAGTGAAGCTGGGTTCGTTTGGAATACTAGTCGTCCATTCCCAGCTTAAATACACTAGAACCGGGCCCGTGGTGATCTGTTTGAAGGCCCGATGGCATAAGCATCGAACGTCAGGGGAGAGAGCACTATACATTCCAGGAGTTGTTCTCAAAGGTTCTCCAACATTCGAGCCAGCGAACACGTCGACGAAGATTAACTGCATTCCGTTGTTCGGGCCCGTCTGAGAAATCGAGGATGACTGTCGGGAACAAGAGGTGATGATGTGACCACCGCGTGACTTGACGCGTTGTCGTGGTCATCGTCATTAAGTAATGTTCATCAACAAAAAATGAACGAAAAGAATCGATAGATTTCGTGGTCGGGATTCTATGCTCGCCCGTTTGTAAATTAAATAAAACACACATCGCGAGACTTCAAGGCACATCTCAATTGGGACGAGAGGTATAAAGCGCGCAGGTTACATCTTATCTTGTGCTTCAAATCTATCGAAACTCAAGCAATATCTATCGTTTCCGAGAAATATATCGAGTTTGCACTCAAAATATATCTCGTCTGCTCGATATTGTTTATCCACAGAGTGGCCGCCATCCTGATGATGGTCTCGCACAATGGCCGACTCCCTCCGCTCGCTGAGGGCCGCCGTGCAAGCGACAGTCGGCATAGTCGGGGTCAGGGCGCCAATGATCAAAATTCGATCGGGTTGAAATGTTCGGGTCATTTCAAGTGGAACATACTCTGTGGGAGTCTGTGCTTATTTCGACGTTCCCGCGACGCGTCCCGACTTTCCCCAATTGTCTCCGACGCGTCCGACGTGTCAGCGTCTTGTGGCACCTGCCGCCGGAAGCAAAGTCCGGTCCGATTCAACTGAAATTTACCTGGGCTTTGAACACGAACAAAACCCCGCCGCCGGCAGTCGGCCACACACCGATTGTGGCGCTCATCGTAGTGGGCAGCGACGTCAAGCATTCGGGCATCGTAGCTGACGGCCTGGAGGATGGTATTTAAGTAGATGTTCAATTTGAAACTTTCGAGATATATCTTGTTCGGAATCTCGAGATATTTTCTTTCGATCAAGGATGATGATTGACCGGTGAAGCTACAGAGAGTGCCAGGTGAGATGTGCTGTGTAGCAGTATATATTGTGCTGAATCACTGACCTAGGGAGATATGTGTCCCGAAGTCTCGCGATATGTGTTTTATTTGTTTTACAAACGGGCGAGCATAGGATTCGGGAAAGTGTACTTATTCCTTATATACATGCACCGTGCTAATTCCTTGTAGTAGACTAACTCCCAATATCTTTCAATGCGGTAAGTAGATCTGGCAGTTTGCTGGCAGTTAAACTTCAAGGTCAGCGTTGAAACTGTTGATGCGTTCTCGAAGTGACCCTCAATTGCAGGGAAAAAAATATATACATTGGGAGTAGTTCTATGACATTATTCAATTCAACATAGCATGTCAGGATTCTGAACGAGTAACCAAGTTTCAAAGGGGCCGAATTCCGATGTTGTGTTGTGCCACCTCGAATTCCACAACGGGTCCTAGCGTCCAAACTGTATTAAGCTTGAATATCAGATTGATTGGCTGCCAGTGGGGCCGAGCTGGCTCTAATTTCCCGGGGAGCGAAAACGTTTCTGTTGTCGTGTTAAAAACATCATCTCGAATGGATTCTGTCGTAGCGGGATATGGAATTTACAGAACGATTGGTGAGGTAAATTTAGGAAAAGGCACGTAAGAAAAGGTACGCTGGGTTCCGTTCGTAGATCAAGAATATTCGAAAATTTTATCTGTCGACTGTCGAAAGTGTACCCGGATTCTCCGTACAACAACGTCTGGTACTGAAAGGATCGGTTGCACACATCAGTCTATACTTGGCCTTCGTTTTGATCAGGCCAAGCTGTAGACCATTTGCCTGAAGTTTGCGCAGAGAATTCACCGCTTCGGTCCGCGGGAATTTCGTTTGGTACTTGTCACGGTCGTGCGTATCCAAAAACATTCCGAGAAAGACGATTGGCTGGGTTTCGGCATTGTTGTCAGAGCGCGCCGAGATGAGGCGTGTCGCTGAGGCGAGCGACCAAGAGCGTAGGTGGTCCACAGAAAGAGCTGCCAGATTGGGGAGCACGGGAGTGGATAACACCGAATTGGTGTCACCTAGCAGGTGTTCTATCACAGAGTGGGTGTAATACTCGCTAGCCCTGACCACTGTGAGCTCTGTTAAGGCTCGAAGTCCGGAGAACAAGTCCAGTGCTGGCTCGAGTTCGAATAAAGAAAGGCGGAGGAGTGTACACGATGAACGCGCCAAGAAATCGACTATGTATGTGGTTTGTTCTCGTTCTCTATAGCAATCGAGAGCGAGCTCCCGAAGCCGAGGAGCCCGCATAGATTGCAAATATGAAGGGAGATTGATACGCAATCGTTCAAGGTGAGGGAGGTGGAACATGCCACTACAGCTGGGTATTTGATATGGGTTGGCACTTTGCCAGTCAGGCTCTATGGCGAGGCGGATCCTACAATCTACGAGCGAGCTAGCTCCTTGCATGAACGTTGAAAAATCATCTACTCTCAAACGAGTAGCGCAGTGGGTGAGCGCGGACCAGTCGACACGATGACCTGGGATTGCAGAGGGGGAAAATGTCGAGTTATCCGCGGCGAAATTGAACGCGACACTGAGTATGGCATCGCCATTCGATGGAGTATTGAACTCGAGAGTTAGACATCGCCCATCTTCAAGTTGGGGAGCGACGACCACCCGACGAAGTAAGTGAAGGCGATGTTCAATCTTCTTCAAAAAAACGAGTTTCGGTTTCCCGGACCATGGGCATGACAACGTGTCCCATCGTTCACAAACGTCGCAAAGAGCGTCCAGCGACTTTGTGATCTTGTTGAGGCTACCGTCGATTGTGACCTCCAGTGGCATGTTCCCGGCTCGACGTAACTGTTCCATCGTGCGCCCCAACGCCTGCGGGGAATCATCCGGCTCGATAAAATATTCCTCGAAATTATAATGACCCGTTGTCTCGAAGCCAAAAGCAACCCAGAGAGCGGGAAGTCCAATCGCAGTGGCACGCCAGCGTTTACTGACCAGGGCCAAAGCCCACGGCGCCTTTGGCAGCTCCATAATTGCGAGGCGCGGTCGCGTCATCAAGAAGATGCGGCTCCAGATCTCTGTCGGTATGTTTCTAACCACGGATACAACACCTCGGTGAGAACGGATTCCCTTCAGAATGTACCTGCGCTCTTCATTCAAAGCCGCGATCTGCGAGTCGATCGATTGGAGACGGCGTGAAGCGCGTTCGAGATATTGCATTATCGGAGGTATTTGGGCACCCTGTGGCGGATGGTTGTGAGTGAAGAGGTCATCTCTAGGGTCTAGAGGAGGGACGATATAGGTATCCTGATCCATTTGTTGAGGATTGAGCGAAGCAGGCAGTCAAAGCAAGGTCAAAGGGGAAGAGGCGTGGGCCGCGTGGCCCAGTGCGTCACAGTGACGTGGGATCCCATGTTGCCTATGTATGGCTGTAATAGTGTAACATTATTATTTGTTGCACCGCTACAGGGATTTTGGCACCCAAATACGCACCTAATGGAGGTTTTCCACAATTTGTGCACAGGTCGGCAAAAAATTACACAACCTGTATTCCAGAGGGGGAAAATACACTGCTGCACATAGTTCGTCGGAAAATACACAGGTCTTTTGGATACCAGGATCTTGGCCCGTCAACGGTCATCAATTGACATCTGATCCAAAATCATAGAGAGAGGGTTCCCCTGTTTTACGCCTGTATATCAAGCCCCGTGCGTTCATGGTTTGGGAATCTAACCTTTAGAATGTGTTTAAAGTGGCTGGAGCTGGCTGACTTCCTTCAGTGGCTCCATCGGTTACATTGTTTGAACTGCTATATTTCTTGAAAGCCTCGTTTGGTTTAATATTTTTGGAAAAATAAACACTAAATGAAGGCAGGAAGAATAACATATAGCGTCTTTCCCAAATACTGAATACTGTTCTGCAGAGCACGAGGCAGCTTGCCGTCTCAGGTGAGCTCAAAAGGTTGGCCGATGTTTATGCCGATCCGTTCTTGATCAGTTGATCGCCAGCTCGGGCTTGGCTGCCGATGGCTCAAAAAATTCTGTACCTGTGCATTTTTTCTTTTTGAAGACATGGACCTGTGTATTTTTTGGAGGGGGTGCATTTTTTTTGAGTATTCAGGGTGTGTCTATTTGCTGAATAATGTTACAGTATTACCCCCATACCTATGGTTTCGAAGACTAGAAAATCACATTTATATATGCTCACCAATAATATCTGAGAAATTCGTTTCAAATCGTCCAATTTTGATGCGTAGTTCAAGCCCACAATCTTTATATTCGACTCGCAGTGATCATGACAGATTGAATAAGTACCGACAGACTAAACAGTGGAAGTTCAGGACACTGTTACAAGCAACTTGAAGCAAGGAGGCACACTACAAGGCCGACACTAGAACCCAACCGCCTCCCAGCTTTGAGGACTATAATTCAGGCCAATCCGCTTCAAAGGCTGCATACTCAAACTGCAACTGCTCAGTCGAAAGCGTCCCGAGATTCTCCGTACAACAGCGTCTCATGCTGAACGGATCCGTCGCCTTCATCAGTTCGAATTTTTTCCGGCCTTTGACGAAACCAAGCTGAAGACCAGCAGATTGTAAAGCGAGGAGGGAATCGACTGCTGCTGTGCGCCGAAATTTCGTTTCGGTTTTGCTTCTATGGATATCTAGAAACATTCCACAGAAGCGCAATTGCTGATATTCTCTCGCATCGCGGAAACGCGTCGATAGAAGCTCCACGACGGAGGGAAGGAACTTGGACAGCACTGCACGAATCGACAGAGCCTCGAGATGCGGCAGAATCGGAAGGCCATTCGTTCCTTCAGAGCCTTTGAGCAGATGTTGAACCAGCGGGTCGATGGACGGCGAGTGATTGTCGATTATGGTGAGCTCTGTCAATGCCGGAACTGCCTGGAATATGGTGTAATCGGTGCTGATTTCGAAGAGGGAGAGTCGAAGAAGGGTGCATGCTGAGCGAGTGATGAAATTGACAACGTCCTCGGTAAGCCCGTGTAGACTCCATTGCTGTTGAGAGTCAATGGAGAGCTCTTGCAGGCCTGGTGCGCTGATATACTGTAAACAGCAAGCACTGAGCGACAAGCTAAGGCTTCGAAGGAATGGGAGGTGCACTATTTCTGCCGGTCCAGTCAAGGCTGCCTCTTTCTGATGCTCGAAAGTCAGTCTACAATCTGTGAGATGACATGCTCGAAGCATGAACTCGGCAAAATTTCGAAGCGTGATTGGCCCGGCGTAGTGAGTGAGTCTGTCCCACTGAACGTCACTGGACGCCAAAGGCCTCAGGGCGAAACCGACGTCCATGGCATCGTACGCCATAGGGAGCGCAGCCCCACTGGATCGGGGCGGGACGCTGAATTCGAATGTTACAGGGTATTTGACTGCATCGTGCGTGGTGAACTTGAGAGAGGGTGAAACGCACAAACGGCGAAGCGCGCAAAGTCGGTGTCGACTGTTCTTCAGCCAAGGAGGGGTACCTCGAAAAGACACTGTTTCCCATCGTTCCATGACGCCCCGAAGCACCTTGAATGGCTCGCTATCCTGTGTGAAAGCCCCCTCGAGCACCACTTCCAGCGCTTCATTACCAGCGCGACGCAATTGCTCCATCGTGCGTTCGAGCGCCAGTGGGGAGTCATCCGGATAGATAGCATGCCCTTCCATATCGAAGTACCAGGTAGTGTCGAAACCGAAAGCCGACCATAGCGCAGGGAGGCCGATAGCTATTTCCCGCCAGCGTTTACAAACGAGTGCCAGAGCCCACGGCGCTTTTGGGAGCTCCATAATGGCTCGACGCGGTCGCGTCATCAAGAAGATCCGACACCAAAGTTCTGTCGGAAAACGGCGAATGACAGACACTACCCCAGCGTGCGCATGAACATTTCTCGAAAGCTCATCCCGCTCCTTCGCAAGGGCTAGAATTTGGGACTCGATTGAATGGATACGGTGTCTGGCGCGTGCGAGATAGTCCGCAATTTCGGGGATTCGGTCGCCCTCTGGCGGATTGTTATGCGTGAAGAGATCGTCTGTTGCTGCTAGAGGAGGGAGGATACCGGTTTCACTCGCGTCCATGCTGGAACTTGCAGAAGGTGGAGGGAGCCTGGAGGTGAGGTGTAATCTGATCTGAGTCACCCCAAAACAACGCCGCGGCCAAATAATAAAAAACACATCTCATTAGATCGGAAGATTTTAACAGTTTTGCAGATAATAGAAAGAAAGAAGGAAACATAGCTCACTGGTTCATGCGCGACTTTTGAATTTCGGCGTACAATGCACAACGCGTCCTGAATCAGATAAAGTATGAAGTATTATTTCTTTCGCGAGCAGGTACAAATTTTCAAAGTATTAATCGAGTGTGGTGTGATTGTTGGATATCCATCCCTCGAACGTAATCAGTGCAAGTACTTGGTGGTGTATTTCACGGAAATGGGGTCGGAACCGGGGGTGCACCGAAAAGAAATCGTCAAATTAGTTTCGGGATCGAAAGAAGGATGAAGAAAGACGCGGCAGAGAAAGGAACTCAATGACGAAAGCGGCTGTTCACCGAACAGGTAGGCTTAGGCTGCGAGAGCTGTAGAATATGGTATACTCTCCGCGAGAACTACTTACCTTCAAAATCCTAAAGAAAATCCAAGACCTTCTGCACAGAATAAAAGGAAGTTCATCATCCGAGTCACTGGATTGATTCCGACAATGTATTATCCTTGACAACTCCGAACCTTTCCAACTCGCTCATGTCGGGAACCATCCAGGCAGGAACAAGCTTGACCGGCGGCGGCGGGAGAGGTACCATCTCTTCGCCGTACGTTTTTCGCGCAGAAACCATGATAACCTTCATCGTCCACACCACTAATGAGCGCATCGTCAGTCCGTTCGAACATGAAAGGGAATAAAAAACGAGTATGCGTACAAATGAGACAGGTGACCCAAGGAAGCAAGATACTCAGTCGATTTCGAGAAAGAAGCACGGGATGTGTGGGAGACGGTCACTCATGCATTCGTTGCCTGTGTGAGAGGAGTATACAAACAAGAAACCACCCGCGGAAATGGCTGTGCGTACAGTTGTAAGAATCAGCAAAGTTTTTGACTCGCAATGGAACGAACCAAGCATCAGCGTAGCCAGCGTCCCAACAAAAGGAACTGCGTCTCTTCGTAGATCCGCATGTTGTTATATTTCGCTCGGCGACGAAGAAGTGCTCTAAAATGTCATTCAGCTTCAGACACAATCAACCGATCTCTGTCAAAGAAAAGCGTACACCACAAAAGTCACCATGTATAAGAGGATCGGAACCTGCACCGGGGCTGGGAGTGAAAAGTTGAGAACATCAGCATCAAACCTAGAGAGCGAACAACACACATACATACCCATCTCGCGGAATCCGAAATAGACAGTCGCCCAGGCCGCTAGGCCAATTTGGAGGACGCTTATCCCCAGCGTCAATTCTAGAGTAAATTGAATTGAAGCAGAGTCAACAAGGAACAGGAACAGGAAGGGATGAAATTTGGAACTCCCTGATACCCACTGTACAATCTGGAGAGTCTGCGGAGCACCATGGTGGGAGACGACAAGTAGGCAGGGACAGTGGGCTGTGTCGTACGCGGTGGCACGATGTCGCCGACTCTTGGGAAAAAATCGTCGATGCCGGCGCGCGGGATGAGTATCCATGGGTAGACAGATCTGGATTCTGGATACATTGCGCCGTATAAATCAGAACATGAGAACTCTATTACTTAGGAGCTAATGCAGAAAGTTCTTATGTGAAGATACACCTCGATCTTTAGCGGTTACTAGTTAGAGAGGAGAGCAGGGGAGAGGAGCAGCCCTACGAGGCTCTCCGGCGCGCCGAGTCGGCGGTATTCGAGTATGTAGAGGGTTGGCAGCCGACTGCAAGCTTGAGTGGATAGGGTTTGGGCCGCGTCGGCGTCGGAGGTGAGCTTGCTTTTGTGGGTAGGATGTGGTGGTTAGGGTCGAGTGTGGCCGGACCATCTTTTCGGGCATTCAAAACAACGGCGGGATAATCGATGCCGGTTAGATGGCGGCGCTGTCGAGGGAGTTGACGATGGCGGCGGCGGGGCGGCGTTGGAAGAATTGAATTAGGGATGGAGTTATGGAGAAGTGAATGAGGTGCGTGACGGGTGTCGGCGTGAGCGGCGTCAATCGCACGGCGAACTTGAAGCTGAACGTAGGTGCAGCGATGGCACCAAGGTGTCATTTGAAGACAAGGAGGTCGGCCTGGATTGCGACTCGTGGTGGGAAACAGACCGTATAAAGAGGGTAGGTGGCTTCGTTGCCATCGACGTCGGTATTGGCGGAGGAGTCGCGAGCTCGTAGCCGTCAGAATAGCGGCGGGATGGTGAATTTGAGGACAGGTGACGGGTGATTCCGAGGGTGTCGAGCGTGTGGAGGACGGAGATGACGAGGCGAGGGTAGAGTCGGCTTAGGAGGGGAATCAGCGACTCGGCGGAGGTGGGCATTGGTGGCGGCGAGGCGAGGTGGCCATGCGTTTCGAGGGATGTGCGTGGACACAGTGTGGACGAGCTGCGGAGACAAGGAGAAGCGAGAGTCGATCGTGGGACTTCGGCACAGCCACCCGTCTCGGTCAGCTCACCTCACAAGTGATCCACGCGAAGCATTGTACATACTCGTCAAAATCTCAAAGATAGCCAAGTGCCCGTAAGTCACTCAAAATAGCCAAGTGCCCGTAAGTTACTACGGTACGTACGGTGCAGAGCCCTATAGTATGAATCTACTATGATCTGTAGCTCTGACTCACTAATAATATGGAGCCGTGAAACTCTCGACAGCAGCTAAGTACCCGACCAGGGCCGACCTATGTACGCAGCCTGGCCACTTGTGAACGGTACGCAAGCTGACTCGGAGTCGGACTCCCGATGCGCGCGCAGTATCCAAGGGCGACTCGCAGTCTTGACCCGCGGTCTCCGACGTCGCCGGATGATTGTGCTCAAAGACGCTGGCGGCGAACTGCTACGGTGACCGTCCATCATCGAGTCTTCAAAACAACTTCAGAAATTTGAGGAGTCTATAGTGAGTTGTTATAGCTCCGAAGATCTTGCGAAACGACAAGGCTGAGAGGGATGTGAATCTATGTACCGGCGTGCAGAACAGGAGATTTCTCTGAGTCCCAGCATAAGTTCTGGCAGAATATTCCAGCACCTGCATACACTAGTATAAGTTCAACAGAAAATGTTCCTTTGCAGATAGAGATACAGTTACATATCTAATCCCTCCCCATGTACATCTGAGATCCACCTTTCCATGTACAGCTGCAGAGCGGAAACAAACGGGACTTCTTGAGACTTCTTGTATCCAAGGCCGCAATTTCGAAATTCGGGTGAACAAGATAAATTGTGCTTGAGGGCTGGTTAATCAATGCCAACTTGAGGTTCGTGGAAATTATTTTGCGGCCAGTGTACTCAAAAACCATATTCCTGTGTGCAAGGACGCGACCATTGTCGTTGAGTAGTTCACTATGTACTTTGTTATGTTCGGCTTTGAACCTATGACGCAAATATGCTGTTACTTAAGTTCTTCTTTGTAGCAAAGCATCATACAGATTTTGACCAATAACAGGAACAGTAAGCAAAGTGTCGCCAGCAAGTCGCCAGTCCGATTAAAATTAGAGGTTAATTTAGAGGATTTTGTGGAGAGAAAGCCGACCTGAAACCACTGTTTTTTTTTTTTCGCTGAATTCAGTACAGAGGTCTATCTAAACGTTACTTGATTGTTTTAGGGCCCTACAGATATTCTAGTGAGGGGAATATCATGCAGAGCAAACAGGTAAAGGTTCATAATATCACGTGAGCGCGTCAGACTTCTCCGCAAGCATTGCAATCCCCTCACACCGTGGGAACGCGTAACAAAGGCCGCCCATATATATATTTGGTTTGTGGTCGAGATTGTTGAAACACAACATTGAGATTCTTAATCCCACACTGGCTCGCTCCTAAAAAAAATCCAAACTGTACTGCATGCGCAATCCCGCCCCCTCCGATAACTTAAACTATGCCGACGGCCCGACTCGCCGCCCGAGGTTGCTTACGATCCCCATTAGATTGGGCTGGTCTTGAGTCCGATTCGGAAGTAATCTCAAGTGCTGGTGGGATCAATCCAGTACCTATTTGACGCCTCAGTCGAGTATTTAAGCACGACGCGAAGCGAATGGTTATCCAGCGACCCCCAATGACCAGTCTCAGCACTCCGAAATTCAACGAAAAAGGAATGACAGTGAGTGACGGGTGGACATCGTTCGCTGGGTTTATATTCATGACAATTCACAGGAAACTTTGCCAATCTCTCGTCGTTAGTGTTGCCGCGGCTCGGCTTCGGCTAGCTCGGCTCGGCTTTTGATGGCTCTAGAGCCATCACCGCAAAAAGCCGAGCTGAGCTATTTTTGACGGCTGGCTTACGTGGCTTGCGGCTCATCCACGGCTCAGCAACGGCTCAGCAAGCTTTTCACAAAGCTGTGATTTAAGCAATGTATATGGACTGCACAACATAGGAATAGCATACAGACACCATTTCTAGTCTTCTGAGAATACTCACAGGCTATCTTGACGCTGTCGACACCTGCGAACCACGTTGCCTGCTAAATCTTTATTAAATTTATTTTTAAACACATTTTCTCATGGTGACGAAAGCGCTACAAATGACAGCCCAGAGTGAAGTCTGGAGGTGTAGGGCATTGGGGGATAGTAGATGTGTATTTAAACAGCATTTGTATCTATTGGGCAACGCGATCGCAGACTCAACAAAATTGTGCTGCGGCTGAGCCGGGCTCAAGCCGGCTTGAGCCTGAGCCGAGCCACGTGGAGCCGCCCTGACAACGGCTGGCTCAGCTCGGCTTAAAATAGCTCAGCTCAATCGGCTAGCCGGAGCCGAGCCGAGCCGCGGCAACACTACTCGTCGTCCATCCGCAGAGACGTGGTCGCCCTACGACATCGAGCAAGTTTCTGGCATGCCTCCAGAGGAGGAACGAACAGAGTTCCGTCGTCTATACCAAGACTCGGACACACTGAACGCGAGGGAAACGCCGGCAATGTATGAACGAGACTTCGAAAGCTTTCAACGCACCTCGAGATTCAATCCCGCGAGCGCCGACACTGTCGACCCGCTTTCCGCTTGGAATACAGCGGGGTCTACCGACCAAAACTCCGCCAACATCGGATACTACAAAGACGAACATACCGTGGAGGATGTTTCGAGCGCATCAGTCGATCACCCCGACTTTGAAACACGGTGCGTGTGGGCATTTCTTGCGCGAAATTTATTCCTGACCAGTGAACTAGGAGCCAGCCATCATTTGTCTTCCCATCAGAATATTTCGGCGCCGGGAACGACCTGTTCTCCGCCGTGTACCACACAAATGCCCCTGGAGACCTTTTGAGCGGAGGTCGGCTTCACGGAGTGAACCTTGGTAGCCCTTGGGATCCCGCCGTGGTCAATGGAGCAGTTGATGTGCCACCAAATACAGCGGCGAACGAATTCAACCACTCATTTGAGAGCAATTCTGTTTTCGTCGCGCACCATGCCACCTATTCAAATCCCAATGGCGAGAAGATTTGCATGCGGTTCATGCAGATGCTCTCGGAAGAGAATATCGATCTCGAAATATTTTTGACGACCATGCTTGCTCATGGATATGTCAAACTGTCTTGTATCCGAGCTAACGGGAGCTTCACCGCCCACCGCCGCCGCCGTGGTACATCCCGCCCCAATCGTCAGTGCTCCAACTGTGGAAAGAAGAACACGCCACAATGGCGGCGTCATCCAAAAAGCAACGATTACCTCTGCAATTCTTGTGGTCAGAGGGCGTACAGAGCACAACGATTGAACGTGATCTGATTA
Source organism: Favolaschia claudopus (assembly GCA_037176885.1). Classification (NCBI taxonomy): domain Eukaryota; kingdom Fungi; phylum Basidiomycota; class Agaricomycetes; order Agaricales; family Mycenaceae; genus Favolaschia; species Favolaschia claudopus. The sequence goes on from JAWWNJ010000082.1 coordinate 797,778, forward strand.
AAGGATGAGGACCTTTGCATTCTATTGTCTGTTTATAAAGGATATAAAGGACTATATTTAATGTAACTTATGTCAGATACATAATCGTTAAATTGTTATAATGAACACATACGAGTACTGAGTCTCGTGGCGGACCAACTTTTGCCGAACTTGTTGGTGCTGTTTGATCAACTACAAAAATATGGTCATGTTGTTGAACCGCCGGCCAAGCAGATGAGATGCATTTATCTATGTTCGGAATTGTGAATACCCCCACACACACGGACGAGGATACAGTTCACTTGCCGGAAAAATCGAATTTACCTGACATACCTTGGAACCAATTACTGGACATTATAAACAGCGGGTTGCATTGAGGTCGGCTTCGGTGGCTGAAGCGCAGGTAGAAGACTCGCAAAGATCATGATGAGCGATAGGCTGATAGCAGAGGAGGATAGCAGTAGGCAGGAGGGGCGGGAGGAGGGTCGCGTGGATGTACTGGCGTAGTTGGGGCTTGAGCGAGGCCGGCTTTAGAGCTGAGAGTAGGTATGGTGTCGGCGGGCGCGAAAGAGGGCGAAGAGAGTGGGAGCGACAGAGGCGCTGAGCAAGCGCAGAGCGAGGTGGCGTTGACGGCAAGTTGACTGAGAGATGAGCGCCAAGCTCCTTTAAGTCACCGAGCCGGTGATCCGGCGGCAGTGCCCTTGCGCGCCTATTTCCTTTCTTTTCACTCTTTCTCTTCCTGACCACCACCATCGTCGTGCGTGGTCCAGGGTCCATGTCCTTCCTCAACCGCCTCTTCACCACACCCCCTCCTCCCCACCCCCAGCTCCATCCTCACGCCCCTGGCCACATCGCCTCCTCCCTCGGTCTCGGCCCCTTCCGCGATGCCTTCACCTTTTTGTCCTCCTCCTACGTCGGCTCGAGCTTGAAGCTCTTTGTTCTTGGGCTCATCGTTGAGACGGGGAGACGTTTGTTCAGATGGTTGATCGAGCGGTTTTCGATCAGTGCGTTCTTTGTCTTTTTTTCACCCGACGATACATTGACGCGGTGTGAAGAATATTGTACCACTATCCGGTTTATTCAAGGGGATCCAGCGTATGAATGGATTGTGCTGTTTCTGGTGAGCGTTTTCCACGTTGTTCCTACCAACCTCGGTGTCCTTTCAAGTCGTGTGCGCGCTGTGTCGGTTCCGTCTCATGACTCGGAATCGAGGGACTATGTTTAGAAGCTGTGTAATTGCTCGCGGGACGTAGGCGCTCGGTTCCCACTGCAGCCGCTTGTCACTAGTGGCGATTCGAGTTGAGAACATGGGGGCAGCCGGAAGACGCGCTGCTTTGCCCGTTGGGCAGGCGGAGCTGAAGGGGAAGAGAGAAAAGAAGCGAGGAATAAACAAGCGCGTATACGCTTCGTGGCGGCCTCGTCCTTCCGCGTGGTCTTTGCAGCAGCGGAGTGAAGGCGGGTGTGTAGTTGCGGAAATGACGCGTTTCGGCGCGGGAGAACGAAGCTGCGGAGCGGGTTAGCAGGAGGAGAGGCGCGGTTGAGCCGGCAGTGAGAATCGTAGGAGCTCGGCGAAGTGACGAGTAAGGCGGAGAAGGTCCTGGGGGACGAGCGAGACGTGTGAGGCGCGGGTGACCCCTTTCGGCGCTCAACAAGAATTAATTTCGCTTTTGCGTCTTAAACTAAACACCAACACTAACCCCTCCTTAGAACCAAGAAAAAGTCTACCGCCGCTCCCGCGAATTCACCGTCTCCGCCGCCAACTCTCAACGCAAATGGAGCGTCGCCGTCCCCTCTCCCTCCCCATTCCCGTTCCTTGCCCCTGGCCCATCTCCGTCTCCTTCCACCCCCGCGAAACAAAACTCGTCGAAACAAAACGCGGAATTCGTCCCCCTTTACACCCAACCACAGCTCTTCCGCTGGCGCGGGTACTGGGTCGAGATCAAGCGCAATGGTGCGGGCGGCGGAGCGGGAGCTGGGGACAGCGGGGGGTATGGGTATGCACCGGGTGGGGCTGGGAGGTATGGATATGGCGGTGTTGGGGGGAGTATCAGTATTACGTGCGTGTTGTTTTTGCTTCTCTTCTCGTTTTCCTTTCCTTGTCTTTCTTTTTTCGGCGCCTTTTTGTAGATTTTTGAGCTGATTTAATTTATAGGGTATACACCCTCGACATGACCGTCCTCTCCGACCTCGTCGAAGACGCACGGCAACGCTACCTCGAAGTCAACCGGCCTAACGTCGTCATCCATCTCACCGATTCCGTGCGTCTCTCTCTCTTCTTTCTCTTTTATTCATACCACGCATATCGACCAACACTAACACCCAACGAAGCCCCAATTCGGCCCTCACCAAACCTGGGCTTCGGTCAAACATAAAATCCGGCGTCCGTTGAGGCGCGCTCTCTTTGTTTTTAAATATCGAATCGAACTAATGTTGAATAATCTCTCTCACACAGCTCGATCATCCTCCCCGAAGGCGTCGTCGATGCCCTGGTGAAGACGCGCAAGAGTTCTTATCGACGGAAAACTGGTACAACGAAGCGGGGATCCCGCATCGGAGGGGGTATCTGTTGTATGGGCCGCCGGGGACCGGGAAGAGTGGGTCCTTTTTCTTTTATTTATTTATCTATTCAAACCTCGAACTCGCAGCATCGACGATCTACGCATTAGCAGGCGCACTCAACCTCGAGATCTATTCCCTTTCGCTGGCTTCTAATTTGTACGTCTCCCCGCCTCCCTTCCTTCCTTTCCTTTTCTTACGAAAACCAACACTAATCATCAACAAACCAACAGCGTAGACGACTCCTACCTCCAACGCGCCGCCTCCGCCATCCCCAAACACGGGCTCTTTCTCATCGAGGACATCGACTGTGCCTTTCCCTCGCGCGAGGACGAGGACGAGGAGTTCGACAACCAGGAGACCATGATGAATTCTGGGATGCATCCGGCTGCGAGGCGAAGGGGAAGGGGCGGGGGCCCGGGGATAAGGAGCCGGAGTTTGGTTACGTTGAGTGGGCTGTTGAATGTGATTGATGGGATAGGGAGTGAGGAGGGGAAGTTGTTCTTCGCTACGGTGGGTGGTTGTTTTTCTTGTTTTGCTTCGTTTTCGATTTTTGTCGATTTGGCTTCCTTCCTCATCGGCCTTCCTCTAATTCCTTTTTTCGTACTTACTTCCTTCTTCTTCCATTTTATCGCTTTTCGACTGTTGCGTTTCATTGGGAAGGCACTGATTTCAATTGCTTCTTTGTTTTCCAGACGAACCATATCGATAGACTGGATGCGGCGCTGCTTCGGCCTGGACGAATCGATCATAAAGTGCAGTACGGGCTTGCGACCGAGGCGCAGGCGCATGCGCTGTTCATGCGGTTCTTCCCAGCGTGGAGGTTTTCGGACGCTGAGCTCGCTGTTGCTGCTGAAAAATTCAACGCAGCTCAAAACCAGATTCGTACTCGCAACTCGACATCTAGTGACGAAAAACCCACCTCCACAATCGAGAGCTCGTCTTCGGAAACCCGCGATGCAAAACCATCACCAACCCTCACCTCCCTCGCGCAAACCTTCTCCACCACCGTCCCCGCAGGCGAATTCAGCACGGCCGAACTGCAGGGCTACCTCCAGGGGTACAAATTGCGGCCGCACCAGGCGGCGACGGGCGTTTCGGCGTGGGCGGCGACTGTGAGGAAGGAGCGGGAGGAGAGGGTAAGGAGGGAGGCGGAGCGGAGGGCGAAGTTGGTGGAGAGGAGGAAGGCGATGATGGGGCAGGGGGTTGTTGTTAATGTTAACGGGCAGGGGGGTTGGGCAGGGGATGGGGATGGGTGGGATGCCTGGAGTTGGGGCGGGGATGCCTGGGATGCCGGGGGCGGGGATGCCTGGAACGCCCGGGGCGGGGATGCCCATGCCCATGCCTATGCCTATGTCGGGTTTCCCGACGTCTTCGATGGGCGCACCGACAACGCCGGGGGCGGGGATGCCTATGCGTATGCCCATGTCGGCGTTCCCGATGCCCCCGATGGGCTTCCCGATGCCGTCGGCAGCACAGTAATATCTCCTGCCGCTGCACCGTCTCCTCCGAACGGACAAGCTGCACCTCCAACCGGAATGCCCCCAACATCGCAAACTGTCGTGGTAGTGCCTACGGCTGAGACGATCGTTTCGGGCGCGCCGGCTATGGTCAACGGTGGTGATGCAAATCACGAGGGTTGGGAGAATATTGTGTCGGTGGGCATGGTCAATGGCGCGCCGCACAAGGGAAAGGAGAAGCTGGAGGAGAACGGTGGCAGAGCAGGGGAGGCGGCGGCGTCGTGATTGAATGCATAATTAATCGTCAGTTATGATGTTGGGTCGGAGGGTGGTTGTAGAAGAAGGGAAGAAGAGCAGATCAGTAAAGAACGTGTAGTAGAACCAAAAAGAGAAGTACTTGAGCAAGAGATTTCTTGCGACCGTAGTGTGATATTATCGTGAATGTACTGACGTTGACCGCATTTGAACGAAGCTGGTCCTATTAATATCTGCAGCTCATAATAAGCAAAATTTCAGAATTTCCGACTACTCAATGTTGGATCTTTTCTTTGCAATTCGACATATCGAAAATGCTACTAGTAAATGACGTCGTTCAACTGTGTGGCCAATTACGCCCAAGGGAGGCTTACGAGGCTAGGCTTGTTCAAGAAAACGGAGACTCTAGAGTAAAGTGAAGTTGCGAATTCAGGCACTCGACGAGAGCAACAGCTTCCTCCACATACTCTCTCACTAGGTCGCACCCATTTGAATTAAGGGTGTGTATCGTCGGAAATCCTCTCACAACGTTACATGAAGTAATAACAGCTTCAAAGAGGTAATGTTGAAGCTCATATATAAGTAGCTGTCAGTACCTCGCCGTCAACTCAAGATTCGGCCTCCTAGACCACTCGTTACTTTTTTGAACCAAAATGAAAGCGTTTTTCAACTTGAACATGCCGATTGGGTGCCGAGCATAGCCGGCATCCACCGAATCATCCGAATGTAAGGGTCTTACGGCAGACATCACGGCTTTCTTTCGCACCACAATGTTCTCCGCGAGATGTAGCTCACCAGTACGTACGGTGCCTGAGGCCATGTTGCATTTTCTGATACGGCGCTCAGCAACTTGCTCTAGTAGGCTCTAGTGTGCAAGCTCTCATTTTGGTTCGCCATTCCAACGTTATCAGATAGCGGCTGCCTCAGGAACTTTTCTGAATTTCTAGTTCTTCGATTCCTTCGGTTGAATCAAACCCGTTTCGAATCTTCCTTGTGATTCTCGTACAATCGCTGATTTTGGCTTAGATAAGTAGAAAGCCTAGAACTCGAGTTCTTGGACAGTATCAATCCCTGCACCAGTACTCTCTTCTCCTCAGTCTTATCCAAGGAATACGGAAAGTAGAGCAATTTTTCCGCCTGTTCTCGCGCGGTTTTCGGGACACTTCAACCGCTGCCCAGCGGCATCCCATTGAATTTCTCCATTCCCCACGACTCAATTAGAACAGTCAAGCACAACCGAGAGAAGCAGCGCTGAAACATTTGAAGATGATCGGACTCTGTCAAAGGAGCTTCGGGTGCTTTGAGACGTGCGGGGACTCCCGCTCTCTTCCCTTCCGTCGGTTTTCTAACCGGCAGGATCGCTCCCATGACAATCTACATTTGCGCGGGTGTTGATCTGCGCAGATCTCAGTGTGCGTGTAGGCGGACCAGAGCGGGCCACCCTTCCTCGCGATGGGAAAAAGGCCACTCACCTCTCCACCAAAGGCGCTTCAGAAACAAATTAGGACCTGTTAAATTTATACAACACCTACATTCGGCGACGAAACGTTATAGTTTGTCGGTACCGAGCTCCGTGTTCTCCATCACTTACGGAAATTTCAGATTTCAAACGTACATTACGCGACCGCCCTCGTTGTTTCCAAGGAAACGGCTGATCCAGTTCAATATTCCGTTCATCAGAACGTTCATGCAATTGGTTATTTATACATAACCTACCGCAACGAAATTCACCTCACTCACTCTCCCTTATCCATTCCTTCAACGCTTTCACCGAAAAAAGTTCCGTGCTTCACTTTAGCTCTTGAACATGCTTTCCTTCCAGCTACTCGGCGCTCTTTCTTCGGCTGCCCTCCTTGTTTCGGGGTCTCCCCTTTTCCCTCGTACATGCCCGACCACCGGCGCCACCATGGACCTTCCCGCTGACCAGACGAAACTGGTCAACCCCAACGCTGCCCCCAAGTTCATTTTGCTCGGCGCTGGTGTCCAGAACTACTCTTGCAGTGCCGCTACCTCGACCTACGCGTGAGTCTCGTTTGTTTTCAAACGGCTGGACGCTGAACGAAAGCCTTCAGCTCTATCGGCGCTGTCGCGTCCCTCTTCGATATCTCATGCCAGCAAAGGTCTCCGGCGTTTGCTAACATCCAGGACGCCGCCTTCGATATCTTGGAGGCTGCTCCCGCTGACGCGAGCGTCGACGCCATCGGCCGCCAGGTCGGTGCGCCGGAATTGATGGGTGTACGTCCGAGCGATTTTCATTTACTTGCTTCCTCTCATGCTCACATTGTATTGCACTAGTACCACTACTTCGTCAGCTTCGGTACCGGCATCTCCCCCAAATGGGATTTCACCTCTACCGGCTCCCACAAGGGTGACGCCTCCGCATATGTTATCGGTGCCAAGGACGGCAACATCTCTTCCCCCAACGACCCCAAGACCGACGTCGACTGGCTCGTTCTCCACGGCGTTGAGGGATCGCTCGCCGCTCAGATGTTCCGTGTCGACACTGTCGGTGGACAGCCCCCGTCGTCGGTGAGTTCCTTTCTTTCCCGTGTTTTCTTCATCCTTCTTTTGATCTCAAAATTAATTTGACGATTTTTTTGCAGTGCACCCCCGGTTCCGACCCCATTTCCGTAAAATACACCGCCAAGTACTACTTGTACTGATTGCGTGCGAAGAATGGATATCTAACACCCACACCACACTCGTTTCAAAGTAGAAACTGTACCTGTTCGCGAACAAAATAATACTTCATACTTTACCGGATTCAAACTGCGTTGCGCATTGTACGCCGAAATTCAAAGTCGCGCATCAACGTTGAACCTGTGAGCCATTTTTCCTTCTTTCTTTCTATTATCTGCAAAACTGTTGAAATCTTCTGATCTAATGAGATGTGTTTTTTATGTATTTGGCCGCGGCGTTGTTTTGGGGTGACTCAGATCAGATTACACCTCACCTCCAGGCTCCCTCCACCTTCTGCACGTTCCAGCATGGACGCGAGTGAAAGCGGTATCCTCCCTCCTCTAGCAGGCACAGACGATCTCTTCACGCATAACAACCCGCCAGAAGACAATCGAATCCCCGAAATAGCGGAGTATCTCGCACGCGCCAGACACCGTATCCATTCAATCGAGTCCCAAATTTCAGCCCTTACGAAGGAGCGGGATGAGCTTCTGGAAGCTGTTCATGCGCACGCCGGGGTAGCTTCAGTCATTCGCCGTTTTCCGACAGAACTTTGGAGTCGCATCTTCATGATGACGCGACCGCGTCGAGCTGTTTTGGAGCTTCCAAAAGCGCCGTGGGCTCTAGCACTCGTTTGCAAACGCTGGCGAGAAATAGCTATTGGCATCCCTGCGCTATGGTCGGCTTTCGGTTTTGATACTGCCTGGTACTTCGATATGGAAGGGTATGCTACTCATCCGGATAACTCCCCGCTGGCGCTCGAACGCACGATGGAGCAACTGCGTCGCGCTGGTGATGAACCGCTAGAAGTGGTGCTGGAGGGGACTTTCAAAGAGGACAGCGAGCCATTCATGGCACTTCGGCAGCTAATCGAACGATGGGAAACAGTGTCTTTTCGAGGCACCCCCTCTTGGCTCAAGGACAGTCGACACCGACTTTCCGCCCTCCGTCGAGTGTTCGCTATGCCCTCTCTGCGGGCCATCTCTCACACTGCAGTCCAATACCCTGTGGCCTTCGAATTCAGCGTCCCGCCCCGATCCAATGGTGCTGCGCTCTCTATCGCATATGATGCCATGGACGTCGGTTTCGTCCTCAAGCCATTGGTACCCAGTGACGTTGAGTGGGACAGACTCACTCACTACGCCGGGCCAATAACTCTTCAAACCTTCGCGGAGTTCATGCGTCGAGCATGCCATCTGGCAGATTGTAGGCTGACCTTCGAGCATCAGAAGGAGGCACCCTTGACTCCACCGGCAGAAATAGTGCAACTTCCATGCCTTCGGAGCCTCGCCTTGTCGCTCAGCGCTTGCTGTTTGCAGCATATGAGCGCACCAGGCCTGCAAGAGCTTTCCATTCATGACCCTCGAGAAGACGATCTGTCCGGGCTTACTGCTGACTTTGTCGATTTCGTCACTCGCTCATCATGCACCCTGCTTCGACTTTCCCTCTTTCAAACCCACCTTGATTACACCATATTCCGGTTCGTTCCAGCGTTGATAGAGCTTATCATGGTTCACGATGACTTGCCGCCCACGGACAAGCTGGTTCAACATCTACTCAAAGGCTCTAAAGGAACGAATGACCCCCAAATTCTGCCAAATCTCGAGGCTCTGTCGATTTGTGCAGTGGTATCCAGGTTCCTTCCGTCCGTCTTGGAGCTTCTGTCGACGCGCTTCCGCTGTACAAGAGAATATCAGCAGTTGCACTTCTTTGGAATGTTTCTAGATATTCATAGAAGCAAAAGCGAGACGAAATTTCGACGCACAGCAACAGAGGATTCCCTTCTCGCTTTACAATCTGCTGGTCTGCAGCTTGGTTTCGTCAAAGGGCAGAAGAAATTCAAGCTGATGAAGGCCACGGATCCATTCAGCATGAGACGCTGTTGTACGGAAAATCTGGGGACGCTTTCGACTGAGCAGTTGCAGTTTGACTATGCTCCGTTTGAAGTGTAATATAATGGCCTCCGGTGAGCATCCTATATAGCACTGGAGCGACCGGTAGGTCGCCTCTTTGAAACTTAGTTACTTGAAGATCTATCGTTGTTCCCTAATACCTATTGTTCCGGAATTCCTGTTGCTGAGGAAATGCTCTCATGTTCTCAAACTACGTACAATGTATATTCCCCGCAATTGAATTGTTCGAAAGTGAAACTGCCGACGAACACCCAACGAAAACTTCAACTTGGAACATCTGGAAGTCGAACTGACTATATTATAATATTATCGACGGCGATAAAATTTAGATTGGTGTGAGAAATTTGAAGAAAAATACTATCCATTCATTTACCCATGGGGTCTATCTTCGTTCATCTCAATTCTTGCTTGAATTAGTCCATGGGTTGCCAGACTGTGACCACAACAGCGCGTCGAGTCACGCGGTGGTCACATCATCACCTCTTGTTCCCAACAGTCATCCTCGATTTCTCAGACGGGCCCGCAAGACAGGATGCACTGTGCAGTGGGTCTACGTCTGTCTACGTTGACGTGTTCGCTGGCTTGTATATTGGAGAACCTTCGAGATACAAGTCATCAACTCCTGGAATGTATGGTGCTCTCTCCCCTGACGTTCGATGCTTATGCCATCGGGCCTTCAAACAGATCACCACGGGCCCGGTTCTAGTGTATTTAAACTGCGAAGAGATGTTTCAGACGACCTTCATTCTAAAAGAACCCAGCTTCACCTGACTCGCACCGATTCGATCCCACTTCTCGACAACTTATCCAAATCTCAATGGCCGAAACACCCTTCAAAATCTCTATCTCCCAATCCCTCCTCGACCGTCTGCAGCAAAAGCTCGCACTGACCACCCTCCCCAACGAGCTTGACGGCTCAGGATGGTACTACGGCGTCCCGCTCGCTGACGTTAAACGTCTCGTCGCGCGGTGGATGGACGGCTATGACTGGCGTCACCACGAAGCTCAGTTGAATCAACTTCCCCAGTTCACCCGCCCTATTTCCGTCGATGGCCACGGGACGCTGGATATACATTATATCCATCAGAGGAGCGAGGTTGAGGGAGCTATTCCGCTGCTTTTCGTCCATGGATGTGAGTCTCGTTATGCACTTTTTGCAGACGGCGGACGTGTTGCTGATGCGAAATGATCTAGGGCCAGGAATCTTCCTCGAGGGCAGCAGAATTGTGCCTCTGCTGACAGCGAAGTCGGACGACCATCCCAGCTTCCACGTCGTCGTTCTGAGTCTTCCCGGCTTCGGTTTCTCTGAAGGCGCGAAGAAACCGGGTTTCAATATCGCTCAGTACGCAGAGGTGAGTTCAAACAACGATTTCATATAATCTTGCATCTCATTTGGACCATAGGTTGGAAACAAGTTGATGCTGGCTTTGGGATACGATGAATACGGTTCGTTCATTGTCTCGTTTACCGCGGTACAATCAATTTAAGCATTTTGCTTAGTCACCCAAGGCGGAGACTGGGGCCTTGCGGTACGTTCTTCAAACTGTTCCGTAGGACATCGAATCAATTTTAATTCCAGGTCACCCGCCGAATCGCACAGCTATACGGCGGGAAGCACAGCAAGGCATGGCACACCAACATGGTCTTGTACGTCTAGACATCCCTGTTCCTTGCAAGGAGATTCATTCATTGATTCAAACTCTTCACAGCGGCGAACCCCCCGCCGACTTCGACCCCACCACGCTGACCCCCCAACAACAAGCCGCGCTCGCGCGCACGGAGGGACTCATGAAAAAAGGCATGGGATACCGCCACCAGCAATCGACTCAGCCGCAGACTCTTGCATATGCTATGACCGACTCGCCTGTCGGGCTTCTAGCGTGGATCTATGAGAAGTTGGTCGCTTGGACGGATAGATATAAGTGGACGGACGATGAAGGTCCGTCGATTTCCTCTCTTTCTCTCTCCTGAGTTGTGACTGAAGATTGAGGTAGTTCTGACATGGATCTCAATCTTCTACTTCTCGCGCGAGGGCCCCGTCGGCTCCTTCCGCATCTACTACGAAGCTATGGGCAACGAGATCATGCCCATGCAGGCCTTCCGCGAAGGTCCGGCACCCGAGATTCCCCTCGGCCTTTCGCACTTTCCTGGAGATTTAGTGGTGGTTCCGAAGAGGTAGGCGCGCATGCATAATCTTTCTTTCAACAACTGACTCATATTACTCGGTAGTTGGTCCCGTATGATGGGCAACGTTGTCTTCGACAGCGAAGTACACGACGCGGGGGGTCACTTCCCTGCGTACGAGCAGCCCGAGGAGCTCGCTGGTGATCTGCGTAAGATGTTTGGGAAGGGTGGGCCGGCGTATGGAGTCGTGCCAGGCAAGTCGGGTTACTAATTGGTGTGTTCGGACGTACTTAGTACTTACTATGTCGACCCGAGACTTGCAAGTAGATTAGGATTACTAGTTACACAGTGTGCCGTTTTCTCTACTCAAAAGCACGAAATAAGTAAGGCAGACATTATTGTGTGCAGGAAGTTTTTGTTGGCATGTTTTATCTATGACATTTCGAGTTTTTCGCGAGGATTTGGCGAGAATTTTAGGCGTGGCGGTCCGGCCCGGAATGTGGGAATCGACGAGCGTACGACATCACTGCGACGTCCCTTTCACCTCTTCCATCATGCATTGGTCGTTGCATCCCGATACTTTGCGCCGTCTTCCTGCAAACATACGGGTACTATGCCTTAAACTCTTCTCAACGTCATTTACTCATCCATTATTCATCAGACTGTCGCAGAGACTTGTCTTTCGTCTCAATGTTCACCGCAGAATATTCTGCGCCTGCGGATGTATGTTGCATCTGTTCCAGACCAGCAGTACCAGCAGCGCCGGTTCATCCTTCCTGCCCTCTACGCGATCGTCGATCCAGAAAAAATTCCCAGTCCGGCCATTTTCGATTACGATCGCGATCCCCCCGCGATCATGAGAGCCTTGCTTTCTCTTCAGACCATATACGACCTGGACTTCTTGCCTGAAGCTGCACCTGATCTTTGGGCAGCGGTGGTGCCGTGGGCACAATGCATCGACACCTATAGACATCTTGTGCTTCAGCCCTATCAGGAGCACCGTTATGCCTTTGGTTTCCTCAGGTTTGCGCATGTGGCGGAACAGAATGCAGATATTTCTCGAATCATGCATGCAACCCCTTGGTTCTGGTACATGCTCAGTCGAGCGTGGGCGTATCTCCCGGACGTCAAAGACCACGAGGATCGTGGATCTGCGATCTGGAGTTTAAATCATTTTTTTTCTGCAACGGAAATCCTGCAACCGGGCAATTTTCCTGCATTCCTGGAGGGGTTGGACGGGTCAATTTCCGCATGCGCAAAATTATTCGTTTCGTATGTTGACGGAATCGTCGCGAAGCAAATTACCGAGCCGCACCACACCCCTTTGCAACTTCTTGTTTCGGCGTTCGGTTTCCTGGGTTCCTTGGAAGCAGCCATCGACATGCCCGGATCTAAAACGTCGTTGTCAGTGTTTCGCCTCGATCTCATTGTGCACGGAATGTTGCCCGCTTTGACGGAAGCGTTACGCATTTTGTATGGTATGTCGACTCAGCGAACACTACCTGTACTGCAAATCGGCATGAAAATCCTCGAGACTCTCTTAATTGATACCTCAAATTGCACGGAGTTTCCAGCAGCGATCGACTCAGGCTTGCTCACCACCCTGATTTTATGCGCCACGGGTCCGTTTGCGACGGACCTGCAGTCGGAACTCACGTTGTACTTCGGTGAATGGTTCCCGGCCTCTCTGGTCAACTCAAAATTCCTCTCCTCCCTCCGCGATGCTCTCCCTGAGGCCAACAAATTGGTGAAGTCTCGAGGGTTCAAAAGCCCTATGATCGGCGGTCTGTGGAGGCATTTCCTCCCTCTCGCAAAACAAAGGATTGAACTATTTGCAAAACAACGGGTTGGGCTGGCAGAAAGATTCCGTTCCGGGCTGTGTTCTCGGAAATGCTGCGACTATCTTCAGGTTCGTTCCATAATGCTAAATTAATCTGACAATAGTTAACATACCTCTGCAAAATTGCAAGTGCGGTCAAGTAGGGTTGAAGAAGTGGTACCAACGATGCTCTGGGTGTCGCAGCTTCTACTATTGCTCCAAGCCCTGTCAAGTCGCGGATTGGTGTGAGGGTAGGCATAGGGATTACTACTCGGTGAGCGAGTGACTTCATTGACGGTTTCGATACTTATGTGTAAAGGGGACCGCAATCACGGCACCCTCACCGCAAACCAGCGCTCATTCCTGCGCGCTCTGCTTACCCACGACTACGGGAAACACAAGACCGTCGTCCTCTTCAAACAAACTCTGTTCATGCGCGCGAATCCAAACCAACAATTCCTGCGATTGTTCGACTACAGCGGTGGCACAGTCAAAATCACCGTCATGTCTGCTGCAGATGCACCTCCTGAGCTTCGAGGGGCGGAAATGGAAGACAGCTTTCGGCGTGCGGCTGAGAGTGATGATCGTCTGACCGTCGATGTAATCGCGCTCAAAGAACCCAGTGGCGTTCGCCATTTAATCGTGCCTTTCCGAACGATTTGGTCTGCGCTGTACAAACATTTGAAGCTGCTGGCAGGCGATCGGCTTCCGGGTCCCGAGGATGATTATAAGCGGATGCTCTTGAACCAGCTGTCTGTGCTGATACCTCAAATGGAGGATCCAAGTGGCTCTGAATCGGAGTTCCATTAGTTGCCATCGGCTTCAAAATCATACTTACATTACCATGTATTATCAATGTATTATCATCGCTATGAGCAACGTCGGATTGTCTGCAAGGTCAATATGACTTTAATGATTGTTTTCTCGAGTATTAACTATTGACGGTTGAAGCACCGGTGGTAACGTCAAGAGCGAGGTAAGTCAGCAGTGTGACCTCGGTAATACGATCGCTCGGAACGCCGCGTTCTTCGCCGTATGCCGCGCGGCGGATTGGCGAACTTGAAAAGTTGAATTGTTGAGTTCAATTCGGATAAGTATGCGGATAGTCGGATACACGGATCACTTGGTTCTGATGCAGGAGTTGGTTTCTTACCGCCATGTCCCTCTGAGCGAGTCGCACATCAACATGAATTTTGCTTGAACGCCGACAGTCCGATGACTCCAAACCGAATCGCTTGAGATACGGACTTTGTGCGGGTGCTTCATCTTCAGGAGGGAAGGTAAGATGTTATTAGCTCTTTTCCGAGCCTTATTCACGCCCAGTTCCAAATATTACTAATTCCCGAAAAGCATCACTAATACCGATATCGGATTTCGGAAAACATCCGAAGGCACGGGCCCGTCGGGAACATTATGGGGTCTATATAACGCGCCTCAACCTCTTCCATGAAACACCCTATTTCTTGCACCTTTCTGCGTAACGATGTCAGCTCAGAACAACTTCTCCTTCAATACGACCGCTGAGGAGGTGGTCTCCGCGCTGGCTTCCGAGATCAAAGGCAAAAACGGTAAGACAGAACAACTTGGTATCCAGAGAAATCCAACGAGCCTCTCCCGCGCGTAGTCCTTGTCACAGGCACATCTATCAACGGTATTGGATTCGAGACTGCCCGTACCCTCGCAAAATATGCGAATCTCGTCATTATAACGGGTCATAATCAAGAACGGTTTGCTTTCGAATAAAGGATGGCCTTCCTCTGGATCAATTGATACTTTGTCCAGACTTGAACTTTCCAAAGAGGCAATCAAGAAAGATTATCCATCGGCCAACATACATTGCCTCACCATCGATCTGTTATCGTTCGCGAGTATCCGAAAGGCCGCTGCGGAGGTGAACGCATTGCCCGAACCTTTGCATGTAATTTGCTTTCGCTTCACGAAGTCGATTACAAGCACATTAAGTAAGAACATTTCTAGGTCCTCATTAACAACGCCGCCTCCGTCCCCGAACACTTTAGCATCACCGCAGACGGCATCGAAAGTCAATACGCGACCAACCACATCGGCCCCTTCCTCTTCACCAAGCTCGTCACCCCGAAAATTCTTGCCGCAGCCACTTCGACATACACACCTCGCATCGTTTGGGTCTCCAGCGAAGCACACAGGACAGGACCTGGTGTCGACTTTGCCGAGCTCACCAATCCCGATCCTGGCAAGTATGCTGCGTTCAAGAAATATCCCGAGACCAAGTCCGCCAATGTTCTCTCTGCGATTGAGCTGTCCAAACGGTCAAAGGGGAAGATCAACTCGTACAGTCTTGATCCCGGTGGTGCGTGCTTATTGTGTTTTTATCACGCTTGATTTTCATTTACATGCTCATTAGTCATTTATTCGAGGGCCTACGAGCAGGCTCACGTAGTGCAAACATTCAAGGGACTTGGTTTGTCATTCCATTTTCTCCCTGTCAGGTGTATCCTGATCCCGTTCCAGGTTTCCTTCACGAAGACGGCGCAAAAAGTGATTCGATACCGTGGAAGACCTTAGGTCAGGGTGCCTCAACGCAAGTCAACCTCACTTCGCGAAAAGTCTGACCCTGACGTATAAGTATTCCCTCTAGCACCGTTGTCGCAGCATTCGATCCTCGTCTGAACGGTTCGTTAACGGATAACTATTGTGTACATTTCTCTTGCTCACTTTTTCGTTGCAACGCAGACAAGCCAGGCGTATATCTCAAGGACTGCGTCGTCACGGAGGCAGCTTCGCACAGCGCTGACCCGGTGCGTTCCAATTTTCCCTTTCTGGTCCTACTTTCCGCTGACCGGGAAACATCTGCTGTAACAGACCGCTGCCGAGAAATTGTGGAATGTCACGGAGACGATCATCGGAGAGAAGTACACCTTTTAAATTTGCGGTTGTTGGTCGACACGAGAAGTACAGGGCGTGGAAAGCTATAGATCTTTGATATAACTATCACTCTGCGATTGACAGCCAACATGGACTCAGTACAAATAGTACTTTGCAGTATACTTTACAGAGATTGGGGTAGATCCAGGCACGCACTACACAATATTTCCCATCAATCAATGTCCCCTCCCCATTTTAGGGTCGAGAAAAGACTCACCGAAACAGGCGGCTGCCCACCAACCGTATCAACCCTGAAAATTCTGTCCGCCAACGTCCCTTCCGCCCGATTCAAAGCAAGCCAATCAACATTGTTCGCCGGGTTCGAAGGGGCGGGGATATCGCCGACCTTGGCGCCGATAACGTAGGCAGAAGGTTTCCCCGTGGTCGAGGTGAAGTACCACTTGGGTGAGATCCCGGTGTTGAGTGCCACAAAGTAGTGAAGCTAGCGGTTAAATGAACAACGAGGAAATGAAGGATGAATTTGGAGGACGAACACCAAGCAACTCCGGCGTCCCCGCCGTTTTCCCCAGCGCGGTAGGCGTTACTCTTCCAGGGAAGTACAAAGAGTGCGGACTATTATGGCGCCTTGCTTTGAGACATCGAAGACGTAGACAGAATTGAGAGCTTTGGAGGCTGAAAGACACATGCAGCGAGAGCTCAGCTTAGACAGGCGAGTCGGAGGCGACCGCGTGTAAGGCTGTAAGCTGGGAATGTGGTGTATAGATGCTGTTATACATCGAGATTCGGAGGATTTTAGTTGAATCATATCGCTGTTGAGGGGCCTACGATGCCTCAAGCGGCGACAGCGCGGTGGGGGCCAAGTGGTGGTAGGAAACAAGTCTGCTCGGCTACTGTCGGCCCGAAGGAAAGCGTTACTACCTGTGACAAATGTAACTCGCGACAATTAAACATTGCCACAGAATCGCCACTTTGACCGCTCTCATAGCTTCAGGCTAGTGTGTTAAATTCTCTTTGGCGGAAGAAGAAATACTCTAACTTACCTCTTCATAAGTTTTGTTGAACAAATCAAACCTTGATCAACCCAGTTCGAAAGAATTGTACAACCTTGAGGCTTGAGTCATCTCGTGCGTCCGTCCGGGTGCATGATCTACTACTCAAGTCAAGACTTTTGAATGTCTCAACGTCTTTCTGGGAACTTCGCGCAATTCCAATCCTCGACGCTCTGGCTTTGAATTAGGTCCTGGAGGGAATGGAACCGGAAGTCACCCAAACAGCCGGTTGTATGATCATCAATCACATCCGGCCACAAGTCCTCACAAGTCTAGACCGTGCTGACGACTACTCTCACCCTTTAACTTCCATGACTACCCCACAAATGCTCTCAATTTCTTCAACTGCGCGACCAATTCCTGAATCTGAAGACGCTGAATCCTCTTAGTCTCTTGTAAACAGACGCTACAACATAATGGTCCTCGTACCTGCGGTATGTTGTAGTCTGTCAAAAAGGTCCGTCGGCCGATCGTTGCCCGACCTTATTATATAATCAGAAATTTCTCGAGACTCATTCCGCAATACTAAACGTGTTTTTGGCGATGATTTGGTTCGGAAACAATTATTAGGCCCCTTTGCAACAATCCTGTCAGCCAAAATTAGGCAAAATATGTGCGGAAAGGTGAGATTGAAAAATCTGCTGACAAATCCTGACAAATCATGGGTTTTCTGCTCGAGACCATCCAAAAGCAAAATTCATATTCTAAGTAAGTAGAACTCTATGAAATACATATAGAATGCACTTCCTCTTCCAAAGTCCAGCCTCAATAAATTTGCGGCGGCGTGGAAGGCAGGATAGCGCGTGGGAATAAATTCAAACTCCGACGATTGGTAATAAGGTCGAGCAGCTGTCACAGTAACGCGGTTACTAACAGACTAGAATCCTCTAGGCTACACCAGCAAACAACCTACGTACTCACCCACTAACAGACACATCAAGACACGCGCCAACTACGGTCGAGAGTCGAGACTTCGATGGCTAGGCCAGTTTTTTCGGGGCTGGATCATACTAATGTCAAGTCCAATGTACAAACGGCAAGGCATTGAACCCAGAACAAATCAATTTCGACCTAGTATATGTCTGGCCATCTTAAATGCTCTGTCCGTTCCGCTCGCTCGCGGCTCGGCTTCGATCTCTGAATTCTGGGCTCTATGTATTGGACTGTCCTCAGCGAGACGCTCAGTATATAAGCCGCACACGCCGCTCTCTAAGTCACAACCCCCCAAGCCCACATCAAACATGACCTCCCTCGCCCGCTCATCAGTAGCCATCTCTCGCCATCTCTCGTCAGCTGCAATCCGCCAACCACTGGCATCTGCTACGACGCGACGATTCGCGCACGCTCATGCAGCGGAAGAATATCATGTATGTCTTCCATGAGTCATGACTCAAAAACGACTCAATTAACCGCGATGCAGAATATGCCCTTCGACTACTCCAACCGAAGGAGATTCGCTGCGAAATGTATAGCCTACATGGGCTTCGGCTTCGCGTTGCCGTTCGTCGCTGTAGGGTGGCAATGGTGAGTTCACAAATATCCGTCTTTGATACATTCGAGCCCTTTATAGGTACAAACCAGGTGGCTACAAGAACCCGCTATAGAATATTCGACCGATCGACACCCGGACAATAATCAAATGAATGTAACACTATTGTAATATCCAATATACAATCTCGAACTACTGTTCAAGTTGCGCCCACCAATCTTTAAGATTTCTTCTGCCGACACCGGTGAATCCGTGTCGGGTATGTATTGCAAGAGACAATTCGAGTCGGCGAATCCGACGGATCTCTCGCAGTGTTTCCGTCTATTCAGTTCACTTCGCAAATTCATCAAGTGCAAGACCGGGAATTGTGACTTGCTGCGTTCTAAATCTTGATGCAACACACGAATGAATAAGAACCAAATACCACTGCAACGCACATAAGATTCTCCGTCAGCGCGAGTCAGGTTGCAACTTGCGGTCTCGAGAGGAATGTTGGGCGACCAAGCCATGCATCGCTATGGTTTCAATTCTACTTACTAGTACTGCGGGCCCACAACTCTGGAGCTTACTGCCACTTACCACCTCGTCAATTTTCACCATACACAGCATAATGCTGTCAACGACGACTCACCGCCAGACGACGGATATCACGACGATTAGAATCAACCGTCTTCTGGATGGTCTTGGCAAAGATGGCGGCGGCAGTGTCCCCGAGTATGTATATAAAGAACACTACGAACCTACGACTCCCTCATTCCTTTCTTCCCTCGCTTTTTTTTTCGCACTTTTTCCTTCAAGTTCTTGCATTTCATCTTTCAACCATCATGTACTTCGCGTCGATCGCACTCACCCTCGTCCTCTCTGTCTCTGGAGCCGTATACGGCGCGCCTGCTGTGGGTGCCCATTCATTCATCCAAATACTCCTCTCCTTCTCTAATAGTAACTTTTTTTCGAATTTTCTTTGCAGAAGCGTGCAGGCCCCCCACAAGTCTGCACCGGCACTAACGGAAGCGGTACCTGCACCCCCCTCAACTTCCAAACCACGGACTCGAACTTCAGGCGAAGGATAACAACCCGGACTGCACGAATGTTTCTGGTGCGGCGTCTATGGTCATGGATATTTCGGACGTTTGTGATACGTTCCCGTGCGTTTTTCTCTCTCTCCTTCTTCGTCTGCTTAATCTTTTGCCAAATCAAAATCAAAACGGAATTGACCGCTGACGGAGATTCCCTTGCAGATTCGCCGACTGCGACTTCATCAACGGCGACGACATTGGCGTCGTGTCCGAGTTCTTCTCGGATACCTCTGCGGATATTACTGACAGGGCTATTGCGAGCATTTCGTGTTCGCGGGTTGATGGGTTGAAGAATGGGTTGTTTGTTTGAGGGAGGGATGAAAATTTCATTGGCGAAGAGATGTGTGGGAGGTCGACGATTGTATAGTTGGTTGGTTGGATTGGATTGGATGATCGGTGTAAAGTACTGTGTATTTTTCATTCGGTCAATCCAGTCTCCATTGTTCAACGCATGTCCCTCGAAGTATCCGGATATCCCATGAGTCAAATCTGCGGGCATGGATTTCAGTCCGCTGAACATCTCATACAAATACAAAATACCCTTGATTTTAAGGGATACACCCTCGCTACACAGGCGATATCGATACCTGAACACCTTTTCCTTCCCCTTGATCGCTCTTCTCACTCCCATCCAGCGATTTCAACAATTCTTCCGAATCGTCTCCCTTCATCTCGAGTTGGATGACGCCCATTTCGAAGTACGGCGGGACTGATAGTGATACTGATTCCTCCTTCTCTTTCTCGTTTTTGGATTGACGAGTTGAAGCGTCGGAGACGCTAGGCATGAGGACGATGTATGCGAGGGCCATTGAGGGAGGTGGTGTGCGTGGAGGTGTATTTGGCTGCACAATTTGAGATAAGGAGCATTAAAATACAGGGATGAATCTTCCAGTCAATCAATACGCACCGAAAGTGAACTCGAATTCTGACTCGAGAACGAGGGCGGCTCAACCAGTACAGGCGCTGGAGCTGGACGTTGCAAGATGTTCATAGGCCCACCGAAACGAGTCCGCCATGCTGCGGTTAAGCGGGATTGTGTTTGTTCGAGCGATGCGGTAGTTGTTTGAATGTCAGGATTGGATGGTGAGGTTGTTGGTGTCGGCGCAGATTTATTATCATTCGAAGAAGAAGGTTGAATGATTACGCCCGCTGATAGAGGCTTCATTGCACCGAGGTTTTTTTTGAGTCATTCGCCAGGACAATTGGCCCACGTTGAAGAAAAAACGCACCACAAAATATTCCCAATCCCACGGCTTCTCCTGTGTACCGTTCGCATTATAACGACTCGGCTTCTGGTTCTGCCAACCGAAGACAGGTATTTCCGCGTCGTAGAATCGCGGCTTTGATTTTGCTACGTCGATTTCTGGTTTGGGTTGACGGCGGTTGCCATTGTTCGCGGGTGGGTGGTTGAGTTGGCGGCGGCGGAGGTAGATGGAGCGGGAGATGATTCCGGCGGCGAGGACGACGAGGAGGAGGAGCGTGGCGAGGAAGGTGAATACTGTCGAGTATTATTTATATTCCGCCTCGATCGTCAGCGTGTCTCGAATAATGGATGGATGGAGGGGAGGCAGACGCACGATAGAGCGTCCCGGGGGAAGGGAGGACACCGCAGGAAGCGGCTGTGGTGATACAGGTGGAGGTGGCGGTCGTCCCGGTGTCAACGCCGCTCGCGCCTGTCGTGGTTCCCGGGGTCGTCACAGATATCGTAGCCATCGTGTTCGTATTCAAGCAAGGGTCGTTATCGTTGTAGTGGGGAGAGAAACGAGAATTCTCCCAATGTCGTCGTACAGAACGTTAAGTATGAGTTATGTGGCGCTCCAACCGCAGCTGCATCCACGCACAGGCGGAAAATAGTGCGTGGGTGGGCTAAGGCTGCTGCGGACTCGGACAGAGTAGTAGGTGGGTGGCTGGTGGGTGGTTAGGTGGAGGGAAACGCACGCAGGGCTCGTTGTGAGAAGAATTATCTGGAAGCGGCGTCCGGGGGCCCGGTAAGTCGAAGTCAGGAAAGGCGAGGAGATCTTCGTGAGAGTACTAGAAGCCGTCGTGGATAACGCTTAAATCGCGTTCTCGAGAACGTGGAGGGTGGGTGCGATCTTCGTAGAGTTGGTGAGATTTGTATGAGAGCCTCGGGGGTGGTCGTGGATATCGAAGGGATTTTTGGTGCTAGTGAATGAATATGTGGGGTCGAATCAGCTACTAGAGAGTTCTGCGGAGAATCAGCGGGGTTGAGGAGGGAGACGAGCGCCAAAGCTGGAAATCCGAGTTTATGAGAGTACCCGCGGAGAGTCATTAGTTTCCGATGAGGCCCAAATTTAGCTGTGTGGGTCAGAGAAAACCCGGCTATCCCAGTTTTGGTGAGCGAGGGGAGATCCGATGTAGGGTTTTTTCGTCAAAAGACCGTCCTCGTGACGTTTCGTTTTCGAGGAATATTCTACCGAAATGCGAAGTAGAAGGGGATTTTCGCGAGAGAAGCGGAATTTCTTGCGTAGGAAGCCATAGTTTAGGTCGTGTGAGTGGTTCTGCGCTGGCATAGACGGCGGCGAGCTTGAATGCTTTGCAGCTTTTTTTCCTTGCCCTTGATCGTCGTGAAACTTCCCTTCACGCTGCAAGATTCGATCCAGAGAGTGGAAGATGAACGGCCATTGGTTAGCTGAATGGGAACACCCTCGCCAGGGAGGGGGTGGAAGTTGAGGAGGAGGAAGATGTGCGGATGAGTCACATCAGCCGGCAACTTCGATTCCGAGGGCCGTCTGAGGTTCAACGAAATTCAACCCAGGCTATGATTTTTTTGGAGTTAAATCTCAAGGCCGAAGACAAGTCGCAGACAATGATGTTGGATTATTCGATGAAAACACTCAGCAAGCTACTGAGGAAGTGCCAGTCTGAGTGTGGATGTTTGGGCATCACGGGGTCGCGTTTTCTGTTGCCATCATTTCTGCTGCCTTTCGCCAAAAACGACGACGACGACGGCAGCCTCAGCTTGAAGCAAACCTTACTCGGAAGGCGGCACGATGAACCAAGAGCGCTCAAAAGCCCTCGAACTGTATCTTGACTGTATCTATGCGATTCCATCACTTTCCATCGACTCAGTGAAGGACCTTTGCAGCGGTGAAGTAGAGGTGTGAGGCGTCGAAAACTGAGCCAGAGCTCGGGGGAACGAGGTGCAGCTACGCTGGGATACTGGTTGTCAATGTCAGCAACTAGGAAGCTCGGGATGACTTAGTTTTGGGCAGGTAAGTTTCTGCATCAAGCTTACCAGGCGTTCGTCTCGTTGACCCCTCACAGGGCTTTGATACCCTACTAGCGGAGTTCGGTCAACTTTTATAAGAACATGGGGCGGTCGGCGGCTTCCTCCGCAAGCTTGAATTTCTGTTTTAAAGATTTATGACTATCGACGAGTCAAGCCCTTGGACTCTTTCTTGTGTGCGACGGACTCCTCTAGATGGTATTGCTCAGCCGTTGCGAGGCATACCCGTCTCCTTCCGGCCTCATGGATACGCTGGAAACTCGTGGCCTGCTATGTCGGCTGGATGAGTCCCTCTCCGAGTCCATGAAATTTGCGTGGTTTGGGATGAATCTCTTCCGCCAAGTACGTAGCGTCTCACTTTCCGCCCGACGCCCTTACCGACCAATGCACCACAGGACCTCGTGAGTAATCTTCACGCCGTATCCTCCGGTCTGCAAAGCGCGTCTGTCCGAACTTTCACAAGCCACTTGTCGACGCTTTCCTACACCTCGATCCTTCTTCCCTCCTCGGTATCTTTCCCTCGTCCGTGATACATCAGATAGCCCTTGAATATGTTTGCCTTCCTATGCTTTCTATCGTCAATTACTTTTTGAGAAGAGCGCATATACATACATCCTCGCAGCACCCCTCCCCTACTTATATGCACCCATACCGCACTTTAATCTTCCTCCTCTCGTGGTCTGTTCCCCTCCTACACAATCACCTACACCCACACCCCCTGCCTCTCCTCCGTCTTCTCCATTCCTGGCACGGCACCTACGCAGCTCCGTCTATCTATTCCTATTCCTACTTCTACTTCTACTTGTTTCCGTCTTTGAGTATATCGCGCTCCTTTGTTCCCCCGCCGCCGACATGTCGTTCTCGTCCCCTCGTGACTCTACCCTCGCACTGGGGTGGCCTCTCACCCTCTCCTTATATGCCTACCCCACGCCGCCACGACCGCCCCCTCTATCGCCAGCTCGTCTCTAACCCCATCGTCGCTCGCCCGCGCAAGGAGAAATGCCTCGGGCCTCCTTCATCCTCCCTCTTCATGTCGTCAAGAACGCTTCCTACTTCTCGTCACTTCGTCCTTCCTGAAGTGTGCGCTTGGAATAGTGTCGCGGGGTGCAGTCTTGGTGGTGGATGGGGCGGGATACCTCGCTCGTTTCGTGTCTTGAGGATGGATGCACACTATATGGTGATGGGGCGTGGAGAGGGAGGTGCGGGTCGAGAGAAAGAGAGAGCTTGTGAAGAACGTGGTGGAAGACCAGTTTCTTGTCACCTCCGCGCACGCCACCCTGTGAACTCTACACGAATCGCTACGCTTGGGCGCTGTTCTGGGGGGTCCAGGTCGATCTACCCATCAATCCAGCGGGCCACGCGAGTGCGTACAGTCTCCACGTCGCTTCGCCGGGGGTGTCGAGCTCCCCGTCTTTGGGGTTCCTCTTCTTCAAGTCGGTCAGGTTAAGTCGGTTAGGATCGGCGTCATGAGGATGCTTGAGGGGTTTGGACGTCGCTTGGCTTCCCTGATACACCTTCGCACTCGAACGCCGGCCTCTGCCACTATCGTTCGGTCAGCACAGCGGAGCGACTCGTGCCACTGTCTTCCTCATCCTCCTCGCTCTCGCTGTCTTCCTCGCGTGGTCTGTCCTCGTCTTCACACCATTCAAGGGATGCTTCCCACTGGGGGAGAGCTTGTGGGTTCCGAAGAGCTTTGGTATTGGTGGGCGCACGTACATGATCTCCCGCCTGGACCGGAGAATGCGTGTGCGCGGGAGTGGGGTGCTGGGGGAAGTGTTGTCACGCTGGGATGAATGGATGGAATATGGATAGGGGTTATCGACGCGTTGGGGTAGGCGGCTCGGATTGTTTGCCCTCGTCCGCCCGCCGCTCGTTCGTGGTGCTGCGCGGACTCGCGTCGATGTCTTCCCTTTTGCGAGGGCATACGTTGAGAGGGGGCGGGCCCTTGATTGGTCAATGAGCTTCTGTCTGTCAGTCTCTGGTGGATCTACGATGATACAAGTTGAGCGCTTGCGTGAGACGAGACGCGGACAGGAGAGATCGTGGCTGTGGCCTTGGCGAGGGCCGGGGATGGTGAGGATGAGGAGAGACAGCGCGGACCGACACCATGAAGAATGTCGTCCCACGGAGTGGGGGCCCGAGTCGCTGGGTGGAACACTGAGGACGTCAACGAAGAGTACGTTAGTACGTCCTCGCGTTAGGAAGGAGGTAGAGCCCACTTCTGCTATCCCGCTCGCGGATTCGACCCGAATGACGAGCGTTGTCTTCGTTGTGCTCCCGTCTTCGACGAATGAGACCAGAAGGTCGTCGTTGCGGTGGCTCGCTGAAAACACTCATGGCCGTGTCTCCCCCGGATTCGGGTTCCGTGAGGGGCGAGGGTTAGTGCTGAGCGGCGGAGTCGCTCGTTGGTGTACTCGTGAGGACAGCGACGCGTTTTCAGACACTTTGGCTGGTGGGTGGCATCATATCGCTCAAGCGGCGAGAAAGATGAAGGAGGTGGGGCTTGCAGAGCGAACGAAGGCTGTCGCTACATTGACTTCGTTGGCTGATCCTCGGTCTTGCTCGCCAACGCAGGTCGCGATCCAGTCCCGTACGGTAGGGGCAGATTCTGTCCCAGAGCGGTCGCGGTGGGTGCGGCGAGCGCGTGGCGAAACCCAACTGTGTAAATGCGCCGTGTAAAAGACATGGAGATCTAGAGGGCACGAAATTCCAGATCCCGTCGGTATGTCACCCTATGCTTTCATATCTTTAGCTTCGTTTCCGATCCGAAACTTGTGGTGTCCAGCAGTTTCCCCTCCGTTGTCGCGATGCATGTGTGCTTCGGCCCCGTCTGGAACCGTGTGCAGGCAAGACAATTAACTTCAAGTTTGTGCCACTACAAACACATATAAACAACTATTGACGGCGCCATTGCAGTCTATCCTCGACTTCCATCTTCATCCTCTGCCCCAGGTCGGTCTCAGAACCTTTGCGCACCTCTTTACCCCATACCCCGTTCCCAGATGCCCAGCAACTGCGATCCAGAAACAGAACAGACCACGACCTGTGTTGATCTCTCGAAAGCAGTCGAGTCCGACAATCTTCCTGGGTCTGGTACTCTACCACCGGATCCAGAAGTGCTACATCCCACTGTCGATTTGCCACCGACCAATCCTGAACCAAACGATGTCGATAGCGCGGAGATGCGAAGGGAACTGGATGGAATACTCTCGAAAGGCAGCCTCGTCTCATCCCATGTTGTGTCTGCAGTCCACACGCTGCCTACCGAGCTGCTGTCAGAGATCTTTGATCTTTGCTTTCCTGAAGAACTGTATCAGCTCGCCACCACCAGCACTCCGCAAGACGAATTCCGTCGGATCTCCCAGGATCATATTCTTCAATTAGCCCATGTGAGTCGTCACGCCTCAGGGGTCTATAGCGATGGAGGGGCTGACTTACCTTACCTTTGAAGGTATGCTGTCGTTGGTATAACGTGGCAATGGACACGCCGAAGTTGTGGGCGAACATTAGCATTCACGTATATTGCTGGAGACACCTCACACCACCGGTCGGGTCTATTCTCAACATGCTTGCAGCCGCATTGGAGCGCGGACGGAATCATCCGTTGACACTTACGGTCTGCACATCCGCCTCCAATCAAGGTGCCGAGCGAGCTCTTCAGCTATTCGTCGAACACGGACATAGATGGCGTGAGTTCACCGTTTCTGCAATCAAGCGACCTTCCGTTTCTCTTCTCCACGCAACCACAACGCTCGAGCGGCTAGAATGGCTGCGGTTATATTCCGTGCGGCGGAGCGACCGTCGCAGTTGGAAGGACGTGGAAATCTTCCAAGATGCCCCTCGTCTGACGAAATTGGATTTCAGCGGTCACCCAAGCGGCCTGCCGAAGCTGCCTTGGAACCAGATAAAGAGCTGCACCCATCATGTGGACGAGATCTTCGGGTGTCTTCATCATCCTCTCACTGTGCTTCGTAATGCAGCGCCGGGCTCGTCGTACCAGCTTGACCTCGATCTTCGGAAGTGCCGTTCCAGTGACAGGCCCTGGGATTCAGTCTGCTCAGAGGTGCAGGACTTGCAGATATGCTTCTCCGCCTGTAACTCTGCCACCACCGAGCGCCTCTTCGACTCTCTCACCTTGCCACGCGTACAATCTCTGGCGCTTCAGGGCACCGTGAGCGGCATCCAGTTCCCGTTTTGGGCCTGCGACGACTCTTTTCTCCGACTGGCCGATCGGTCCAACTTTTATGATCACATCTTCGAACTCACGATCTGCCGAGTTATCGTGTCGGATAGAGACATCTTGCGGTGTCTTGAGGTGCTGTCCCGGCTGAAGAGCCTCAGCATTACTGGATGGCCTAGGGCGGGTGTTGGACGACGGCGCGGCCCGAAACGCGTTATCACGGACAGGCTTCTGCTGGCCCTGGTTTACAGTGCAGATGTTCCGGCGCTTGTTCCCCAGCTTCATCAGTTGCACCTGGGCCCGGTTCACGGCAAGTATTCTGAATCGGTGTATGTTGACCTGGTTGTTTCACGGGTTCGCAAAGTATGCGATGTCGATAACAATGGGGCATTTAGAGCAACTTTTGCTAGTCGACGGAGACATAGACTTTCTTCGAGTGTGTTGGAGACTTTCGACAAGTTGGTTTCTGCGGGAAAGCTTGTTTTTCATTGTGTCTGATACATTGTTATGAGAGGTGCGTCCGGTCCACTTTCGCTCCTCCTTGCTCATCGTTCTCTAGACTCTGACAGTCAATCCTACGTTAATTATTTTGACTCGGAATTTAGCAGGATCAAATTTGCAAACGGGTTGGGAGGCCAAATCGTCTGCCGACATATATTGGCACTACCTATTGTTATACGGCGCGTCCGAGGCGGCCATGTACAATAAATGTTTTGATTTCATAATCCCTTCTTTCAATTTCGAGTTGACCTGTGCTTGAACCTCAATACGTGATACTTACTAACTTATCCCTCAGACAAATGAACGGCAATATCGAATACCTCACCACTTGCGGAAGCGCATTGGAAATGTTCACGGTTTCGTGACGAAACACGTTGTTGCGCGTCATTGTCACAGCCTGTGATTGCTTGCCTGACACACGCTTTGCACACGCTCTTCATTCACCAGCAAGAACATCTGCCCAACTGCGATGAGCCTCTTGTTGAACATCGCTAGCATCGGGTTCACCTCCCCCAGCCTCCCAAATCCAGCTCAGCTAAAAAATCTTCAAGATCTCATACGCTCCTGTGCTTTACCACCCGATCCTGGTTCTCTGCAGGCCACTATCGCAGTAGCAAGGGCAGAGATCAGGCGATATGAGATGGAGCTGAAGAAAATGCAACAGCCTGAGGACCGGCGTCGTCTCGTCTCGGAATGCCAATCTCTCTCGTCCTATGTTGATGGCTGTCGAAGTGTCTTGTCTGCGCTCTACAGGCTCCCTGACGATGTGTTGGTGGAGATTTTTGACTGGTGCTTTCCTGAACAGCTGTATCGGATATGGGACACATTGTGGTTAACGTGGCCTAGGAACAGGAAGGATGAAGTGAAGCGAATTTCTCACCGCCATGTTCTTCAATTGGCTCATGTGTGTTATCGTTGCACGTATTGGATGCCACGATTGCTGAGAAAATTCTTCTGCAGGTATGCTCTCGCTGGTATCATGTTGCCATGAAGACACCGAGGCTGTGGTCTACCTTTGTCGTTGACGCCGATTTGTGGTTGTGGAAAGATTCTCTTCTCCCTTTGCTTGAATCCTCTTTGGATCGCGGGCAGAATTATCCGTTGAATTTGACGCTCAGCATCCCGCCATTCTGCAGGGATGGTGAGAAGGCGCTCGAGTTATTTGTCAGACACGCTCATCGATAACGTGAACTCTATCTACACTCCCATACGCCCCCTGACTGCCTCGTTGGGGCGACAGGAAACCTCGAGCGGTTGGAGAAGCTTTATTTGGTTCGGGCAAGGCGAACAGATGAGAGTTGGAAGGACGTGCAAGTTTTCCAAGATGCACCCCGGTTGACCGAATTGGTATTCGACGGCCTTTCTAGCGGCCTCCCGAAGCTGCCCTGGGCGCAGATAAAAACATGCACCTGTTTTTTGTTGGCGACCTCCGGATGTCGATATCATCCCCTGACTGTCCTTCGTCATGCATCCCCTACCTCGTCATACAGGATCGTTCTAGATCTTCGCGGATCGGATTCTGACGAATCATGGAATCTCGAAATTTCCTCCGAGGTGCAAAACTTGCAGATATGGTTCTCTACCCGCATGTCCGCTGTTACGGGCAAACTCTTCGACTGCCTCACTCTACCGTGCGTGAAAACCCTTGGCTTGCGTCTTGCCCACGACTCCCATCCTCCAGTTTGGCATTGCGACAGCTTTCTTGCTTTGGCAGAGCGTTCCCAGTTTTACAACGGCCTTGTCAACCTCGCGATTGAGAAAGTGCAAGTGGAGGACACAGACCTCTTGCGTTGCCTTGAAGTACTGCCCCAGCTGTTATCCCTCGACATCTCCGATTGTACAACCGTCATATCAATTACAGACAAACTTCTGAAAGGGCTTGTCTACAGCTCTGGCCTCTCCTCTCTCGTTCCTCGCCTTGAGCGCTTGTATCTGGCATCCAAGTCTAAATTTTCTAGTCAGACATATCTTGATCTGGTTGTGTCCCGAGCGGAGTCTTGCTATTTCAACAGCAGGGCACCGTTCAAGGCGTTTCTCTTACAGCAAAGCAGATGGGCTGGCGGCGAGCTTTCTTCCAGCGTGTTGGAGAAACTTTCCGAGCTCGTGTCCCCGAAGAAAATCATCTTTACATGGGGTCGATTTTAATTACATAGCCTCGGAATTATATTTCTCTGGTACGGTCTCTCCTGATCTCTCTTTTGGTTCTCATTGCTTTTCCCATCATAGACCTTTCCATGCAAACTTTTGCTGCAGTTTGGGTTTGGAGCTCATTTCAAGATGAGTTTGAGATGAGTACTTAGAATCAAGTGGGAATTTATCAAGGTATTTCAGTAGATTGAAAGATTATCGATTATCCCCCATGTATTGTATTTTCAAACTGACGTTCGCTGTAAACCGTGTTGGATGATTGTGGGTTGCAAATCTTGGCGTGACGCGTTGTTGACGCGTTGTTTGCCCGTTGCTGTACGTGATTGCCGCGCGTTCGGCCCGCCCTCACTTCCTTACCCCGATGAACCCTCAGACGAATATCGCTAGCATCGGATTCACCTCCCCCAGCCTCCCGAATTCGGCTCAACTCGAAACCCTTCGGGACCTCACACGCTCCTGTGCTTTTCCACCGGACCCTGGGGCTCTGCAGGCCACTATCACAGTGGCAACAGCTGAGATTGGGCGATATGACATCGAAATCGGAAAGATACAAGCGGAACTGGATCGACTTGTCTCGGAGCGCGCTTTGCTCTCTTCCTATGCCAATGGCTGTCGAAGCGTCCTGTCTGCGCCGTACAGGCTTCCTGACGATGTATTAGTGGAAATTTTCGATTGGTGCTTTCCGGAGGACTTGTATGTCATGTCGAGCAAGACTACTGGGCAGCAGGAATTGGATCGAATTACTCACCGCTATATTCTTGATTTGGCCCATGTGAGTGTTAGACGAGTCCGACTCGTTGGATTTTGGCCGCTGTGGCTGACGGTATGTGGCTTTGCAGGTATGCTCCCGGTGGTATCATGTTGCAATGGCGACGCCGAGGCTATGGTCGATGTTTGTCGTCGATGCCGAATGCTGGAAGCGTTGTCGAGCGCCCGCTTCCACTCTCCTCGCTTTGCTCGAATCTGCCCTGGACCGCGGGAAGAATTATCCGCTGGATGTGACACTCCGCGTTGGCTCTTATCACGACGGGGCGGATGATGCCCTGGAGCTATTCGTCAAACATGCACACAGATGGCGCGAATTGGACCTATATTCAATGGGTTACCCGCCCGAGTGGCTTACTTCTGCAGCGACAGGAAGCCTCGATTGTCTGGAGCAGCTGTTCTTCCGTGCAATGCGAAGAAACGACTACAGTTGGGAGGATGTCGAGATCTTCCAACACGCACCCCGTTTGACGAAGGTGGAATTCAAGGGCCTGCCTGCCAGCCTCCCGAAGCTGCCTTGGGCACAGATAAAAGCCTGCACGCATTTTTTCGCAAGAGATTATCGTTGTCGATACCAGCCCCTCACCATCCTTCGCAATGCCGCCAGTCACTCGCTGTATAAGCTTGTTCTCGATCTGCGCGATCGCTCACTGGCAACCGAGACATGGGATCTAGAAATTTCGTCCGTGGTCGAGGATCTGCAAATATGGTTCTCTACCGACAATTCCGTCGTCACGGGAAAATTCTTCGATTGTCTCACTTTGCCCCGCGTACAAGAACTTGCTTTGCATGTTGCTCATGACTTCCCTGCCCCTGTTTGGGCTTGCGACAATTTTCTCGCTCTTGCGGAGCGTTCGGGCTTCTCTAGCTCCCTTTTCACCCTTACGCTCCACCAAGTGCGGGTTACAGATACAGATTTGTTACGCTGCCTTGAAGTGCTGCCTCGGCTCACATGGCTCGAAATCAGCGATTGCTCAACGGAGGGAGTTGTCGTGATCACAGATAAGCTCTTGCAGGGTCTCGTCTATAATTCCGACCTCTCTGCCCTCGTTCCTCGCCTTGAATACTTGCAGCTGGCGTCTCTCTTCGAATTCTCTGAAGAGTCATATGTTGATCTGGTCGTTTCGCGGGTAGAAACGCCTCATAATCTTGAAAACGCGGAAGCGTTCGAGACGAGGCTCTCATTGCGTGACGAATGCGACCGTAAACTCTCTCCTCCTGTGTTGCAGAAATTTTCCGAGCTTGAATCTCAAAACAAGCTTGTCTTTGTGCTAAATCGATGGGGCTAGTATTTTATTCGTCGAGTACGTTCCCCTCGGTGTATACTTTATCGCATCATTCCTCAATAAAGTCCTCAGGAAGTTATTTGCGTACCTAAACCGGAACTGAGACCCTCTTCCGAAAGATATTAGTTGTGTGAAAACTGGTATTGGCAATCATGTACTGTGCTTACTTGTCATCTCGTTACACATTCCTCTCATTTGAATGGAGACTATACATTGATTTTTTTATGCCTGGCGCAACATGTTGGCGCGGCATAGGCTTCTTCAATACAATTGCCCTCTTGCGGCTGCCTGACTCCGACTGAGAACTCTGCGGTACTGAAGGGAGAAAGCAAGGATCCCGCAGCCGGGCCGAACTCAGCTCATTTCTTGTACGCGTTCTTGGTACGCTCTGATTTTCAAGGGTCGATTCAAGACTGATGATTTTGGTAGAATACTTATGCGCCTAACCCCGGGCAAACTGCAGTCCCGACGGAAGGTGACTAGATTTCGATCGCAGTTGTTGTTCAATCAGTACTTCTGGTCAGTTTCCCCCAATTATTTTTTCGTATCTACTGAAGGTATTGCAGAGGGCTCCGTCGCAATCAAAACGGCCTCGGCGTTTGACTACCCAGCCATCGACCCAG
Source organism: Favolaschia claudopus (assembly GCA_037176885.1). Lineage (NCBI taxonomy): Eukaryota > Fungi > Basidiomycota > Agaricomycetes > Agaricales > Mycenaceae > Favolaschia > Favolaschia claudopus. The sequence continues at coordinate 829,792 of JAWWNJ010000082.1, forward strand.
CTTACTTTTCAGCGAGCTTTGATATGAAAACGATGGTTGCCGCATTCAAAACGACCTCCAAATATTTCTTCTCCGCTCCCGTCTGTAAGGATGTATACATCGCCGAAGCAGCACCTGAGACTGCAGCGTTGACGACGGACGAGGCATATGTGCGGAAGTACACTAACACGCTCAAGCATCCAGTTGCGACGGCGCGGATCTCCAAAGCGGAAGAGGCGAGAGGCGTTGTTGGGCCGGATCTCGTGGTGAAGAAAATCAAGGGGGTGAGGGTAGTAGACGCTTCCGTGTTACCCTTTGCGGTGGCGGGCTTCCCGCAGGCGCAGGTGTATATATTGGCGGAGAGGGCGGCGGCTTTGATGAAGGAAAGGTGGGCGATGTGATCGGCGGAAGAGGCAGGAGTGCCGCGGTACCGAAGTGCAGGGATAGAGGAAATATAGATAGCAAAGAAGATACAAGTAGTGTGGACGATGTAGGAAGAAAAACCAAAAGAATAATTATGGAGTCAAACCGTCAAGAAATTTGAAGCATGAAAAAGGTATGTATGTACGTGCGAAGATGGGGACGTTGAAGCCAGTCAAACAAAGAGAATATCGAGGATGAGTAGGTCGAGGTGGGGGTTAGATGTCCTGTCGGCGCGCTATGACTGCGCGAGATGTCCCCCCTCATCACCCACTTGTGCATCCTCATAGTCCCCCTCCTCACTCGAATCAGGCGAAGCCTGCCCACCCTTCGCCTTCCTCGCCGCCGCCTCCCTCTCCGCCTGCTCCCTCTGCTCCTCCTCCTGCCTCTGCCTCTCCCGCTCCACCCACTCAAGATACCTCTCCAACCTCTCATGCGCATCCGCCTCCCTTTCCCCCTCCCCACGTATCATCACAATATAGCTATCCGGCACCAACGCCCGCTTCTCCGTCGTCTCCGCCACGCCAATCCCCATATTCGCCGCATTCGCAGCCCACATCTCCCCCCAGACCCGCCCCGGATCCGTCCGCCCCCCAATCATCGCGTTCACCTCCAACACGTCCTCGTCCCGGAGTACAATCGGCGGGTCACGATGCCGTGCGACCGCCCACCCGGCACCACTACCACTTTCTCCCTCTGCACCCCCGCCCCGCCCGAGCACATGTATAAGCTGCCCCTCCACCAGATTCATCTCCGTTTCCCCAACCGCGACAAAGGGAAACTGCGCGCGATACAGCCCCGGCGGTGACTCCTCGTACGCCTCAGCATAATACATCTCCTCCTCCTCTTCCTCCCCTCCTTCATCGCCATCGCCATCCCCGAAATTCCTCGCGAAATCCTCAGCCCCGACTCCGTCTCTCGTAGCCGCCGACGAGGACCCCGCATTGCCGTTCTCATCGTCATTGTCATCATCAAACGCAAGCCTCGACCGCCCCCAGATGAACCCACCACCACCGCTCCCCCACCCCCCGCCCATATCCATATCATCGTCCTCCTCCTCCTCCATCGACGCATAATCCGTCGGCAGCGCCTCCCCCCTCAACCTCCGATCGAGGACCTCTGGTGCACACGGCGTAGGGACGTCGGGGCCCAGCCCCGCATACCGCGCGTCGTCGGCGGGGTACCCAAAGTCGCGGATGACGATCATGGTCATGGGGCGTCCGACTCCTGTGTCGGCGGTGGATTTGCCTTTTTTGCTCGTCGTTGTCGTTGTGCCGGTTGAGGACTGAGGCTCAGGCGACTGCTGCGTCTCCCGCGCGTCGACAAACCCATCGACGTCCGCGGCGCTGATACTCTGACTAAGACGATGCCGCGCCGTTGTAGGCGTCGCGACTGTCCCGGTGCTCGTAGTGTTGGTGTTGCTGGCAGTACCCCCGATACTCGGCGGCCCAGAGCTCAACACGCGAGACGACCGCGGACTGCTACGCGGGCTCCCACTCCCTGTCCCTGTTCCCGTCCCACCACTACCACCACCAGCCAACTGCCCCGAACTCCTTCTACTCTCTGTCTGTCCTCCAGAATTTCTCCGACTCTCACTCCGCGCAAGCGACGTCCGCCGGGAAAGCGCCGGCGAGGGTGGCGCAGGCCGCGAGCTGCTTGGGGTGGGCGTGTTTGGGTCGCCGCCGTCGTCGAGCCCGAGGCCAGATTTGACGGCGGAGGCGGCGATGAGGAAGGCGGCCGTGATGGGGGTCGAGGAAGGCGTGGTGTTATTCGAATTTGTTGTATTGGTAGAAGAGGCAGAGGCGGAAGCGAGAGGCGGGGGGAACGAAACACGTTTCGCTGACGCAGGACCGTGGGTAGACGATGCAGTTGTCGAGGCGGTAGGTGTAGAAGTGGAGGCGGAGGTAGCAGTCGTCGGCGTTACGACGGAAGCGGATGGGGTGGGTGTAAGTGGGGAAGCGGCGTTGGGGCCTGGTGACGATGTGGTTGTGGCCGTGCTCGCCGAAGACGGAGATGTCGATGAGGTCTTGGCGGTAGACCCGACACCGCCGCTCGTACCATTGACGACGTTCCCGCTCTTACTCCCTCCACTGCTCGACGTCCTCGCGTGCCCAGTCGCGATCTCATTCCCATGCCCGTTCCCACTACTAGCACTACGCGCATGCCCGCTCCCTCCTCCTCCCCCATGTGTTTTATTACTCCCACCCCCAGCCCCGCCTCCCGCAAACCTCTTCCCAACCGGCGCCGGCTTCATCGCAAACTCGTGTACACCCGGGATCGGCGGCGGGAGGAAAGAACTGGAGGGGCTGGGGAAAGGCGAGGAGCTGGGTGGGCCGTCAATGGTGAGTGAAAGGTGAGGTTGTCCTGAGGATGACGTTGAAGAGGAGGTGGATTTGGAGGAGGTGGAGGTGGTGGGTGAAGAGGGGTCTGTGGCTGGGAAGGAAGGAAGCAAGGAAGATGCTTGTTAGTTATAGCTATTTCGGGCGCGAATGATGGAAGAGAGGGAAAAGGCATGACGATGAAGAGAGACAGCAAGACGACGATGACTGCGCAGCAGCAGTAGCAGCCACAGACGCAGTGCATGTCGTGGCAATCATCATCATCCATCGTGAGTATCTTTATCTCTGTAATTTGTCGCCACCACCGCCTCTATGGAAAGGACAGACAGGATCAAAAGGAAGAAGATCATGATTGCCCCCAAGGATCCCCGCAAATGAAGCGCCAGGAACGGAGAAAAGTAGGCAATGCTATGTAGGCCTCGCCTCCGAGGTCTGTGAGCGCACCAGACCAGGCGCGGCTTCGGTATCGAGGACTGGGAGTACTCGATGCCTGGTACTCCAAACCGTACGAGAAGCAGGGAGGACAGAGAGATGGCATCCCACAGTTCGAGATGCCAAACTGGTAACTTCCGGCACAGGACCCCGCCACCCGGTAGGATACATCTAGGGCGCGAGACGATCACTCGCATTGTGCCACTCCGCAATACAAAGCGTGCCTCCCCAAAATCGGAACCAGGCGCATTCGCTAGAGATTCCGGAGACACAACAGGTGCGATAGCTCAGAATAAGTCTCTGCCGACAGCACCCAAGTCTCCCAGCATCACTCCCGCCGTCTCTCATCCATCCAGCTGCCCAACAACAGAAGATCGACAGATGTAAAGATACACACCTTTCTTTGACGAATCAAGCACAACAGAATTCATAGCCGCTCTAGCACGCGAAAGAACCGTCCCCGTCTTGATGCTACTCTGATTTTTTTCTTCCGAAATGCGAGATGAGCACGAGCCAGTCGTGCCACTGATTGTGCGTCCGTGGGAGGGGTCCAAAGGCCTAGATTTTTCCAGGAAAAGACACCAGAAGTCGAGCTCTAAATCCAAGTTCTTGTAGCAGAAGAACCAGCCGTGTAAACGTGTCCGATGGATCGATAGAGACTCCTAAGTGATTCCAAGTCGTCGAGAGGTGGCCTTAAGTACTGGGGGGCGTCACAAAGAGTTTTTGTAGGCTCAAAGCCTGATAGCAGGCTATATGAGAGAAAGCAAGGGATTGAGCCGACAAGTCAAAGCGACAAAGGGCGGGCAAGGCAAGGTCGTGGTATGGCGCGGATGCTGAGCGTAAGAGCCCGTGGAAAAAACAACGACAATCAACCACGCGTGTGAATTGATGCGACGATCGTGAGAATTGATGCGCTTTGGCTCTTGTCTTGAACTTTCACCTCGTCTCTCGGTTCCCTTCTATTGGCTGCCAGCAGGTCAAGAAAATTATATGTTCTCCCCTCCAAAAGATCCAATTTATATCCCAATACTCCCTCTCTATGGCTTCAAAAAGAATTCAAAGCTGTTTGGGGTTGCACCGTTGGCCTGGCAATACGCAGCTGGCGCGCTTAGACTTTGACTCATGATCAACAGCAAATGGCTTCATTCTACCGCCTTTCCTTGGCTCGCAATGTCTCTGGAACTGCGGGATTGCCTCACGACCTACACCTTTTTTTCAAAGCCCGTTCATGGGTGGTAAAAGTAGACAAATCGGAACGGCGGAAACGCAGCCCTTGGCTGGGCTCCTCAACACACCGGCGCAGTCGATTTTCAGCAGTCTCACTGCCGTCGCTCTCGGCCTCTCAGCGGGGGACCTTCGCGTCTCTCTGAAGCCAATCTCGAAGTCCGCCAACTCCATTGACGACATCGTCTTGACGGCCGTTGTGCCAAACCCCACTGACCACGACATTCGGGTCATTGGCAAGAACAATGTGCTCGACAACTCGACCACCAGCTCTTTTGCTGTGAGCAAGGATGACAACACCGTCTTGTTTACTACAGGCATACGGGTGAGACGCCAACTAGTTGCGGTTCATGCGTGTTTAGACTGCTCACGTTGCGCCTACAGACCACTCTCGATCTTTCGGCGGAGGGTGTCTATGTTACCATCCCCGCCGGCTCGTCTATCGCCGTCAACCACACTCGCTTGGGCCCACTCTTCGACTTCAACACCCACGGGACAGGAAAATTCAAATTCGCGCCGAAGACTGTCTTCCAGACCGGATACGATGCCGACCCCCTGCAGGTCGAGGTCGATGCCGTGGAAGTCAACGTCGCCCACGATGTTGCCAAGCGCGAAGTTTTCCCGTTGGAGCGCCGTGCCTCCACTCCGACCTGCGGGAACAGCGCTCGCCTGACGGTCTTGAAAAACGCCTTATCGGACGCTCGTGTGCGCGCTGGCGGAGCGGCCTCAGACATCAACACTCACCCCAATAGCGCAGAGTTCAAGACCTACTTTGGCGGCAACAAGCAGGCCGATATCTGGTACAACTTCGATCGCATTGCGGGTGATTTGGCGAGCTCGGGAACACGCAAGATATACTGCAACAAGGATCATGCAAGCTTGTGCGGTGGAAGCGGCGGTGTTATCGCGTACGTGTCTCAATTTTGCAGTAGTTGCATTGCCATTTATTGACTTAAATCATGAATGTCGGTACACGCTCGTCGTTACAAGCGGGGGTAAGATCGTTGGAAGCGACGTGCGTATCATCTCCGACGGTCTGTGCATCAGCATTGGCTCACGCGTCTTCCAAAACGCCTGATCTACACCTGCGATTATTTATTCAACAATGTCGGTTCAACCGCCGGAGTTTGTTCAGGTCAGTACTAGCCCATAGCTCTCCCAAACTGTTGCCACGCTGACGTCGTCGCAGGCGGATTTGATTCGACGGCATCCAGCAAAGGGGGCGTGATTCTGCACGAGGTGCGTAGTCTGAATGGACCCCAGATCCAGAGTCACTGACGACCCTCGGGCATTTTCAGCTCTCTCATGCGACCGCTGGGACAGCGGACATCGCTTATGGCTGCTCGGCGACCGCTAAACTCTCAGCCGCGACGGGATTCGAATGATTCGAGAGGGACAGAGGCGTAACGTGGTGCGTAGTTTGTCGCAGCATTAGTTGAAGGTCGACCCATATGCTGCACGGAATCATTTCGTCAGACCGATACCTTCATACTTACTGTAAGAAGATTCGTCAATAACAATTCCACAGGCGGCGGCACGCCGACGAATATACCAACAAATGACACTCACACCGAAACAGCGATCTCAAGCCACAGCTCAAATTCAATTCAGGCAACTTCGAGTCACGCGAAAACCTCCTTCAATAAATTAACGTCGACAGGGGCCACGCTATGGCGCGCTACCAGCCAAACCTGAATCCCCTCGGTGCATCTACTTATGTACGCGAAATCTTGTCGGTCCTCGGTGTATTCTGCGTATACTGTGGGCGCGGAGGAAGGGTCTGTTTCTTGACTTTCGGGATACCTAAAGCCTGAATTTATTTATTAAGTTATGAAGTTTGTGCTGGATGCATAGAAGAAGACAAAGGATATCGCTGTGAGCCAGTCATGGTCGAAATTCGGAAGAACAATGGACCAGGCAAAACCAACAAACAACGTTAACGCGTCAAATAAGGCCAGATGCCGCTCACGTGCTGATTTATCTCTCTCTCTCTCTCACTACCGACGCGCATTCTCTAAACCTCAATGACATGCAACTCCGACACAAAGGAGACCGTCATCTCTCCTCATCTCACAACAGCGGCCGAATCCGACGCGGACGATCTTCGACCTTCTGGTCCTTTGCCACTGTGCTCAGAAACAACTTGTCGGTCCAGTCCTCGGGTGGCAGCCACTGAGATTGAAAGCTACGATGTGGCGGCTGCGGAAACGCAAAGGGAACTCGGTGGAGGAGTTCCGAAAAGCAGCTCGGTGTACCACGACGAGGACCAGGCTGGATGTGACCCCACGGCTTTGTCCCACCAGCTGCCTAACGAGTTGCTATCGGAGATCTTTGATTTGTGCTCTCCTGACACACTCTATGTACTCTTGAACACCGACACTCTAACGAAAGAACTGGATCGGATTTCCCAACGCCATCTCCTCCAATTGTCCCAAGTACGTCGCCACGCATTCTACAATGTCTACAGTCTACCTTTATTGATCAATGTCCTTCGCCAGGTATGCTCTCGTTGGTACCATGTAGCCATGGAGACTCCGAAGCTATGGTCGACTATCACCGTTTCCGCTAGACTCTGGGAATCTCTCGACTCGGCACAAACCGAGATTCTTCTCTCCCTGCTCAAAACCACGCTAGACCGCGGAGGGGACCATCCTTTAACATTGACGGTCTGTACTCATCCCTTCAACGACGGCGGCGAAAGAGCTCTCGAGCTTTTTGTCAGCCACGCACACAGATGGCGTGTCCTCAACATATTACCAACGAACGATCCGCCCGAGTATCTTCGTATGGTAACGGGAAAGCTTGAGTGTCTAGAAACGCTCATGTTCGACCCCATAGAGAGTGACTTTGACCAGTGGAAGGACGTGGAATGTTTCCGCGTTGCGCCTCGGTTGACGAATTTCAAGTTCCGGGGCCTTCCTGGTTACCTGCCCCAGCTGCCCTGGAACCAGATCACCAACTGCACGCATTATGAAGAGAAGAGTTTCCTCTGTCTTTACCATCCTCTCAGTATCCTTCGTTGTGCCGCTCCAGACTCGTGGTTCAAGATCGTTCTTGATCTTCGCAGGTGCTATGCAAACCCTGACGAGCCTTGGAATCTGGACATCTCTTCCGACGTGCGACACCTGCAGATATGGTTCGGCTCAGGTGATTCTGCCACCACAGCAAAACTTCTCGACTCTCTCACCTTGCCACACACATCCTTCCTTTCTCTTAGTGCAGTCACAGGGATGGGTCCCTCGCTCTGGGCGTGCAACCACTTTCTCCGCCTCGCTCACCGCTCCCAATTTCACAATCACCTTTTACACCTGTCAATTTGTCAGGTGATAATAAGGGACACAGAGCTTCTACAGTGTCTCGAAGTCCTCCCTCGATTACAAAGTCTTGCCCTTGTCGAGTCCGTCCATCGTCCTACTCGTTGGGGCACGCGCGAGCGAGCAGCTCCATTTATCACCGATAAATTCCTGCTCGCGCTCGTTCACTCTCCTAATACCCCAGCACTCATCCCCAACCTCGAGGACTTGAGATTAGTGGTAACAGGCTGGTCCATTAAGATGGGAGGCTCGATCAACTCTTCTTGACATGCTCGTTTCCCGCGTGCACAAGATATATGATATGGACGGCAAAGGGGCGTTTGCGATGGGTCTGGCTCTTGCACACCCCTTCTACGTGACAATGAAGCCGCTCCGGGAACTTTATCCAAGTCTGTTGCACGAATGCACCGAGTTGATTTCCGAAGGGAAGCTCATATTGAATTTGGGATGATCTGAATGGGCGTCGATTGAACCGTATGTTGTTTCCGTCATTTCTTCCCTTCCTTATCCTCATATGATTTTCATCAGATAGTAAAATCCAGTGTGGAGCATGTTCACTTCAAGTACATGGATTTTAGTTTCCTTATGTAGGCTGTTCAATCCCGATAATACCTTGCTTAGGCTAGGTGCTCTAACGGAAAAGGTGTTAACGAAGTTTTTTCCCCCGGCTTTTGAATCGTATCTCGAGTTCACCTGTCTGTTTTTCCTGTCTGAACAAAAACCCGTGCCCTTGTCATTCGATTCGAGAAGTTGTCGAATCACTTCACAGACTATCCGGCACAAAGATCACATTCCCGCAGATATACACAGCAAATTCTTAGTCGCCGTTTGAATGAGAGTAGCGCGGAGCGAAATCACAAGCACAGTACACGATTGCCAATACCATTTTTCGTGCAAAGGATATCTTTCGGACTAGGGTTGCAGTCCAGTTTAGGGACGCAAATAACTCCCTGAGGGCTATGCGAGATATTAATATTATTGGGGAATAATGCGAAAAAGCATACAGAACGTACTCGTACTAGCTTCACCATCGGCCCAACGTAAAGACGAGCTTGTCTTGAGATTCAAGTTCGGAAAATTTCTGCAACACAGGAGGAGAGAGTTTACGGTCGCATTCGTCACGCAATGAGAGCCTCGTCTCGAACGCTTCCACGTTTTCAAGATTAAGAGGCGTTTCTACCCGCGAAACGACCAGATCAACATAGGACTCTTCAGAGAATTCGAAGAGAGACGCCAGCTGCAAGTATTCAAGACGAGGAACGAGGGCAGAGAGGTCGGAATTATAGATGAGACCCTGCAAGAGCCTATCTGTGATCACGACAGCCCCCTCCGTTGAGCAATCGCTGATTTCGAGACACGTGAGCCGAGGCAGCACTTCAAGGCAGCGTAACAAATCTGTATCCGTGACCCGCACTTGGTGGAGCCTGAGCGTGAAAAGGGAACTAGAGAAGCCCGAACGCTCCGCAAGAGCGAGAAAATTGTCGCAAGCCCACCCAGGGCAAGGGAAGTCGTGAGCAACATACAAACCAAGTTTTTGTACGCGGGGCAGAGTGAGACAATCGAAGAATTTTCCCGTGACGACCGAATTGTAGGTAGAGAACCATATTTGCAGATCCTCGACCTCGGACGAAATTTCTAGATCCCATGACTCGCTTGCCAGTGAGCGATCGCGCAGATCGAGAACAAGCCTATACACCGACTGATTGGCGGCGTTGCGAAGGATAGTGAGGGGGTGGTATCGACAACGATACTCTCTTGCGAAAAAATGTGTGCAAGTTTTTATCTGACCCCAGGGCAGTTTCGGGAGGCTTTCAGGAAAGCCCTTGAATTCCAGGCTGGTCAAACGGGGTGCGTGTTGAAATATCTCGACATCGTCCCAACTGTTGTCGCCTCTTCGCATTGCACGGAAAAACAGCTTCTCCAGACAACCAAGGTTTCCTGTCGCTGCAGAAAGACACTCGGGTGGGTAACCCATTGAATATAGGTCTAATTCGCGCCATCTGTGTGCATGTTTGACGAATAGCTCGAGGGCATCGTCCGTGTGATAAGAGCCAACGCGGAGTGCCGAATCCAGCGGATAATTCTTCCCGCGGTCCAGGGCAGATTCGAGCAAAGCGAGAAGAGTGGAAGCGGGCGCTCTGCAACGCCTCCAGCATTCGACATCAACGACAAACAACGACCATAGTCTCGGCGTCGCCATTGCAACATGATACCACCGAGAGCATACCTGCAAAGCCACATACGTCAGCCACAGCCAAAATCCAACGAGTCGGACTCACATGGGCTAAATCAAGAATATAGCGGCGAGTAATTCGATCCAGTTCTTGCTGCCCAGTAGTCTTGCTCGACATGATATACAAGTCCTCGCCGGGAAAGCACCAATCAAAAATTTCCACTAATACATCGTCGGGAAGCCTGTACGGCGCAGACAGGACGCTTCGACAGCCATTGGCATAGGAAGAGAGTAAATCACGCTCCGAAACAAGTCGATCCAGTTCCGCTTGTATCTTTTCGATTTCGATATCATATCGCCCGATCTCAGATGTCGCCGCTGTAATAGTGGCCTGCAGAGCCCCAGGATCCGGTGGCAAAGTACAGGAGCGTATGAGATCCCGAAGAGTTTCGAGTTGAGCTGAATTCGGGAGGCTGGGGGAGGTGAACCCGATGCTAGCGATATTCGTCTGCGTGTTCATCGGGGTAAGGAAGTAAGGGCGGGCCGAGCAGTATGCCAAGCAAATGATAGCAGGCTACAATAACGCGCAAACAACGCGTCAACAACGCGTCACGCCCACTTGAATCATCCCACACGGTTTACAGCGAACGTCAGTTTGAAAGTACAATACATGGGGTTTAATCTTTCAATCTACTGAAATACCCTGATAAATTCTCACTTGATTCTACTCATCTTGAAATGAGCTCCAAACCAGAATTGCAGCAAAAGTTTGCATGGAAAGGTCTATTATGGAAAAAGCAATGAGAACCAAAAGAGAGATCAGGAGAGACCGTACCAGAGAAAATATAAGTCCGAGGATATTTAATTAACATCGACCCAATGTAAAGATAATTTTCTTCTGGGACACGAGCTCGGAAAGTTTCTCCAACACGCTGGAAGAAAGCTCGCCGCCGGCCCATTGTAAGAGAAACGCCTTGAACGGTCCCCTGCTGTTGAAATAGCAAGACTCCGCTCGGGACACAACCAGATCAAGATACGACTGACTAGAAAATCTAGAGCTGGATGCCAGGTACAAGCGCTCAAGGCGAGGAACGAGAGAGGAGAGGCCAGAGCTGTAGACGAGCCCTTTCAGAAGTTTGTCTGTGATTGATATGACGGTTGCCAGTGCCATACAATCGGAGATGTCGAGGGATAACAGCTGGGGCAGTACTTCAAGGCAGCGCAAGAGCTCTGTGTCCTCCACTTGCACTTTCTCAATCGCGAGGTTGACAAGGCCGGTGTAGAACTGGGAACGCTCTGCCAAAGCAAGAAAGCTGTCGCAATGCCAAACTGGAGGATGGAAGTGGCGGGCAAGACGCAAACCAAGCGTTTTCACGCGGGGTAGAGTGAGGCAGTCGAAGAGTTTCCCCGTGATGACGGACGTGGATGTAGAGAACCATATCTGCAAGTTTTGCACCTCGGAGGAAATTTCGAGATTCCATGATTCGTCAGAACCCGATCGAAGATCTAGAACGATCCTGTATGACGAGGTAGGGGATGCATGACGAAGAACAGTCAGAGGACGATATCGACATCCGGGGTCCTTCGACAAAAAACAGGTGCATGTTTTTATCTGCGCCCAGGGCAGCTTCGGGAGGCCGCTAGAAAGGCCTTCAAATACCAATTCGGTCAACCGGGGTGCATCTTGGAAAACTTGCACGTCCTTCCAACTCTCATCGGTTCCCCTTTCCCGAATCAAATAAAGCTTCTCCAACCGCTCGAGGTTTCCTGTCGCCCCAACAAGGCAGTCAGGGGACGTATGATAGTGTAGATAGAGTTCACGCCATCGGTGAGCGTGTTTAACAAATAACTCGAGCGCCTTCTCACCCCTGGAGAATGGCGGGATGAGGCTGAGCGTCAAATTCACCGGATAATTCTGCCCGCGATCCAAAGAGGATTCAAGCAAAGGGAGAAGAGAATCTTTCCACAAATTGGGGTCAACGACAAAGGTAGACCACAGCTTCGGTGTCTTCATGGCAACATGATACCAGCGAGAGCATACCTGCAAAAGATTTTCTCAGCAATCGTGGCATTGTGCAACGATAACACACATGAGCTAACTGAAGAACATGGTGGTGAGAAATTCGCTTCACTTCATCCTCTTGCTCAACGGGTCTGCCGCCAGGCCGCGACGATCTCCACGGTATCCGATACAGCCGTTCAGGAAAGCACCAATCAAAAATCTCCACCAACACATCGTCAGGGAGCCTGTAGAGCGCAGACAAGACACTTCGACAGCCATCAACATAGGACGAGAGAGATTGGCATTCGGAGACGAGACGACGCCGGTCCTCAGGCTGTTGCATTTTCCTCAGCTCCATCTCATATCGCCTGATCTCTGCCCTTGCTACTGCGATAGTGGCCTGCAGAGAACCAGGATCGGGTGGTAAAGCACAGGAGCGTATGAGATCTTGAAGATTTTTCAGCTGAGCTGGATTTGGGAGGCTGGGGGAGGTGAACCCGATGCTAGCGATGTTCAACAAGAGGCTCATCGCAGTCGGGCAGATGTCCTTGCTGGTGAATGAAGAGCGTGTGCAAAGCGTGTGTCAGGCAAGCAATCACAGGCTGTGACAATGACGCGCAACAACGTGTTTCGTCACGAAACCGTGAACATTTCCAAAATACTTCGGTAAGTAGGCAAGAAGTAAGGTATTGTCGTTCATGTATCGTCTGAAGTAGGATAAGTAGTAAGTACCACGTATTGAGGTTCAAGCACAGGTCAACTCGAAATTGAGAATTTATGAAATCAAAACATTCATTGTACATGGCCGCCTCGGACGCGCTGTATAACAATAGGTAGTGCCAATATATGTTGGCAGACGATTTAGCCCCCCAACCCGTTTGCAAATTTGATCCTGCTAAATTCCGAGTCAAAATAATTAACGTAGGATTGACTGTCAGAAAACGATGAGCAAGGAGGAGCGAAAGTGGACTGGACGCACCTCATAACAATGTATCAGACACAATGAAAAACGAGCTTTCCCGCAGAAATCAACTCGTCGAACGTTTCCAACAGACTCGAAGAAAGACTACATCTTTCTCGACCGAGGATCGTTTTAAACGGCCCATTGTTATCGATATCGTATATTTTGTGTACCCGCGAAACGACGAGGTCAGAAAATGCCGAGTCAGAATACTTGTCGATGACCGGTTCCAGGCGCAAATGATAGAGCTTGGGGACGAGCGCTGGAACGTCCGCACTGTAAACGAGGGCTCGCAGAAGTGTGTCCGTGATCAGATACTCGGGGATGCGCGCGCGTGTGCGAGCACTCTGCATATCGCATTCAGTAATGCTGAGGGTCTGCAGCCGGGGCAGCACCTCAAGACACCGCAAGAGGTCTGCATCCGACACCATGACGCGGCAGACCGTGAGCTCGAAGATATGATCATAGAAGCTGGACCGATCGGCGAGGCGGAGAAAATCGTCGCAGGCCCAAATTGGAAAGTGCATGCCTCTGATGCCACGGAGCGCAAGGGATTGTACGCGTGGCAAGGTGAGAGAGTCGAAGAGGGCCCCGGTGGTGGCAGAGTTGCGGTCGGAGAACCATATCTGCAAATCCCGCACCTTGGACGAGACGTCGAGACCCCAGGGCCCGTCACTGGCGGAGCAGTTCTGAAGATCGAGGACAAGCTCGTACGACGATCCCGTCGCGGCATTACGAAGCACAGGGAGAGGATGATAAAGACACGGAACGCTCTCGTCCATATAATGGATGCAGCTCTTTATCTGGTTCCAAGGCAGCTTCGGCAGCCGGCTCGGGAAACCACGGAACTCCAATTTCGTCAGACGAGGTGCATGCTGGAAGATTTCTACATCCTTCCAACTGCGAAGCTCCCTCCGCAGGGGTTCGAAATGGAGCCGTTCTAGCCGCTCGAGCTTTGTCGTTGAGTGGAGAAGACCGATGGGTGGTGGGTTAAATGCATAAAGGGCGAACTCACGCCATTTATGTGCATGCTTAGCGAACAGCTCGAGAGCTAGCTCGCCACCATCGTCGAAGGCGGATGTGCAGACCGTAAGCGTTAACGGATAGTTCCCTCCGCGATCCAACACAGCCTTGAGCATGTCGAGAATAGACTCGACTGGTGGGGTGAGGTACCTCCAGTAATCCACATGAATGGTAATGGTTGTCCAGAATTTCGGTGTGTCCATCGCCACGTTATACCAACGAGAGCATACCTTGAAAGGAAAGGTAAGTTAGCCCCTCCATCGCTATAACTCCCTAAGACACGGTAACTTACATGGGCTAATTGAAGAATATGATCTTGGGAGATCCGACGGAATTCGTCTTGCGGAGTGCTGCTGGCGTCGAGCTGGTACAATTCTTCGGGAAAGCACAGATCAAAGATCTCGGACAGCAGCTCGGTAGGCAGCTTGTGGACTGCAGACACGACGCGGGGTGAGAGGGGGCTGCCTTTCGAGTGTATCCCGCTCAGGTCCCTTCGCATCTCCGCGGTATCCACATCGTTTGGTTCAGGATTGGTCGGTGGCAAATGGACAGTGGCATGAGGCGTTTCTGAATCCGGTGGCAGCCCTGGAAGATTGTCGGACTCGACCGCTTTCGACAGACCAACACAGGTCGTAGTCTGCTCTGACTCCGAGTCGCAGTTGCTGGGCATTTGGGATTGGGGTATGGGGTAGCGAGGTGCGTGAAGGTGCTGAGAGTGATCTGAAGCAGAGGATCAAGATGGAAGTCGAGAACGAACCGCAATGGCACCGTTGATGATTGTTTATATGTGTTTACAGTGGCACAAACTTCAAGTCAATTGTCGGGGCTGCGCTTCAGATTGACCTCGGACGCCGCCCAAACGGAGCCCGAGTACACATGTAGCGACAACCCCGGGGATACTGGGGACAGACACTACAGAGTTCGGATTGGCCACGAAGAAAGAGATATAAAATGACGAGGTGACGTACCAACGCATACCAACGGGATCTAAGCTTGCGTCCCTTCCCGATGTCTTTAACGGGGCGTCGACAAGAACTTTGCGTTGCCCGCTTGCTGCACCCCCCCGACAGAGACCACTGGGGACAGACTCTGCTCCTTCACTTGTCCAGACGGTATGGGCCTCCCTGTCCTCGTCACAAGACGCTGTCGCGGGTTATGCAGCCTCCTCCAAGCAAACAAGGACCAACGAAATCATTCTAGCGACAGCCTTCGTTCGCTCTATCTTGTCCTGCAAGCCCCGCCTCCCTCGTCCGTCTCGCCTCTTGGCCGACATGATGCCGAGAACATTGGGGCCCACCCGCCAAAGTGTCGAAAACCGCATCGCTATCCCCCAAACCTAGGCATCGCTCGACAGCATCAGAGGATGGACGTGCGCACCACGAAACCCCAATCCGAGGGAGACACAGCCATGAGTGTATTCAGGGAGCCACAGCCGCAGACAATGATAATGTCGACCTGCGAGTCGTGGTCTAAGACGGGAGGGCAGCCAAGGTGATGCTCGGTATAGGTGTTACGAGGCGAATGAAGTGCTCGTTGCGTGCTCTGCTAGCACGAACGAGCTGGGAAAAGGGGGAGGCCAATCACTGCATCGGCAGCGGCAGCTCTACCTCCTTCCCAAGGCAAGAAAGCAAGAGCCTGTTCTTTAACGTCCTCCTCCATCTTCATCCGGCGACTCGGACACTCAAAGTCAGAGCCTCCGTGAGTCCAGGAGACGACACCATACATGGTTTTCTCCCCCATCGTCGGATGGCTACCTCCCCTTCGTCTTCGCCTTTCCCCGGCCTGGACAATACGACAGCAGCCACAATATCTCCCCGTAACATCGAAACACAGAACCTAAATCACTGTTGCAACATCCATCAAGGACAGACAGAAACGCATTGACTATCCGGCTGCAAGACAATCGTTTCCCCGTCAACGGATGCCGTTGCGGAAAGTAAGATGAGGACACGACTCTGCGCAGTGACAGAAACGACCGGCTCCCCGCAGACGAGCGAGGGCAAACACGTCGCCGCCGCACCCCTACCGCAATGTGCCGAAGACCTCATATTGCCCTATCCATTCACCCATGCATCCAGAGCGCCAACAATCTTCGCCCTATCATACCATCCACCCTCGTTCTCTGTCTAACAAGCTCTTCCCAAATTTGAATGCAAAGCGTCCAAGAACCCGAGTTCTGCTAACGACATGGAGGTGCAGACGAATACGCGCATGCGTATGAGCACAATAACGCTCAACGAGGAGGATAGCGAGGGGGAGCGTCAAGAGAGGAAGGAGGATGGCCGAGCGTCGAAGACGGAATGCGTAGAGACGAGGACGACAGCGGTACGAGTCGGACTGCGCACTGACAGAACGATAACGTCAAGAGCGGAGGCGTGTTAGAGAAGCCAAGCGGGGAGAACGACGTCGAAGCCACCCCTCAAGCATCCTCGTAACACCGCTCCTTGACCGACTTGATGATATTCAAGAAGAGGAAACCCCAGACCGGAAGCTCGACACCCTCCGTCGAGTGTCGCGGAGTGGAGACACTCGCGAGGTACGCCGAATCGATGGGTAGATCTATAGATCTAACCGGTCGCACCATGTCGTCTCGTCTCTCGAGGCCGGTCAATGTCCCCGACACCGCCAGACGTGTCTCTTTTCTCGCCTCTTTGTCCTGCCCTAGATCGCGCCTGACAGCGGCGTACGGAAGTCCGATCTCCACCTCTACAATCCCCAATGAACGAAGTCGAGGTGAGCGCTCCGCTCCCGTACCGCTCCCGTAGACGCGAAGGAAAGCGCTTGCGTGTTTTGCACAGACCCCCCAGGAGTCGGTGATGAGAGGAGGGGTAAGGTAGGTGGGAGCGATGAGAACACAGCAAGGCGGAGGCGGAGGGTGGAGAGAGGAGCGGGAGATGCGTGAAAGCGGGAGTAGGGGACGATAAGCAGCAACAGGCGAAGACGACATCGATTGGCCAGGAGATGAGGGGAGTAAGGAGGAACACCGGATAGAGGGGAGGTTCGGGTGCAAGTAGAGGCAAGAGAGAAGGATGCCGGGAATGGAAGTAAGGATGGGGGTGCGGTAGGTAGGTGAGTAAATATCAAGAATATCGAGGTGTAAGCAGATGAAGACAGTAAGGTATGAAGGAGAAACGGCGAGGAATGTTGTAGACCATGGAATATGTGGAGGAGGATGTACTGTACGGGGGATTCCGGAACGTGTGTCGCTCAGCGGATGCGGTAGGCGAATATCGAGAGATGACAAGCGAGGTAGGGCAGCGACTGGTGAAAGTGGTGCAGGGTGTACCACACCGGGACAGCGCGAGAGTGGGGATATGTAGCCAAAGTACTACCCAAGCGATGGAGGAGGTAAGCAAAGACAGTAGCAAGCACAAGCTATATGGGTGTAACAGCCGTCTGAGACAGTTTTGCAAAGGAAGCGCACTGTGAATGAGGATTAGGCCGTAGACTTCGAGGCACTAAGTAAGAACCTACGTGCCCGTCACCGTATCGAAGTCCGTCATCACCAGGAAAAGCACTATCGTGGACAACACCGCGATGCCTAGTACCCGGAGAGCCGTCCACACTTCTATTCTCCACGCCATCTAAGCAACAGTCGAGAGCCTTTCGAGAGAACGGTCACCGCTCGCAGACGCCTGGAGGCAAACGCAGGCGGTATGAGCTTGCGGACCAAAGCAAAAGCGGCAGCCTATTTTTCAAGTCAAGCTATTCATCCAGCTCAAACAGGCAGACTCGAGTCGGTAGCTTGGGATAGCGAGGTCAGCACATAGCAGCACATAGCGGTCGATACGGAGGCAAACCAACGCACTGGGATCTGCGGAGGAGTTGGACAAAGCGGTCAAGACTAACAAAACACCGTCGCTTCATACGTGGATCGCGGTCGAGTTGACAGAGATTCCACAGAGCAACAGGGTGCAGCGAACTTTCAAGGACGATGCGCATTGCGTAAAGCTCCGCCCCCGCTCATCCACAAACCCGAAAACAGACTGGGCAGTCTATGACTTGGAAATTGAGTTCTTCGAATTGCAGTAAACGATTCTTTGCACATACCGAAATTCGCAGTTATGCGGAACGAGCCGTGGGTGTAGACATCAATAGATGGCAACAGGTAAATATTCAGAAGCGCCATGAGTCCAGCTGTTCAGCCCCGTCTCCGACTCAGAGCCACTCGCGAATTGAGACCAAAGACCGCGAGTCCGCGACTCCTGTGACTCAGTGTGAGAGATATCCAGTTCTCTTCGCGCCTTCAAGAAGTTGTTCTGGTTGAATGCCGAGCTGTATGGGGAAGGTCGACGACAGCTCGTTGTTCCAATGATTCTAAGCTGGTCACCGTCGAGCTCAGCGGTGAGCAACCGTGGTGGGAAAGAAGCAATTGATCTCAACGCGACCATGTGACATAATCACGTGTATCGAATTTACCCTTTGCGAATCGCGTTTCTTCGCGTTTCGCAGGCTTCGCGCCCAAGTTCTTGAGTACACTATTATCTAATTGTCCTGTAACTGACGTACATATATTGATATAATTGTACAGCAACCCAATAATACGCTTGAAGGAAGTCGAGTCGTCCACGCAATCCAAAAATCAATTGTCACAAAATGCACCCACAGTGACTGTCACAAAGCCACGTTGACCAGTCCCTGCATGGGCGCGATGAGCTCTACAATCGTTAGCCCTCGTCCTGGGTTATCGCTAGGCGAGATGTCTTGGTTCCGTCGAAGAGACGTTCTTCTGCAACACGGCTATCGCCTCCGCCCCAAGTTTGATTCTGACTTTGCTTCGCGTTACGCCAACCTCGAGAGAACGGCAAGAAACGAATCGCAAGCTTGGTATTTTGTACCGGTTCCATTTCCCTGATCTTCGAGTAGCTAAAAGATCTATAGCGGGATACAGTAATGGACGCCGTGCGCATTTCTGATGATACCAAGGTTCTTTTAAAGTCGGTATCCACAACAGTGCATCCCCATGAAGTCGAGATAGGGCGGTTATTTTCTTCGCCGCCGCACCTTGGTCATCCGCGGAACCACTGCATTCCAACCATAGATGTCCTCTCAGATCCTGAGGACCCCGATATGCAAATCATCGTGATGCCCCTGCTGGTCGGGTTCACAGAGCCCGGTTTTGAAACGATCGGGGAAGTTATCGCCTGCTGGAGACAGATTTTCGAGGTAGAATGAAAGCTTTTTGCCGCTGTTATCTGACAGCGTCTTTCAGGGAATTCATTACATGCACGAGAATCTTGTCGCGCACCGGTGATGTTTTGTATTCAACGCTTGTCAATAATTCGCTCACGCTTCTGCAGGGACTGTGGCATCAATAATATCATGCAAGATCCGACGGACCTCTATCCGGATGGGTTTCATCCAGTTCGACAATGGATGGATCCTTCTTACGAAGCCTTTTCGCGGTATCTTATGCGCGCAGAATGTTGGCCCCGGTACCACATCATCGATTTCGGCCTGTCTCGTCGGTACGATCCTGCAGATGGGCCGCCGTCTGAGGATATCATTCTCGGGGGTGATAACTCACCTCCCGAGCATGCGGAGGAGGCGATGGCCTGCAATCCATTTCCAACGGACATCTATTTTCTTGGGAATCTGCTCAAACAACACTTTCTTTACCCCCAAAGCCCGCATACTGGCGCCGTACGTCGATTATTTTCGATTCAGACCATTTATTTATCTTTTTATCCTCCAAGGCCTGGCTATAAAGGCCACTTTCGTTTCTCAAGCCGCTGGTTAAGGAAATGACTCAGAAGGATCCCAGTTTGCGTCCCACCATCGGGGAAGTGATTCAGCGTTTCGATGAGCTCACCAGCCAACTGGGACTCTGGCATCTTCACGGACGTGGCCAGCGATATTATGATTTCGATCGACATGTACCGAAACGCTTCAGACGGATCAAGAATACATTCAATAAGGTACCTGCGCTCCCTCCCTACACCCCGCCCCCAATAGTCCCGCTGAGTCCCGAGATGCGGGCGTTCTATACCCAAACGCGAAAGAGCCAGCCTCAATAGTTTATGTATCAAATTCAGGGTTGACTCTTGTACTACTGAAAATGTACTGCTTCACCTCATGTCAGTACAAGCAGTACTACTGCTTTAGTACTCATACTGAGGCGCCGGAACCTTTTAGTGAAGAATGATCCAAAATTGATCGAAAAGGAAGAATGGTAAATATAATCATGTAGTACTATGTACCAACCTTATAAGCTACTCAGAACTCATATTCATGAGAATTTGGTATACACAGGCGAGTTCAACGCGGCAAAGAGGCAACTAAACGCGATCACGTGTCATTTGTGTTGTTGCTTATCACGCGTTTTGCCGCAACCTTCGCACGGAGAAAGCCGGGAATGTGTTATATACCGTATATGTAGGTTATTATTCCAAGTCCCCAACAATCTACTCCGAACCCTCCGAGTCCGTATCGTCCTCCAGATACCCATATTTAGCCAACTCCTCCAAAAAGGGCGATTCGACAGTCTCCGGTGCCGGAGAGAGCTTGTCTGCAGCAGAACCACAGTAGGCCATAATAAAATTGTATAAGAGGGTGTTTATTCTATCATTTTCATCAGCTCAAGCAACGCAATGAATTATACTCCAACCAAGAGAGCCAGAAATGTCGCACTCACTCCTCCGGATGTGTAACATTAGCAAAATGCGGCCCTCCCCCCAGCGTAACGAGTTCCGCTTTACCAAGGCCAGCTGTCCTCAGCAAGCCCAGTAATTCCTCCGCATGGAATCTCGGATACACGATATCCTCGCTCCCGTGTATCAACATAACTGGGGTCTCAGCGCGAATGCGCTTGAGTGATGATACATCGAAGGGTGTTTCATTTGAGAAGTATTTGACAGTTATGATTTCAGAACGGTGTAAACAGTCGCCGGTCCAATTTCGCTTGGCATTTGAGACACCGTATGAACAGACTCTGCGAAACAAAAATCATTCAGCGGAAGAGAATGTTGCAATTTTCAGTCGAGGGAAGCGGAACTGATACTGACGCCTTCGTGAGCCTCGTCTCCTTGTTATTATACGCCAACTGCAACGCCCCATAAACCGCATCCGCCGCAGCAATTTCATCCACCTCAGTCGAATCGTTCTGGTGCGCCTGTACCCAATAGTCGACAATTTCTTGCCGCCCTTGAAGGCTTTCTGCGGGCTGGACATCAAATCAGGTTCACTTGATAAGGGAAAATAAGGAGAAGCAAAAACAAAACTTCATTTCCCTCGCATAATGTTATACACTCACCTCAATTTGCGGTGCCGGTGACACCATAAAGACAGACCTCACCCGCTCGGACGCCATCACAGCCATCTGCAGCGCTACGGATGCTCCCGTGGCCACTCCCGCGACGTGAAACTCTTCAATGTTCAGGCTATCCTGCGCGTTTCCAATCATTCGTTGTAGACGATTCGAGAATGAATGAACAAACGCACCATAATCCTCAACACATCGCCCGCAAGTATATCTCTCCCATAATCCTCCTCCACCCTTGCCTTTGTCTCCCCATGTCCCCGCAGATCCATCGCGACGAGATTAAATCGGCGTAGTCGACAGTCGGCGAATACCGCTTAAAGGAGGCGAATTCAAATTCAGATGGTTTGAATAAAGTTTGAGTAACCAGGAAAGAAAGAAGTTCAATTCGACACTTCAAGAGGAGGCGGACAACTCACGATGCCACAAAACACTCCCCGCATACACCGGATGTATCAACACGATCGTGGGCAACTCCTGCACGATCTCTGAAGGAGAGGCAGAGGGAGAGGTGGGCGTCGAGATGGTGTAGAAAAACGACTCCGATTCATCCGTCGACGACGACCCCGCCGCCTTGAGCTCAATGTGGGGCATAAAGATGGGATATCGATGGGGGTGCACGGCATCGAGTATGAGTATGCATAATGATGAAGGCGATAATCCGAGTGGGGTGGAGCGGGAGTTGCACTGCAGCGTTCGCGGCTCGGCTTTCAATCAAGATCTCTTATCGACGACGACGGAGTAGACTAACCGTATTAAAGATCGCCAAGGCACGAGCGCCGGGCGTCGATCTTCGCTCAGGCCCTGGATTCTGAAACCTGCTGGAATTCTCTGAAATTTCAATGAAAAAACGACCGCGACGGCGGCTTTGATTTGCGCTTCGATTCGGTCAACAGCTACAGGAAAATCTTCAGACTTTCTCCCGCAAAGACTGAGCTGTATGCCAACCGGTGCCTGGCGTCAATTTGGTTCTCCAGGCTATATGAGATGTGAGCGGATCATATTCTCGGCGGTAAGCAAACCACATGATAGGGCCCAGCAGAGGCCCAGCCGAATGTCGCGGGATAATAGTGGGATAATTAAATGTGGACCACTGTTGTACTGATATTTTCCAGATTCATCCAAACCTTAAACGCATCGAATTCTCAAAATATGAAACTCAGCATGGAAAAAGACAACACGAAGATTGAAATGAACTCAACACCACTCCCAGACCTCATCCCCTCCAATTACACCAATCCCATACTCCGTACAACACCTCCTCACACTGAATGGATCTGTCGCCCGCATTCTATCGAACCTCCCCTGCGTCTTCACAAAGCCGAGACGCAGACCCGCATCCCTCAGAGCGAGGAGCTCGAGCACAGATTCCGCTTTGTGCGGGATTTTGGTGGAATTATGCTGCGTTTCCACGTTGACCAGCATCCCAAAGAATTCGAGCTTTCGATAGCCAGGTAATGCGTGAGACATGTGGAAGCGCGCAGAGAGCATCTCCACTGCACACACCAGCGCGCTCGTCCCCAGCCACTCGACGGAAAGCGCGGTCAGATTCGGGAGGAGAGGTGGGGTGTCCTCGGCTTGTTCGTCGGCGGCAGCAGGAGGGAAGAAGTACGGGACGAACGGAGTGATATATTTCGGATCGCATTGCAGCGTGAGCTCAATCAAGCTTGGTACAGCTTGAAATAGCGGAAAATTCGGCTTGCATTTCAAAAGCGAGAGCCGTAGCAAAGTGCAGTTTGATCGTGCTAGGAAATCGATGATTAAGTTGGGGTCTCCGCCGCTTGTATGACAGCCGGCGGGGACGTGCCCGTCGACGGCCAGTTCTTCCAGCCTTGGCGCCGTAAGATGGGCTAAGCACTCGGTGATTGAGATGCTTAGCTGCTGAAGATTGCGGAGCTCTACACTCTGGGAACGGTCTGGCGGTTGGGGCGCGTAACGTTCACTGTAGAATATCAATCGACAATCCACCAGCTCTCGAGCTTGTTGCAGGAGTAACGGGAAGGTCGTCAGAGTGATAGCACCGTCGTAGTGCGTAAGCCGCCCCCAATCGCACGGTATGACTTTATCCCGGATAGAGTTCATTATATTGTATGCTGCACTGATCAGCTCGGGCAGAACGGTTTCGAATTCGAGGGAGATCAGAGGTTTAGCCATGAGGTTAGGCCTGGAGGCGACGCAGATTCGGCGTAGCATCACCATCTCAGCCTCAATTCCCGTGAAAAAGCTACGAGTGCCGCGAAAGCACAAGGTTTCCCATCGGTGACGCACGTCCAGGAGAATGTCGAATGTCTCCGTTAATACGCTGAGATTCCCCTCGATAGTGATATGGAGAGGAAGATCTGCACTACGGCGCAGTTGTTCTGTTAATCGGTCAAGAGCGGATGGAGTGTCGTTGGGAGATCGAGTCAATCCGTCTGGACCGCGGTACTGGGCAGTATGGACGCCAAACGACGTCCACAGCGCGGGGAACGTGGTAGCCACATCGCGCCAGCGTCTGTTGACCAGAGCGAGCGACCAAGGCGTTGGTGGTATCTCCATGTGAGCCAGTCGTGGCAGCGTCAACGAGAAAATGCAACACAAAATCTCAGTTGGTAGTCGACGAATAACGGATATAACACTTTCGTGCATCCGAATGCTTCTTGCGAGGGAATCACGCTCCTCAATCAGAGCTGAGATTTGAGCGTCCATCATCTGGAAACGGTGCCTTGCTCGCGGGAGGTACGCCGTTATTTCTGACACTTGGGCCTCTGTTGGATCACAGAGGAAGGAGGCGAAGGAACACAGAGGGGGCTCCAGATTGGAACTGCAGTCGTTCATTCTGGATGCGAAGATGAGAGCAGAGGACTCAGGAGAGCTTTGGAAGGGAGAGGAGGATTCCGTGAGAAAAGACGCAAAGTCATCACTGCTCTTGTTCCCATAGCGACTGGCTTACCGCCAACCTCTGTACCCCCCGTTTGCCCCTCATGGACGCAGCGATTGAGCCCAAACTACCCCAAGAGCTCGAGCG
Organism: Favolaschia claudopus; assembly: GCA_037176885.1. Lineage (NCBI taxonomy): Eukaryota > Fungi > Basidiomycota > Agaricomycetes > Agaricales > Mycenaceae > Favolaschia > Favolaschia claudopus. The sequence continues at coordinate 853,924 of JAWWNJ010000082.1, forward strand.
TCTCATCTTTGAAGCTGCGGCTCGTTTGTCTCCTCTGCATGCCCCGTCTTTGATGCTGGTCGCGTGGCGCGTAAAATTTTGGTCAGTCCCGAATCCCGATGCCGTGTCAGGTCTGCAAATTCAATCAGGGTATGATATATCATTAGGGTGGAACCATTTCTTTACCGGGTCATCTACCATACCTCCCGCGATCAGCCTGAGAGACACGGATTTCCTATCATCCCCCTCCAAGTTCTGACCAAATTATTCGTCGACATCGACCCAAGATGCAAGCCATCGAACGAGCACAGAGCCATCTGTGAGAAGGTTCAATACGTCTATATCGACGACGCCGATTGCGACACCGTTCCACCCAGCCTCCTAGAACGCATTGCGTTCTCTTGCCCAAACATCGCCGACATCTTCTTCCAATCCCCATCCTTCTCCGAAATCGGATCCACGACCTCCCTCTCCCTCACAGCTCTCTCCTCCCTCCGAAATCTCACTCACCTCACAGCAAACACATCAGCTCACATCTTTCTCCACGCCCCCGCCGACTTCACCCACCCCCTTTTCCGCAACATCACCCACCTCTCCCTGAACGACTTCCCCGCTCTCCAGAATGCAACCCAAGCCTACTCCTCCCTATCGAGCATCCCCAACCTCACACACATCGCGTTCAAATCCTTCATCCTCGTCTTCGCCATTTTCCCTTCCCTCGCTGCCGCTCCTACCCAGATCGTCTGTTTCGTCGTCTTCGTCCCGGCGTCGTTCGCTGCGACGGGGAGATTGAGCGCACCGTTCGATGATGATAGGCTTGTGGCGATTGTGGATGATGGGCTCGATCTGGGTCGGGATTGGTGTAATTCCATATGCGGGACGAAACGGGGCGGGTATTGGACTGATGCAGAAGCTTTTATCGCACGAAGACGCAACGGAAAAATTCAGAGTTGGTGCAAACGAGTTGTTTATGCGTTGAAGCTGATCAACTTCAGATTCACGTTGGGTTATCTCGAAATTGGATCGCGCTCGGCTGGGGTCAGAGTCGCCGTGACGTAGGCTGATCGCTTGCCACCACAGTCGGTGGATCTCATCTCGTGCGTGTCATTGGGATACTCCTGAAAAATACAAGCGAATTCGGGTTCGCATTTCTTGACAACGAAAACAATTACACCGAGTTATACGACGCAGGGTTATAAACCACTTTTTCGGGCTAGAAACAAATTCGACGTCAGCGCTTCCTCAACTCGACAACGACAGCATAAAGCAATGAATACACGAACAACTCGCAAATGTGAAGCCCCAGTGCTATCGACCAAAGTATGAGTGTCATCTTCGACGGTACGGGTGATTTGAATAGTCAACTGTTATTGATAATTCAGAATCATCACAAGTGAATGTGGGAAGACGACTGACGTTTGGTGTGCGCGGAGGAGTCATGTCCCAAGTTTTGGGAGAAGGTGCGCGGACCAAGGCCCGGTGTTGTGGGCGAGAGTTCAGTCTTTCAATTGAATTGTGTGAGTATCCAAATGCAAAAAGTTGGTGAGAGGGGAACCAAGACTGACGATACAAGGAGAGAATTTGAATACACTGCATTCGTAGTTCATGAGCTTCAACGAGTCTGCAGAGAATCTTGTGCTCACATTTTGCAAGAAAAGTATACAACGCCAGCCAAATGACTTGCCAAAATGAGTAGAATTCTTGAGTGGAAGGATTCGAGACATACAGTTATGCATCATCGTTTGGAACTGTGACCAGATTGTGAGATGCTCAATCGAAAACCGGGACGAAAAACGTACAGCAATAACAACGGCAACCGAGGTGACACTTCACAAGGACTTGAGCGACTTCAAAAGTAGTCGGGGAGAGAGTCGGTCACCTTGTAATTAATCCAGTTTCTGTGAGCATACTTAAACAGCGAGAACAGAAATCAAATGGTTTGACGACGCACGAATCGTCCAAGTGATCAACCGGTTGAGAAGTTGCTCGCCCCTGTGGATACAGGTTGGCCACTATGTCACAACACCAAAGCATTGAAAACAACTGACCTAGGCAAGTTGTACGGCGTATACATTTGTCGAATATAGAAGCAAAGCGATACAGCAATAAGCACATCCAGCGCCGCACCAACATTCAGTGAAGCAGTGATAAGCCACCCATAAGTGTCCTGCAGATGAAAATAATCCGGCTCGAGGGGAATGTCGATAAATCCCTCCGCCGCCACGGCCATTCCGCCGACAAATCGTAGAAAGCCGAGAACCCAGCATAGTAAGGTGATGTATATGCGGCCTGACAGAAGCCAGATGCGATATGCGAAGAAGCCCTGTGGAAGGAGAAGTTTCAGCCGTGCCTGATAATGAATGGTGTACAGGAAGACTAAGTTACTTGGACGAGAGCCGTGATAAGCGTTTCGAATACAGGGAGTAAGGACAAGGAGTAGGAGTTTGCTGGCTTCGAGAGTTCAGGGACGCCGGCGAGGACGACGGTGAAGTAATAAATAGCATGAGATGAGGCGACGGAGTGACACAGTTCAAAGACGCTAAACGAAACGTTTTTGAGCGCCGGCGGATCGTTGGAAGAGATGACGGTCGACTTACAGCACGGAGGCTACCTGAATGTGAATTTCTCGGTAAACAAAAAGACAAGGCTGTATGGATATTATTGACGCACCAGCAGTTTGAGCCCCAGTCGATCCGACGAGCAATCCCGAAAATATACAAATCCCTGGAGAGCAACCACTCCGAACAAAGCCAAACTAAGGAAAACTCCAATCTCCATTGCTCCGAGATTGAAGGGAGTGTCGAGTCCGTAGGTGATCATAATGGGAGAGCAGACTCCGGCTGCGAGAATATCAATACTTAGAATGAAATTTCTGCAGAAGGGGAAAAGGAAGTCTTCAAGACTTGGGCGAAGGGAAAGTAGAAGCGAAAGGGGGTGGGGGACAAGTCCGGAGGACTTGAGACTGTCCGCTGGCGACTATATATGAATGTCATGGGGAATTTCGGCAGATAATCAAGGTGCCTTACCTCTGGGGCGGGAAGAGAATTGTCGTCTGACTCACAGCATCGAAGAAAGCTGAACTCTTGTGCACGTCAGCACAGGGTTTACCAACGCTATACGATCGGTATACGTATTTGATGAGCAGCGAAGGACAGTGACTGACCAGAACAGATGCTGATATGATGCTTCGCTGAGATGATGAGAAACCAGGTTTCCTGTGTTCGGCAGTGGGGATGCGGGACGAGGTATAGATGAACGGGCAGCAATATGAAGGTTCAAAGACCTTTGCAATAGATGGAGTTATGACCTTGTTCATCCAGTTTGTGGTGAGAAACCGAAAGCAGCATGGAAGAAGAGGGGCGGGAGAACATCTAATTTTAATCCAATAGCAGATGTAAGAGATCGTGGCTGCAAGTGGGAGGATTCGCAGGAGTGGTTTCTGGAGGGCTGTGTTCAAGTTCTCTATTACTGAATTAAGACCGGCATTCTGTGATGAAACTACTTACTATAGAGTATCGAGTCTCGACAACACCCAAACAACACCCGTCAGTCTAAGGATGGTCTATAATCAGTGCGAGGTCACCTCACCAACTTCCACCAAGTTTAGAGAGCGATATAGAAAGCGATAGCAAGTCGCGACTGTTCGCCAAGGTGGTGGTCCGGGTGATTTGGTGGTGGTCAGGGTGAAAGGAGCCAACGTGACGACAGTGACTGACACGATCATGTGGTGTGACATAACGTGAATGGACTAGCTGGTCGTGCGTTGTTCTTTCTCACTTAATCACTTGAGCTGGGCGAGTTAAGCATAGTAACCGTTAAGCTACACTGGATTAACGGCTACTACTTCAAGTTATGTCTAACATAAGTGATATTAAGCTAGATGTTGAGGCGTATCTGTTGCGTTAGTACGCGTAGGGATCAAATTCCGATTCTGTGGGTATGCCCATTGCCCAGTAATTGCAACCCTTCTCCGCGCCCAGAGTTACCTCCAGACCCTGTTGAATTAAATGAAGATGCGGCGCACAATAAGACTGCGCAACACCGGACATAATTGTGCTTGTCGGTCGCGTTGGGAACGGTCCCGTAGCTTTTGCATTTGTATTCTCAATTCGATTCTGTGAAGCTCGTAGGTTAGCATCGTTATTAAAACTTGTCCGTACCTCAGGCTTGCCGCCAAAGACTTCATTGAGTGGCGATAGAGGCAATAACCTCTCGTAACATTCCGAAACCTTGTATTCCTCCGCCGCGTGGAGACCCGTTCCGTATCAAGTAACGTGCCTTGTAATCACAATTTTTGGGTTGTGTGGGTCCCGTTCTCTGTCCTATTGATGAAGAAGACTTCTCGGGATCCGAGCTATTCATGTTATCGGATACATTGTCTTTCGGGCAGCAACGAGAGAACCTTGTATTCCTGGTCGTGAATGGAAAAAAGTTTTCAGTCATGGGTCTGCGGCAACGCCGAACCAATCGCATTCACTGAGGAAAACATTGATACGTAGACTACTGAGGCTCGCCCTGTCTCGTTTGGGTATAAAATGCCCGCATCTCGGGGCTCAGCGGGACTACTGGCGGCGGAGTGTAGGGAGGAAGCGCTGGTACCTTATTGAATGTGTTTTTAATTCGCCTGAAGCGCTGCGGCACAGGCCGACCGTACTCATAATCTGACTGTCCAGCTGCGTGCAGCTGCCAGAATCCCAATTTGCTAGTGAGTTTATCGAACCGCTGAATAACTTCCCCAATGGTAGGACGCAAAGTCGGATCCTTCTGAGTCATCTCCTTGACCAGCGGTTTGAGGAAGCGAAGGGGCCCGTACGGCCATGTCCTCTGAAGACCATACAAAATGAACATTGTCTTCAATTTACAAGAGAATAAGTAACACACCTGTTTCGGGTAGAGAAAGTAGTCTTTGAGCAGATTCCCGAGAAAATAAATATCGGTTGGGAAGGGGTTGCAGATTACTGCATCCCCAGCGTGCTCGGGAGGTGATTGGTCTCCCCCGAGAATTATGTCCTCCGCGGGCGGCCCATCTGCAGGATCGTAACGACGAGAGAGACCGAAGTCGATGATATAATACCGAGGCCAACACTCTGCGCGTGTGATGTACGGCGCAAAGCCTTTGTAGGAAGCATTCAGCCACTGTTGAACTGGATGAAAACCTTCCGGATACAGATTTGTTGGATCTTGCATGATATTATTTATGCCACAGTCCCTGCAAAAGCATAGGTAACCTCTCAACATGGAGTGCATGTAGAATTTTGCCTTACCGGTGGGCGACAAAATTTTCATGCATGTAATGGATCCCCTGAGAGCGATTTCAAGTCAGACTGCTGTGCTGGTGAGTTTCGTATCTTACCTCGAAAATCTGCCTCCAGCAGGCAATGATCTCCCCAACGGTTTCGAATCCGGGCTCTGTGAACCGTACCAGCAGCGGCATCACGATGATTTGCCCTTCGGGATCCTCAGGATCCGACAGAAGCTCTATAATTGGAATGCAGTGGTTTCGTGGATGTCCAAGATGCGGTGGCGAGGAAAATAATTGGGCAATCTCCACTTCGTGCGGGTGCAACTGGGAGGAGACCGCCTTCATTAGAACCTTTGTGTCATCAGAGATGCGGACAGCATCCATTATGGTAGGACGCTGAAAATCTTTAAATATTGAAGATTTTGCGGATTGAAATGCATACAAAATATCGAGCTCCAGACTCGTTTCTTGTCGTTTCGTCCAGCCGGCGGTGCCGGGATGCAAAGTCGGGATCGAACTTGGGGCGAAGGCGATAACCGTGTTGCAGAAGGACGTCTCTTCGGCGAAACCAAGACATTTCTCCTGCTGATAATCCAGGACGAGGGCTAACGGTTGGAGAGCTCATCGTGCCCGCCGCCCACACACGGACTGGTCAACGTGGCTTTGTGACAGTCACTGTGGGTGCATTGTGACATTCAACAATGACACGCTGTCAACTTTAGCGCTCATCTCGTAGACTGGAAGTAAATCCGGCAGTACCTCGATATTCCGCTCTACGCTTTGCTTGAACTGAAGACTCTCTTATCAGCCATTCTCAGACTCGAACCCAGAAATTCCACGACTCGAGGTCCCCTGTGACGGTCAAGTATTCGGAATTGCTTCAAATCGGAATCAAAACAAAGGAAAAATAATTTTAGCTGTTGATACATGTCAGGTCGCCGTCGACAGTGTGAGTTACTTACAAGGTTTTACAAAGTTGAGGCTCTTGTTCTTTACGTTGATTCATGTCATGCCGCGACAAGTCGGTCAAAAACTTTGCCGTCTCCTTGCCACTAGACGAGCATACGCCGTCACCTGTTGCGGTGCGCACATTGTTCTCCCTTGTCAACGATACTTACCCATTAAAAAGATAGATTCTTGTTGTGAAGCTCCAGACAGGCGTGGACTGGAACTTGGCGGTAAACATCCGTGCTCTTTGTTTTATGTTGATCCTTCCTCGATGCCGACACTTCATGCTTACCACGTTTCTCAGCCTATTTAAGGAGCATAGGCATAGTTCCTGCAGAGCTACAACCATCCTTTTTTCTTCCATCATCCATGGCTCTCCCAGTCACCCTAGCGGTGAATTCCACAGCGCATCTGAGAGATGTGATACTAGTTTTGGACAAGAATGGCAAATTTGTGCCGCCGCCTCAGCTCCTCGAAACCCTGAGAAACTACCTCGAGTAAGTTCGGCAGTCCGGGGTGTTGGCCTTCTCTCATTTTCCATACAAAGGGAGGCGGCGAAGTTGGGGAAGAACATCAAACAGATTTATGATGACCCGAAGAATGGAGCAGATGATAGCAGCATCATGAGCGAAGCCAGCAACCGACAGAGGGCCACATTGATATTCCTCCATGGTGTAGAGGTATGGAGCACGCACCTATTAACGCTTTGGGCATATGCTATAATCTGTTTCAGACATCATCCCAACAAGCAATGCAGCGTGCATTGGGCCGCCGAGTTCAAACCCAATTCAAATTAAAATCGACCAAAGATCCAAGCTTCATAAACAAAACAATTCAGTCAGTCCATTGTTTTTGGTTCAGCACTTTTTCTTAACCTCAGCAGCCCCATGGTGGATAAGTTGGGCACACGAAGGCTACGGTGCGTCTAAGTAACACTCTCTTTTCGTCTGAAGGGGGTCTCACGATCAATTTAGGGAGGCACAACTCAAACTGGTATGTCGATTCGAATTGGCGACATGAGGGAATGACAGAAATTGTTGTGCCTCTTAGGAGAAGGCGGAAGAGTCTGTTCTTCCGGACCTTTGCACGCGGGCTGGGGTTGAGCTTGTTGAGCTTCGTGTGCAGGTAGAGCTCATCCTCGCTACACAAGTAACACAACTCGAATCGGAAGACGCTGAAGACTCCGCCGATACGTATCATGACAACCCTCTGGAGAATCCATTGCAACCGTCAATCGTACACACTGAAGATGCTGTAACCACTGCCGGGTTCGACGATGGAGCGGACTCTTCCGACTTGGCGAGTGTGCCAGTGGTGAAGTCAGAGATTTATGAAGATCAACTCTCAGAGGTGAGAGACGTTCCGAGTTCATCAATGTGTTCCCCCCGCTCATTTTCTGTAAATCTCAAAGGCCATCACAGAGGCTGTGGAGGACTTGCGGCAGAGTGGAGCAGAAGAAAAAACATATGAGCCTTCTTTCACTTCTGACGGGGGATGGAGCTTCCTTGATAACACTAGCTCAATCTCTGTCGCTCAAAACGAAGCCGGAACATCCACGGGCTATGCCTACGGTTTGCCGTTCAACCTGAAGTTCAAACTGCACCGCCTGCCAGAAGCTATCTTCGGTACGCCTGAGATCCTACATTCGTCTTATCTAACCAGCGCTTCAGGAGGGACTGGTGGACAGGGAGGGAACGGCGGTCGTGATGGTGGTGGAGGTGGGATTGGAATGGCTCCTCAACTAAGTATGGGGAACACTACAGCAATGAATTTTAATTGTCAAGGACGTAAGTGATTACCAGTTTACATGCGAGCGCGAAAACTGATCCAGCCTTCAGCGGTTTACATACGCGCCGAGGCAGTCCAAACACTGAAATGAGGCGCCTAAACCTGCGGCGCAGGAATATTTACCTACGGAGTCATGTATCTATGGAATGTGTTCATCGGGCTCTCATACTGTACGTCTGAAATATGTAATAGTACCATCTCACCCTTTCCCTTGTCATGTACAATTTAGTTGCTTTCACCGTCTTTCAGTTCTTACAGCGCAGGAGCAGCTGCCGCCACCCGAGCCTGGAATGACTCCGACGCAGGCCCTACTTAGCGGAAAACGTAAGGCTTGGTAGAAGGTCAGCCGCGAGCTGCTTCTCAAAGCAAGAACGTAGTATTCTTCGAGGTCCTCCTCTCCCACTTTCCATCTGACTCGAAAACCAAAGGCAGAGGCCCCCTCCACGAGTCCCGGGAAGGCCATCATACACGGTTTCGCTCCGCAGCGTCGAATAGCTGTCTCTCCTTCATTGTCACCCCTCTTGGGCATCGCCGATGAGACAGTCACCACGATTTCCCCTCGTCTCATCTAAGAGTCGAAGGCATATCCACCAGAAATCGACAGAAGCTCATGGCCCATCCAAGGCCCCCGCGACATTCGTGCCCCCGTCAACGGATGCCGTGGAGAAAATCGAGATGACGACCCGACTCTGCGCCACAAACGACGGATTCCCCGCAGCGTCGCAAACGAGGGGCGGAGGCAAAGAGCCCAAACGAGTCGCCGCTGCATCGCCCACCCCAATATGCCAAGTGCGACGATGATGCCCTGACCCAATACTCTAACCACCGCCGTTCTCCGTCCCAAGTATGGGATTATAGGAGGTAGAGCATGTACTTGCCTGCGAACGCCCTGGGGCTCTCCGTTACCCACGAGCTCTTCCACATAGCCCATGATCAGGGTCGAAAGCACACTGTAGAAGATGTGAGGACGAACCACGCGGATGAGAGCGAGAACAAGCACCGCAGGAATGACAAGGGCCGAGGGTGGCGTAACGGCGAGGACGGAGTGTATGGGGCAATGGAGAGGAGGTGACGTGCACGAGGCCCGGAATAGGGAGACATTCGCAGTGCTCGCCCAGGAGCCCTTCTCCGACACGCTGGATAATATTCATGAGTGGATGTAAATGGTCACACCATGTCGTCTCGCAACGCAGATTCCCGCTACTTACCTTAGTCATGGACCTCGCTTTAAGGTGCCACGTCGATTTCCCGCCCACCCGTACTCCGCCAAAGCAACGCCTCACTGTAACAGGCGCGCCCTCCAAATCCGAAAACTTCACCTCCTTTTCCTCTACCACCTGCTGCTGCAGAGTAAGGAGATGGGTGACTGGGCGCCACATACAAAACAGAGACGGGCGAAGCTGGTGGGGGCAGTAGGATGAATACTGGTACGCGGAAAATGAGACGTACATGCAATTGCATTCAAGTGCAATCATCGACCCGTATCGCGAATCCCCCCACTCCCTCCACCTGCGGTCCAAGTCCAAGTTCCCATACAAATCACCTCCCGCCTTCTGCGCGCGGACGCTCAGTAAGACTGTTCGACAGTGCATCCCCCGGCGTCAGCCCTTCATCCTACATTCGACCACTTTCTGGATCTGATCCATTTCGGCCCCATGTGCATCCACACCCGCACCTGCGCCGCCCGCGCCTGAAAACAGTCGCTCGCACGTGTACTCGCGGCACACCGCATCCGCCCATGGTGTCCTTGAGCCTGTCACGGTCGCCTCCATCATCCACACCCCCAATCACAATGCTCACAACACGAAGAAGTCGTCTCGCGGTATGTGCGCTCTTCAAAACGTTCCGACCAAGCCCGGCATCCTGATATTCTGCATGCGAACGCGAACCCGCGCTCACATAGCGTTGACGGACGGCCCAGAGCGGAGGACAGGTCTCAAGATTCAGAATGAAAGTCTCCTCCAGCAGGCTCGGTGCTACGCCCAATGATCAATCAGAGCGGTGACGACGAAGTCAGGGGAGGGGGCGGAGGGAATGACCACGAGGAGAACGAGAACGACGTGGATCTCTGAGGCGGGGATGAAGACAAACGACAAATTGTGAGAACTGAGAAAGAGGAAAGGGAGAATTTGAGATTTATTGAGGGAAGGGTTGAGATACTCCAGAAAAGAGCAGCGAGTCAAGGTAGAAGAGAATGCGCGAAGTAGCATTGGCACTGGCAGCATAATGGGAGCGCGCGCCGCACGGCGCCACGTCCAAGATGTCGTCGTCGTTGGGTGAGAGTACTTCAAGTTAGGTGAGGGTCACAGTGTGACTGCAGCTGTGCACGTGAGCAGCGGGAGCCCGCTTCCGTCTAAGCCTCGAAGTTCAACGTCGAAAGGCAGCTTAAGGAGGGAATAATTGTGAGGAAACAGAGAAGGTTTCGGAGAAATTGAATACGTTTTTCTTGATGCCACAATATTTTTACACTGTGTTTGCCGAGGTTTGGCTCTAAAATCATTTTTTCGAGGGAAAAAAGATGTTAGCGCCGCGAAATGAGAACTACAAGACACGTGAAAATGTCCTGATCTGCCTCTAAATTCTAATATTGGAAGGTTGTCTGCGTGAAATCGGTCCCGTGCGCAAAAAATTAATTGAGACCCCATAAGGGAGCCTACAGTCAACTCATAATATTTAGACCTTGACTCTTGAGTACACTGTGGCTTTCGGTGAGTGAGAAAACATCGTATGTGTACTTCTGATACCGAGTCCCGACATTGAGTAAGTGATGTTCAGAAATTTGCAGCGGTCTTGTGTTTGTAAATCGTGGCCCACTGGCAGTGTAAAAAGTACTTATACGAGAGACTACAGGTCAAGTTCAGTTTACTTGGTCGTGAATGGAAAAAAGTTTTCAGTCATGGGTCTGCGGCAACGCCGAACCAATCGCATTCACTGAGGACAACATCGATACGTGAACTACTGAGCTTCGGTCTTTCTTGTTTGGGTATAGAACGCCCGCATCTCGGAACTCAGAGGGAGTATTGGTGGCGGGGTGTGGGGAGGAAGCGCTGGTACCTTATTGAATGTGTTCTTGATCCGTCTAAAGCGCTTCGGTAAATGTCGATCGAGATCATAATATCGCTGGCCGCGTCCATGAAGATGCCAGGATCCCAGCTTGCTAGTGAGCTTATGGAATTGCTCAATCACTTCCCCGATGGTGGGACGCAAACTGGGTTCCTTCTGAGTCATCTCCTTAACCAGCGGTTTGAGGAACGAAAGTGGCCTGTATAGCCAGCCTGCCTGAAGGATATGAAGATAAATCAAGGGCTTTGAGTGTAAATACTCGACGTACGGCGCCAGTATCCGGACATTGGGGGTAAACAAAGTGGTCTTTGAGCAAATTCCCAAGAAAGTAGATATCGGTTGGGAACGGGTTGCACGCCGTTGCTTCCTCAGCATGCTCTGGAGGCGATTTGTCGCCCCCGAGAATGATATCCTCAGAAGGTGGCCCATCTGCAGGATCGTACCGACGAGAAAGACCGAAGTCGATAATGTAGTACCGAGGCCAACAGTCTGTGCGCATAAGATACCGTGAAAAGGCTTTGTAAGAAGGATCCATCCATTGTCGAACCGGATGAAACCCATCCGGATAGAGGTCCATCGGGTCTTGCATGATATTATTGATGCCACAGTCCCTGCAGAAGCGTGAGCGAACTATTGACATGTCAAATGTACAAGATCTTACCGGTGAGCGACAAAATTTTCATGCATGTAATGGATTCCCTGGGAGCCGTTGTCAGATAGCAGGGCAACAAGTTTTCATATTACCTCGAAAATCTGTCTCCAGCAGGCGATAACTTCCCCAATCGTTTCGAAACCGGGCCTAGTGAATCTCACGAGCAGCGGCATCACAATAATTTGCGCATCGGGATCCTCAGGGTCCGGAAAAACATCCATAATCGGAATGCAGTGGTTTCGCGGATGGCCAAGGTGCGGCGGCGAAGAAAATAACCGTCCTATCTCGACTTCGTCGGGATGCACAGTTGTGGATACCGACTTTAAAAGAACCTTGGTATCATCAGAAATGCGCACAGCGTCCATCACAGTGCCGCGCTGTGACGCCTTTAGCTACTCGAAGATATCACAAATGGAACCGTACGAAATACCAAGCGTGAGACTCGTTTCTTGCCGTTTTCTCTAGACTGGCGTAACGCGAAGCAAAGTGGGGATCAAACTTGGGACGGAGGCGGTAGCCATGTTGCAAAAGAGCGTCTCTCCGGCGAAACCAAGACATTTCAGACAACGATAATCCAGAATGAGGCCTCCAGTTCATGGTGTCTGCGACCAACGTGGCTTGGTGACTGTCACTGTGGGCGCGGTGTGACATGCACTTGTCACTTGGTACGCCTGAGATCCGACATGCGTCTTCTTCAAGCAACGCTTCAGAGGGACTGGTGGACAGAGAGGAAACGGCGGTCGTGATGGTGGCGTAGGTGGGATTGGAATCAAACAAACATAGGGAACACTACAGCAATGAATTTTAATCGTCAAGGACGTGAGTGACTACCAGGTTGCGAGTGCGATAACTTATCCAGCCAGTTCAGCGGTTTACATATAGGCCGAGGCAGTCTGGACACTAAGATGAGGTCGAGATGAGGTGCCTAAACCTGTGGCGAAGGCTTTCTGAGTTAGAAAGGTCATAATCGGCGTGAATGATGCGCAGGAATATTTACCTTCAGAGTCATGTATCTATGTAATGTGTTCATCGGGCTATCATACTGTACGTCTGGAAAATGTAATAGTACCGTCTCAGCTTTTCCCTTGTCATGTACAATTCAGTTGCTTTGTTAAGAAGAAGAAGATTTCTTGAGTACTTCACCGTCTTTTGAGTTCTCACAACGCAGGAGTGACTCCCGCCCACAAGCATGGGAACGCCAGGTGATTGACGTTCCCTCCCTCTTCGCGCACTATCCCTCTGCCTAGACATCTCTAAGCCATCCATCCAGCGACGCGGGTGTACACCCGCCGCTCAAATCTCGACACCTCTTTACAGCAACAGAGGATGGGCGTGGCCCTCGCCCCGCACGGAACCCTTCAAGAGAGACACTGCCGTGAATGTTTTTAGGGAGCCACGGCGCAGACAAAGATCAAGTCGGCCTTCCACTCTGATTCGTCGAGGACTGGAGCACAACGAAGACAATGCTCGATAGGCGCCGTAACGGTAGGCGTTTTGCTGACACAAGCGGGATAACAAAGTGGCAGCGCAATCACAGCTTCGCCCCGGAGCACCAGCTCTATCTCCAGCGCAAGACCGTACTCTTCCTCATCCTCCTCCTCCATCTTCCATCCAGAGACTCGGGGCCCGACTCCATGAGTCCCGGGAACGACATACACAGTTTCGTTCCGCGCCGTCAGATAGCTGTCTCTCCTTCATCGTCACCCTTCCCGTCCTCGCCGATATGACAGTCACCACAATCTCTCTCGAGCGCGGCCAACCTAAATCGCTGCAGCGACATCCATCAGGGACAAGCGACACAGAAGCTCATGGACCATCCAACGCGCCCGCGACGTGCCCCCGTTAACGGATGCCGTCGGGGAAGAGCGGGATGACGACGCGACTCTGCGCAGCGCCACAACCGACTGACTCCCCACAGCGTCACAACGACGGACGAGGGCCACGTCCCGACAGTGATATGCCGAAAGCCTCGTATTTGCCTATCCATCTATCCCTCCAGAACGACAACAATCTTCACTCTTATGTATGCGCCGCCCGCCCTGAAGCTCTCCATAACCCACGAGCTCCTCCCCAGGTTCGAGCGCAAAGCGTCTAAGCAGCCGAGCTGCGCCAACGACCATACGGAGGTGCAGCTGGATATGTGTACGCGTACACGTACAAGAGCGCCCAACGAGGAAGATATCGAGGGCAAGCGCCAAGCCAGGAGGATGGTCGAGCGTCGAGGACGAAAGGCGTAGACACGAGGAAGACAGTGGTACGAGTCGGACTCTGCACTGACAGAGCCAAAGTGAAAGCGGTCGTGGAGGTATGTCAGCGAACGGCCACCGTCAGGCATCCTCATAACGACGCTCCCTAACCGACTTCATGAAGAGAAGACCCGAAAGAAGAGGAGCTCGACACCCCTCTCCAAGTGACGCGGAGAATAGCCTGGGCACTCGCGTACTTCGCTGAACCGATGGATAGACCTGGATAGTCACATCGTGTGGTCTCGTCTCTCAACGCACATCCCCGCTTCCTTCGTCATTGACCTCACTTTTGATGGAGCCAGGTCGACTTCCCGCACCCGCACCCTAACGAAACAACGCCTCGACGTAGTAGAGTTCACAGGGCGCGCGCACTCCCAGTCGGATAGGAGAACGGCGGTACGGTACGTTCCGTTCATCGCCCTCCAAATCTGAAAACCTCACCACTCCTCTCCCTCTGTCACCCAGCTGTACACGGAAGACCAGGCTGCGGAGCAAGGATGTGGTCAACGTGAAGAGCGCACTGAGCGCCTCAGTGGAAACAGAGACGGGTGAAGCTGTTGGGTACAGTCGGCCTTCACTGAGGATGAATGCTGATATGCGAAAAACAAGACGTACATGGATCGGTTTCAAGTGCAGGCGTCGACCTGTATCGCGAATGCCCACGCCCGCCATCTGTGGTCCAAAACTAAGGTCCCACACGAATCATCTCCTACGCGAAAGTTCAGCAAGTCGTCAAAACTGTCTGAGTCATTGCTCAGCGCACCCCGGCATAAAGCTCTTCATCCCACACTGGACTACTTTCTGCATCCAGCACACCCGCACCCGGTGCGCCGGCCGCGCGTAAAAATGGTGACTCGCACATGGACCGCACCATGATGTCCTCGAGCCTCTCACCGTCAGCTCCATCACCTGGACACCCATTGCACGCGGATACCATCTCGCGGTATTTTGCGCTCGTAGACGCACTCTAATCAAGCACAGCGTCCCAATGTTCTGCAAGCAAATCCGGGCTCACGTCGCGCCGAAAGTGCGCCGGATGGAAAGCAGAGGTACCACTACCAGTCTTAAGATACAACTTGAAGGCGAGATTCTCGTCCAGCACGCTCGGTGCAGTGGCAGATGACCAGAGCAATGACAGAGCTCTAGAGCAGGAAGCAGACGCAATGGTGAAAAGAGGCACCGACGGATGCGATGAAGGCAATGAAGAGGACGTAGACGGAGACGGAGAAAGGCAAAACGACAAATTGTGCCAGTGAAGGGAAATTTCAAATTTATGGTATTGAGAACCTGAAGCGTTGAGATACTCAGAAAGGAGCAGCGTCTCGGTAGACTATAACAAGACTGCTAGAGCGTATAGGCCACATAGGCAGATAGCGGGAGCGCGGTGTCGTCGTCGTCAAGGAACGTCAAGGATGAGCAACACTGTCACGCTGTGACATGCTGACTGTAACTACCTACGTGAGCAGCGCATAACACGCCTCGTCCAACTGGAACATCAACAATGAATATGGAAGGAATTTGAAGGGAATGATTTTCACGAAACAGAGAAGGTTTCTGGGAGATTGACCACGAATACAATTTTCTTTAGGCCACAATTGCAATATTTCAACTGTGTTATACAAGTGTTCGCTGTAGACCAGTTTTTCGGGCTCAAAAGGGTGTTAGCACCGCGAAATTAGATTCAAGTGACGCAACAATGTACGAACAACTTGCAGGGAAGAGCCGACGAGCACCTCCCGCCAGAGAATTATTGTCATGCAGCGATTTTTCGATGGATGCCAGTTTGTTGCCAATATACGAGAAGCAACCACTCGGTTTAAGTCCTAAGGACAACATTGATACGTGAGCTACTGCGGTTCGTCGCTCTTTCGTGTTTGGGTATAGAACGTTCGCATTTCGGGACTCAGTGGGACTATCGGTGGGGGGTTGTAGGGAGGAAGCGCCGGTACCTTATTCAATGTGTTCTTGATCCGTCTGAAGCGCTGTGGTACAGGCCGGTTGAAATGATAATATCGCTGGCCGGGTCCGTGAAGATGCCAGGATCCCAGTTTGCTGGTGAGCTGATCGAATTGCTGAATCACTTCCCCGATGGTGGGACGCAAACTGGGATCCTTCTGAGTCATCTTCTTGACCAGCGGCTTGAGAAACGAAAGTGGCCCGTATAGCCAGGCCTTGGAGAATAGAAGCATAAATAAATGGCTTGAATTGAAAATAATTGACGTACGGCGCCAGTATGCGGGCTTTCGGGGTAAAGAAAGTGTTGTTTGAGCAGATTCCCAAGAAAATAGATGTCGGTTGGAAACGGATTGCAGGCCATTGCCTCCTCAGCATGCTCTGGAGGTGATTTATCGCCCCCGAGAATGATATCCTCTGATGGTGGCCCATCTGCAGGATCGTACCGACGAGAAAGACCGAAGTCGATGATATAGTACCGGGGCCAACATTCCGCACGTGTGATATACCGTGCAAAGTTCTTGTAAGAAGGATCCATCCAATGTCGAACTGGATGAAACCCATCCGGATAGAGGTTCGTTGGATCTTGCATGATATTATTGATGCCGCAGTCCCTGCAGGGGTGTGAGTGACTTATTGACATGTATGGCGTACAAAACTGTACCGGTGAGCGACAAAATTTTCATGCATGTAATGGATTCCCTGGAAGGCGCTGTCAAGTCGCAACGGCAACAAGTTTCATGCATACTACCTCAAAAATCTGTCTCCAACAGGCGATAACCTCCCCAATCGTTTCAAAACCCGGCCTTGTGAACCTCACCAGCAGCGGCATCACGATAATTTGCGCATCGGTATCTTCAGGGTCGGGGAGGACATCTATGATTGGAATGCAATGGTTTCTCGGATGGTCAAGGTGCGGCGGCGAGGAAAATAGCCGCCCTATCTCGACTTCGTGGGGATGCACTGTCGTGGATACCGACTTGAGAAGCACTTTGGTTTCGTCGGAAATGCGCACAGCGTCCATCACAGTATCGCGCTGTGAGTCCTTTAGCTACTCGAAGATATTGGAAATATTAATGGAACCAGTACAAAATACCAAGCTTCGGATTCGTTTCTTGCCGTTCTTTCGAGGCTGGCGTAACGCGAAGCAAAGTCAGCATCAAACTTGGGGCGGAGGCGGTAACCATGCTGCAAAAGAGCATCTCGCCGGCGGATCCAAAACACTTCAGACATGGATATACCAGGATGTGACCTCGAGTTTACAGCATCCCAAACCCGATCTGCCACCCGCCCAGATT
Source organism: Favolaschia claudopus (assembly GCA_037176885.1). Taxonomy (NCBI): domain Eukaryota; kingdom Fungi; phylum Basidiomycota; class Agaricomycetes; order Agaricales; family Mycenaceae; genus Favolaschia; species Favolaschia claudopus. Next base: position 871,093 of record JAWWNJ010000082.1, read on the forward strand.
CCCCAGACATGACTGCAATGTGATGGTCCCTGCAACCTCCTACTTGGGATGCTGTAGGTCCCGAAGTTTCCTGGAGCGATAGGGATGTGTGCTAGAACTTGGAACACGGCCGCTAGAACTTTCCCAGCTACCGTGGTGGAGGCAAAGGTGAAAGAAGCGAGGTTGTGGGCGCCCGGCCTGCCAGTGGTGTCACTCATCATGTGATGTGACGGTAACGCGATCTGCGCCTGCCAGTGCCTCAGAGACTTCATCTCCGCACGCATAGCGCTCGCGGTCTTCACCACCGCGCGCAGCGTATGCGTATGATCAACCCGGATGCACAGCGAGATACGCGTACATGTACAGGACGAGGATGGGAGCCAGAGCGAGAACTGGATGGATGCCAGGGGGTGGCGTAACGAAGAGGACGGAGAGTATAGAGCAATATGGAGGAGGTGATGTGCAAGAGGAAGCGGAATAGGGAGACACTAGACGACGCTCAAAGAGAGGAAATTTGTCAGGGACAGCGTCTTCACCCGCCAGCCTCCTCCGAGTCGGCGACACCCTCGATGCGAAGTTGGTGAATCGATGAAAATGGTCGCGCCATGTCAACGCAGTCTCCACTTCCTCAGTCATCGACTTCGCTGTACGGTGCCACGTCGACCTCCCGCCCACCCGCACGCGCACCCCGCTGGAACAACACCTAAGCGTAGGGTAGTGTTCACAGGCAGTGTGCGTAAGTGACACGAAACCGATCTTCCACAGGCATAAACACAACCTCTCCAATAGGAGAACGGCGGCACTCAAGTTCCTTCGTTGCCCTCGAAATCTGAAGCCCCTCACCTCCTCCTTTTCCTCGCCCACCCAGCTACTGCAGACGGAAGACGAGACTGCGAAGCACAAGGGACGGGGGAGGCGCGAAGAGCGCAGTGAGCGCCTCATACAAGATAGAGACGGGGCGACGAAGCTGGCGGGGAGAGTCAGCCGTTAGTGATTATGAATACCGGTATGCGGAAAACAAGACGTACATGGATATTGGATGCAAGGATCGGAATCGCAAATCCCCACTCCCGCCACCTGCGGCCTAAAACTCAGCTCCAGCACGAATCACCTCCTGCCTCCCGGGTCCCCCGCGCGGACGTTCGGTAAGTCGTCAAAACCGTCCCAGTCATTGCTCAGCTCACCCCAGCGTCAAGCCATTGATCCCACATGGGACTACTTTCTCGATCGAATCCATTTCTCCGGGCCTATGTGGGCTCACACCCGCACCCGCGCCGGCCGCTCGTTGAAATAGCAGTTCGCAGAGTCATACTACATCCGCTCATGGTGTCCTCGAGCCTCTAAGTGTCACCTCCGTCACACCACACGAGGATTTCGTCTCCCTTTATCTGCGCTCGTAGACGCACCCAATCGAGCGCGGCATTCTGATATCTTGTAAGCAAGTACACCGCGCCTTGACAGTCCCTCGGGTAGAGAAGTTCCGAAATCTAAGGCGAGAGTCTCTTCGAGCCTCAAGCACGCTCAATTACCACAGCAGAGACCAGGGACAACGAAGCGAGAGGCGGGAGCAGAGGCAACGGCAACGAGGAGACCAAGAACGACGTAGATGAAGGCGCCGGAGATGAAGGCAAAACGACAAATTCAAAATTGAGCCGGTGAAGATGAAATTCAAGAGTAGTGTTAAGATACTGTAAAGAGCAGCAGGTAAGCTTAGAGAGGAGACCGGATTATAAAGGCTAGAGTGCACAGGCAGCAAAGCGGGAGCGCGTCACCGTCGTCGTCGTTGTTGGCGGTCACCAACTGGCGAGTGACAGTCACAGCTGTGACCTGATGACTGCAACTGCGTACGTGAGCAGCATAACAGGTTAGGGCTCCTGGAAAGAATGATTTTGACGAAACAAAGAAGGTTTCTTGGGAAATTTAACACGAATACGATTTTCTCTTGATGCCACAATATTCTACACTGTGTTATATGAGCCCTGGCTATTAATAAACCACTTTTTCGGGCTGCCAAAAAGCATGAAATGAGAGATACAAGAGACGTTGAACTTGAAAAGGTACGAAGGACTTGCAAGGAAGAGCTAACTAGCTAATGCACCTCTCGAGAGAGATTTATTGTCATGCAGCGGTTTTCTTATGCCAGTTTGTTGCCAATATACGAGAAGCCATGACTTGGTTTGATTCCTAAGGACAACATTGTGTTAGAACCTGTACTCTAGGTGAGCTAATGTACCCTCACACGGACGTTCAGAGAGAAACGCGAGTGTATTACCTGTACTCTAGGTGAGCTAATGTACCTATACTAGAGTCAGGAAACATATTGTAGTTATACGATGAGTTGCTTACCCTCACACGGACGTTCAGAGAGAAACGCGAGTGAGGGTCGTCACGTCCCGTCACGGTATATCAATACACGTGGCGTGACGCGACTCTAATATCTAAAAGTCCTTTGGTGCTCTACGAGCCGTCGTCCAACACACCCCCTCACCAAAGACTGCGGTAACATCACCCCCTCACGCCAGAACCACCCCCTCAAGCGGAAGCACCCCCTGCGACCAGACCCAGACCCGCTCGATGGCGATTGAAGTCGACGGAAGGAAGAGCTTTGGTAAGAACGTCGGCGGTATTGTCGTACGAGGATACGCGAGGTAGGAAGACCTTCCCCTTCTCGACGCAGTCGCGAATTATGTGGTAGCGAGTATCAATGTGTTTGGCTCGATCATGGAAGGACTGGTCATTCGCGAGTACGATTGCCGCGTTGTTGTCGCACCGGATGGGAGTGGGGGCGTCGATAAGTACCGTGATTCCGCGCATGAGGGTGCGCAGCCAGACCGCTTCCTTCGCCGCCTCAGACGCGCCGATGTACTCAGCCGCAGCGGTGGAATCCGTGACAACTTTCTGTTTGCGCGAAGCCCACGAGACGACACCAGAACCCAGCGAGAAGTTATAGCCCATGATGGACTTGCGGCGATCCAAGTCGTTGGCAAAGTCGGCGTCGGTGTGTCCACTGAGTGAGATCGGCTCCGCGCCCCCGAGTTCCAGTGCCATCTCCCGGGTCCCCTTCAAATATCGCACAACTCGGATAGCGGCCTGCCAGTGCTCCGCTCGATAGCAATTTAAGAAAGAGGCGAGGTAGTTGACGGCAAAAGCTATGTCAGGGCGCGTACCGATTGCGACGTACATGAGCGATCCCACAAGCGAGCGGTAAGGAGTCGAGGCAAGGCGTTCGACGTCTTCGCGCGTGAGAGGCTTGTCGTCGGGGCGGCAGAGGCGGAGTTTATGTTCCATGGGAGTGGCAGCAGGGAAAGCATCAGTCTGGTGGAAAGTGGAGATAATACGGTCAATGAGGGCAGTCTGCGAGAGCTGGATGGTGCGGCGTTCGGGGTCGCGTACGATGCCGATTCCCAGACAATATCGTACTTCGCCAAGATCGGATATTTGCCATTTGGAGCGGAGTTGCGATTTGAAAAGCTCGTTCGCAGCGGCGGTGGAGGCGGCGCTGATCATATCATCAACGTGAACAGCGATGAGGTTTGTGGAACCGTCCGGCAATCTTCGAACGTAGACACACCACTCACAAATCAAACGCTTGAAGCCCCATTCCAGCAAGGCCTCATGTAGCGTCTTATTCCACGCCCGTCCAGCCTGATGCAGCCCATAGATCGCCTTCACCAACTCCCAGAACCAGTCCTCCTTCCCCTTCTCCTCAAAATGCTTCGGCTGTCGCGCGTACTGGTATTCACCCGGCGGCAAGTCGGCATTCAGGAACGCGGTCTTCACATCCACCTGCTGAACATCCCATCCCCTTGCCGCGGCAACGTGAAGGATGGCGCGGAACGACTCCAGACGAGCCGTTGGCGACGTGGTGTGAGTGAAATCCCGACCGTACACCTGCCTAAACCCCTTCGCGCAGTAGCGAACTTTATGACGCACCACATTCCCAAAGGCGTCCTGCTTGCGAACGTACACCGGCTTGAGATCCAGGATTGTCTTGTCCAGCGGAACCGCAGAGGGAGGGACGAGTCTGTAAACCCCCATCGACCGCAACGATTCGAGCTCCTCGTGCGTCCCTTCCGTCCATTTTGCGGCGTCGGGTGCAGCCATCGCCTCGGCGTAGGTGCTCGGGTTGTCCGGATATTCCACGTCGATGGGATTCTCAGCCAAGTACGCGTTCAGCTCCGCCAACATCGCCACTTCCTCACCGTCGTCGTCCTCCGGCGTCTCCTCCTCCACATCTACCCAACGCTGCAAAATCTCCACCTCTCCCTCGTCAGCATCCAACGCAACTCCACCATCATCAGCAACAGCATTCACCAGGCGAACGGGCGCGCGCCGTTCCCGCGTGGATCGCCGCAGCGGGACGTCGAATGGGACCACATTCGAGGGAACCACGGGCGTGGCCGGCGGCGGCGTCTCCGGCGCCGGGACGTTGGGTATGGTGGACGTAGAAAGTGTAGGATCGGGAGAGGACTGGTCATCGGGGACGACGGGAGGGATAGGCAACGAGTGAACGCGCGCCGCAGCATCGGCGAGCTTCTCCTCGTTCCAACTCACCTTCACCGTGTCGCCGGACTCAATAAAGCGAACGTTGATGGAATTGTAAACCTTCCCGGTGCTCTTCTCCCAGCAGCGGTAGGCCTTGGATTGTGGGGTGTATCCGATAAGCGTACATTCAAGCGACCTGGCGTAGACCTTGGGGTTGTGTGCCTCGATCAGTACGAACGCACGACAACCAATCTCGCGGAGGTGGGATATGTTCGGCTTACGGAGTTCAAAAGCCTCGTACGGGGTGCGTCGATTTTGACCCGTACAAGGTGTTCTGGCGTGCAAATAGGCCGCAGTCACACAAAACTCATCCCATAAGTTTGGTGGTGCGCCGCAAGCGATCCGCATCGTCCTCGCAAGGCCGTGGATGGTACGGTGGAAGCGTTCGACCTTCCCATTCTGTTTCGACGTATGAGGTGCTGTGCAATCGATGCTGATGCCACGGGCCTTGCAGTGATCCTGGAAAGCCTTCGAAAACAGCTCCCCGCCGTCAATCTTGTAGGTGCCCACGCGCAGACCGGTCTTCGCCTCCATTGCAAACTCCCACGCGATGAGGAAAGAAAATGCGTCTGATTTGTTTGCGATAGGAACACTCCAACCACGGTCACTACAGTCATCGACGATATCCAGCGTGTAGCTGTTCCCACTCCTCGACCGCACCGATATCTGCCCGCTAAGATCGACATACACCTTCTCCAGCCGACGAGTCGACCTAGGCCCCTCGCGTACTTTCGGGATGATTGCACGAGCCTGTTTACCAGGGATGCAATCGTCACAAACAGGAACAGCGGTGGAGGGGTCAAGGACCATACCGTCTGCCGCGCCGTTCTGGTAGAGGTCAGCAACGGCCTGTTCGTTTGCGTGGCCGAGTCGACGGTGCCAAACGCGTAGATCACGCATTTCGGGTGACGCAGTGTTTGCGGAGAAGTTCGCGGGGCGGCAGTGAAGCTGATAGAGATGACGAGTGGGGTGGAGAGATCCGGTGCAGACGGTGGCGCCGTGAGAGTCGAGGATGCTGCAGGAAGAGTCGTCGAAGGTGAAAGTGTAGCCGTTGGATTGACACAGGCGAAGGACAGAGAGGAGACGAACGGAGGCGTTGGGGACGAAAAGGACATTGTCGAGAGTAAATTTGTCTGTTGCGATGGTGCCTATACCGGTTGCGAAAATGGCGCTGCCCTGAAACCCGCTTATCGCCCGCGGCTCAATCTCCTGCATGCTGACGAAGTCCTCCCGACATGGAGAGACATGCACATTCGCCCCCGAGTCGGCGAAGAGCAAGAACTCGGGGCCGACAACAGTCGCCGCGTTAGCCGTCCACTCAGACCAGTTGACAGGCAGAACCGGCTCCACGCTTGCTAGCCAAAGCTCCGGCCCCTCGACGCTCAACGACGGGAGTGGGTCCGTGATCAGTTGGGCTACGTGCGCCGACGCAGGGGCGGTGGGAGGAGCGGGAGCGGGGACCGGGGTGAGAAGATAGTCAACGCCGGCGAGCGTGGTGTAGGCAGCCCCCGCAGCATTGTGCTTGATATGGCGGTTCGCGTTCGCTGTCTGCTGTGCCTGACGATCCTCCCGAGCCTTCGTCTGTGCCTCAATCACCGGCCGACCCGCCATACCACCCCCTGGTGCGGTACAGTACGGCCATGTGTGCGTATCCGGTTTGGGGCAAACAGGCGTCGAACATATCTCCTTCTTCCCAGCAAATTTCCTGGGAGGAGGACGAGAGTTGGCGCCGGCAGAGCTGGCCGCGAACGCAAAACCTCCGGTCCCCGTCGCAGGCGGTTGAGCCATCAAAGCCGCAACGCTGCGGAGCGCGGAAGCGAGCGTCAGGTCCGGTTGTGCAATGAGCCCACGAACGAAAACGTCGTTGTGACGAGACAGAGCGATGAGGAGGCCAGTGAGGTGAAAGCTGTCGGGGTCGGGGGTTCCAGAAGCCCAGATGGCGCTATTGAGATCACGGAGGGCAGTCAATGGAACAGCCCACGACTTCGGGTCAGCCGAGAGCTCTACGCTGAGGAAGCTGCGCAACGCCTCTATTTGTCCCATCGGCCCACGACATGTGTGTCGTGTAAGCAAAGTCTCCCAGATCTCCGCCGCAGAGCTGCAGTGCTCGAAGTACGGGCGCTCCGTGGTCGCGCAAATCTCGGATAGGAAGCTGCGCACGACCATGTCTGCGTCAATCCAAGCACGATGGTGAGCGGGGTAGACCTGGAAAGAGGGACAAGGATTGTCGCGCTCGAGAAACCGCCACGCGCCCGACGCCATTCCGAGCTGGTTCTTCACCTTCTGTGACCATGGGATCCAGTTGTATCGCTCCAGCGCAAGTTTGTCGGCATCGCTCCAACCGTTCGATAGCAGAGAGAAAGGTTTAGGCACAGGCCCCAAGTCGGCGATATGGCCAGAGGCTGAGCTGTACAGGTTGGACAGAGAAGGGAAAACAGGAGCGGGTGTGTGCGGAAGTGGGCGCGACGGCATCCTCGCCGGTGCCGGTGGAAAACCAGGCGGAACCGGGGGTGGAGCGCCAAAATGAGGATATAAGGGCGGAGGGTGGTATCGCGGCGCGTGTAATGTTACAGGCGGCATCTGATTCTGTGAAACGCCGGCCACTGGCGCATGCTGGCGCGCAGGTGCTGTTGGAGGAACGATAAATGTAGCCTGAGGCGGGGTGACAAACTGAGGGTCGGGGGGTTGTAGCGGCGCGACACCAGACCAAGGATTGCGTAGATGCGAAGAGCCAGCTTGAGAGAACGAAGGATGGTACATGGCGGGAGCGAGAAAACGTCGCTGCGCCGTTCGTCAAGATCGTAAGAGTTCGTCTTCGCGCTGGGCGATTCGTCGAGAATAAAGGAGAGTGGATGACCCGCGAGGTCGGAACGTCGTCAAAACGAGTACAGGAACTAATGTCGGAGTGGGAAGAACTCCAGACTAAAAGCCCATAACCTGTTAGAACCTGTACTCTAGGTGAGCTAATGTACCCTCACACGGACGTTCAGAGAGAAACGCGAGTGTATTACCTGTACTCTAGGTGAGCTAATGTACCTATACTAGAGTCAGGAAACATATTGTAGTTATACGATGAGTTGCTTACCCTCACACGGACGTTCAGAGAGAAACGCGAGTGAGGGTCGTCACGTCCCGTCACGGTATATCAATACACGTGGCGTGACGCGACTCTAATATCTAAAAGTCCTTTGGTGCTCTACGAGCCGTCGTCCAACACATTGATACGTGAAATACTGACGTTCGTCGCTATTTCTCGTTTGGGTATAGAATGCGCGCATCTCGGGACTCAGCGGGAGTATTGGAAGCGAAGCGTAGGGAGGAAGCGCTGGTACCTTATTTAATGTGTTCCTGATTCGTCTGAAGCGCTGAGGCACAGGCCGATTCAGACTAGTCCTGAAATCATAATCTCGCTGCCCTGCTGCATGAAGCTGCCAGAGTCCCAATTTGCTGGTGATTCCATCGAATTTCTCAATCACTTCGCCGATGGTGGGACGCAAACTGGGATCCTTCTGAGTCATCTCTTTGACCAGCGGTTTGAAGAATCGAAGAGACCTGTATAGCCTGCCGCCCTAAAGACAATCAACATAAAAACATAATCACAACAGAAATAATCGACATACAGGATAGAGAAACTGTTTTCGTAGCAGATTACCGAGGAAGTAGATGTCGGTTGGAAAGGGATTGCAAGCCTCTGCCCTCCTAGCATGCTCGGGAGGTGATTTATCGCCCCCGAGAATTATATCTTCAGCCGGCGGCCCATCTGCAGGATCGTAACGGCGAGAAAGTCCGAAGTCGATGATGTAGACCCGTGGCCAACACTCCGTGCGCGTAATATACCGCGCAAATTCTTGGTAAGAGGCGTCCATGAATTTATGAACTGGATGAAAGCCATCAGGATAAAGACTTGTCGGATCTTGCATGATATTATTGATGCCACAGTCGCTGCAGGAGCGTGAGTGCCTTATTGACATGTCTTATGTACAAGATCTTACCGGTGAGCGACAAAATTTTCGTGCATGTAATGAATTCCCTGTGAGTCGCTGTCAGATAGAATGGGCAATGAGTTTTCACATTACCTCAAAAATTTGTCTCTAGCAAGCAATGATTTCGCCAACCGTTTCGAAACTTGGCTTCGTGAAAGGTGCCAGCATAGGCATCACAATTATTTGCCCATCAGGATCTTCAGGGTCCGACAGGACCTCTATTATTGGAATGCACTGGCAGTGGTTTCGCGGATCTCCAAAGTGCGGCGGCGAGGAAAATAATTGTGCTATCTCCACCTCATGTGGGTGCACTTTTGCGGAGATCGCCTTCAGTTGTACCTTGGTGTCGTCGGATATGCGGACAGCGTCCATTACATAAGAGCGCTGTGAATTTCCCATTAGAAATCATAAGATTTAGAGGGAAGGAAAATCGTGCAAAATACGTGACATGGCACTCGTCTTTCCCCTTTTCGTCCAAGGCGGGGTACCGCGAGGCAAAGTCGGGATCAAACTTTGGGCGGAGGCGGTAACCGTGTTGCAAAAGAGCGTGCCTCCGGCGCAGCCAAGGCAGCTCGCCTTCTGATATTCCAGGATGAGGTCTCGAGTTCATCGTCTCCTACTAGCAGTGAGTGCGCCGACTCCGATAGTGGGTTTGTGACGGTCACCGTGGGTACTATTCCGAGTCTGTGGGCGCGACACTGCCAGAGTGACAAAGACTTCGAACTACTTAGCAGCTGCTTAAGCTTGATGCTGTAGCGAGATCTGGGCCAGATTTTCTTGGAACAAAGGAATACGGCGAGTTGTAGCACGGTGGAAGCCCAGAGAAAGTTGCGGCCGGTCACCGTGGTGGAGGTAAAGGTGAAAGAAGCGATTGTGGGCGCCGCCACAGGCTCGTGTCACCCGTCATGTGATGTGACGATAACGCGATCCGCTCTCGAGCTCAGCTCTCACTTTTCCTTCTCGTTTCGCCTTCTCACCGTCCGTCATGATTTTCTTGCTGGTGCCGCTGAAGCACGTCAGGTATTCTTCCATTTTTAGTGCTAATCGTACAATTAACCGTTCGCCACGAGTCGAGCTACTGTAAATAGAGCGCTATAGATATGTAAGTGCATATACGATGCTGTCAATTGACAACCTCTCGAATGCCGCCCGAATTAAAAGCGTACTCAAGACCCCACCCACCCGCTGGCACTCACTGCGTGGCCGTAGCCGTCGCAACCTCCTCCGCCTGTCTCAGGGACTTCATCTCCGCACGCATAGCGCTCGCGGTCTTCACCACCTGAGGCAGCGTATGTGTATGGTCAGGCCTCCACCCATCCGGCAGCCGCTCCTCCCCAAGCCACCTCCGCATCCAAGGTAGAGGTACGCCCTCCTTCCCTTCCACCCGCTGGTTCCACACCCCGAGGATAATAGCCATCTCCCCCCGCGCAATCTCAGCGTGCATCCCGGAGAGCGGCTTCGACAGCTTCTCGCGCCTTATCCGCGTCCGCACGATATCGTGCCCCGTCACGACGACTTCCTCCTCGGCGAGCTTCCGGCCTGCGCTCGTCGAGGCGGCGTTGACGATTTCCGATGCGAATTCGTTTACGAGGTCGGGCTGGATATCGGTTGGGGCGTCCTTGTCGCCGGGGGGACAGTCCTTGTGTACGACACTGGCGTCGTGCTCGACACCGTTGTGCAGACCGAGCTCAAAAAGGTCGATGCTCGTTAGGGTGAATTTTTTGATGAGAATCCAGCCGCCGATAGTCAGGAAGAATGCGAGGAAGGAAGAGAGGCCATAGCAGGCTTTTAGGCCACGGCAGATGGCCATTGGGGTGATGTTTTTCCCGTCTCGCCGGCTGTGGTTAATTTAGAAACGCGCCGCAAAAAGATAGAAAGAGAAGACGCACATGTACCCGTGGTTTGCCATAGTATTAATAGCGGGGCAAACTGAACGGATGTCCCCCAGAGTAGGAGCCTGGTATTCATGCGATTGACCCGTTACAGGGCACGACTTCCCCTTCTTGTCGTCGATCTTGGGGTGGGAGGTAGGTAGAGCCATTCGGAAAGCCTTCGCGGGAGGGAATCAAAGGAAAAGGTGGGTCGGGGTAACGAAACGAAGAAAACCCGCCGCCTTTTGAATCCTAAGCCCCTGATGAAACTCGGGTGCGGCGAGGGACCGGGATAGTTTTGAGAGCGATGCCAAACCTGAGAAGTGATAGATAACTCCAGGGACGCTAATCCAAATCCTGTGCGGCGGCGATGCAGTTGGCTGGGAGAAAACGTTTCAAGTGGGCGGCGAGCTCAGAAAATCGCTTGGAAGGACAGACCGGAGGAGGGAGTGGGGGGAGGATAAGGCGAGGCGACGTCTGTCGTCCATTTGTCGGAGAAAAAACGCGGCGAGTCAGCTGGTTATGTCCGAGTTTTCGCTTAGACTCGCCTATCTGTAATTAGGTCAGTGGCTATGCTCCGGCAATCGTTTTAGCCGGAAGTAATCCAAAAGCGTCGAGCGAGAATCGTGCTGAGTCCTGACTGTTGAACAACTTGAACGTCGAACACAAGTTCAACGTTGAACTATCGTTGATATCGCAAACAGCCATGACATCCGGAAATGGAAGGAAAGCAAACAATTTTACTCTCATTGCGCTCTGATTTATTCAGGGCCAAGCTAACATACAAATGCAATCAACGCCGACGCAATGCTGAACGCTGTCATGCTCTGATTTGGTATAGTGTAAGTGCTCATCTGTTTTTCGATTTGTATTCTGAATTCTCACTGAGGCATTTCGCGGTCATGCTCGCCGGTTGATTACGTTGGGATCTGCCAGTCGCCAAAGATAGGACAGTGACTCTGCATGAATTTTACATGCATGGAGTTCGAAGCAAATGCGAGAGCTTTCATCAAATTATATTAATTCTGGGTCACAGCTGCGGAGTAAACTCCGCAAATCCTCCATTTTGTTCAAGTTGATCAGTCATCGGACGGTAATCCGTCAAAGATCGCTGCCCAACAGCTATGTGATGAGGGCGGGCGCTGTTATCAATATCCTTATACAAGTCGAGCCTCCGCTTCGCTCCGGCCGCCAATCAAACCCCAATGCATTCAGATAAACTGGCAGGAGAAAATCTGACAGAACGATTAGTAATGCATGCGCGCCGCATGGTTGCATTTGCGCACAGCGTTGTTGGAGGAGACGGGTTGAAAATCGAACAGAAATAATTGTTTGGAGTACTCGAGTGGAAATGAGAGTTCAAACTGAAGGTTGGACTCACTGATCATAATAGACGTTGCGAAGTGATTTCTTATTTCATTCAATTGTTACAGGCTCTGTGTTAGCGTAAACAGAATTCAAGCACTGAAACGGACGAAATGCGGAAAGTAAAACGACTCGCCTGCGCTATATTCCAGTGTATACGACCGCTGAACCACCTGAAAACCGTCGCGAAAGTGAATATTATTTTGATCACCGCCGAGTTGAAGTGCCAGCAAACGTGTTGTAGGTGTATTGGAGCGCTAAGTTGAGCACGAAGATAGATGATTATTGCTCATGGTGTTCAACAAAGTGTAATCCTCCAAATTTGAATACAATTTTGATAATATGAGGGGAAAGGATTGTCGGATGTACAGCTGCTGGAAGCGCAAGAACGCTGCGTTGAGGAACCTCTAGGCCACAGCACAGAAGACGGAAAAGCATTGCCACTTGAGGAGCGAGATTGAGGAAGTAAAATTCAGATCCTGATTTGAACGAAGATTTGAAGGGAAGTGTTGAAGCCGGGGCAGAAGTACCCCGCATGAATGAGGGTGAGCAGTCGGTGGGGATGATCCATATATAAGAGCATTCGCCGCAGTAAGTACGCAGTTTACAGCAATGAAGCGGAAAAGGACTACAAATTAGGCCGGTTCAGGGAGAATTGTTTAAGAACTCACGGTGTACAGCACTGTGAATGCAGCTGATTGGTTTGGGTTGTCAAAGACAGGCACTGAAAGAGAGCAAAGGCAAATTAGAATGAACAAAAGGGGATCTTGCACCGCCGACTCGCCATCTCGTTAAAAACGGTTAATTCATCCAATGAAAGTTGAGATCTAACTCACCCCACAGTCATACTACAACTGCAGTCGTGAGTTAAAATTCGAACCTGTGTTTACGGTTGTTGTGAGAATGTTGAAATAGGCAATCAAATCAATTTGATTGTTCTCACGCTCCCTTGCCAGCAGCCATTCACCTTGTTGCTTGGCGTAGCGCCTCCTCACAGCACTCGCCGGTGACCCGAATCAGTTACATGTCAACGAGCGCCCCGGTCGAAGACTTGGAGCACCGTGCCTGGGTGCATGACCAATGGTTCGTCAAATGAAATGCTCGTTCGTCGAATCGTCATTCTGTCGGATGTTCAGGAGGGGCCCGAAGTGGAAGCCTTTTGAACATTACACAACGAGCTATTGTTTGAAACTATTACTATACAATGTAATGGCATATCAGACCAAACAGAGGCGTCCTTTTCTATTCGAGAGAGGGGAAAAGAAAGAAGAAGGACACGCGATCAAGAGTCCCTCGATATTTAGAACTGCCAACTATTCATCTATTGACGATAGTCGGACTAGCATGATATTCAGGAGGTTCATCCGAGTCACTGTAAAGCTGATCCGCTGCCCATCCGCTCTCAGGATCACTCTGAGAAGCTCCTGGAGGACTCGCCGTGGGTGACGATCCAGTGTATTGAGTACTACTCGTTCCGTGAAAGTAACGCGTGGTAGGTTGTGTAACAAGAGCCAACTTCGAGGGACGAAGAGGTGCTGCAACAGTTGGCACGATCGGCTCAGTAATTGGAGTTTCCATTGCGTCGGAACTCGAGGACCGCGGTCCAGGGGCGATCATGAACGGCGTTGGCGATTGAATCATTTGCATACTGGGCCGTCGACTCGGAGGCAAGTTCCTCCGCCTGCGTCGCCGCCATATGAAAATGCCTGCTAGAATTCCAAGTAGGAGAATCAAACCTCCGACCACGCCGCCCACAATTGGGCCGACTGGAGAGGATTTATGGGAAGCGGACACTGACGAAGTCGGAGCCGCAGCGCTCCCCGTACCACTCACACCAGCGGATGCGGAGGTTTCCGTAGTGTGGTTGTTCAAATCAATTGAGTTGATCAGAATTTGGATGGCGTTGCTTTGATTTCCCGGAGAGAAACTGGTGGATGGTGGTCCGTTCCACGAGCCAGAATATAGATTGCTTCCAGATGTGGTTGCAAGATCCACGACGGCATTGTACTGGACCAGTTGCCTTCCGTAAATACTACAATCAACAGTTTCATGGACGCGGCACGTACCTGGACGCTCAAATAAGCCTTTATATAAGATTGGAGCGCGGGCGTGACTGCGTTGCGTTTCATTGCAGTTGAAAGAGCGCGAGGTAGGAATAGATCGGACGACTTTTGAACTAGTAGCCGGTTCAATGAATCGTATTCCACGTCCGACTGTTCACTCTCACCTCCGTTTGCTATGATCCCATTTCCACTTTCCTGCCAGGCCGAGTTCCCGATCGCTGCGGTAGCGATTTGTTGAATTCTGTATCAAGTTGGTCAGCCTCGGACATGATAAAAGCAAGCATCTCGACTCACGAGTCAAAAATCGAGCTATTGGACGATATTGAATAAAGGATGGATAATCCTTCGATCAAAAGTCCCGTGTTGTAAGAGTCTTGATTTACTTCCGCGCTCAACTGACACGAGTCGTTGGCACTGACAGACATCCCATCTTGTACGATGTGTTGTGCATTCAATAGGTGATTTGTCAAGAAATTTGCTGAAGCTTCTGCGGCGTCAAGATACATTGCTTCTCCTGTGGCTTCGGCCAGCAAGGCAGATAAGCTAAACCATTGGCCACTGATTAATATTGCGAGGTGTAGACACGAACAGCACTGACATCAAGTAACCCCTCGAAATCGTTCAGTGTAGGCCTTTTCGGACAAGATAAGGCTTACCCAGTCGCTAGCACATTTACGAAAGAGTCTGAGGGAGTTTTGTCCTGGATGGCTTGATTGAGTATTTGCTTTCTCTGCATAGACTCTGAGAAACGCCTACATGGAATGTTCCGCCTGCGACAGTGACTATGGAAATGCATCAGACTGAGAGAAGACCATCAGAGAATTCCGCTCACTTCCTCCGCATGTTGAGATTATTGTAATATTCTTCTGAGTCATAAACCCTGCGTTCACATCCGACTGAGCCACTGTATACGGCTGCACCGCCCACCAAACTTGATCAGCGTAGACCCGGTATTGAGAGTTCTTGTATGCTGATAGCGCCAAAGCGGCTGCATGGCCATAATTTCTGGAAGTTTGTCAATACAGAGTCTCGTAGCAAGGAGAATACTTACAAGCCGTCGCTCAACTGTTCCAGCAAAAATGGATAAGCAACCAAATGAATTCAGATCGGTCGTTACTAACACTGTACTAAATCATCGCACCCATAATCGGATGCGTATTCGTGAAACACGTACAATGTGCCCGTGAAGTTTGTTGCTCCAAGACCTCCAAGGTTTTCGGCAGCTAGTAAAAAGTACTGCCCAACCAGTGACTCGTATTGGGTTTGATTGGTGGCCATATCAAATTCAACCAGCTGAGAATAGAATGCTCCAGATGCGCCATATGAATTCCCTGGATAAATGGTGAGCTGTGCAAGGAGGTGTGGCTTGAAGAATTACCTGGGTCAGGGAACAGACCCTTAGTGGTGTCAATGAATGTGATTGCTTCCTGTATGGCGGCCTCAGCAACACTCGCCCGGTCCGCTGTCGAGACAGTGATATTTGGTTTCTATGGCTGGCAGCTTCAAATTTCGCCTGGAGAAGGACTTCGCAATACGCACCCGCCAGGAAGTTGGCACCTGTTGAGCTACCGCCCGCAGCAGCGAAGCAAGGAGTACACCCAAAATGAAGGGACCCATGAGGGGGGAAAGAATTAGTCCTTTCTCAAGCCGTCACCTTTAAGAGGCCGTTGCTGCCGCCAAAAGTAGCCCTCCGATGGAGAGAATGCTGATTGTTTCTGCGATATTAATCAATCATCGACCACCGCTGTTAGTTTCAGAAATAGCCCTGATTCGGCGCTATTCTCAGCCTAAAAGTTTCCTTTTATCATTGTATCATGGCTCGCGTTCAACATGAGATCTCGTTGAGACTGAGTTTTCGAGAGCGAAGAAAAGGACTCACGGAGACCGGAAGGACGCGAGGAATTCTAAAAGAAATAAGCGACCACTGGTGAATCATCAGAATCGGCACGCCGATAAAATTAAGTCTACCTGATGGTTGCAGTATATATGGTGAGGTAAGATAGGGAGTAGGAAAACCAATGGTCCGGAAGTGGCCCGCAGCGTCTGAAATGGGACACGCCATTAATGTCAGCCTTGTATCCAGGTGATTGATCTACAATGACTACCTTTAAGCTGAAGGATTCGCGCGATGGTCAAAGATCCCAGAAGTCGAGCAGAACGACGCACACGATGGGCCCCAACTTAATCCTCTATTTTCCCTCTGCAAAACAAGCGCTGGAAGTCGTAGTAATTCGCCCGAGTACCCCAGAAAAGTGATGGATCCCGATGAACGGCGCAAGGACAGATTCGGCGCGCTCATGGTTAGTGTCGGACGTCCGAAGTATTATGATAAGGCCCCACTCAGAAGTTCCCGCATAGAGGCAATTCCGTGTCGTCAAAAAGAGATCCGGCACGGCTGCGGCAATTGGAATCCGGGCTACATGTTCAACAAGAGGGAAGTTCGCGGAATCAGAAACGAAGTAGATGCTGGACACAGAACAGATTTGTATAGCTTCTGAGTCCATCAACTTCAAGACGTTGAGCGCTGAACAAGAAGCCTTTGAGATTTGCGTGAGAGTCGAGACAAAGCACAAGATTTCCGGACTGAGGGATACCAGGCGAATCCTCAAAGTTTGAAGCGACCTCAGTCGCTAAATCGAAGCAGGCAGAAATGCACAACTTTGCGCGCAGGACACCGCCGTCCATGAACGATTGGTGGTAAGCAAGTGGTGGAGACAGGGAGACGTCACTCTGAGTCACGGTGTCACTGGTGACTGTTCTCAGCTGTTTTCCGATTCCGGACGACACGTGATGAGACGCGGTCCCGTGAGTCAACCAATAGCAGACAATGATTGCATAATGATGTATCGACTCATAAAGTGGGGAATCAGTTCAATACGCGATCACAAAATTAAACTTTTAGAAATTCTTTATCGTAGTTCGCTAATCGCGGTAAATCGCTTCGAGACAGCTACCGTAGATGCTTCGTGCGCGGTTTAATCTTATTCCTCTTCAACGACAACGGCCTCTCCTTCCCGCGCAACCGCGCATAAACCCCACACGCGTTGCACACCTGCGCGCCGGACTTGCTGCGTCGCCACACAGACGTCTGTCGCGTCAAGCAACGGCTGCATTTCGGGCCTGTATACTCAGAATCGGGGACACGCAAGCTCGGGTCGTCCTCGATGTCTGCGTCGATGAGCGCCTGCGGCCGGAGACGATTCCGCTGCTGGAGGTAAAGCCCGCATGCGTTGCAGAGCGTCGCTTGCGTTGTGGGATGGCGCCGCCAGAGAGGGGTAGAGGTAACATGGCAATGGGTGCAGGATTTCTTTAGTGTAAGTGCCACTGGGTAGGGGTTGAAGGCTGATTCCTTTAAAAATGAGGAGGACGGGTAGGAATAGCCGGAATAGTACGAAGAAGGCGTAAGTGTGTCGATCAACGAATCGTCCCACAATGAAAAGGACGACGTAGGCTGAGATGTCGGTGGGGCGGGCGAGCAAATCGATTCTCGTCCCGCGTACAATGGGATGAGTTCGGAAAGATCCAGGGATGGTTTCCAATCCTCGGCCGGAATCGATAGAGAATAATCGAGCAACATTCCGGAAGGAGTGAATGCAGAAATGTGAGTGGAGTACGAAGCCGTTACTGAAGATGGAGAAGCTATACGCAATTAGCCGCAGTTGACTCCAATTGTTCGAAAAGCACCTAGTTCCCATGATTTCGATTCAAACGCTGATCGCGTTGGATATGACCTCAACACGGCTGAGGCAAAAATTTCCGAGACGACCCAACGGCATTCGGTTCCACCATTGTATGCGACGAGAGGTAGTGGGTGCAGACAGAGACCTGGAACCGTGTTATATCTATATCTATAGCAAAGCGCTTGAGTATTACGTGTCGCCCGCCCAGAACGCGGAATGAACGAATGTAGGTCACTTCGCCATGATGAATTGACATTCATACCATCTTTGTTCCCGCAGGTTAATCGCTATTGAATAAACTCGAGCGTGGCGTGACATAGACGCAGGACGGAAGTTAATCCTGATAGTTCCTGTCCGATGAAGGAAACTAGCTCCGAAAACCGCGAGGTCATTTCTCGATGTACCTACCGTCCGCATCTCAAATTCGTCCCTTCGCGAGTAGCTCTTGAGCGTATCCTTGAATGCTGCGATGATACAATCGAATGGGCAATGGGATCGCGAAACGAATCACCGTGACAAATTGGGTTATTGTCTATAGGAAGAATACGGAACGAACGTTTCTTGTCGGACGGAGGATCCAAGTTCTGGGGTTTATCAATGTTGGACCCTGGCTCAAAATCATATAGCCACAGAGTCGAGTTGACGGCCCTTGCGAAACGCCGTCCAAGGACGTAGAGTGGCTTCGTCGTTTGAATTGCTTTTCATCAGATTCTGCAGCTTATGAAAGCATGAGTCTGCACGGAGGAATGCGCCGACCGACAATAAGAAACAGCTGAGGTCTGTCTCTTTGAAATACTGACATACCATACCCGCAGGGTAAAATCCTAGGAATTGTAATCGAGTCATTGAGAACGGCGCACGAGATTCTGTGAAGTCGTGGACATTTTTTTCCTATGAATCAAAGAGTAAGTCATGCGAGCTAGAACGTACTTGGTGCTCGATTTTATCTGGATGGAGCATTTTGCGGTCGCACCCAAGTATCACGATGTGTCTTGCGCGATTAGAGCTCGGACCACTCCCGACTAAACTTTCGGTTGGCTATGGAATACGCCGTGATGGGAGATGACGAGGCCTACCTAAAACAACGAAAATCCTTCTACTGGCAGTAAGCGGAGGCAAGAGTCACCCATGCAGGCAGCTTAATTATGAGAATTGTGAACTCAAGTTGTGGTAGGGTGAGCAAGCGCCCCGCGCTACTGTGGTGGCGCATTTGAAGAGGAGAATCCAGGGCCCGGTGTGTAGTCACAGCGGGAACAAATAATCGCGACGCAAGAAAGAAGTTCCTGCTGCTCGCCGGAATCTGCAATAGGTTTTGGTGGATGTATATCTTGCAAGATCACAAAAGATGAGAAGGCAACTCACTGGATATTTTAATTTTAATTTTCTTTCCGAGTGCGTCAAGTCATCATTGATCGGGACGGGATGTGGTAGAGTAGGAATAGTCGCCGTGCAGGGACGCAAGTCGATTCAGCGTGTCACTGGCGTGGCTTCGATAAGTACTGGCTCCGGCTTTTTCAACGTGTACTGCCGCCAGAAGAATAGAATGAGTGCAGCATGAGTCCGACTCGGAGTCTCGTAGTTCCGTGGACAAGCACTCGGACAATATGGTTTGAATCCATGCATGGGAGAAGAGGCCAAGGAATGACAGCGAAATTAATGAGGAAGCTCACCGAGGGTGCAGATCCTGAAAAAGAACTCGGAAGGCGCTCGGCCACAGCATGTGTCTCATTCCAGGCGTGGCCGAAAGGGTTTTTGAAGGGTGCAACTTGTTGCCTGTCGCTGCCACCGAACTTGACCCAGAATTGAGGATACACTGGGACATACATCGGCATGAGTGTTTGGTACTTCGGACAATGACGCCACTGACCGAAGACCGCGCGACGCTTGGGAACGGTTCCAGTGCGGTAAATGAACTAACTAAGCAGAGGAAAGACTTTGAGTTACTAAGCACATGGATGAACGCCTCAGATTAAAGGGCAGTGTGCATCTTACCAACGATAAGAAGTCGCCGTCCGAAGGCGGCTATGATTGAGGCAACGGCGGCCGTCCGTGGTGCTATATGTGTGGATCGACACACACATTTAGCTCATTCACTCCAAGTAACATGAAAACAACGCCGTCGTGGCCGTCATTGGCAGGGATTCGTTAACATGGAAGACACGGATCTTCATGAATCATAGCCGTCGATCATATCGCCCTGACCCTGGACGAATGAGGTGCGTTCTGCGTTCATCTAGTCTTGAGTGTTGTGGAGTGGATTAGCGGCACAAGACCTACGAGGGACCCTGGTTTTCAAGTTCAAGATTGCCGCGTTCTGGGAAAGGAACCGTCAATGGTTACATCATGGGTTTGAGAAGGCCGTCCAAGAGCGACCAGTGAGAGCATACAAGTCTCCAGGATCCGCATACAAGTCGCCGCCACATTGCAAGCAGGTTTTACGGCCACTTCCGAGCGGACCATAGAGCTATTTACGGTCTTGATTCTTGAATTGGCGTCAGATCGAATTTGAGGACTGGGAGAGTCGGTGTTTAGGTCGGCCAGATCGGAAAACAGCGTCGAAGTCAGAACATAAAGATATATTTGAGTAAATTGCTGTAGAATCATGGACGAGCGGCTGGACCCGGGGTCAGTGACAGTAAAATTTATGGCGTTCGGCCGTTGTCATTGAGCGGAGCAGAGGTGCCATGAATTGTGATTGCTGTAAGAGCGTGCTTGAGGTGCGCTGTGTATTCTTCAAGTTCTGGTACTGATACGAGCAGAGGAAGTAACTCGAGGTGGTGGAGGACGATGGAAAAGGACGATATTACGTATATTGATCTTTGGATTTATTTCGGTGGCAGATACCAAACAAACGCCTCTGAGTCACTGCTCCCACAACCAGCAAAACTCCCAGTCGACAGACACTCGAGCATATTCCGATGGAATCCGCTTTTTCTCCAGAGCTTTCCAGCAGAAACTGAGAGCCTTTCTCTACAGCCCTTGTAGAAGAACGCTTCTTCCAGCCGTCACAGACTCAGTGCTCACAGTCCACTGGCAATGCGGCATCCGCAAGGGCATCCCAACTCACAGTCAATTTTCTCAGTTCGAAAAATCTATAGCTTTTTCAGACACCGCTTCAAGCTTGCACCCCTCGCCGTAACATCCAAACCATCGTCCGCCGATTTTGCCTCTCCAGGACGACCCAGCCTGAGACCGTACCGCGCTTTTCACTCTTCTTGGCAATTTTCCGAGCGGCCGGGGTCTGTCGGCATTGAATTGTGTGAAGAGTCAAGACAGAGCTGCGAGATCGTAGATCATTATCCTGCCACGACATGTCAAGTTTCCTTTTGCATGTTGAAAAGGACTATGCTTAATAAGTTTTGATAGTGCAGACGATCTCTTCCGCGTATCATATGGGATCTACCAGGATCTGCCTATGGCACATTTATAAACTCGGGAGTCGCTTGCGTCGTAACACTCGAAGCTCGCTGGCATCCCGACGGGCTTGGTCCGTTGTTTTCTGTATCAGTTGCGGACGGGCGCGCGTTCTTCGAACTCGGTCTCCGCACGGACCGCATTTAATTGGTAAACGATTCGGCCCCTGTAACTTGATAGCATTATGAGCACTTGGCGATACCGGAGTTTCAGCGGGCAGCGGGCATCCGAACCATGTAACTCGGAATTGCGAGAGATTCTGCCGGCGTAGATTATGATTATAAGAGATACATGGGAAGCAGTAGTACAATGTAGGTATCCATAATACAACATCAATGAAACCAGACGGGGTTCAGCTGGCATGGGTAAAGAAGAAAAAAACTGTTCTATATGTAGCAATGCATGTAAGAGGTATAGGGTGGGCGCAAAATACAGTAAGAAAATTGAAGACGACGATGACAAACTCAATTGCAAGTCTGTCTCAACGCGCACCCCTCACATCGCTCTCCAAATACGGTGACCTGTCTGGACTAGGCGATGACCGCTCAACTCGACTCTCACCGCCGCTATCAACTGTACCATCTCGATCCCCCAACTGCTCTTCAGCTTCAGCTTTAGCTTTAGCCAACAGTTCGTCGTTCTTCCACTTCGAAAAATCGATCGGCGTCACGCCCCAACGCTCAGGTGAGCGTTCCAAAGATGCGTCGGGGGCAGGGTTGGGAAGGAATCGCAGACTGCATCCGGAGGTCAACGCAGAGGCGGGTGTGATGGGAGAGGAGACGGCGGAGTCAGAGTAAGAGGAGGAAGAAGAGAAGCCATCGGAGTCGACTGCATTCGGGGGCGGAGCCACGGGCAGGGAAGGACTGTGTGGTGAAGATGGTGTTATGGATGATTTCGTGAACGAAGTCTGAATCAACATCGTCGTCGAGTTTGCCGCCGAGGGTTTGACGTGGAAGGAGAGAGTAGAGGGCGGAGAGTGGGGGGAAGAAGACGGGGTTGTTCTTGTTGAACATAGCGACGCAGGGGAAGGGGTGAGAGTGAGGAGAGACGAGGTATATTGGTGCGTCATAACGCTCGCATTCGTGCAGTGATTGCGATAATGTCGGCGCATATTCGAGTTGACGTTAAATGCGCGGCCGCATGAGGGGTGCGGGCAGCGGAAAGCTATATATAAAACGGGGATCGGTGTCAGTAAAAGGTTCACTGAATTTCGTTGAATGAAAAAATATAAATAGATTTCCGTTGGGAAGGTAGGAAGGCGGGAAAAACAAGTGAAATGAAAGCAAGAAAGACACGATGAACGAGAAGAGAAAGATATTAGAGAACGAATCAAGGTGACTCACGCATAGCGCCCGTATGAGTGTTGACATGAATCCTAAGGCTGCTGGGCCGGTTGAACCGTTTCCCGCAAGTGGGGCATGCGTGGCGTTTTCCTTCTTCCTCTACACTCTCAGCGGTGCCCTCATGTTCGCCGCCGTCTTCATGCTCAGCGTCTACATCCACCTCAACGTCCAAATTAGAAGTCGAGTTCACCTCCGGATCCGGTTCTGTCTCCGCGTCCGAAGAGCCCGAAGACGAGGAAGGAGGACTTCGGCGGGCGCTGCTGCTACCCGCGGTAGAGCTACGGGTAGTACGGGGTAATTTTGGGCTGGGCATGAACTCTGCCTCAGCGGTGCTCTCGGCGTCAGAGTCTGTGGGAGAGGCGTGTCGGGGCCGCTTTGATCTGGGGCGGCTGGATGCGATGTGGTATAACGAGGAGGTGGTAGGATGGCTCTTGAGAACGTCGAAGGAGAAGGAAGGGTGGGGATGGGATGGTGGTGGATTGAGCGTAGCGTTAGCAGGTTTCTTGGTTGTAGGTCCTGTGCGAGCTCGAGGAAGTACGTATTCAGGGAACATATCCCGAATGCTGGGGAGCACGACGGCAGCTGGTCTTGGTAGAGGGGCGGATGTCGAGGCCATGTTTCGAAGCAAGAGTCAAGGACGAGAAACGGAGGCTTGGTCAAGATAAAGCAATTGAATATTTGTTCGGGCGGGGTTAAGTATATTTGTCCGATCCTGGGCGGAAGGAAAGGGCAGGGTGGAACAAACGGAAGCTGTCTGAGGCTGTCTGTCGCTCGCGGGGTTTTGTCTCTGCGGAGCTGAGATTTTGGCGCGAGCAGTTCCCACTTCAATCTCCCACGTCGCATCGCCCCGCGTTAAGTATAAGTATATCGAGATCTGCAGAGTACTAATAGTAAAGTTTAGGGATTCGCGTTCCAATGGAGAATTGCGGTCTATACCTGTCAGCGGCCGGCGGATCGTCAGGCACTCAGCCGCGCCCCAATCATTCAAGGACTTCAAGGCAGCAAAATATGTGTCTTGGGGAAAGGTATTCTTGCCATCCTTCCGAGCATCCCAGTGAAATCGATCTTGGCGGAGTAGCATTGACCTCGCCCAGTTTTGGGGCATCATCTTCTTCCGTCCCGTTTTGAGCCAGATCTGGTCCCACACTTCCGCTTTCACGGTTCAATCTGCCGCTCATGAAGTAGGATTGCTGTGGTCGTTAGCAAGCGCTGAGTAGTCATGCAGTAATATGCCACGGCACGGGCCGTAGGCGTGTGAATATACGGAAAAGAATGCGGGAACACGGCTTTTGCGCCGTGTTTGGTATCCCGTCATTTCCATGGGCGGCAGGCGATCAAAAACCCGCTATAATTTCTAAGCACGGTCAATAACGAGGTAACACTAAATAACGTCAACCCGGTGTTCGCAAGGTGTTTAAGGTGTGCGGTACGCCGCTATCAGTCCGTTTTCCACAGTTACCAGAAGAGACCGACTTCAACCCGTCGCCTAAAAATATCTTGGCCGGTGTACTTTCATGACGGAAAATCACATTAATAATGCCGCGAGCTCGACAATCTAAAAATCATAGGGGATCTGCGCACTCGTACTGCTTGGCCAGGGCCAAGCTGCCAATCAATTCACCTCGGCTGATTTTCAACGATCCGCTCCCTTGCCATTCATTCGCAATTATTGACAAGAATACTGCAAGGATGAGTCTTATAATAAATACACACGCCTACCCATCTCTTCGCTCCCTTGCCAAAAAGAAACAACCTCGGCCAATTCTCTCTCTCAACCGTTATATACAGAGAGATTGACAGTGAGCTGTTATCAGCACGCAAATCAACATATGTTCGGGATGTCGGAATCAAATATGTCCCGATGATATGACACGGGTTACGGATGTACATGTACGATTCGGTTCAGACGCGGAGCACGTATTCAAATTGGCAAATCCATATTCTTCGCTACCGAACCAAAGGAATCCCCCTTTAGTTTACTGAGCGAGGTGCATTCAAATTGGAATTCTTTCTTACATAAGTCTATCATCGGCGAGATAAGAAAAAGAAAATCAGCGCGGGGCCGTCCGCGCCGCGGTTGATTGAGAAACGGGCAGAGCGGGCTTCTTTAACTTACTCGAGTCCCAATGTTCTGACCGTTTCAGTCAGAAACTCCGCTTCTTGCGGCTACTGTCGTTCGGTGGTTGTTGACCCGCATTTCACGCTGGAGTATATTCAAATAACCCAGATACGTACATACGGGACGGCTGTCGTCAAATTTATAAGTTCAGAATCAACAGACTGCAGAACGGGATGGCCCGTACCATGGCCATCGGAGAAGAGAAGCTTGACCGAAATGGTTCTTGGTCAATCCGTTCCATCTCCGCGATGCAAATTGATTCTTAGACTCAAATACCTCACAAATGCTCTTGATTGAAGCGGGGTGTTCCGATCCGACGATCTCTACATATTGAATGGTCCAGTTCTTGCTCACTCGACGCGAATCGTAGATGATGGGTTGGAAGGACAGCGCTCACGGCCCCAGTTTGCTCAAAAAAACTCAGAAAGTGCAATAGTCTAGGGCCAAACATGATTTATCCTTTTTGACGTTATCTGCTGATGAACCGTGAGAAGTTGAAAAACTCGGTCTTCTCGGTCTTTTCGGTCAATGGAAATTCGGATCCCACTTCTTAGACTCGCGCACAGCGTAGGTATGTCGGAGAGGAAGCCTTCAACGTTGTACATAGGAAGCTAATAACCATCCGCCTACATATCACCAAGGTCGGGTCCGGGAAATGCCGGCTCGAGGTTCGAACATTGCCAAGGTACTATATTTGATTCTTGAATTCACGAGCTCGTCCACTTTGAGTTTGAAGACATGTGCGCAGTGATCGATGATCGTCTGTTTCTTGCCACACTGCGTCCACTAAATTCAAAGTGCCAATTGAGCTTGTCTTCGCCGACGAAAACTGCTCCGCAAATTTCGGTAGTCATTATCACAGAAAAATCATGCTACGATTAAGGACGAACTCCGCTGTGACAGAGATAGGACCAGTCATACTCTTACTCTTACTCTTCCTGCGAGTAACCAAATCGGAGAAGTACTTTTATTACGGTGAGTATCAGGCAGAACCTGGGAATTTGTTGATCAGGATGAACCGCGGTCTTGCCGACCACAAAATATTCACTACGCATGCCGATCTGATCTGCAAACAGTGGCTTCCAAGCGTGGCTGAGTTGCTCGATATGGTGGGGGACGTGACTTCATGTCAGACCGGAATTTTTGGAATTTTGACCTGAAACCTGGCCAGATCAACTCGAAATACCCAAGAGTGGGTGTTTTCCGAAATTTTGGACCGTGGGAACTTTTTGATGGGAAATGGCCAAATTTTTGCCGGAGAAACAGGTTTTCAAGGGGGGGAAGTACCGTTGAGGTAAAACTTGGGAGAGCTTTTGACATTTCCAGTAGCTCTTATAAGTTTGTTTTGGACCCAATACTCAAATCACTACTCTTTGGGGGCATATTGGGTATTGATGGGCCATCAAATTGCCCCCGGCAGAGCCATTTCGGATCAATTTCCCCTTTAGGATGGCCAAATTTGTGGTCAAAATCACGAAAGTCAATGGGGAATAAATCTGCTCCATACAATCTCTTCTACTCTTCAAAAGGAAGCCATTTATGCAATATCAAGAAATTTGGGTGACTGTCACACGAGTTATTGGTGTCACAATGTTCACCGTAAAAGTTTGTCACGAAGTCACGTCCCCCACCATACCGAGCCTGCGTTTCTGCTTTGTTTTTCGAGCTGACCTCAAACTCACAGTTATCGAAGATTCTTCGCTCGAGGGATACACAGGATGATCAGCAAAAGCCAACCACAAAGTTCACAACCCTCGTTCAACAGTGAGCTGCAGTGCTTCAAAATCTCATCAGGGCTCGGAAGGCTAATGATTTTCGGCACTTTGCGAGTCAGCGAGTCAGCGCCGGAGAGGGAAAGGAAATGAAGCTGCCATGTTTTTTGATTTCATCCAATCGACGCGTTTTCCGAAGAGGATTTGAGTAATTTGATAGTATTGGGCTATGGGTTACTTACATCTAGGGATCAATAGAATGGCCACGTACGCATGCGCCGTACTCGCACAACCCTCAAAAGAATGGACCCTTTTCTACAAAGGACACCGTCTGAGTATCGCTGTATGGTGGTAGTACTTACATGCGAACCTTGCAGCAATCCTTACACAACCTGAGCTGCTGCTCAAGCCACCACTGCGATCGAGATTCAATAATCACGATTGAATTTGAAGCGGGAGAAATTGAAAACATGCAGACACTGGCACACCTCAGCTACTCGTCGAATCCCTTCATCATGCGACAGACACAATCGGCAAGTTGTATCCCAGAACCTGTTTAGCGAGACTGATTATATATCGTACATACATCCTATTCGCACACAGATGCTTGACCTTCGTCCGTGCATCCATCCGGCTTCTCTCCTATATAATCACTTTCGCTAGAATACTAAATCCATCGCGCCAGCCACCACGGACGCAAACAAACATTGGGTGAATATTCAACTGCTTTTTCGGTTCCGGCTCCGCTTGGCCCGTCGCCATCCACAGGGCGCGGAAGATATCCATCCGCGAACGGACGTGGGTTCGTCGTCGGTGATGAAGAAGGCTGGCGTGACCGCGTGCTGCGGGTGAGAATGAAGGGAGAACTTGGCGGTCTGCGGCCAGGATTGCCGCGTGTGCAACGTTGGCGACGTATGTCCAATCAGCGAGAATGTTGTTATTACCCAGTTGAACACCAGCAGATTGTTGGCCGCCAGCTCCAGTCAGCATTGAAGGTATCCAAGCAAGCAAGAACGGACAAAACATACATACCCGAAAGGCGTGGCTGGGCGTATCACCGCAGTGTGCAAGTTATTACTGAGGACCATCCGCTCAGCAAGTTGCTGTGGCTCGAACTCTACCCACCAACACTTGTCGGGATTATTACGGCGCATCGGCCTCGCGGAGCATTGGGCGATCCTGTCCAGTAAAGATCGGACAACGTCGGCATGGCCGATGTATACCATACGAGTCTGCCTTTCAAGCTTAAAAGTAAATTCGGAGTGCCTTCCATGTTCACCCGTTTGTTGAACGCTTCATCGGCGTTCTCACAACGTTTGATCAGTTGTTGAATCCGTAGTAGTCAGGTGTGGCTGCAAGCGTTGGGTGGGGTATACGGCGGCGGAAGCTTCGGGCGTGATCATTCCAACATGGAATATGCATGTCATGTCGCTCCACACTAAGTACAAGTACTTCAGGTCATTGATACGAGCCAGCAAGGGATGCACATGCACACTAAAGAAAGACGTACCGATTTCGCAGCATCCACCAAGCGGTGCAAGTCGAGAATACTGCAGAGAGACTGCTCCCAAAGCGCCTTACATACCTGCTCGGCGGCAAGGGGAACCCCATCATTGAAAGATCGAGACACGGCGGTCACCTCGCTGTAATATATAGTTGAAAGACAATAGCTTAAGCTTCTCCTGTGGCCGTCGCACCCCCAACAACGAGGTAGGATTCGTGCGGACATGAGCGCAGGACGCAAGAGCTGTGGGTGGGAATAAGTGTCTCGCCGTTTGTGATGCCGACCTCAATAACGAGATATTCCCACGGTTCAACCTCTTCAATTGCAATTGTGTTATTTTCTTTTTTTTTTGATTCATCTGTTCATTACAGTAATCGGACTGGCCGGGTAATATTAGCTTACCTTACCTTACCTTGCCGTCCCGAACAGACGAGAGTGAGCGCATCGAGGGAATATATGAGCAGATTCGAAAATAATAGCTGGGGGCAATGCAATTTACAGCTGTTTGCGGAACTTAGGGCGCGGCCAATTTTTTTTCCTAAAATGGACACTTCACTTTGATTTAGACCATTTCGCTCATTGTGAGCTCAATTCTGGGGATATAAACGATATTTTTGTATGAGCGTGTCTGTCTTGCCTGTCCGCAGGTGCTCCGCTAGTTGGTTTGAGATTCGGCGACGTAGATACTTGATAATACAGAAAATTCCCTGTTTTGCGAATTCTGGTTGGTACAAGCTCAGATCGACCTCAAGGATGCCATTGTTTTTGCAAAAACAATCCGTAGAGTGTTGTAAAGACGCAGATATGGTAAATTGGCCCCCCACTAATTGTCTGTTTGCAGTATTCTCATCTGATAGCTGGAGACAGATCATGAAGCACACCATGCGGGAACACCGTGATAGATTTACAATCGGACCATACCTGCGTCTCCAGAACACCCTGAGAGCTCTATCTAGAGCACGTTGGCTTCCCTGAAACTCAATGGAGCTTATAACAGCGAAAATTCGCAGTATCAAGCATTTCCTATATTGTCAAGGATCTACGTCACCGAATTCCGAACTAACCAGCGGAGCACCTGCAGACAGGCAGGACAGACACGCCCATACAAAAATATCGTGTATATCCCCAGAATTGAGCTCACAATGAGCGAAATGGTCTAAATCAAAGTGAAGTGTCCATTTTAGGAAAAAAATTGGCCGCGCCCTAAGTTCCGCAAACAGCTGTAATATTGAAAGCAAACGCACTTTGTCGATACGTTTACAGAAGGCTAGCTATAGGGCTCTTCAGCTTCGAGTGTCAGAGGCATGGACATAATTTTGAATACATTCAGCGAGAGGTTCCAACAGAACAGAGCTACAGATTGCAATTGGCTACAGACCTAAAACAACGTACTCAACTGTAAGATAAGATTTTGAGGCGTTTGAAAGTCAGAGTCGAGTGATATTTGTTACAGAAGGCTAGGGCTCTTCAGCTTCGAGTGTCAGAGACATGGACATAATTTTGAAAACATTCGGTGAGAGATTCCACGTACTCAACGATGAGATGATGTTTTGAGGTGTGCGACGAGTGATACTTGCCTGCGATGTCTTGGCAGGTGTCATAACTCAAAGAGCCGCTCTTGGGTCTTCAGTACTTCAGTCTTGACACTTTACCTTCACCGCCAGTGGAATTAGCCGTCTGCATACTTCCTTCCACCCATACCGAATTCTCGTCCGCGGTCAATAGCCGTGACCATCAGGGCCCTCCATGCGACAGTCGGAGTGTGGGAACCATGTCGTCTCCTCCTACCTAGTAACGTATAGCTTCCGTCTGAATCTCTCGGCTTGAGGTTAACCACGGCATTTGGCGCAGTTTGGCGCTCACATCGACGACAATGATGACTCAGAACCATCCTCACAGCTTGAATTTGTTTTTATTCCACAGCAAATTGCACTAGTCGTTTTGTACCCCAACATCTCATCTCACCCAACGGTGATGCAAACGATGCGAACGGAGGCAATGGACTGCCCAGGGCTGCCATCGAACGAACGGAATAAGTGAACACGCCAGTGCACAGCGTAGCATATCTGAATCCTCACCTGAAGCACGCATCCGCGACTGGGATGGGGCTGAAGAAACCGGATGGCTCGCAGCCGGCTAAATAAAATTTGCAATGCAATTGAATACGCTTTCGGAAACACCGGAAGCAGGATTTGGAAACCACGCACCGGTGGTGTACGCGTCGATCGTGCAGCGCGGAGCGGTTCCTGTCTTGACGTTCACCGAGACAGCGCCGGGAGTAGCGTGGCAAGAGCCATCCTCAGGGACGCCAGTCCAGGTATCGAGCACAGCACCGGCGCAGCCGTCGGCGCCGAAGGACGAGAGGACGGGGAGTGTAGTAGCCTGCGCGGAAACTGCAGAGACAGCGGCGGCGAGGAGGGCAGCGGAGAAGGCGAAGAGTTGCATGGTCGAACTGTTGGAGGTGGACGCCAAGGCGGTGGTTTATATAGGTTGACGAGGCGAGAAGTCCCACGAGAAGCCGAGCCGCATGTGTTTTGTGGGAAGCGTAAGCAGAATCGACTAAAGAAGGGATCTACATCCGTGGATTCCGTTCGAAATATTCCGACGAGCTGCATTCGGGTGGCTGCATCTCCTTGGGTGAAAGCATTTATACCCATTCACCTACCACAGCTTGCCATGCCGAATGAGGCGGGAATTGAAGCGCTTTTGACTATCACCTGGGAAGGAGATTCCTAGGTGCGGGACGGTTAGCAGTATATGAGTTGCTGTCCGGTGGAATTACACAGAAGCAAAATGCTAGCCCCTGCACGGTTCTGATATTGAGAAAATCCGATGTTCAAAAGTTTTAAAGTTCGAACCGTGAGATTCGCTCGGAAGATGCCGAATTTCGCTTCAGTTCGAGAGTTTGAGTGAAATAATGAATTTCGCGCTTAGCGCCGGCGCTTGACCCAAAGCCCTCAACGTCAACCTTTGTCATCGGATGATAGAGCTCATTGAGCACTGCACCTGGGAGAGATCCAAATTTCCATCTTTTTATGGTGATTCACCGTTCATCGCCGTATCATCCCCGCAGTTCTGGGTGGGATAATTAGATGCTCGCCTTCGACGCCAGAGAAATCAGCTTTCGCGTCTACAATACTGAGTACACACCGATCCCGCGTCGGAGTGGCTCCGTGTCATTATCGACGACCTTCGCACGGCGGACACGGCCCCGTGATGTCTTTTCGGTATTTCGTGGTGGTAGTCCAGCCATGTGCTCCAGCAATCAACTTCAAGAACCTGTATATTTCTATTAGAAGAACCTTTGTGGGGCGGGGAAAAGATTTTGATCCAACGGCTGATGAGAATATCGTTCGGACTAGCTTTGTTTGCATTGTTTGTATGAGGTTCGCTGCGCTTTCACCTTGAAAAAGAAATGATCACTCGTTCGAATTCAGAACAAACTCCGTGATGATGAGCGCATACGCACCGTAGAGTTCAATGCCATAACTTCATATGAGATTCTACCAATGATCATAGGCCTTTTCCGGCATTATTGGAGAAACACCTACCATTCATGATCCAATAGCGTCGTGGGGAAGACGACCAATTGCCAAGCTCTATATCCAATGGAACCAGCACATGCAACTCTACATTCTCGACTTAGTACTTATCGCACAGTGTCGTTCAAACTCAAGAGACGCAATGCTCACTTTATATTCGGCCGGATAATCCGGAAGGTAGGTTCGATCGGTTGCTGTGGACTTGGCGGCCAAATGCATCAGGTGCTGGGATATAGGCGATAATTTTGTTCAGCTGCATCTAGGAAGCGGAAGGAACTGGATTGGACGGTGCCGCTCGACCCAAGTACGAATCGAAATCCCCGACGAAATAGGGAGTCTATACAGTAGTCGAGCGGCTCGTGGATTCGGATAGCTTCACTGCTGGCATTGTCAAGGACTACGGGCGAGACGACGGGAGAAAGAAGAATTTACGGACCTGGATCATGTCGCCGCGAAGGCTGAACTGGGGATATCGCGTAAACTCGCCTTGTGGACAGACATGGAGAGAGCAAGGTAGAACTCTTCAAGGTAACTTCCTTCAATATCGTCTCACCCACAATACCGATACCCGCACTCGTAGAGTCGTTCGAGTGGTGTTCTCGGCGGAGTCGGCACTGACGACGGTTTCGAGGCGGATGTCAATCTTCTAGGTCTATTTTCTGGTCTACACGTTCGTCTATTGAGTCGTTCAAGTGGTGTTCTCGGCGGAGTCGACGCTGACGAGGATTCCGAGGCGGATGTCAATCTTCTAGGTCTATTTTCTGGTCTACACGCTCGTCTATTTTGACCAAGGCGACAATCCTCATGTATCACCCCAAGAGAAAGCGATCGCCATTGTTTTTGCGTTATCCTCGTCAGAACTTGGATTCTTCCGGATTTCGACGGGTTTCGACGATACCTAGCAAACGACTCAGAAACGATCCCTTCAAAAATCGACGAACGAAACAAATTAAACTGACCTCGCCCCCCTCCACTGCACCTCGACCCTTCGCCAACGGCTTGGCAGGTGCCGAATCAGCAGTAGCCTCCTTGAGCCATTCGCTCGGCACGGGCGCATGTCGACCCCGTTCCCGATCGGGATGCCGCGCATACGTTGCGTATATGTCCAAATTATCTCCACCTACCCTCCGCCGCGACGACGAACGCGACGCGCTGGGAGAGGAATAACGACTCTCGGCGCGGAGGCGCGCACCTGCGGGGGTCATCGTGACTACTGCTGGGGGGCGTCGACGGTCGAGAGGTGTGGGATTAGGAGTAGTGGGGGTTGTGGGTGAGTCGGATGAAGACGCCGCGGCTGCTTCGGTGGAGAAGGAAGGCGCTGGCGCTGGGAGAGCGGACGGACCTGCCTCGTTTGATGGAGGTGTAGCGGCTGTTTGCAGGATGAATGGTGTGCGAACGGTGAGGTTGACCATTTTTCTGGGGATAATAATGAGGGAATTGAAGCATTCTTGTGAATTAAAGAGCGCGACACACACCCCTCCTTCGTGCGCACTATAGTTCCCATTCTATCTTGCAATTTTTGATGATCCACTGCCGAGGTTTCCGCCAGACCAGGGCTGCGATGAGAAAAAGAACAGATAGAGATTAGGTCTTGGGTTGACTTGACAGAAGGCGTATACATACGAAGGTATTCCGGGGACTGGAGAGATAAGATGTGTAGTTTCCGTTGGCATTACCTACGAAACCAAAGCCCCGCACCACGTACCGTCAACATTCCTTGCGGTGCGCTGAACGAGTCACCAAGACGTACCGTAGGATCATCCTCCTCTATAGAATCCCGTACGCGACAGCAGCAGAAAACAGAGGGAAACATGGACGGATAGACGAGGGCGATGGAGACCGTCGGAGCGAGAGGTGAAAAAAGGAGTCAGGGGTATCGGGCCGATAGATTATCAGCGGGTTTGATCACCACGCGACTTTTGATGTAATAATCACAGTAGGCCCGCACGCGCGCGGCAGAGCCCACTATACTTCCAAGTCATACAGTTGTAGTAACTTTGTTTATACTCATCAAAAACAATGGAATTATGGTCGCGCAGCCTCGCATAATTTGATGAACTGTACACTGGCGGCGATGAAGATGAAAATTCCCGAATATGCATATGGGACCGTGCCCAAAGCTCGCTCGGTCGACGCGTTCGCGTCGACCAGCTCTCATTGGGCCGGCCCAGAGTACTATGATATTCTTGTGCTCATGTAAAATCAGGTGAAACTCAAGCTTTCGGGAACATCATCCCCAAATTCTGGTGATGGGATAAAATAGTAAGTATACGAGGTAAGACCTTCGACTCAGCCAACGGAGAATACTTACTTACAGCTCAAGAGCAGCCTAAGTGCTTGTGTAATATCGGTATCAGTGAGCCAGTTGAATTCACTCACTCTCCAGCGGCAAGAGTAAGAAGCCCATTCCAGAGTACAATTAGTAATTGCATTCGTGGCTCCTGATCTACCGTCACGAGTCAGATTAAAGGTGAAAGCAAAGAGCAAAGTTGCATACTGAAAGCATGAAGAGATCCAGTATTGCCGGCCGAGCCGAGATCAAGTCAGTCGTTCAACAGGCTGAACGAAAACAGATTAAGTAGCGCACCCGAAGTACTTATATCAAGTGCATCTTGCTTGATTTGGAGTAGCACGTCCACTGAACTAGACCAGTGAGCAGCAAAGGGAGAGTCTAAGCCTCTAAGCCTGGCCACCGCGAACTTGGTGATTGAAGGAGTTTTGCCCCAAACGAATGATAGAAAAGGACTCACCGTAGCAATCGAAAGAGGAGCGTACCCAAGGAAGAGGCATCGAGCCCTGGTTGCGACACCACCCTGACTCCCCGACGTTAAAGAAAAGACATGTTCGAGTTATAATTGTAGGCAAACAGAATCCGAGTCGGCGCTGAATGAGCGGCAGATGCAGCGGGGGTGGGGATGATATGGAAGGCGGTAGTACAAAAAGCCAGCGCAAGGTCGTGACAGCAAAATGCAGGGATTCAATCATCAACGAGGAACAGCAGAAACTGTGGTGAAGGCTGGAAGTGAGCACAGAAGGCTAACAAGAGAAATTAGCATCTCAGAAAAAAGGACGAGCACATCACGCACTTATAGAATCATGCGATCAAAGTTTATCTTCAATATCCGCCATCTTGAGCTTGAAGGCGCCGGAAGCAGAGTTGTTGAGGACGGGTGTTGAAACTCCATCGATTCAGTGCAAGAACTCGCTGGGCTTGAAACTTAAGCGGACGGCTTGACAACTTTGAGGGAAGGACTCGAGCCACTCGAGGAGATCAAGGGTGTACACAAAAGTGACTTGAGGTGAAGACAGTATTTAGCAGCTTGAAGTAGAGAACAAAGCCCAGGATTACAATTAAATTTAGACAAGAGACTTGATGTGTCGTGCTGTCAAGTCCCGACTCGAAACTCTTGAATCTTCGGGGAAATAGGACTCCGGAGCCTGCGGTCCAATGTCGTAGTTCAATAGATAACACGCTCGCGATTGTGAGTAGTGCCTTTCGGAAGAGAGGTGGTGAGAGACGACGGCGATGAGTTGGGGAGTGGGAGAAGATGGGAGAAAGGAAGCAAGAAACGTGTTAGCGAACGACATCCTTATAAGTATGACCGAGTCAGAAGCAAGTGACTCCATCCACACGAGTCAACGACCTGAAAAAAACTGAGTCGAGGACTCGGAGGAGCGGACGAAGGCGAGGACTAGTCACAACGAGGGAATGAGTCAGAAGCGCACGAGCCAACGTGACCGCGTCGTGTGGGAGGAAAAGGGAACGGAAAAGGAGATTTGTGATGCAAAACAAGTTATTGCCTTTTCTGGTAATCGACTCAGCCCAATTTCCCGATTCTTGATCTGGCGCGGTGCAACTATGGATTTGACCCGTGATTTGACTTACCGAACGAGCTTTTCGCGATTTATTGACTTGACCCCATATTTAAGAATGTTGACCTGACGCCAGGTTTCCGCTATGGACCTGGCTCATTTTGCTAATGGACCTGGCATTTCATAGTTATGGAGTCCCCCCCACTTTTTTCGAGTTCCATATGTTGAACCAACCTTACTTTTGAGACATTGAGTTTGTTGAACCAACCTCACTTTCCAGCTCCTGCTTGTGGAATCAGCCCAACTTTTGGAAATCACGCGCAGTTGATAGATACCATGGGACCGCCGGGGCCATTGCGACGCGTCACGAAAGTTGAACTTGAAGAATTGAGGCTTAATTCCAGGACGCGTCAAACACGGCAAAACCATGCTAGTAGCAAGGTGCTGATTTAATAACACTCAGTTGTACGCCAAAATTTTGTAAAAGCAGAACTTGATTCGTCTCGAGGGATGGCTTCTACTAGCACAGGAATCGGTGACAGTATATGTACTACTATCTCCAGGAGTAACAATTCTCGGGGATTTTTTCACCGTGTACTGAAGGGAACTCGAGTCTCTGATTTTAATCTGAAGGAATGAGCCTGCCAGTGAAGCTAATCAAAGGCTGGTTCAACGATTTGAGATTTCGAAAGTGCAGTCAGTTCAACAATCGGAATACCAACAAGTGCAGTGGGATCAACAACGTGACTCAGGTAAAAAGTGGGGTCAGTTCAACAAGCCAACAAGCCATAAAATGGGGTCAACTCGATAAGCAACTGAGGTCCGTTCAACAAGCTGATTATGTTGGATCCACAACAACTTGAAAAAACCTGGGTCAAGTCAAGTTTTCTAAATTGTGGTTGCGTCAATAAAGTGAGATTCGTCAGATCGACAAGTCAAGAAAGGTGAGTTCACAATGTCATAGGCAGAAGTGGGGGTAATTCGAGAATAAAAAGATAGGTCACGTCCACAAAGACGCGTTTGAGCTGGATCAATAACCAGAAAAGGTAATAACCTATTTTCGATTTGTGATGTTAAAAGGCGGCGCGCGTTCGGGCCGGTTTTTACTGATGGCGAGCTACCCAAAACCCACTAAGTATAGTGGGAATTGATGATCGGAATGATGGTTGGAAAATGTTAATTCGAAATTCAACCTCTGAGTTTGAGCGGAATGCTGCACAAAATTACAGTAACCTGGAGTTTCGGAAGAATACTATATCAGCTCACTGAATCGTAAATTTGAGCGGCAGAGTGGGATGGTCCAAGTAAGTCTCTTGCGGAAACGGGATTCCGATGCCGTTGAGGTTAAGTATGTTATGAACCTGTGCTGTCCAACCTGGGGGATCCACCTCTGTACGAGAGCTTCTGAAGTACGACAAGGTATCCCCAGATCGTGCACCGAGTCCTATTTATCAACAAGTTCCGGTGCCGAAAGTCAAGCATGTACGGCGAAACACATGTAGTACAAGCTCAAGGACGCGAAGAAAATATTAGTGAATAGTTCGGGGGTGGTCCAAAAAGGAACGCAACTGTCGCCAACCAGCCATTGAGTATTTGCCAAGTATCTGAACGAAAAGAGTAACCCATCACGATTTGATCATCAATCGCGATCACGTTTCTGGCACGGTTCGCCCTCGCGTCGACCGTCTACGCGTTTTACCCTACAAGGTATGCATTGGTCGTCCTATGGTGCGCGTCAATACAGTCTCCAAATTAAGTCCAAATTACAAAAGTTCAAGAAGATACAATACAACAAATGGAAACTTCTCTTTCACCTTTCCTTTCGCCTTTCCATCGGCAAAATCGAGCTAATTGCCACGAAACCGCGGCGTACTAGGATACGCCGGAGGTGCCACATCGTGTCCTGCGGCAGCTGCAGCGGAACGGCCACTAATATCTGCACTCTGCATCCTCTCAGCCAATATCCGAACCAGCTCATCCGTCGGAATATGAGCCGATGAATGGGAAGGCTGTGGCGAATGCGCAGCTGAGGGGCTGGAGGAAGATTGACTACTGCCACTGGTACTGCTACTACCCCCACTGGACTCATCCCTCCGGTGGCCCCGAGCCGCAATTTGCGGTTTTTCTAGTCTTGGCCCAGCTGAAAAGGTTTCGAATGCTGCAACTGGTTCGCTGGACCTGGATTGGTCAGGAGAAGTGGGAGTGTGATTGTATCCCCGGGCAGCAAATTCGTCTTGGTACCGTTGCTGCTGAAGCCGGCGACGTCGAAGGAGTAGGCACGCGGCGATACCGAGGAACACAACTAAGAAAGCTGCTATGATCCCTCCCGCGATAGCTCCTTTCGAGGAATGGCTGGGGGTCAACGACGGAGATGCTGTGGGAGCTGTGAAATGGTGTCTTGAATCAAATATGATTGCTCTCGATGTGACTGTTCAACTTACGCGCTATTTCAAGCCCCACAGACGTCGTCGGTGCTGAAGAACTCGGGACTGATTCGGGAGTGGTAGAAGTTGGTGTCGGACTCGCGATGGCAATCACTTCCGCAATCGGTTTTCCTGAGTTGGCTGCCTTTGCTGTACCGTTGGACAGGTCGAAGCATTGTCCGAAAGTTGAATTAACAAGACCACAGGATATGCCAGAGCCAGGTCCGAATGACTCGAACCATCCCGAAGCAGAGGCTATGACTGTGCGAGGAGCTAAAAGATAAGAATTCAAAGATTCAGTTGACGGAGAATTGTATTCTTAGCACGAGAAAAAAACCCACTGGGTATCAGGCTTGTTTGTGTTGTAAAGCCGAATGAGTTGGTTGTTGTGATGAAGTTTGGGTTGAGGGCTTGGTAAAGATAGGTAGTGGCTGAACCGTCAGCGAGAGTTCCCAGCGGCTCCAGTGGAAGGGTGACCTGGGCCCCTAGCAGTCTTCCTCGATTGAACTGCCATAGAGTCACAGCGGTTTGAACAGGGACTGGTGCGGAAAGACAACTGGCTACACCCAGATTCTGTCATTAGAACATGGGGAATCGCAAGGCACATCAAGACTTACTCACCGGGAAAGAAAATAAAGATTGAGACCAGCCCTGCGATGGTGGCTTGAAGGAACGATATCATCGCCTAAAAATGCGCATAGTCGACGTTAGTGAAACTGCCGCTAGTCCGCGAACCAATTAAAACATACTGAAACACCCACCACTTTCCCGGCAAGTGGACGGGAGGGAAGAGCGTGAAATGCCAGAGGTACAGCATCTTATACTGTGCTAGCGCCTCGCCTGCGGGTGAAAAATACAAGAAAATGAGAGCCGACGACAGCGACGGAATCAAATACAAAGAAGAAGCTCGGTATTTGCATCAATATCATAATCTATCGAGATTGTCGTGATGCATATCCGTGAAGCTATTTATTCCACCAAGCAGAGAAGAACGAGTGAGGGCAGTGCCTTGATGTATCATTAGGCATTGCCAAATGCCATGTACTGCATGGAGAGTGTGGATTGGACGTTGCTCAATTGCGCTGATTATCCGTGAGAGTAGGCTGGGGGTTGGCCGATTATTGAGACCGAAAGAGGCTGACGATGGTGACCATGGTCGAAATCCAGCGGCGCTGGCAGGCGGCAGTATAGAGAGCGGGTATACGGGATGCTCGGGCTTGGCTGTACATGTACATACAGCACGAACAAGATATCATAGATTCCCTCGATTCCGAGGAAGCGGGGCGACAAAAGATCGATCTGAAGCTGTGGCACTCTGTTCTTCCATAGAGTTGGTTCGAAGCCGACGTGTCGGTGTTAATAGCGCGTACGAGTTGACCGAGCGGCGCCGCCGCCAAGAAGCCACCGAAATGAGCGCCAGCGCGACTCGCCGAGCGTCGTCAAAGTTTGAGAAGCAGTCGCCAAGGTAGGCATTGTAACGAGAATGCTGTCTAGTGCAAGGGAATGAGGACGTCAGTACATGGTTCGGGAAGAGATGAAGCATCAGCCAGTGACTGCGTTACACGTTGCCACATGATGTAGTCACGCGTGACGACGCTCTTTGCTTCCGAGTCGCTCACTCGCCACTCACCAGTGTGCCACCACCAAGCCTGGCTCATGAAAGTTACAGACAATCTTCAAATACGAATGACCTTGCAAAGTCAGCCTGCTTCCGAGTCTACGACGTTTGGGGAAGATTGGCCGAGCCCCGAGTTCGTGCCGTTTTCGATGATCTGCATGCACTTCCTTCCTGCCTTCCGCAGCAAGGGTCGCTAGGTGTCGTCAAACACGGAAGAAGACCCGTTCCAATATTTTCATTGCCTTTATTCCAGATAGCTAGCTATACTGGGAGTTTCCGTCCTGCTCAGTGTTACCACAACTCGAAGGGCGTCCAACTGTGAAGCTTGTCCACGACGAGTTGAAGATCTGACTCGGACTTGGCCTACATTGAATATCCCTCCGGCCCCTACTGGCCGTCGTGAAACCCCGTCCGTATACGAGAGCCACAACGCGCATACTTACCAAGCCCCGGTCAATTCTTGCCGGTGGCGAGGGTATCTATAAAAGAGCTACTCACTTGACACGAAGATCCTCAGTTCGACGATCATGGCGACGCGCAGCCTTTCTCTTCCTTTTCTTCTCTCTTCTTTGGCTAGCGTCTACGCCTACACATGGCCCTCGCCGCAACTGGATGCCCTAGAGCAACTCCGCTGGGAACAAACAGGCCTGACGGCTTTCCTTGATCCTTGCGACACCTTCAGTTTCGATATCAATGGCGGTGGAGCACGGTCGGGGCGGTCGAATGCGGCGGATTGGATTCGCACCGTGAGTGCCAAGTCCTCTCTTCTTGCCGATCGCAAATCGACTGATTTTGATTGGTTCGCGTGTGCAGGCGTATCACGACATGGCAACATTTAACATCGCCGACGGAACGGGAGGTTTGGATGGGTCTATCCGGTTCGAAGAGGAACAGGCGCGGTCTGAGGCAAGCAAGCTCGGTTGATTTCCCTGAGTGTAAACTTCCAACTCGCTTTATTTGCCTCTAGAATGTTGGCGACGGCTTTAAAAACACGTTCTTGGCGATTAGTGCGACGTCCAACCGCTATGTCACCAGTTCGTCACTCTTCGCTCAATTTAATGCTTCTCGTTAAACAATCGCAGTTGCGGACTCGGTTGCAGTGGCGGCAGTCTTATCATTCAGTGCCTGGTATGTGCAACGTCGCTTCATCATTGCATGTTTCCAAAAACAAGGACTCGTCCCATAGTGGTGGACCAGAAATCCCCTTCCGCGGCGGACGTGTCGATGCGACGGAACCCAACGCCCCCGGTGTTCCCGAGCCGCAAGGCAGCTTAGACTCACACATCGACTCCTTCGCCCGGCAAGGGTTCACAAAAGAGGAGATGATTGGTTTGGTTGCTTGTGGGTGCGTCCGAATTTTGTTCGAATTCTCAGGTAAAATTCAAAAGTTCATTCGTTGCATGCAGACACTCCTTCGGCAGCGTGCAACATGCTTCCTTCCCCGACATCGCACCGGAGGTGGACGATCCCAACAATACTCGTCAGTGCCTTCGTATTCTTCACTGAATTCATTTCTGAGTCCGTTGTCGCAGAGTCCAATGCTCACTTCGACACCACCCCGGTTACGTTCGACAACAAGATGTGCGCAGTCCGGTTCAAGTTTTGACGTTATGCTAAATATATTTTCTTTCAGCGCTACCGAATACATTTCTGGCACGACAGTCAACCCGCTCGTCGTTGGTCTCAACGACACAACGAATTCGGACAAGCGGATTTTCGGAAGCGACGGAAACGTTACCATGCGCTCGTGAGTTTATTGTTATGTACTCGGTATTCAAGACTTTTCATTCTGTGACCCAGATTCGCAGACTCACCAGAGACCTTCGCCTTGACTTGTGCCGATCTCATGGCAAGGATGATCGACACGGTGAACCCGAGTAGCAAACTAACGGAAGTCGTCACTTGGCTCCCTGTGAAGCCCTCGAACCTCGACCTCCTCCTGGTTGGAGATAAAATTCAAATGAATGGCCAAGTCAGAGTGCGTTGCCGTCGACTTCCTCTTCCTTTTTCTTGATTTGCTTAATTCCTATATCGAATATATAGTTCTGGAATATGACTGAGGACTCCACCCGCCAAGTCCGCCTGCTCTGGGACGACCACAACGGAAGCAACAACGCCAATAACAACTCAACCCTCCGATTCAGCCGTGCCGAGACGTCAAGCGGTGGGCGCAACAAATTCGCATTCTACACCTTCAGCCCCGACACGGATGGCACAGGGCAGACGTTCATAGGTCTCGACGCCGCGGCGGGTATCACCAACATGCGTTTCGCTGTGAACAATAAGATCGAGGACCAGGGAGGCCTTGGGTTCCCTATGATGGACGATATCATGTTCTCTTCCTCGTCATGCTATACAGGTACAAGCAGGGATCCGACCGGTGGGAGGATTGACATTGCTGTGAGTACAGAACACAATTCTTCGTGTCTTCGTTCCATCATTGACATTGACAAGGTGCGCAACGGGGTAAATCCTACTCGCATCTACCTCGAGCGTCAAGGCCGCGATAACACCAGTCGGCCAACTCTTCAAGAAATCGACGTCCCCGTCCCCAAGACCACCGTCCCTTCTGGCTCTTCAGCGTACAGCATCTGGAGTTACCAGTTGCCGACCGATAGACTGTCCATAATTGCCGGCTATAATATTGGTGCGGAGGTGAACGGGGTGAAGAGCCCAAGGACGTACTTCCAGCGCGCAGTGGATCAGTTTGAGGCGTGCGCGTAGGTCTGGGTTGGAGGGTTTCGAAAGTTTATTGAGGCTATTATTTGGACAGTTACGGTTTTGAATTCGTTGTCGTTCGTTGATCCTTCATTAGTTTAGTAGCACAATTTGATGCATAGTTTTGGAACTCGAGGGTAGGAGCTTGGGTCTGAGATATTTCGATATCTTCATCTTCCTTCGTTTAAGTGCTGCGACTTAGATGTAAGCTAAAGTAAACTGAATATCATAACATCGCCGCCGGCGCGTCAAGCCCATGGCTCAACTCGTTCATCACGTTCAAGTAGACTTCCCAGTCATTTACCCTGCGACGTAAACACTCAGTAAAACTTTACCGAAAATCACAAATAAAACTGACTCAAAATTCGCCGGCCCATTCGCCCACATCGCCATGACCTCATTGCCAATCTCCCCTACATCCAATCCTCCATCCCTCCCATTGAACACTGGGATACTTTGACCCGGAGGTAACTCGTATCCAACTGGAGAGGGGAATACCTGCGCCTCGCAACGGGGTTCATTCCTGTAATTAGCGGCGACATTGTTGTTGGTAAGCCCGTTAGCCATAAACTCCGGCGCACCAAAAGGTGACGCAGATTGAGTTGGGTACCAGGTGCTATTGCTCGCGATGGGCCCCATCGTCGAAGGATCTACGCTGTGAGGGGCGGAGTGAGTCGAACCGTGGTGGAGCACGGAATATTTTCCTAGCTCGGCGGTGTATGTCGGCAGTTGAAAGGAGGATGGATCTGGTTGGGAAGATATGGAAGACATGGGAAGATAGACATTCCCGTTGTGAGGTGGATATAACACGGTCGACGCAGGTGGACGGGGAGGAGGATGTTGCTCTGGGAGTGACTCTTCTCGGGGGCGTTTGCTGCTGGCAGTGGTTTGAGCTTGATTGGCGGTGTCGGTGTCCACGGACGACAACGAAGCCGAAGGGGCAGGTTTAGTAGACAATGGGCCCTGCTTGATCGCGGACAGGCCATGCAAAATATCACTAGCGCAAGCCGATTACTCGTCAGATATGGCTTGCGGTTCCATGAGCTACAACGTACTAGAACAGAGCCGCATTCTGCCACCTAAAAATGATCCGTCAGCGGCTCAACGAAACACAAACGAAGCAAAGGGAAAACGAGAGCGAACTTCATCACGCACATTTTCTCGCACGCCCTCAGAGTATTCATGCACTTCTGCACCTCAGTGATCGAGGTATTCAAATGCGGCGGCAACCCCGTACGTTCACCATCCCAGACATTCAAAAGCAGTATGATGCCGCTCGTGGATACCGCACCCTATCGTATCATATCATCAACACGAGTGATCGACGGTTACTTGGAACTTATACCACTGACAATGAGCGCAGGAATTGGGACCTCCCCGTTCCGCTGACGAGAAATATCTGCAAAGTGGCTGCATGAACGGGCCGCGTTTGTACATATTGCAACGGAAGGCAGGGTCTGTGTTTGTCTTCGTTAGTATATCGTCATTGGGCGAATGAAATGAATTGAAAGGAGAGCGAGAAATTACAAACGGACCGTGGGCCGCCCCTTCCGTATCATCGGTATGAACTGACGATGAATCGTCATTTGCACCAGATAGTAGCTGCAATAGAGCAGCACGGATTGGTCGAAAAAAAAGCCGGAATTATTATTGTTGTCGTCAGTAGTGTTCGTCTTGCGTGTAGGATCCCAGCGGAGATGAGAGGGGATATCGTCCACCCAGGCATTCAACGCTGAATCAATCTCTGCTACGAGATCTTCCTCCCATCCTGGATGGTTATACGAGTGAAGTTGTTTTGTTTTGTTGAGCGAGTACTAAAATACTAGGTCAATCGATTTGAAAGCAAGACAGAGTGAATGAGATGAGTAAATGGACATACCAGCATCTTCAAACTAAACCCCAATATATTGCTCAAGCGCGCATAACGAACGAAAAACGCCATCAAGCTCGGTTTTCCTTTTGGCTGAACAAACCGAAGGGCCGGATCATCGTTTTCGAAGAATTCGTCGTCGCATTCGATGGGGAAGTCCACGTCAACGCTGAGGAGTATGAATATATAAGTTGGATCCAAATCACCAAACGAAGCGGACATACTCCTCAGCTTGAGTCGCACAAGCCCTCCCGAGAGCCATGCTGACTTGCCGGTCATACGTCACCAACACCCAGAATGCGCGTTTCCAGAGCTGCGTCTCCAGCGTGGGCGGGCCGTCCCTGTGTCGATGCGCGCCGACGTCCTGTGCGATGCGCAGACCGATGCCGACGAGGGTCCAGCACGCGGCAGGGAGAGTGTGTTCGAGGAAGGCTGCTGCGAGCTGTAACGAGGATCTTAAATACAATCGTTGAGGGCAAAGAGCAACGCACGCAGTATGTTTGTAGATGATATATCGACATCTTCTCGAATATATGGTCCAGCCCGAATGGAACCTGGTCGAAGAAACGCCACCCGCGTCTGAGAGGTTCTCCGTCGGGCGGATCCAGTCCCGTATCGTCGGAGTAGCGGGATGCGATGGCGCAGACGAGG
Source organism: Favolaschia claudopus (assembly GCA_037176885.1). NCBI lineage: Eukaryota > Fungi > Basidiomycota > Agaricomycetes > Agaricales > Mycenaceae > Favolaschia > Favolaschia claudopus. Next base: position 915,306 of record JAWWNJ010000082.1, read on the forward strand.
AGAACCACTGAGCCGAAGGAGGTGTCGCGCGTGTGTAAGTTTTCAGCGATAGAGCGCTCGAAGGTGGGACGGTGGAGGACTGGATAGTAAAGATTTTGGTGGAGGAAGTAAAGATTCATCAAGTCGGACAATAGAGTTTGTTCGGGGAAGATGAGGGGGCCGATGTGTGGAACGCGATGCTTGACCTTGGGAGAACGATGAGAGACTCGAAATAAAACATAACAAACGACCTACAGCGTTGAAAGTCCAATAATGCAGCCGCCGTCCCGTCCAAGGCACATCCTTCTGTTCGTATCCCTCTCGCAGCTTCACCGCCGCCTTCACAAGCATCGCGTCGCTCGATTTCCCCTGAAACCGATGCTCTACTTGGTCGAGAGTCAGGTGGCCAATGTCCTCCACCAGATCGATGTGTGCGAGATCGTCCCCATGCGGAGCAGGCGGCGCAGCATTCATTCCGCGGATGTTTAGTGCAGCGAAGACGACGGTCGGGCTGGTCCAGCCCGATGCCGTGTTGAGCACCGGTTCACTTCGTAGTAGTTCTTTCACCATAGGCGAGTTGGCGCTCCATTGGGTGGCTGTGAGTTCAGTGGGCGAATTTTTGGTATTTTTCCGTCGCGCCGCCTGATAGGACGAGGATTAGCGGTATCGTCGAGTGAGAAGAAAATCAGATCAACCTTTTCCAGCAGCTGTTCTGTGATTACCAAGCGAGTTTCGAGTGCCTCGACGTAGTTGTTGAAGGACGCTGCTGAATAACCCGCGGGTCCTTCCATGTCGGATTTTCTCTTTACCAAAGCGCCGGCGAAGGTACAGCTAAGTCCGTTCGTGATGCAGTGGGTACATTTTTTCTCGGACATGCGCAGTCCGTCGCCTAGAAAGCAGCCATGGTACGAATATGGTTGGGGAAATTGGCAGTTACTTACACGCTCCTGAAGAAAAATCGATGTACTGGAAAGAGAAAGGGAAGAACAAGAAGCTTACGCTTTTTGAGTCTACAAGCATCACAGGCGCGTTGTACTCGTCTTTTCTTGTGGTTGGAAGGCTGTTCGTTGTCCGACATCAAGGTTGAATCGAGTTGAACATGAAGGGAGAGGAAGAGTCACTTAGCATCATTGATCGCCGTGACAAGATCCTGTTTGTCTTCTCCCTTCATCTCAAACTCGATGCGCGCTCACTACTTAGGATTTGACTAGGATGCGTCACGTTGTCTATGAACCTCCCACTCCTCAAGCTTCCACGCTTCACAGTCATGATTTTGGGTCCTCAGAGAAAACTAGACATAAAATCGCGAAACTAAAGTAAATCATCAATGAATGACAAGGAAAACATAAGCTCAAAGCGTCTAGATAACAACCCCAATAAATCCTCGATCCCGTCAGTCCTACGCGCACGCTTCAAGCTGATCGATGGAGCGCCGAAAACCCGATCTTGGGCTCTTCACACCACGAACCTCCGCACCAATGTTATAGCTAGCAAATATGGAGGCGCTATCCGTCGGCAGCTCGTAACTCCAGATGCTATACGCCGACGAGCCAGAGGGGACGGTATTCTTTGGGATAGGGACGTCGATTTCCTGAATCGTCGGTCGGCCAGTGTTGTCACGACCCGAACGCTCGAGGTAGATGCGGGTTGGGTTTGCGTCGTTGCGAACCTTGTCGATGTCAGATGGGGTGAGAAAATGGGGAAAAAAAGTTGTCTGTAGTAGTACGGACTCTGTACTCACCGCGATATCAATCCTTCCACCCGTCACGTTGGTCCTTGTACCCCGATAGCACGAGGTCGAGGCGAACATAATATCATCCATGACGGGGAACCCCAGCCCTCCCTGATCCTCAATCTTGCTGTCAACCGCAAAACGCATGTTGGTGATACCCGCCACGGCGTCGAGAGCCATGATCGTTGGCCCAGTGCTCCCCGTGTCGGGGCTGAAGCTATAGAATGCGAAGGTGTTGCGGCCGCCGCTTGAAGTACCCACGCGGCTGAATCGGAGCGTTGCGTTGTTGTTGGCGCTCATGTTGCTTCCATTGTGGTCGTCCCAAAGCAGGCGAACTCGACGCGAAGAGTCTTCTATCATGTTCCAGAACTACAAGTGTGATTTAGTATTCGAACAAATTTTGAAAGGAAGAAGAGATTGAAAAGAAAAACATACCCTGACTTGACCATCGAGTTGAATCTTATCTCCTACCAGGAGCAGGTCGAGATTGGACGGCTTCACAGGGAGCGGAGTGACGACTTCCGTTAGCTTAGTTCCCGCAGGGACCGTGTCAATCATTCTGGCCATGAGATGGGCGCAGGTTGAGGCGAAGACTTCGGGTGAATCTGCGAATCTGAGTCGATCATAAAGATAAACATTGGCACAAAGTAAAACGAATGAAAGAGAGAATCAAACAAACAAACAAAAACTCACGAGCGCATGGTAACGTTCCCGTCGCTACCAAAAATTCGCTTGTCCGAATTCGTTGTCTCATTGAGGCCGACGACAAGCGGGTTGACGGTGGTGCCAGTCATATACTCGGTGGCGCTACGGAATGATTACTCCTTGTACAAGGAGAACCTTGGCTTGGCTACGCACATGTTATTGTCAAACGTGGCGGGTGTGGTGTCGAAATGGGCATTGGATTCTACGAGCGATTAATTGACCAAAATTCAATCAAGGTGGTTGCGGGAACAAACGAGTGTTGTTGGGATCGTCTACTTCCGGTGCAATGTCGGGGAAGGAGGCGTGCTGGACGCTACCGAAGGAGTGCCTGCATCCCAAGTGTCGATCAGCGTTGAATATATCATATGGATTCGGACTTGCAATTTGCACGCACCCGCAAGCAACCAAACCAATCATCTCTTCCTTCGTGAAACCTTGTCGCGCAAAAGAAGAGATATGGGAATCCAGACTGTCATGTGGTTCGGGCACGCCGGCGGCGTTGGGTTCTATCGCGTCAACGCGTCCGCCGCGGAAGGGGATTTCAGGTCCGCCACTGCACGAGTACCGTCACTCAGTGTGTGTTCAATGAGAAACAGACATGGTATATCTACGTACCAGTTGCTGAATGACAAAACTGCCGCAACGGCCACGGCATCCGCAACTGCGAGTAAGTAACAACATTTAGCGACAAGCGGTAGGCAGGTAGAGAAGAAGAGAACTTGAAACGTATCGGTTTGATGTGCCCCCAATCGCCGAGAACGTGTTCTTGAACCCGTCGCCGACATTCTGACGAGGCCGGATGTCAGAGATATCGCAAAGAAATGCAGAATCAAACTGACCTCAGCACGCGCCTGCTCCTCTTCGAACCGGATAGAGCCATCCAAGCCTCCCGTTCCGTCGGCGATATTGAACGTTGCCATGTCGTGATACGCCTGCATACGCGAACCGAAACTCGCCGATTAACAACCGCCAAGACAAGACTCAGATTCAGACGACTCACGGTGCGAATCCAATCCGCGGCATTCGACCGCCCCGAACGCGCACGCTGAGGATCGAAGCTAAAGGTATTGCAGGGCTGGAGGAAAGCGGTGAGGCCAATTTGCTCCCAGCGCACTTGGTCCAGAGCATCGAGTTGGGGTGAGGGCCAGGTGTAGGCGTCGACGCTAGGAGACAGAGAAGAGAGAAGAAAAAGAAAAGCAAGATAAATAGAAGGACTGTGCGTCGCCATAGTCGTTGAACTGAGGGTTTTCCTCGTGCCAAGTTTTACGAGTCTGATTTTATACCTTAAATACCTAGGTACATTCGCCACCGGCAAGAATTGACCGAGGCCTGGTGTGTCGATCGAATATGCGAGGCGACTTTGCTACGGGTAGAGCTGACCGCTTTGAATATCTTGAGTGATTCAGACCGTAGCTGAGGTTGGACCATGCGATGGCAGCGATGTTTTCATGGAATTTGTCGAATATAAGGAGCCTAGAAAATGTTTTGGCATTAACGGTGTCAGGTGACCAGAGGCAAAGGGAAACAAATCAAGGAGATAAGAACGGCGCATATCCTCTTCCGTGGTTTGACGCCGCCAGTTTTTTCATCGAGGACGGAAGGAAGGAAGGAAGGAAAGTGAGTAAATCACTGGGCGGCTGAGCATTCAGAGCACGCGAAGAAAGTGGGACTCAAGTCGCAGGCTGGAGTGCATAAATCACTTCGGAGAGACAGGCTCAGACTCCGTATCGCCCTGGTGTGCAATATGCGTCCGGGACTCCGAGTCGGTGGTAAAGGGCAAGGAGGATTGTTACACGTCACTCCGTGACCGGGCCAGTTCTACCGGTGGCCGGTGTGTGAGCTTGGCATTTGACGTTTTACCCAGAATTTTGCGGCATTTATTTTGAATGTTCGTTTCAGTCTCAGCCGTTAGTTGTGCCTCTTTCAATTGGCGAGTCCACGGCCACAACTAATATTAAATTCTAACCGCAACTCATTTCAACCAGCTCAATCTCAGTAGTAGTTGACTCTGGAAGTTGGTTTGAATGTTCGTATTCTTGTGTTTGATAGTTTACTATGGCCGCGTTTCGTATCTTTCCAAGCACCAGTCATACTAGTTCGCCTAATTCAAAATACAATATACAGTGATTTAATCCGCTCCAAGTGCAAGCCCATATACATAAATAAAATCAACACACACAACCTTCAGAAGAATGGGCTTTTCTCCCCGAAAAACACTGCTTCATTGTAACTGTATGGCGGTGGTACATTGGATCCTTGCTCTTTGCACAATCTGAGCTGCTGCTCGAGCCACCACTACGTTGAATATGAATATTTATCAGCGATGACCACAATTCTTTGAAAAAAGCAACACAGGCATACCTCAGCTACCTGTCGAATCCCCTCATCATACGACACAATCGGCTTATATCCCAAAACCTCCTTCGCAAGACTGATATCATACGTCCTAGTTGCAGACATACACTTAACCTTCATCTGCGCATTCGACTTCTCTCTCTTAACCTTGGCCACGAAATCCTTCACGCCCGCCATCACAGACATGAATGTCTGGTCCGCGACGACCTTCTTCGGCTCCGCTCCCCCAATCGCAACCCACAACGCGCGGTAGAAGTCCCAGAACGGACGCGGGTCGTCGTTGGTGATAAAGAACGCACGACCCGCAACAAGTTCATGTTGCGGATGCGCTGGGGCGAGGCGGTCCGCGGCGAGAATGGCCGCATGTGCGGTGTTGGCGACGTATGTCCTGTCAGCGAGGTTCGTATTATCACCGAGCTGAATTCCTGCAAATTGTGGAGCGGCTTGAAATCTGCGAAGTATTGCGGCGCTACCCACACTTGGCCTGCCATAGAGGTAATAAGAAAGTCAGCGCTCAGCGCAGATGATCGAGAAGAGGAGAGGAAGAACAGTAGACATACCCGAAAGGCATCGCGGGACGGATAACCGCAGTGCGCAAGTCATTCACCCCGTTGAAACTGAGGACCATACGCTCGGCATGCTGTTGCGGCTCTAACGTTACCAAACAATTGTCGGGGTACGGCGCATCGGCTTCACGCAGCATTGGACGCTCTTTTCCGTTGAAAACGATGTCCGCGCTGCCGATATACACCAGCTGAGTAACGGAACTGTCTTCCAAGGCTGCGGAGAGCAAATTCCGAGTGCCTTCCATGTTTACCCGTTTGTGGAACGCCATATGGTCTGCAAGTTGTTTTTCCCCTTGTTGGGGAGTCAAGTTTGGCGGGCGTTGGGTGGGGTACACGGCAGCTGAGGCTGCGGGGGTCGTAATCGCCCCGACATGAATTATACACGTCGCTGCACTCTACGACGGATCATCATTGACACGAAAGGAAGGGAGAAATGGCTGAGGATATTACATACTGATTTGACAGCATCCACCACACTCTTCAGTTCGAGTATGTTTCCGACGAATACTGCGTTGAGACCACTCCCAAATCGCTTAGTCTGCTCGGGGGCGAGGGGGACACCATCGAAGATTGAGACTCGGCGTTCCCCCCGATATAAAAGTTGAGAGGCGATAGCTTCCCCTGTGGCCGTCCCGCCTCCGACGACGAGGTAGGATTCGTTCGTGGGCTGGGTCGACATGAGCGCAGGATGTAAGAGCTGTAGGTGGGAAGATCAACGTCATTTGAGTTATTTTAGGAAGTAAGTATGACTGGAGCTAAACATACGAAATGCGGCCATAGTAAACTATCACACACAAGAATACGAAACGTCAATGCGGGAACAGGCCTGCTATCGGTCAAAAACGAGGACAGAACACTTTGTGGGGTTTCACACAACAATAGATCTCGAACAGCAAATACCTGACTGCTCGTCGACGTCTAAATCTGATCGCTCAGCGCTCCCAAATCTCCGGCAATGCGCACTCCTTCTTCTGCCACGATCTCGATCTCGATCCCCGATGCGCACGGCTCTTGCCCACCGAATGCCAAAAAAGCACGCGCGTCCTCCACTGAAGAGAAATGGAGCCGGAGAATTTTGAGGTTCATGCAGGGCTCGAGAAGAGTTGGGAGAGCCAGAGCATCTGGATCATAAGATTGTGATATCAGCATTCCACGATCCAAACTTGGCAGCAGAAGTGAAGGCACACCGAGCGGATCCACATCAAAAAAAGCGAGCTCGAGCTCTTGCAGGGTTCCGGCAACAGTACGAAGATATTCGCCGAGATAATGAAGCTCGTGCGAAACCAGAGTGTCTATCGACAGCGCGATTAGGCTGGGTGCAAAGCGGGACTCCAACCATCCCAGGAACGCAATAGATGAGCCGTGAATGCTCAACTTCTGAAGCGCAGTTGGTAGTCTAAGTTTTTCATTTAAGCCACAGTTTCCACCGCGATATGGGATTGCGGTGACGTTCTCGAGCCTCAGCTCAGCTAGGAGGGGAAGCGCATCGACGACGCGGAGGAGGGCCGGGCCCGCGCAGACGCCTGTGAGGGTGAGTCGTTCGACTGTTTTTAGGGAGGTGAGGAGAGGCCAGGGATAGTCGGATAATGCGAGCTCCGTGACGCGGGGGAGGTGGCGCGCGAGGTTGGGGAGGAGGGCAGCGAATGTGAATGTCGTCAGGATGCTTCCGTTGCGCGTGTGTAGTAGCTGAATGGGAGATAAGGCGCCGGGGAGGGAAAGTGCGCGCACGGCGCTCCGGATGGTTGAGTGGGGGTTTGCGAGGAGCGCGTCGATTGAGACGGCACGGGGGATGTGTTTTGGTGAGAGGGATAGGGAGGGGAAGAGGTGGAGCCGGCATGTGGGGACCCAGGAACGGCAGACGAGGGAGGATGCGAGGAGGGTGGAGCGCTCGTCGTGGAGGTGGTCGAGAATGATATCCCAGAGTTCAGGGGGTAAAATCTGGGACGACGACGACGAAGGGGAGGACATACTGGAAGTGGGTGGGGGTGGGGAAAAGACCCGAGAAGTAACTGACGACGCGTGGCCTATATACATATTCACTTGCCATCAGGCAAAAATATTTGCCCCATTGTCCTGTCTTGATTCAGATTCTATATGTGGGAACAATGCGATGCGAGGTGATGACTCGAGCCTAAGTAATACCGCCGTGAGACTTGCGATCGGACGTACCATTGGCCAGCCGAGCGCGACTAGATGACTAGGAGCTCGTGCGGGGTATCGTGTATCTGCGGGTGGATTGTTTTCTGGCTTGGACCGAATCAGAAAATAAATACGTGTCCGATCTTGGTCCGATCCGAGTCGCGGCTGCTGGCGTCCCGCAATGTCGAACGAATCAAAGACTGATGTTTGCGAGTGTAAGTCGAGTGACGCATACCGTACTCCAGAGTTTTCATGTAGATGAGCATTGAGAGGAAGAAAGCAAGGAAGAAGTTTGCGCCTGTGAGAAATGTGACGAATGATCATTGATCATCAAGTATCGCGTGCCGTCACGCTCACGGGACAGGACACTGTCACAATTGCGACTCAAAAAGGAAATAAGCAATTTAACTCTGGAAACGACGGAATGCGGCGACTGCGCCGCCTTGCTATGTCATTCAACATATAAACTACGAGTTCACAAGAATGTGATCCTCCTCCTCACAGTAAGCACTGCACTTACCCCAAGCCCTCGATAGCACCTAAGTAAATGATAAATCGAATAGGTACGGTAATGTATGAACCAAGTATGAAGGGAACTGAGCTCGATGGGTATCAGATGTGAGTCGGACTCGCTAGCCATACATCCGGAGGTACAAAACCCCTGAGCATGCTTCTCCGCTCGACTTGGGTGCAGATTCTGACCGCCGTCATCGGCGATGCAAAAGTAAGTGCTTCGTCCGATAGCTTGACCGTCAGCGAGGTTCAACGTTCAACTGTGTCCACCATTTTAATCTCCCTCCTGCACAACGTAAGTGGCTTCCAGTATTTGATTTATTCTTATTCGGGCAACTCATCGAACTGTCTTCAAGAAATTTTCTATTGTGTGTTCCAGAAGCAAGAGAACTTGAAAACAAAAGAAACTAACCCCTTCGCTCGCTCCTCACATGGCTCTCCGAGTAAGAATAATGATGGTTTGGGGCATCCCCTCGCTTTTCCAAATCCCATGTCGATACTGGTGCGAGTGTCCAGCTTTCCGATGCAACACCGTTCCTGCGATGCTGGCGATGATAGAACGAGGTTGTGGTCGGGGATTGAATGTACCCCGCGGACGACGATGAACTTGTGACAGGAGATGCGAAGGGGGAAGATGAAGAAGTGGAAGTGGAAGTGGAAGTCGAGGGAGAAGATGAATGGCTCCACGTCGCACTCGAGGGAGAAGAACTTCCAGGCGAGATTGGCGACGACGAGTCGAGTGATGCGGGGGAGTTGGGATTATTATTATTAGATGTACCGTGATTGCGATAATGTCGACGCATGTTAGAGTTGACGTTGAACGCGCGACCGCATGAGGGATGGGGACACCGGAATGCTAGGGAAAAGAACGAAGGATTAATCACAGGCAAGCGAGCTGCTGAACCATCTCACTCACGTGTAGCACCGGTGTGCGTGTTGATATGGATCCTCAAGCTGCTCGGACGATTGAACCGTTTTGAACACGTCGGACAGACGTGCTTCTTGCCGCCCTCTTCCATGCTGCTCCATTCACCGTCATCCAGCTCGTCCCCGTCATAGTTTGAGCCCACGTCCACTTCCCTCTCCGATGAGGTGGGAGATGTTGGCGCATGGTGGATCGCATTGGTGGGATACGAGTTTGTGCGTGTAATCGTCCAACGGGGTGAAGAGGCTGCGCTCGATGCGAGGTGTTCCAGCGAGGAACCACGTGGATCGCTCTTCAGGACGTTGAACGAATATCCTGCGTTCACAGGGGGTGCTCGAGTGGGTGGTGGATCATGACGCGCCGCGGGAAGCCCTTGGTTCCGCTGCCAATGGGAATGGGAATGGGAATGGCTGGCGGTTGAAATTGTGTCGGGATGAGGTGTTGCGGATGCGGGGCGGCGCGGGGGGATGAGGTGCTCCGGGAACATCTCGTGGATACTTGGCAATTTGACTGTGGGCGCCGGAGCTCGAGGCCGAGACGACGATGACGAAGAGATTGAACTTGAACCCATTTCGTTAATCCGGGTTGGAAAGGCGACTGGGTGAGGGGAACTTTTCTGAGCCGCAGCTTTAAGTAGTATGTAGTGGCACTGCGGAGCCTAAGGGTGTCCAACAGTTTTCTCGAAGCCAAGATGGGGGTTGATATTTATGTAGCAGTAGCCGCCGGAGTGACACGGAACTTTCCCGTTCGACGAGGAACAATGCAGGGATCGGACCGGATGCTATTTTGCCCGCGGAGGCTGAGACTAGGTTGAGTTCGAAAACGAAGTCTCCTCTCTCCCACGTCAATGAATGCCATCGATCTGCAGTTATGTGGTGGATCCGCAGTCATATGGGGTTAGGTTTATTCTTGAACCCAGGAACAAGGAGAACAGAGTACTTGCCGTGCCGAAGGAGCTTTTCGCGGCCCGCAAACCTCAAGATTGAACTCTAGCTCTGCCTTGAATTTGAAAATTGCTTCCATGGCAATACGTTGCATTTTCTTCGTGGCTGGAGCAGGTTGATCGACGAGAATTTCCTACGGTGTGCCTCGAGGCTGAGATATTGACGGAGAACGCGTTCAATGGCCGCGCGGTAGCCTGACGTTCCATCCGTCAGCTGTCCTCGAAATTGCAATATTAGATGCATTACTGACTCTTATGTTTTCAGGTAATTCCGATTGTCACCGTCCTCCGTTCCTTGACAACGAAGGTCGGGATCGTCAGACAATCTTGACTTCTTTGGGAAATATTCGGTAGTTGCTTGACCCACCCGCAAGCAATGACATCAACAATGCGAAAAGTCTGGTTCGAATTCTCTCAGGTCATGGATCTGCGTGTGTAAATAGAGGACAAACCTCTCTGAACGTGGTTGAGGGTCTCAAGGCCCCGCGATGTGTTGGAGGAGATATATACAACATTTTCGCATCGCAAGAGCTTGATGCCTACCGAGCGGAGGTGTCTTGAACTTCCGATCGACCGTCGAGTTGGTGAGAGTGTCGTGAATGCCCATAGCGACGGTTCGCCGTGAGTCGCACCTTGAATCTAACCAATATGTTGATTCATCACACCATTGAACATACCAATTTCTTTCCCCTGGTCAAGCTTTAGGTTCCCACTCATTCAAGCAATTACGATCCGAGGATCTCCTCCTTGTTCTGCCGCTGACCTTCTTAGAGCTTCAATCAGTAGTCGCCGGCAGAGTAGGGAATCAAACCATAATTTGGCAGCTCGAGGTTATTGACAACGTCACCCTTGTTGAAAGGAGCAATTGTGTGGATACGTTGACGACATGGTTGCCGAGCCGTACGGGTGCGAGCAGGGGTAGGCCGGGGACTGCGGATTTCGTCAGAACGGGAGAGATTACCATGAGAGAAAAAGAAAGTCATAAAATACATCGAGACACGCTTGGCAAAGCAGACTTCCATCTCCCTTGCGTTTCTAGGAGTTATATGAGAGGAAAATCGAGCAAATGCGAACCGTGGCTCGGACACTTGAACAAACTGGAACAGCGTGCATGCACCCATGCTGACTTCACGGCGTATTATTCAAGTTGACAGCCACTCGGAAATGAGCGCGCTCCAGGCAGCCCGAGTATCAAATCTGTCCCTTGGTTGTGCCGGGTACGGTGGTATCATCGCAGGCAAATTGACTGACCATGTACTCGGTATGGGGGTCCATGTCGAAAGCCAACAAGAACTTCCGGCATATTGCAATAGAGGATCGGTGCGATAGGCTATTCGATTATGTTATCGTTCATTTATTGCTGTCGGGAGAGATAATTCCGCAGATTGCCGGCTGGGAGAGGTACGAGAAACTCACCCTCACCGGATGTATGGAAAGTCGCGCCTCCGTCTGTCTATACAAGGTGTTAGGATAAGCTGTATAGCTGGTCCTCGGAGTGAATGAAGTGTGAGGATCCCGATGCATACCGACGTGACGTCTGTGGATCAGGCATCTCATCCCGCCCCATTCCATCCCCGTTCAATACATTATCGGTAGCTGCGAATCGGGATTGGCGTGCTAGCAGCGTCGAGAGAATATTCCCTGCGGGGATTAATATTCGTACGAATATGGATGGTTCGGATACGTATTCAAGGCAAGATAAATATTGACGGCCCTGGACACGTACCTGAAACACGCCACCGCACGAATAGAGTAGCGCTCGCTTGTGCAGGAACGGTGTATAACGCGCGTATATACAGCTGGTATACACCTCGGAGACGACCAATGTCCCAAGGCTTGGACATAGTGGCCGTCAGTGCTGACGTTAGTGTTAGTCTTTTGCTTTGCCTTGAATGAAGGACGGCATAGACGGAAATTGGCCACGAGACGTCGTATTGCATTAAATACCGGATTTCGCCGAACTCGAATGGATGAAGTCATCTACTGAAAAAGCAGCAAGTCAAACACCTAAGTATGTTCGGTCAATTTAGCCACTAAAGCTCACTAACCCATGCGAGACCATGCGGCGTTACAGAATGGAGGGGTCCAACTTGCCGAAAGCGTGTCCAAGAGCAGCGTGGAGAGAACGATAATCAGGAGGCAGCGGAATTAATTTTTGACCGCCCGACGCTAGTAATTGTTAACACCATAGTGGATTGCCGCTAGAACGGATTTTGCTTGCCTGAGTAGCTATGGGGTATCCAATTTTTGCGGTCCGCGCGTTCTATGGGTCTAACTTGTTTGAGCTAGCACAAGGGAGGTGAGGGGAGGTGCCCTCGTCGCGGATTGAGTGTACAGGGAGTAAGCGCGCTTGAGATTACTATATTGGCTGGTTGAGGTTGAGGATAAGGATCGACGATCTTAATACCAGGTTCCCCGGAGAATTCTGATCTGCGTAAAGCGGTGCAAGGAAAAATGAAAGTTGAGGTGTACCGTGGATTCGGCGGGCGATAAAGGCTTTTGAATCAGCAAAGGTTGGTCACATGAAGCTTGGGATACTTTGAGTCAACGCAAGCCAATGGTCGAATGGAAGCCCTGGCTCTCAGTTTGGGGATGAAAGTGCCACTAAACAAGCACTTTCGTCTGCAGACGGGCTCAAATGAGTGGTCGAACAACCTGAACATGAGCGCAAGAGGAAAGGAAGAAATGATGATCAAAATGATGGTTGAGGGCACTGCCACATATCACCCTTGCCTCCCGCGCTCACATGCTCTCCGATTTCTTGTCGCGCCTCTTCAAGGCTCTTGACTCTTTCCCTGTTGAACTTCTCGGAGGCACTAATCTACACTAACTCATAGAGAAGACTACCGGAAGGACCTCGAACTAAGTCCGTATTCGAAAATCGCCCCACTTTCTGACTCTGAGGCTGGGCAGTCTGAGTCTCGCCGGAATCCGGATACCACTGCAGGAAACTCGAAGCTTCAAAGAGCTCTCTCCATTTGTCACGTCGCCAATCGAAGGAAGCTTTTTCTTACTCCGACGTTCTCCTCAGATGTACATCTTCTGCCGCTTGTCGTGTCTATCTCTCGGAGGTACCCCGGAGGTTAATTTACCCACATCTGGCCGCCTGTCCCTCAAGATTTGCGGTCGTCGATCGCACCCAGTCGGGAAATTATCCATGAATGTAAGGATTCGATTCTTCTTCCCATGTTATCACCGAATCTCTGCCTCAGGTTCTCGTCATCTTCAACAGGAACACGCACCAATTCAGGCGAGCCACTACCTCGAACTTTCCCGGACACGAACGAAAATATATCCGCTGCAAATCGGTATCTTTGTCCACAATACTCTCGATCATGCGAATCCGACATTTGCTTCTTATGGCTACCTGGGGCTATCAGCTTTCTTTGCCTGCATGCACCATTTCCTTGCCTGCCTTTTCGATGCGCCACCATGTGTCGTAGAACTCAAAGCTTGCCTTTCAGCGGAACTATACATCTGACGGACAGACGCAACGTTACTACTCCCCTTCGGCAACATTCTATCTTCTCCAGACGCCATTGTCGTCGGAGGCATCAATGGCATGACATTATGAGTAAGCCATCTTCCAGTTCAGATTATTATTGACTCCCTCCGAAATACTTATGGCGTCCCGCAGGAAGCGTCTCCCGCATATTATCATACCGGCAGGCGGGTTCTCCGAACCATGTAATTCTCGGCGCAACGTCCAACCGTCGTCGACAGTGGCAGTTTCTCTGCCTGCCTATCTCAGTTTCCGTCTATCTCTGTTACTTCTCCTGCCTCCGTGGACTGCCGAACGGCGAAATAGTCCCTATGAGTCCATCTTCTTCCTTCGGAGACAGTAAATCTGCGCGTGGCGTTCTTCTTTTCCTTCCCGCGAGCGAGCATGAAGCATGGAGATCCGTTTGTTCTTTCCGTTCGCCGACGACACCACGATGCGACATGATATGGCGAAGGGTGGCGCCCCCATTGTCGCCTCCTCCCCGGTTCAGGGCGGGCCATAAACGTGCAAAACCCATCACTGCTGCCAACATACCAAGCATGTTCGAGTCTTTCCTAGAATCAGGCAATTTATCAGCTTTCTTCAGCAGTATATTCCCATCAATTCAGCTCAGCCAATATCCTGATCTATTTTATTTGTTTTGTGCAAGCGTAGGTCGGCCCGTGGAACAATGTCATCCGACTCTACCCAATGTACTTTGGTCGAACGTGGCACACGGAGGCTCTGTGCAGTGTATCTGGGTTCGCACAGTGGTATCTCTGGGTCTCTTCCCTCAGTCACCGGTACTTTTCGGACATAGCGTCGTGTCGGCGCTCGTCAAATAAGATGAAGCCGACGGGTTGGACGGATGCTGGGATGATCGCGCCACGCTCTGCAGCTCAGGATCCCTTGTATGGTCTAGACGTGCTTGTAAGTATAATCCCACCCCGGTCAGTATCGTTACCGGACCTGCTTTAGACAATTGGCTCCCCGTCTCAGCTCACTCAAGCTTCAGTTTACCGGAGAGGTGAGGCAAAGCTAATTAAATGCGTCCGTCGAGTTTGAATTGGTATATCTGGCTCTCAGGTATGCTCGCCCCTCGGACATCGATTGACTCGGGCGTATTACTTTGCATTCTGGGCAAATAAACGAAGTCCGTCGAATTCTCGGAACAACATACCATACTCCAAAGTTTGGGAAATGGGGGCGGTGGGATATTGCAATGGACTACCGCATTTTCTTTGATTTTATTGGCAGCTCAGGTCAAACCGTCTCGATGAACTGTTTCGGGTATTCGGTGAACATATTTCTCTTGCTCGTTGACTCATCTTCACGTCGAAATGCAACTCAGGTAAAACAATCCTCGGCAAAATGTATCCACGTCTAAGTACGGACAATTTGAGCGGGACACATTCTCTCACAACAGCTCTTCAAACGAACTGTAACCAATCGCAATGTCTTGCTCGAGTGTTGATCATCAATCACCCCTTGTTGACCTCCCGCTGATTTATTCAATATTCTTCGTTTGTTGCTACCTCATGGTATGGGTACCGCAGGGATACCTCAGACTACCCCACAGGCACAACGAGCGCTATTGGGTGACATTTACCAAGAACATGGGCCAGTGGATTAAATCACAAGTAGATAAATCGGCTCATTCAACGAAAGCCGGTATCGGGGACGGTTTATTTCGTTCCTCGTTACTGATAGCTGTCGTCCGATCTTTTCTTGAAGTCTCGCTGGTGAATTTTTGTGAGTTTGCTGTTGGTTTGCTGTGAATAAGTCCCTAAATTTAAAATGGCATTTTCCGTCAGCAGATCACGTAAGCGATCATTGATGGCGCATCATTCTTCCTTGCTCTTGACTGTCATGTTGTTTTTATCTTGAAGAAATTCGCCGCCCCATATTCCGTTATTCTGATGCTAGGCAGAAGTTTGTCTCGCCTTCTTGACAATCCTATAGCTTTCGAAGTCAAACCATCCACAATGCTTGGGAATCCTTTACGAAGTGCGTAGGTATTTGTGCAGACAAAATTGCTAACTTAGTAAGCGCCTTTCGACTCGCTCGTTGCCGCCGAGCTAATACTGGAAGTAAGATAGGGGCGCTGGCGTACAGGTCCGAACAGCCCTGGAGGGAGAACCAGAACTCAAGACGGGCCTTTCTCTCACAAATAACGAAATTTTGTCATGATATCATCATTTTGAGAAGCCGCGGTTGTTTGTCTTCCCAGGTCATGGAACAATATAAATTGGCAGGATTGGTCCCCGTGCGTATATTTCTTCTAGCTGCCGACTTGCAGGCAAGGCTTTTTTTTTTCTTTCCTAGGTATGTTTCCTTATCATTGGGACAGTGAAGAGGGTTACTCATTCTCGACTTTCCGCTAGCAGGTCATGCGTTTGTCTGACAGGACTCGGATTCTTGGGCTGGTCTCGTTTTTCGCTCTTTTTTCCGGTCTGTGCTTGGATCGACCCTAGTGTAATCGATAGACTCATTTCATTCAAATACCTAGCGGATGCCATGGCTCAAATTCCGACGACCACACAACTAGTAACGCTCTGGCAATTCGGTCAAGGTCGTTTGCTTGCAGGGCAGGCCACTCTTCCTCTACAGCCGTTGTCCACAGCCCGCGATGGGTCGGCTACAGCATATCTCTTTCAGGCGCTGAACCCGGTGACCATCACCACCGTCGTTGACGGGGCTCTTACGACGCAAACCACTCCATCTGCAAGTGAACATCTTTCTATGTCTTCTTAGCATCATAGCACACAGCTGATCATCGCCACTTCTAGCGCCACGAACCGTCATTGCGTCGGCTTCAGGCTGGATAGAGCCGTTTGGGGACGACGATATCATATCATGCGGCCTCTCCGACGCTACCTTTGGGGGATGCGTAGAAATTATCAGTCAAACTAATATCAAGCCTCAGAACAGCGGCGTACCTACGCCGCAGGTTTTCCGAGTAGCTGCCGCCACAGTTGAGAAGGCTGGCAGTGGTGAGTATTTCCCGTCGTTTGGGCTCAGTTTAATAAAGACTATTCTGATTCGAATCTTCTATAGCTCCCTCCCCGACTTTGACACCGCAATCAGATTCAACTCCCGCTGCTGCGAAGCGGTCGTCTTCGGGAGCTGTCATCGGCGGAGTAGTGGCCGGCCTACTCGTGTTCGCCGCCATCCTTGCACTGTGCATTTTCCTATTGCGACGACGATGGCGAAGACAGGACGAAACTGCCGCCCGAGGCTTCGAGGCACCGGTAACGGCCGCTCCCACTAGCAACGACGCTCCAGACATGCGAAGCTCCAAACAGCAGCCTCTCTCGTTTGCGTCGTTTCAAGCGGGTCCACAAATGGAACTCGGCCAAAGCAAACAGGAACTCGTGGCTTATCACGCTCCTTCTACTTCAGCTTCCTCGCATCCTGTTTCATTATCTGTTCGAAATGGCGAGAGCCAAGAGGGAGGAGACGAAGATGCCCCACCACCGGCGTATTCAGGAAGGTCGATAGTTCGATGAAAGGATCCGAAGCGAAGCCAGGTGAACGACGCTCGATGGCATGGCGCGGGCTGCTGGGATTTTACATGTATTCTGCAGCCTCCACAACTCAGCTGTTATAGCGATGGATAGAATGGCCACAATGGTAGGATATCAATGTTCCGTGGAGTGTGTGTCAAGAATCTTGCCTGCGTTCACGAACGCATCGAGGTGGGGTACGGAAATGAGGCAGCCGGTCCCTGACACTTCGATAGCGGTAATGACGTTCGACGATCTGGAATCAATCGAGAGGGACCTGAATCTTTCCCTGTCCTACTCGAGTATCTCGAACAATTCTTGGCCGGAGCAGGAGAAACACGACGACAAGTTGAACTGTCCACGTCTGCCTGTAAGAATGTCATTTATAATTAGATAGCAGCTGACCACTCGACGCCAGGTTCGACGGTTGAGTTGACGTTGTCCAATATGAGCGGTCTTCTAGATGGACTCGCACTCGACACATCCGGTTTTACCATTCCAGCAGTTCCATCTGAGTTTTCACGGTTTCGGTCTCCTTTTCCTTCGAAAACGTTCCAAGTTGGCGTTCGCCATATAAGTCGCTGGGATTTTCGCCGCAGAAAGGTCAGCAACGTCTTTGAAAGCGAGTTGACATCTGGCGCTTCGGCGTATCAAACGTTGTCTCCAGCGCCCATCCGAGTTGCACTGTCAATCGACTGACTCGGAAGTCCACCGAGCGTCGCGCCATCCTTCAGCCAAGATGACCACCATCTGCCATCGTCTTTCAATTCAGCACTGCAGGATGTCTCAGAGAAGCCGTCGGTGCACAATATAAATTCTCCGCCTAAGCAATTTCTCGAGTGTAGGCTAGTCCTTGGTATTCTACTCGCTTTCTTTCAAGTCTCGCTATTCACACCGGAAAAAGAAAAATTTTGGTGTAGTCGAAAAGGCAGCCCAAATGCTCGACATTTGGGAGCCCATTTAGTTTTTTCTACAAAGGCAGCCATTTAGTGTCACCAAAAAGATGAGACAAAAGCTGGCCTTTTCAACCGCCTTTCAGAGGCTTCCAAAAGATCACCGAGAATTTTCCAATTTGTTACCCTTATCTCGGAAGCCAATAGGAAAATCCTCGGCGATCTTTTAGCAGCCTCTGAAAGGCGGTTGAAAAGCTCAGCTTTTGTTGTGTCTTTTGTAGGACGCTAAATGGTTGCCTTTGTAGGCAAGCTAAATGGGCTCCCAAATGCTGAGCATTTGGGCAGCCTTTTCGACTACATCAAAATTTTGATTTATCCGGTGTGATTTCTCTCCTTTTTAGTCGCTCAATATTCACTCCTCAACAATGTTCCGCGTCCTTGTTGCCCTCCTTGCCGTTGCTGCGCATACGGGTATGCTGTTTCTCTTCGTTCGGTTTGATTGCTGATTTTCCTGTCTGCAGTCAACGGTCTGAACCTTCCTATCGCTCGCCAAGATGCAGCAAGCTGCGCAGCACCATGCACCGATCTTTCGAACGCTTTAACTGTGGGTATTCTTTCTTAGTTTTAACTTTTCGCCATATCCATACTGACGTTTTGAAAGGGTGGAAGCTCCGGTGGAGTGGCCGCCATCTGCACCAATGATATAGGCAGCAAGTACTCGAGTTGCTACAACTGCGAGGTACAGACTGGAGCGACATCGAAAGAAGCCGCCCAGCAGATCATGGACGGTGAGTTGCGGTTCAACTGCTTCATAGCGAAATTGGCTCTGTTCCCACAGAATATTAATATTTTCATGCAGCGTATGTCGATGGTTGCAAGGCTGGTGGCCATCCCATCAACAGTATCTCCATCACGGCCAGTGGGAGTGGGACTGCGGATGCAGGTGCAGGGGCGGCCCCAGTAGTCTCGGGAGCTGCACCGGTATCTTCGGGTGAGTCTCAGGTCACTACTCCGCCAGCAAAGACAGGAGGTGCGGTGCGGAATGCTGCTGGCATGCTCGGCGCCGCGCTTTCTCTTGTATATCTAGCCGTTGAATTAACCTTGTAATGGCTGTGGTACTGCCAGTACTGCCAGTGGACGAGACTCGAAAGGAAATTTGAAGGAAAGGGAGGCTATGATATTTACATCATGATGTTTCATTGTGTACATACTTTCATATTACTTAAACTATGTTGCTCGGGAAGCCAAGACTATCCATTCGGAGCATACCTCCGAGCGGGTGAATTCTTGACGAATTGTTGAACGAGAACCGCAGTGGCAGCACGGAAGGATTTAGCGAAAATTTAGAGAATTTGAATTTGAATTTCTGTGCGCCGCATAGCTCCACGCTTTAACCACCAAGTACTATTTGTGGCTTCTCTTTTTGTGCTTTGGCGATAGACACGTTTGCCACCGTTGGTTTGAGACGGTTGATGTCACCCGTCTTTATCTCAGTTGGAAGAGCATCAGACCAACATCAGACTGTGAGACGGTTGATGTCACGAAGCATCACCTCACGTGAATGCCAACCGCCATCAGTCACATCACGTCTGTCTTTTTTACCCTCCCAGCGTTTCGACTGGCTACTCGCCGCTCCGCCTTTGCACCGTCTCGCAGGCTCACCGAATATCTGTATTGCAAGTACTGGCGGGTACTTGAGATGGACTTGGAAGCCAGGTGCGTAGCCCGCAGCTTCACCAACGCCGGATACAGTGCATTACTTAACATTGTCTGGCAGTACGAATGAGACGTCAGCGCTTGGTTCTTCGAAATCACTCTGCGTCACCAACGAAGCAAGTCATGTCGTTCGGCGGACGGGAATTCATACCCAGGCTCTCGCTCTTCACCCAAAGCTACCGGACGACATCCTAGGAGAAATCTTCACCCAATGCGATCCTAGTGACACGCCCGCAGAGCTCTGTGTTGTACCGGGTAACTTCCGCTTGGTGTTTTGCAAAGTGTCCTCGCAATGGAGGAGAGTCGCTTTGAACACTTACACGCTTTGGACGGATGTAAAGATCGACTTCAATCATTCGAGGATTGACCGTGTGCTGGAGATCCTCCCTCGCTGGCTTGCTGGTGCCAAGGAGGCGTTATTATACTTGGAAATCAGCACGCGGAAGTACGACGAGCGTATTGTGGAGATCCTGCGTCGGTATGCGCCTCAATGCCATACCCTTGTGGTCGACGGGATTCGGCTTGACGGTGCTTCATTCGATCTTCCTCGCGGCGCGTTTGGTCGAGTGAAGACTTTGCGGCTCGGGGGGAACGGTAACGTTCCTCTCGCAGGTCTCCCGCCTTCGTCACCGGCAGTCGTTTTCGAGGACATGCCCCTCGTCAGCAGCGTCACCTTCAGCTCGTTTCACGAGTCTCTCAACCGCAAGCTCGTGCCGCTTCCCTGGAGGCAGCTTACCTCCTTGTATTTCGAAGATACCGAGCCTAGTCCTTGGGACTACTACGCCATCCTCGAACAGTGCGTGAACGTCGCGCAGATGCGTCTCGACGTTTTTCCCGCACGACGGGGCGCAGTCATCTCGTTATCGAATGTCCAAATCTCACTTCCTGCACTCAGGACGCTCGAGCTCAACACCGATACCCCCGGCAACGGCGCTCGATTCCTTCACAGCATCGCCCTTGACAACCTAGTCGATCTCGAGGTCAGCTTCTCCGACGACAGCGACAGGACTGCGTATCTCGTACGCCCGCTCCCCGCGCTCCAACGCCTTGTCATCGATGGCCCCGGTCTCGGCTCGCAGCTCGATTTGGAGTTGTGGCTGCAAGCGTGTCCCGTTGCCGTCGAAGTGCATCTGCATTCATATACCATACGCCAGCAGATCCTCGATGAAATTGCCATGGGACTGCTTCTTCCCTGTCTGCAGCGGTTGACCATCGCTGTTGCGCCTACCCAAATTCTCATCGCGGCGCTTGAAGCGCGTCAGCGGAGTGTCGAGTTTTCGACGATTGTGGAGATTGGGGTTAATCGGCAAGATCTTCCGGCTTGGGAGTTGGAGGAAAGCGAGAAGATGAGGCTGGCGAGGTTACGTTTGGCTGGGGTTTATGTCGGGTGGGTTGCTTGTCATGAATCACTTCCGAATGCGGGAGAGGTGAGTTTTTTTCTTTCTTGCCGTTTATGGCGTTGATGCGCGGTAAGAATGCGGTTGACAAATTTCACAGGTGAAGCGAAATGCGATGCGAAACGTAGAGCATGGGATTAATCCCTTGATCCCAGCCTACGGACTCGCTAGGAAGGCGTCTGCTATGTAAACTGTCGGTTTCCCTGAAGTATTATTCCGACAATTTAATTCGCGCGGCTGAGGTGGATATTCCTGGGCTCACCTTTTTAATGCTCTGTGTTCCTTTCTCTCTAATAAGATGCAGATACCTCAAAACCGGCGTCATTCTTTCTGCCAGCCAATTTCTGGGTGCGACTACATCCTGCGATAACTCTTGTTATCATCTCAGTTTCAGGCACGGTTCCCACTTGCGACTGTTGACGATATTGGGGTGCGGCGTCATTGACGATGACACCTCACTTCTTTCGAACCGTTCTGTTGTCACTGAGAACAGCTCTCTATCTCGAGTCAAGCTCTCAAAACAGGCACACCACCCGACCGACGTACGGTGACAAGAGAACAATCAACCGAAGAGAACAACGAATCGTCCACCAGAGTCCAGCCAAAATCAAACCCTATGTCTCTTTCCAAAATTACCTCAAATATTTCCCCTTCCAACTTCAGCACCTCACCATCGTAACGCAAATCTCGCCCTCTGTCTCTGTCAAGGTCAAAACGATCAAGCCTTGCCTTGCCTTCCTTCCTTCTGTTCGTTTCACCCTTCAAGTCCCCGTGGGCCGTCTCCTGCGATTCCCGCCTCGTATACATATCATGTTACTTAAATCTGGAGTCTGGACTCGTCATGGTCGCCCGGGCCCACTTCCGTATCATTGGAATAACCGCTCATATTCTCCTCGCGGTGCAAGGTAACTATTCATTCGCTGTAAACACTCTCTACATCAAACAAATATTGACGAATTCGAACGCCCTCAGCATGATTCCAAGATTTACAATATACGTAAGTACTAGGCTCTGGATCGCAAGAACAGACTATGCAGCAAAACTCGCTCAATCGCGTTTCTTCTCTTCAAGTTATCATCAGCAGCAAACCCCCAAGTTCTTCTCTTCCTCAATGCAACATCCCATCTCCCACCTTCACCCCTACCTTAGCAGCGTTCGCGTTCGAACCGTCGCATTGGGAATGCGGACAGCGGTTCGAACCGTATGGTTCGAACCATCTGCCATATGACCTGACTGTTTGTCATCTGAACCGTTTGAACCGTCTGATCTCTGGGAACCATTTGAAGCGTTTGGCCGCCTGAACCGCTTGAACCGCCTGAACCGTTCGAACTGCCTGAACCGTTTGAACCAAATTTTTTTCCCCACACTCGACCCTTTGAACTGTGATTTGAACCGTTTGAACCAGAAAAAAAAGTTGAAGACAAAAAAGTTTCAAGTCACCTCCAAAATGAAAGCAGCATATTCAGATTCCCATACAACAGCTTTCCTAACCTTATATATTTCAGCCAAGAGTCATTCCGTTGAGTTGAATGAGTTGGGAAAATTGTTGTTGTGTTGTGTAGGAAGTGTGCCTGAAAACACGCAATTCAACTGTATTAATGTAAATCAACGACCGGTAATCCTATAAGATCATTTCTATACCGTAAGATCACTGTTATTAATGTTCTGAAAGAATTCCGTTCATTCACTCTTTTGCTTTGCTTCCCAGCTGAAAACGATTCCTGGCATTTTTAGTGAGCACCAAGTCTTCAAAGCTCTTCAGCCTTACTCTTCTTTTGGTCTATTCATCAATACTAAGCCACATACACCTTCTGAGACATCCGGTACGGGCTGGGTGGTATGGTAATACTTGGTGGGTTGGTTCACACAGGAAATAGAGAGGGAACCAGGGAATTTTGTGAATTCTGATTACATATTGTTGGGATGTTGAAAGTTGTGTTTGGACTCATTGAAAACAAGTACAAGTCAAAGCAGAATGCACCGACGAGTGGAACAAAAATAGGTGGAATTGAACCGTGGGAAGTCGAAAAAACGATCACGTGGACCAATAAGATGACTGGGCTTCATTGTCACTTGAGTCGATAACACTGTATGGGCGAGTCAAAGCGAGGCCTTTAAGCTTGACTCAATTGAATATGACTTGGAGAGTATTTCCGACTTGTAATGAGTCAGCAAAAGAAACAGCTAGGAAAATGTTCGTATTGGGAGATTAAAGTAAGATATTGGCAAACTGGAATTTGGGACAGATATATTGGGTGATATAAGTAGTAGATGACTCTGAATGACTTGTAGAATTTGGTCAACATGATATTCTATTTGTAGTGTACAAACAAATAATGGGGGTATATTGGCGAGCAAAAGGATATCATAGAGCAGGGAATTTTGACCCCACTTGGTTGCTGTTTGTCTGTTTGTGACGGTTTTACAGTGGTCAGGAACAAATTGAACGGTCTTGAAGATCTATTTTTGTGCTTGGTCTTGAGCTTCATTGGATCTATCTTTACTACGAAACACATTATATTAAATAACTGAACTTGCTACAGTCTATATGGACACACCACACGATCACCATATCTGGATTCACATTTGTTGTGAACTTCAGCACGAAACCCACAAACTAGCGCACTTACGGACATTATCTGAAGGTTGGACTTGGCTGTCGGAACTATTTGGTGGATTTGAATTGGGATTTGATTGCTGCTGGTTGGCAATTGTTTTATTGTTGGTTTTGGGTTAGGTTTTGATTGTTGAGTTTTCGCCTTTGGTTTCCCCATACACGCTTCAATGAGAGGCGGGGTTGAGTCACTTTTTTTACCAAATGAACATCTCGCAAGCTGGTAACACTGCCTGTGCCGGAATAAACACCCAGACCAATGAACACTGTAGGTGACAGTTGCCATCCGGTGAACAGTTAGCTGAAATACTACAGTAGTGCGAGTGCAACTATGCTGCACATGTCGAAGTTATTGTATGTTACTGAGAACATTCTAGTGTTTGATCTGCATGTCTTGATTATATGCATAATAAGATTGTACTGTTGGGCACTGCACGCCTCATGGACACCGCTGTCCCATTTTGTAATTTATTTACTTTCACATAACTCACTGGTATTCATAGCTACGAGTTGAGTATTTATTCTTAACCTGTTTCTTGTTCAAGTCAGGCTAGGATTTGGATCAACAAGCTATCAAACCCACTCACCCATGTTTTCTGACGCAAGAACTGGTGGCATCAAACCAGGGCACTTATAATCTATCTTCACAGTTTCTGGTGGTTCATTGTTCAACGAAACTCTATACTATTAGTAGTTGAATTTCAGGCAGTTCATCGTAGCATCTTTGGAGCATCAATAGCAAACTCCAGAATGACCTTGAACCAGGTCTTTTGAGGGAATTCTGAGTAAGCCAATGTCGTTTTTGAGTTCATTAGAAACTTTTTTGTCTTGGCATTTTTTTCGGTTCAAACGGTTCAGCTGCCTTTGTATTTTTTTTTTCGGTCCAAACAGTTCATGCGGTTCATGCGGTTCAAACGGTTCAGCTGTCTCCATATCGTTTCGGTTCAAACGGTTAGGCTGCCTTCAACATTTGGGTTCAAACGGTTCATTTATCCTCGACTTTTTCGGTTCAAACGGTTCACTTGACTTCAACATTTTTTCGGTTCAAACGGTTCACTCGCCTTCGACATTTTCGGTTCAAACGGTTAGTTGTACTTCAACATTTTTGGTTCAAATGGTTCATCTGCCCATAACTTTTTGGTTCAAACGGTTCAATCTATATCAATTTAGGGTAACGGTTCAGACGGTTCTGCACAGCGGCTCACACAGTTCGGTTCAAACAGTTCAAATGCAATGCGCGCATCCCTAATGCGACGGTTCGAACTTGAACGCTGCGGTTGCTGTTCACCCACCCAATCCTCAACCTTGAACCTACCCACCCCCACCCCGCACATAACTCTCCCCAAACCCAAACCCAAACCCAGCCCCAGCCCCAGCCCCAATTCCGATCCGTCTCACCGGTGTAAACGGCTCCGCAATCACTTTGGCTTTTGCTTTCCGTCGGCGACTTCCTCCATTCAAATGCAAATCTGGCGAACGGCTCGAGTCGGGGGAGTGGGACGCAGGCTCGCCGAGCGAGGAGGACGAATACGAAGACGAACTTGACGAGGTGCCAGTGGGTGAATGAGAATCATAATGACAGCTCTCACCGGACGAGGGATCGGCGTATGCGTATGCGGATGCGGATGAATTTGAGCTCGAAGAAGAAGAAGGAGGCAGCTGCAGCGGAGTCGAACTCATCGGCGGCGGCGGCGGCGCCTCCGACCCGTATTTGTATTTCCTCCCCCTGCTCCCCCTCCCCGCTGACGACGCACTGGCACCTGGCTTCGCGGTGAACACAGTCACGTACATCCCAGGGCTCGCAATCGTGCTCTCACCACCACCAGCTTCAAGTTGGTCTTCGGCACCAGCAGCAGCGGGGAGAGGAAGAGGAAGAGTGGCGCTGTCGGGGATCAACGACGGGCCTGAGGGGGGCGAAGAAAGAGAGATGGGAGACTCGAAGCCAGGATTCAGAGAGGTAAGTTGAGAATTCGAAGGTGCGCCGTGATTCCGCCAATGTCTGCGCATGTTGGAGTTGACGTTGAAGGAGCGGCCGCAGGAAGGATGCGGGCAGACGTATGCTGTGGTGGAAAAGAAATGAGTCGGTGAGCGTGTTGTATTTTCCTCATTTAAATGCAGAGAGTGACAAGCGAATAGCTTCGTTCAGGATCAACCTTTTCAAAAAGGAATCGAGGCAAAAGTCGAAAATAACATAAATTAAAAAGAAATCGCACTTACGTTGCGCCCCAGTATGCGTATTAATATGAATCTTCAAACTGCTCGGTCGACTGAATCGCTTCCCGCATTGCTTGCAGACGTATTTCTTGCCTTCCATGTACCATTGATTATGTCCCGCACCTTCTTCTCCCTCCTCCTCTGCCTCTCCTTCCTCCTGCTCCGCTGCTATTACTCCCCTCCCTCTAACGTCTGACATCGACGACACCGCGGGAGAAGGAGAAGAAGGAGTTGTCATCGACTCAAATAATGACAAGGCTGACATGGACACCGGAGATTGCGGGTGCGGATGCGGGGACGACGACGACCGTGACGCAGATACAGAAACAGAATTTGCAGAAGGGTTTTGGAGAGCCTGAGGAAGAGACAAGAAACGCGTTCGAAGGTCGTGGTGGCTGCGGTCGGCGGCGAAGAGGCTAGAGGTTTGCGAAGCAGGATTATATGGATTGAACGGATGTGGATCTGAATGACATGGATGGACGTATGCGTATGGGTTGTGAGCGGGGGGGATTTGTTGAGGCCCAGATTGCTGGTGATAGCTCGGCGGCGGCGCGTGAGGAGGCGCGTAGGACCGCATGCCGCGCGGAACGATATGTTCGGGAAATAGTTCGGAAAGACTCGGTAGGACGACGCCAGCCCCCGGTGGCTCATACGAGCTCGCCGATGAAGAGGAATGTGTCCAACTCCTAGCGCTTGAGGTAGGGTACATGATAGTCGGAGGAACGAAAGAAAGAAAGAGAGTTTGGCGACTTTGAAGATCGAGAACTCAGCGGAATTTTGGTTTTGGAATGAATGACGCTGTGACAGTCGTCGTCGATCCGCCTTGAAAGCAAGACCGTCGATCCGCGGGATCTGCTAGCTAATTAGACCGGATATGTAACTGACAGGATTGTGGAGCAGGCACGGTGGATCCCTTCGAGATGCGCAACAATCACTGCGATTTGGGGAGGCGAATAAGATATCAAATGAATTTCAACTTGAACCCCTCAGTTGGCAAACGCGCAAAGCGCGAGATATCCCGAGGTCAAGAGCGAAGAAAACGAGGAGAGTGTCGAGAGAAACAAACAACTGCGCATCCGAACCAAACTAAAACAAAAATAAACAAACTTTTTCAACACTTCTCACGGTTGTATTTGGGTACAGCCACATCGATTGCCAGTCAGGCACAGCTTGAAAAAAATGCTTGACGTCTCACAGAGCAGTTGGATAGGATATTGTGCCTATAATAACCTGCGAAAAATGAAGATACGCATCCTGAATCCGATACGTCTCGATAAATTGACAATACACTCAAGGGACTGGATCGACACGCATAAATACCATACGCCACTGTCAGACATCCGCGGCTAATAGTCTTTGACTTTCAATATCCACCTGCCAGCCTGTTGCAAGGCACCACAGACAGATTACAGCACTCCCCTGCATCGGAAATCACACATACCAGTCAAGGGATAATTAAACCAGTTAATTAATCGAGAGCTCGACGACAACGAAGAGAGCCGTTCTCAATGACAACAGAACAGTTCGAAGGAGGTGAGGCGTCATCGTCGATGAATGACGACGCACCCTAATACCGTTGACAGTCGCAAATGGGAATCGTGCCTGAAACTGAGATGATAACAAGAGGTATTGCGGAATGAGGTTGCACCGGGAAATTGGATGGCAGGAAGAATGACGCAGGTTTCGACACACCTGCATCTTAAAGGGAAAGGAACGCAAAGCATGAAAAAGGTGAGCCCAGGAATATCCACCTCAGCCGCGCAAAAATTAAATTTTCGGAACAATACCTCAGGGAAACCGACAGTTTACTATAGCAGACGCCTTCCTATAGCTAGCGAGCGCATAGGCTGGGATCAAGGGATTAATACCATGCTCTACATTTCGCTTCGCATTTCGCTTCACCTGCGAAATTTCATCAACCGCATTCTCAACGCCAAAAACGGCAAAAAAAAAAACTCACCTCTCCCGCAATCGGCAGAGATTCATGACAAGCAACCCACCCGACATAAAACATAAACACCAACCGAACGTAACCTCTCCAGCCCCGTCTTCTCTTCTCGCTTTGACCCAAGTCCCAAGGCGGAAGATCTTGTCGGTTGACGCCAAATCCAATCCCGACAATCGTAGAAAACTCGACATTCGGAATTCCGTTGACGCGCTTCAAGCGCCGCGATGAGGTTTTGGGTAGGTGCAGCGGAAATTGTCAGCCGCTGTAGGCACGGAAGCAGCAGTCCGTCCCATGGCAATTTTCATCCAGTCCGCTGGCGGACACTAGATGAATGCAGATGGACTTCGACGGCAACGGGACACGCTTGCAGCCACAACTCCAAATCAATCTGAGAGCCGAGGCCGGGCCCGTCGATGACAAGCCGGGGAGCGGGCGTACGAGATACGCATACGCAGACCTGTCTGACGCTGTCGTCGGACAAGCTGACCTCAGGCTCGAGAGTAGTTACCTTGCACCGCGAGAATTTGAGTGGTTATTTTATTCCTTACGGAAGTGGGCGCGGCGACCATGACGAGTCCAGAGGTAACATGATATACGAGGCGGGAATTGCAGGCGATGCTTATTATGATTTCGGTTTTGGCACTTTTGGGACTCCTTGAGGGGTGAAACGAAGAGAATCAGGGCAAGGCTTGATCATCATCCGCGAGAATGCAAGTCAACGTTTCGACCTTGACAGAGGGCGAGATTGGCTGCGTAACGATGGTGAGGCTACAGTGCCAGTGCTCGAGTTAAAAGCGGAAAACTAAACTTTGAGCAAAATTCGGAAAGGGACACAGGATTTGAGTTTGGCGGTATGTACTCTGGTGGACGATTTCCCGTTCTGTTTAGTTGATTTATCTGTTGTTGCGATTGCCGCGTGCCTGTTTCTAAACACTTGCCTTGAGATAAGTATTACAGGTTTGAGTGCGGCGAATGGAGCACGAACGGTGTATGTACACCTCGTTGCAAGTGATTGCCAAGAGGGGACCCCCGGCCATCGGTGGGGACCGTCCGAGGTAGGTGTACAATACAGTTCAGAATTGAAGTTTGATTCGGCAATCGGGATTCGGGGATAGTGGGTTTCGAATGTGACGAAGAGGCGCACGCCGTGCAATACAATTCAAAGGGAGGCTTGATGCGATTTAGCGGACTACAGCTATAGTTTGCTTGAAGGGTGTAGTGCATAGCCTAAGGCTAAGGAGTTGAGTCACTTTAATGGAAGAAGAATATTTCGCGGAGTACTTTCTCTTCCGAGTCGGCTGCTTGAAGGGATACCGTATTGTCGTTCGTGGATGCTGGGGTTTGGTGGACGGGGGAGCATTTTTTTTTCCTATTCAAGATCCGTTTTGGACGAAAGATGCGTCAGGGGTGCTTGGAGGTGGCTGTTTGCCTTTGCTTTTGGAAGATCGGCGCATGGGCTCGGCGTTCTCGGTACCCAAGTTCCGGCTCGTACCTGCTCTCGATTCCACTGCAGAACGCGTCCTTCCAGAGCCGGTCCGAGGGGAAAGAGATTATTCTCTCACTCACCTCGTGAACTCGTGCTGGAGGCAAAAACCTGAGAGGAATGAATTGTTGCAGTCACAATGCGCACCGCATTTTGAATTCTAGTGAAACTTGTTCCCGCTGGCAACGTGATGGTCGGTCCGCCTTCACGTTTTTCGTTGACGAAGTGTTCGTCGACGGTGAAGAACAGTCTGAATGCGGGGGATTGTCGGTCCACGAAAGTCCCAGCGCCAATCACTGTCATGATCGCCTCTCGCTCGGATATCTTTCATTTATGGTGTGTTGATTTGCCGAAATGCGGCATTTCACAACTTCCCTTCGAGGGAATTCCCAAGGAATTCGCCCATTCTTTCGAGCTGAAATAAAACCAACCGCCAACCAGCAGCTACCCAATCTCAAGCTCCTCTTCTGTGGATTTGCATCCTCTCTCACCACGTATTGCCGCTTACAGACGCATCCCCATCTACACCTGCAAATCATGCAGATCACGCAGATCTCAAAATCAGGCGATCACGGGCCGAGTGATGTGTGACGCCATCACACGTGGAAGCTGTCACAGTCGTCTGTTTCGCCCAAAGGATTTGGGAATTGGTCGTTGTCGTCGTCGTTGTCGCTGTGCTGCGGAGAATTCCTTTTGGGTCCGAAGATTCTGTCTATCTTGGGTCTTCTGCTTTCTCGTCTACACTCTGCCTCCGCTCCCTTCGTCCGTTGAACGCTCGCTGGATTTTTTGCCTTTGGGATTTGCGCAGTTTGCTGCTAGCCACTCGATTGGGCGTTCTTCGGGTTCGCGTCCGACTTCCGTGTCACTCAGAATCAAGGCAGGGTCGAATCAAGTTTGGATTTGGAGTTACTGGAGGCGCGCCATCTAACAATTTCGAATCCCTTCGCCTCGAAATTGGATTGGAGTTTGCGGGTCAATCGTTCGTTCGCTCGCTCGCTCCCCCTGTCGACCCGAAACTAATCGAACGAAGAGAAGTTGTTTGCAGCATCGGTAAGTAAAAACGAACCACAAAGAGAGAGAAATGAACGTTAGTTGGCGTATAACGTTCATTTCTTTCAATCTTCGACGCGTTCTCCCTGTCTTTACTACAATTCTAATCGCTCATTGCTCATTGGTCTATTTCTTTATCTAGCTTCACCAACCATGGTCCTACCCGGTCTATCACAAATGTCCCCCCAACGTCTCACATTGCAGGCGCAGCCGCCGCCGCATCCGAATCCCAGTCAAAGTCAGGATCAAACCCGCCCCCTGGTCGGCTCGTCGTCCGCGCTCGCACTGGACTGGCTACGCGACCCCTCCGCGTTCATGGCCTCTGCGGCAGCATCGACATCGACCTCGACCTCTCGCTCTACGCCACCATCTCAAACACCGAAGACGACACCGACACCGACCGCCCCTACGGACGACGACGGGGACGCCGAGATGACGATGGTCTCAGACTTGCCCCCCGGGGATGCTAGCACTCTTGGCCTTGGTCCCGGGTATGCAGCCTCAATTTCCGTATCCCTGATTGTCGTATATTCACACAGCATTAGGAACGCCGACGCCGACGGTGCTCCCGACGGAGACACCACCGCCCCTGCAATCGACCCTGAGCGGAAACACATCTGCCCGACGTGTGGGAAACGGTTTCTGAGGCCGAGTAGTTTGAGGATTCATGTTAATACGCATACGGGGGCGCAGCGTGAGTGGTTCTTTCTGTGATAATTTGTGCTTTTCTTTTCTTCTTTGGGGACTTCGTATTGTTTCCTTCTTTGTGGTGTTGTTCTTCCTTTTTTTTCTGCTTGTTCTCTCGAGGGTTCCTTCATTTTTTTCATTCCCTTCTGGCTGAGGTGCCATCGAGCGAAGGTGTTTCATATTGTGCAAGTCGAGATGCTCGAAGCTTTGGGCGTATCATTCTTACGGATGACAGTTGGCGGACAGTGATACTGGAAGCTTCTCGGGGTCGATGCTGGCACTATGCTGGCGAGGCTCTGATACGACGATCTTGCATTTCCCCTTCTTGCTTATTCATTCGGCGGAGTTGTACGTCCTTTGCCGATTTTCACTCGATCGTTTACTGGAGGGTGAAGTGCCCCGCCCTTCGCCTTCTTGTATTCTCGCGCTCGCTCGTTGCATGGCCAGGGTTATCACGTCCTTGTTTATGCTGTCCAGGATCATACGCTAATTCACCTTCTCCCTTGTCTAGCATACAGCTGCCCGTACCCTGGTTGCGGGCGAGCATTCAATGTCAACTCCAATATGCGAAGACATTATCGGAGTCATACTGAAGAGGGTGGCGGTGGCTTCACCGACGCTATGGCAGTTCCTCCCGCTGTATTGGCGGCCGACGGTACCCCCGCGGCTGCTGGTGAGGCCCCCACCGCGTCGAGCTCGACAGCCCCAGCGGCAGCTGCACCACCGCCGCAGTGCAAAGCATCCAAGACGCCGAGGACTAGCAAAGCCAGCCGGGCGGCGGCAGGCGGTCGTGCGTCCTCTTCCACTTCGACTATTGGCACGCGGAGTAAGAGCCGTCGTGCTTCGTCGTCGTCGGCTTCCTCTGCGTCACAGCCATATCCACCACCTCAATCACACTCCCCTTCTGCACCTTCGACCTCCACGTCGGCGCCATCCGCTTCCACGTCCTCTCCCGCATCCTCCGCGACCTCCTCTTCCTCCCCTTCGCCTAAAACACCCACCGACGGCTCCTCATCTGCAGCTTCGCAGGACGACACGGAGGGAGACATGAGCGTCGATACTGACACCTCGTCGTTGTCTGCCACCTCGAAACCGAGCCATATCATCATGAACTCGATGCCCCCAAATTCGTCTGCGATGCTGTTGTTTCCACCTTCATCTGTGGGTCTTTCATTTTTTCCCGGAATGATGTCGGTGTTAACTCTGCTGTCTGTAGAAGGGTGGGCAGCAAAAGACACCGCCGTACACTATCCCTTTGCCTACGCACGGAACTCCGCCGACCAAAAATCCTTACTCTCACCACCCTCTATTAGGCTCGTCCTCAGCTCCAAATCAACAAGGGAATCAGGGCCATCGTCCACTGGGGCTGTTGCATCGTGCGCCGACGCCGGGAAGGATGGCGACGATACCATACTCATCCACTTCCACCTCCACTTCCACCGCTTCGTCATCAACGCCGACACCACCACGCCCTACTTCCGCATCCTCAGCGACAGCTTCGCGACGGTCTTCCTCCGCCTCCGCACCAGCAGCAGCATCGGGACAGAAACGGACACCGACACACACTCCGACACCGCCCCCGTACAACGCATCGTTCGCGGTTATGACGGGCTATCCTCACGGGAATACTTCCCATTCGCATACGTCCTACCATATCCCGGGCCAGACGCTGTTACCCTCATCACTTGGATCACAATCCGAGCCGGATCCTTCGCAAACGCCAACGCCGACGCTCACGAACACGGATTCGCTCTACTTCCCATACCACCAGGATCCTTCCCCTCCGCAGCAGCAGCAACAGCAATATGAGTCCCAGCAGCAGCAACACCAGTCGACTGACCATTACGCCTCCCCCTCGCCGTTTGTAGATCCAGCAGTGTATGCGTCTCTTAACTATCCCTTGTACGGGACGTCTGGAACGCCGGTAGCACCGATTCTGTCCTCGTACGCTGCGTCGACGTTCGTGTCGACCTCGGCTTCCTCCGTATCGCCTGCGCCGCCGGAAGCTTCCTCCTCTTCCTCGTCGGCGCCGTCTACATCTGCATCGCCGGCGCCAGCAGGATCTGCCTCATACCTTCCCGCAGACGTGTCCTCCTCTTCATCCTCTTATCCCACCACCTCTACCTCTCCCGCGCCGCCACCGGCATCGTCATTTGCCACCTCATCCACAGCTGCCTACTCTGACGCCGCTGCGTCTCATGCTCTGTGGAACGCTCTCGGCTCGGACTATCCTTATGCTTCCGACAACAACGCCCCCAATAATGGGCAAGGCGGCATACATCAATTCGGTACGGGGGAGCCGTACACCGGCGAAATGGTTGCGTCGGGCGAGACAGGGTCAGAGGAGGAGAGACTGTATCTGCACGGTGGCCTACCTACGTCGACGCTCGCGCTGTCGAGGCCGCCGTATGGCGGTATGGATGATAGCGCCGGTGGTGAAAGGCGAGATAGCATCGGCAGTGCGAGTGGGAGTGGGAATGACAAGACGAGTACGAGGGAGAGCACCAGTGATAAGACAACGCAAGGTCGGAGTCGAGGAAGATTGGGACTAGGCGCGCTTGGCCTTGATGGTCCCGGGCATGCTTTACTCGATCTTGGGGTGGGGGTTGGAGGTGTGACGGGATTGGGAAGTCTGGGATTGGGGTTGGGGTTGGGGAGATTAGGGAGGGGGAGCGACAGAATGGGCTCGATTGGCTCGGGTCTAGGGGGTACGGCAGTGGGCGCTCAAACTGGTCTAAGCCGCAGTCATTCGTTGGGCGTTGGCATGGGGCCGGGTCCTGGGTCTGGGTGTTTAGGATGGTATGGGCATGCTTATTCGGAGTCCGATGTAAGGAGTGAGCGGTAGGTGCGCCCCATGCTCCTCGCCCTCTCCCTTCGGCCGCGAAATGCGTACTTGATCCTCTTGCGTGCGTCGAGCCCAGTAATCTGGTATATGTACTTATAATCTCCCAGTGTAGTTAACCTGCAGTTATTTCTCAAATTACTGTACAGTTTTATCATTTATTGATCAATCATATCTGCTTTTCCGTTGTAGCTGGTTGGCTCTGCTCAGCTCAGAATCCAGATTCAGACTGTGAGTCCGACGCATATTCCGAATTCGACCAACCTGATTCGGATCATTAGCGCTCTTTTTTCCCTTTCTTTCACGGCTTTTGGTGACCAAGCTCGAGCGGGATGACTATAGCTCGGTGGTGTGCGGCCTTCCGTTACGCATTCCCGACCGAAAGATGGGATTAGGCAATACCAGGAAGAGATAGTCTCTTGCCTTTTTCACCGGTATTTGGCGGCTAATCAAAAAGCACTACCTCTTGACGAACCAGGTTGCTCGCTGCAGGCTGCTTGGTCGGTTTTCAATTAAAAGTTCTGGCATTCGCTCGCTGCCTTTTTTGCGATGGGCCGGCGCGGACCAGTCATCCGACTGCACGTCAGCGTTTGTGCGAGTTTCCCGGCCCACCGTCGAAGTCAGGCAAGTGCAAGAAATACTTCCTGAAAAGCACACAAGTATGGCGTCTCGTCGCAGTGGTGATTTTCCAGATCTCTGTAATGCGCCGCATTTTTTTAGCGGAAATTTCTTCCACTGACATGTTTGAACGACCTATACCCGCTTAGCCGGTCAACTGCCGAACTTCCGCTTTCTCGTCACCAACGACGACATGGCTGCCCGAGTCTCCGGGTGTTTACCGTTCTTGGGCCTGCATCAGGCTTCAAACACGGTGATGAGTCATTTCGCATGATGCTTCCTGCGGGCCCTCACCAAAACCCTCTTGACAGTTGTACGGTTTGATTCGGACGGGACTATACGGCGGGGCGCGAATGGTAAGCCTGATGAGGTTGGCTATCAATTTACCGAGGGCGAAGCGTAACTGGGAATACGATCTATCATGTTTATAAGTAAGCGAGGCACCCAGTCAGGCGTTTTTGTCGGAATCGCTGCTAACAATGCCCAAGGCCCAAAATCTCGACTTCTTTGCCGGTGAGGCAAGGCGCAAGGCTTTGCCCAGGGGGAAGGCATGTGCGACTTGTCGGTGTGTGTTTTTTATTGCTAGGAATCTCATGCATTTATGCAAGACCTGAATTTTCCAGACGTCGCAAAATCGCAAGTATCCGTCTCGTGATCCTCGTTGAAGCACCATAGACTGATTTGAGCCTCCGTAGAAATGCGACGGGGAGCGACCATGTAAACAGTGTCGACGGTCCGCAGATACATATGACTGTCAAGACCCAACGCAAACAAAAGCTTCTAACGTTAAGCCCGTTCGAGGTGTCACCCAGAGCCAGCATCGGCCACAGTTGTACTTGGACGTTTCGCTAGATCAGGAGCGAGGGGGAAATTTTGGTGGGCCCGGGCATGGTTCGCGCTTGGTTGAGGCATGGCCGATCAAGGAGGAATCTTGTGCGTCCATTTGCCCTTTATTTCAGACCCTCGATAGTAATCCTAGCTGTCCATAT
The DNA here is from genome assembly GCA_037176885.1 of Favolaschia claudopus. Classification (NCBI taxonomy): domain Eukaryota; kingdom Fungi; phylum Basidiomycota; class Agaricomycetes; order Agaricales; family Mycenaceae; genus Favolaschia; species Favolaschia claudopus. The sequence continues at coordinate 950,601 of JAWWNJ010000082.1, forward strand.
CAGCTACCCCGACGGCACACAGTCTAACGCTGTCTCCGTCGCCTTCGTCAAATTCGTCGAATATCAGGCTTGAGGTAATGCACTTCTCACTCTTCAATCTTGCACGGATTCTGAGAACCACTTCTGAAGCAACTACCTCCCGAGTTTCTCGACACCTTGTGAGCCGATTCTGACAGACGACTAATGACCTTCTATTCATCCCCTCGTTAAACAGAATCAACGCTGTTTCCCACAATCTTCCCCACATAGGATTCTTCCTCGACATCAGTCCCTTCCTCCTGCCGCTCCCTTTCCACTCTCACGATCGCCCCCTCCCCATTCTTCTTTCCGCCCTCTGCATGTGGGGGTGCCGCTTCACTCAATCGCAATCGGCGCCACATCCAATATACAACGAATCCGCTTTCCTCCTGCATACCCTCCACAACATACCTTCCGATCTCTCCACCTCCAATAATCATCCCCAGCGCGTCCTCCACGGCATCCAAACGCACATCCTTCTCTCGCTTTACTTCCTCGCCCAAGGCCGCTCAGTCGAAGGGACATTCCATTCCAACGCCGCTGTCGATCTTGCGCTCGACGCCGAGTTACACTTGATTCAGTCTTTGCCTTTGCCCGAACGAAAGTTCAACCACGAAGCCGTCGTCGAGCGCATCGATGCGTTTTGGACTGTGGTGTTGGTGAATAATTATTCCGTAGCGGCGTTCGGCGCTCCGTCCGCGATTGAGTTTCTTAACATGCCCATTGATACGCCGTGGCCTGTCGATGTCGATGTCGATCTTGGGGGGGTATGCTCTGGTCGGGTATGTCTTTCTTTCGCCGTCCTGTAGGCTGCGTGCGGTCAAGTGAAATGCTCATCACGCTCTAATCTTCCGCAGGAAATCAGCAATTGCGCAATCGCTGGCGCGACCGTCTCGAAGTTCCTCACTGGTCTTATCGTGGACGGGTTCTCACCCCTCGCTCTCCAAGCCAAAGCATCCATCCTTCTCGAATGCGTCATCTCGCTCGCCGCTCAGAACGGTGTTGTTGAAGGTATGTATATATGACTTTAATTATGTCCGTTCCCCAGTGTCCCATGTTGACTGACTAATTTCGTTCAATCCAATCCTTAGACGAGAGGGGGGAAAACCTATCCCTCGACTCTCTGGAGGCTCTCCTAGACCAATTCATGCTCAGTCTTCCTCTCGCCGGCGGTCCCACCGCGAAAGCCGACCCGGGTGACGACGACGCGACGAGACAAAGTCGGCTCCTCGTGACACAAACCCTGACGAACGTCGCCATCATCCGCCTCCACGCACCCCGCATCAACGCCTACCCCGAATCGCGCACAAAATACATGACCGCCGCGATGTCGGTCATCCATATTATGACTACGACCGACTTGGCGAGGCATGCGGTGGATCCGATAATTGGGGTGCGTGTTTGTTTCAAATCGAATTTTCTGTGCGCAAGCGCAAGTCGTTGATTGACCACCAGGTTCTATGGGCGACGGTGGGCCAGGTCTTCGTCACGGAGCTCGGGAGCATGGACAGCAGCATCGGCGGCGGGGATGCTGCTGGGCGGTATTTGACGGAACAGTACCAGGATCTCACGTATTGTTTGGAAACCACGTTGACCGCTATGCGGGCTTGTTCGTCGAATAATCCGTTCATAGGTACGCGCTCCGTTATAAATCTTTCTTGGCCTGACGGACGATGCTTGCTACTTAGAACAACTGTGTGTCCGTTTGGAGGAGGCATATGGTGTGTTGTGTTGTGCTGCTGCTTTAAATTGAGCGGTCCAAAATATTAATAGCTGATTGATTTTCAGCGAGTACGTTACTTCAGAATTAATTTATTGTAATTCATTATGACCAGCCTGTGAGTTCTGTCTCGATATTTGGGAAACTGAATAACCCATTTTCCTGCAAGATGATATTAACTCGAATGAGCTTGTGCTAAATCTCATCGAGTTCCATAAAACACAACCCCCCCTGTATTGTACATACAACAAAGCAAACGTCCAATCCAAAAAATCAAAACATCGTCTATCGGTCAATCAACATCGCATCACCATCACCGTCGAGGCGCATTCGGAACTATCAACGGCGGCGGAAAGAAAGATTTTTTCGAGTTCGAGTTCCACAACGGCTGCTGCGCGCTTGGGGGCGGTAGCTTCTGAATCGTGTCCGTGTCGATCGAAACGAAACCAGGGCTGGCATGGTTCCGAAAGTGTCTGCGCATGTTTGAGTTGACGTTGAACGCGCGTCCGCAGGCTGGGTACGGGCATCGGAAGGCTGCCATGGTGGATTCGAATAATCCTTATTCGTAAGTAAAATGAAGATATAGGGAAGAGAGGGAAGGGAAGGGGGAACTCACGCATGGCGCCCGTATGAGTGTTCAGTGGATCTTGAGACTGCTTGGTCGGTTGAAGCGTTTCCCGCATATTGAACATGGGTGTTTTTTGGGTTCAACGCCAAATCGCTCGTGGTATGCGTCTGCCATTGACGACTCCCCGCCGTCTGACGAGGAGGATGATGATGATGAAGAGGAGGGGGAGTGCATACGAGCGCCGTCGATGGAAGGAGGTTGTGGATGTGGATATCCATAGGATTTATAGGAATAGGAAGAAGGTATGGCACGAAGTTTCGACGGGTTCATGGCCATGGGGCTGGACGCGGACGCGATGTGCGCTAAGGAGGACGCGCGGGGGTCGCTTAGGAGGAGGTCGAATGAGCATTTGGTAGTCGTAGAGCATTGTTGTAATGGAATGTCGGGGTGGGTGAGGGGCAACGTTCTGAAAATCGAGGGAGACAAGAGGTGTTCGGGGAACATTTCGTGCAGACTAGGCAGCTGCACGGTCGTTGTTGAAGTGCCCAGTGAAGAGTTTGTGACAGAAGACATTATGAGGGTTGCACAGCGAGGAGCAGTCCTCCGTCGTTTTAATATTAAGCATTTTCAACCGCCGCGTTGCTTACGATTGGCTTCGTGCATCATCAATCCAATCTCCGCAGCATGCGCTCATTCGGGCGATCTGCAACGCAGCGGTGTCTCGATGGATTTACGGCGAAATAGCTGTATTATCCCCAGCCGTCCGAGTCCTTCTTGGTATTACTTCCTAAACTAAACTCAGAGTGCTTTGAAGTATGTATTGTACTCCACGGCGCCCGCAGGAGTTGTGATATCACAGACCCCGCTGGAATTCCAACGATCGTCGAATTGCAACAACTTGAATTTGTCCGAGGAACCAGTGAATTACTGTATCTACTACTTCTACTTCTACTTCGTTAGGAACGCCATGATCTAATATTCAATTGACAAGCCTTATGTTTTGAGCTGTACTCACGTCGCAGTGATTCAGAATATCTGCGGCACGGCGGACTGAGGGCACTGCAAACTGACTGCGCCGGAACCAAACCGTGGGAGCCAAGAAAAGTGTTCATCCGTTCGTCGAGAATTTGCATCGTTTATAAGTATGGCAGTGCGATATCTCCACACCTCAGCGTCATAGGAATTTCCCCTCTATATTTAATCGAACTTTCTGCTGTCAAACCTAAATTCTTATTGGCAATGGCAATTGCCTCGCCTGTAAAATGTTGACCACAGGATTTGTTGTGCTATTGGAAGAAGAGTAGGTAAGGTTTTGTTTCCTGGTATGGTTTTGAGTTCTCACCTACTTATCTTCATTCAATCTGTCAATGACTGCGGAGGTTCGGAAGGGTGGCACCTCACGCACCATATTCGCTTTGTCGTTCGGTTCTTGAAGGCTGTACATGTGCGAGCCCTCGGATAATCTTCCGAAAGTGCAGCGGAAGCCCCTTACGAAGGTGAACGGGTGTGTTTTCATTAGAAACCGCAGTCGATGATCATGAGTACAGGCTTGATCCACTTTGCAATTCCCCAGCTGGCGGCGCGGCAAAAGTGAGTCGATACATAGTCCCTGAAATGCCTGAGAACGTACGACCAACTTGAATTGGAGAGTATCAGCGGTGGAGTTTAGAGAAATTAAGTGACGGATATCGCAGAATACTTCATTAGGAGACTGATAAAATCCGACCCTGTGTTGAGCTGGTTAACGCTCGTAGTTACGATTTCCCCCTTCTTCCGTTCTTCACCGACCGTATTAATAGGTCTAATTGTGAGCTGGCTGTCCGCGGCCCAAGCAATAGGATTCCAACGGAATTGATCTTCGGCCAGCCACCTGTAATATAGATCGACAACTACGTTCCGGGCGAAGTTCCGTCAACTTTTGAACCGCGGGAATTTGGGTTGCCAGCGAGGCGGACTCGGAATCAAGTGTCTGCGTCTGCTCATGGAAGGATCGACGAGAATGATACAAGCCCTGTGAGTCGTGACTCTAACGACACTATCCTGACACTTATCCTAATATAACCAGGATACCCGTCAGCCAAGGGAGTTTAGTAGTTAGTTGCTTCGACTCTCGAGGCGTGCGTGAGTTTGGAGAGTCATGGCAATCGCCCCGTTGAGCATTCCGCCGCATAAAGAACGGTGTTGATTCAGAATACGATTCCGAATGGCAACGGTCATCTCGGGTTTCAACGTTTCAACGGCGGGGACGAGAAATGACGCTGCTTTTCACTGTGTCGTACCCTCAGTTCGACCATACTCTCGTTTCTGCGGCATCGAACTCGTACGTACGTTACTAGCCGCTGGTTGGCTGCTGGCAGTACTCAAGCCATTCCCACTTGCGACTCGATTTGAGAATTCCATGGTAGCCAGAAGCAAGGCAGAGAGCCAATGATCGTGAAGTCGAGAACCTGTCTCAATCGAGTGGGACTTTTTAGACAATGATGCGCTTCCTGTTGCTCACTCAAGGATGGGCTGATTCTCATTCTCCTGCTTTCGATTCAAAAGTTCAATTTCGACTTCATCATGCATATAATTATATATATTCGCACCTCAGAGTCAGAGAACCCGGTTACTATATAATCTGATCCACGTCTCCCCCGAGTCCGTGTAATGGAACCGTTTACCCGGGCGTGTCAATTCTAATTCTCCGAGACCCCGAGCGAGTAGAATCAGCGTTAACTTCAATTCAGTCCAAACAAAATTACCAACGTAGATCCCGAAGACACTCACTCCATCGATCGTCCGTCCGTCCAATCAGGGATGCAGATCCTCCAATTTAATCAATTGAGACGATTGTGCGGACGGAGAATCCCCAAAGGAGTCAGGCTCATATGATGTCCACGTGAAATTTCGAAAGAAAAAAAAATGGAATGATTGACCGTTGAGCTGAACATCGATATCACAGACATTCGCAAGTGAGTATATGTATATGATACTGTGGACAGTGAGCGGACTCAGAAAGAAAGAATGTTGAGATTACTTACATGGTCCCTCATTATTCCTCCCTTCCGCCCAGTTGTGATGCGGAACAAATGGGAGGCGTCAAAAGAACGGAGCAAGAGCGGAAGATGCCACGACGTCGACTGAGCTTTGGGACGACGACAGGAACTCGTCTCGGTTGTAAACAAGACGACCAATAATATTAATCTCCTGGGCAAGAGAAAGAACATCCTGCACATGGCCTCGTACGCATCCCAATGTTGTCTGCTAGTAGTTGTCAGTGCGGCGGACGTCCTATTGGTAGGCAAAAGAATCACCCGTCGCGTCGATTGAATTTCCCAGTGGCGCAGCGGAGAGATATGATCAGCACCGCAGCCGCTGTACAATTTGAGAAGGCTGTTCCTGCATGCCGCCAACGCCAACGCAGGACGTCGAATAATGTCGTGCTCATGCCACCCATGCGAGAGGTCAGATCGCTGCTACAAATTGTTGGTGGAAGCATATGACGTCGTCGGAGGGAGCACATAGATACCAGCGAGAACTTCTAGTAGCAGACCAAGGCACAAAGCCAAGTCAACAATTAGAGACAAAGTATAAATAGGTTCCTACGAGCGTCGGAAATTTGGAGCTTCAGCGGCGTGTATACATATTAATTCCTTCAAGATACTAAATGCGATCAGCTTGAAGTTCGCCGAGTAGAACGTAAGTACGCACAAGAAGCCCAAGATCAGGAGGAAGAAGCAAGTGGTCGCATGATCGTCGAGCTTCAAGAATGAGTACTGGCAGGCAGGATAAAATGCGTCCGATGCGATGCATGCCACGCCAGACGAGGCCGCTGGGTGCCTGCCACCTGGATTACTCGATTCATCCGCTATAAAGTGGCGTGTCCAGAGAAGAGAATGCAGCGTTATTTGAGCAAGGCATGTAGTAATACCGGGTTGGAAGATGATGCAAGGAAGATGGAAGAAGAAGATGGATCAGCAGGTAAAATCAACACGAGAAAATAAATTACGTACAAACGATTCTCACGAACAACCAACTTTTCAAGTCGAACCTGGGCATCGCAATGAGGTGGGCAGGTTCCCGTCCGTGTGTTAGGTTCGAGACTTTATTAATATCTGAAATTTGAAACTTTGGCCGTGCCCAGCATCCGCCGTGCCCGGCTAGAGGTCGACGCCTCGACGGCGAGTCGAGGATTTGGATTTGATTTGGATGAAATTCGTCAGGAGAAGGATGAAAACTAATTCAATGTGAACGAATGAGCCTCCGAGCCGGGTATTAATTTTCACTTTACTTGTGTGGCTTTGACTCTATACAACAGGCAACGCGCATGCCTTGCCCCTGGCGCAAGACACGACGTCGGACGAATAGCGAGCGAACTTCAACGACTCAGATTTGGTGTACCGCAGGTACGAGGACCTTTATGTTGTAGCGTCTGTTTACAAGAGACTAGATTTGGTGACGTCTTCAAGTTTCCTCAGCAGCGAAACGCTTCGAACCTGAAATTCAAGAGAAAGGACGAGGCAAGCTGATCGTCTTCCGTCTGTTGGTATCCAGGAGTGTACATGTTTGTTGGCTTCTCAAAAATCTGTCTCGGTAGAACTTCAGCTGACTGAAAACTCATTGCAAACAGTAACTCAATCCATTGAGCTTCTGTATGGTATCACACACCAAGTTGGCTTAAATTCTTTCTGACGTTCCCGGACATTGTCATCTATCGCACAGGACTTCAATCCCGAACACCCGCCAGCGAGAATGCGCTCACACAATTTGCAAGCAACTCCCGTGCTCACCAACTCCCGGCGATCTTGTTCCTCATAAAATTTTTGCAAAGCCGCTTACTGTATTGTCGAGTCGGCGGGAGGGATTCCCGTTTTTAAATCGTGACTCAGAACTCTATTCAGCTCGGTATGTATAATTTGTGCACCACCTCGCCAACACTCTAATTGAACAGAAATCGGAAGGCATTCGTTGGTTCGCTGGTTATCCTCTCTGCAGCTCATCATTACATAAATTAGGTGGTTTCTCACTTCGCAAGCAGGTACGTACATACTCCCGCACTTCAGTCCACGCACAATTTCAGGTGTACTTAATAACTCATTTCCTCGCTGATCAAAATCAATTCAGAGAAGTAAAGTAAAGTAATATACATCAGCGGCAAACAACCATTCGTTCAACTTACTACACCCTTCATCGACACCCACGCCCCGACCGGGATCGACTGGTGCTCGGATATCGCGGCTTGACATTGAAATGTCGCCATCCTTTGGATTGGATTGGTTAGGTCACGTACTCGACAAAATTATCTGGTTGCTTGGCCCATAATAGATACCCACAACTGCCGTTGTACGTATTGTCCTACTATTATAACTGCCCACTTGCTGAAATACTTCCACCTTACAAGGCACCGCGATCCGCATCATCCATTGGCTTCTTTCTCTAGATATACACTTATATCCGAGCGGGCGTTTGAATTTATCACTTTTCTCGCAATTGGCACGCGATCCCTCAACGAGCCGTTATTTCGCACGAAATACCGGAGCGGTGGGTTTTGCATATATACACTGCGAGTAAAGCTCCCAACACGCCTTCTGAATCTGAAATCGACTCGGGCGCATTCTTCTGCTTCTGCTTCTCCCTCTTGATATCATCCCGCTTTGGAGTCTGGTGACAGCCGCGCATCGACTGCCATCCATCCTTTCAGGAACGGACGATTCGGCTCAAAGTTGAAGTCTAAGCAGATACGATACGCACGATTTGTAAGGCTGCTCGATGCGTTCCCTCTCTTCGGAATTGTTGAACTCGAACTGTGGTTGAAACTTGACCCGAACACGGGAAATACAAGTGCAATCGACGCAACACCCTCTGATAGATTGGTCTTTGGTTTTCATTGCTTCTGAAAAACGACAGCCTATCTGGCCTCCTCATCTTAGACTGTTCACTTGCTGCTCACGAATATCCGAGGTAAAACACGAAAATCAATCCGATGCCGTGGCAGCCGCTAGAAGCCGGAGTCGCGCCGTTGGGCCGAGCATCATATATGAGCCGAGATTTCGTATCAGTACAGAACCCTCGGCAGGATGTGGCATTGCACAATCGATCCAACAAGTCTTGAATTGCGCGATGCATGAAGAGGTCCAAATGCATTCGATACAAGGCAAGTCAAAATCAAGTAGTACAAGTCGCAAATTCAATACGTATATGCAGATCATAGTATAGTAAGAGTATCGAAAGAGTATGAGTAGTTACATAGAATGACTGGATGGATACATGAAAACGGCACGGCAAGCAACAGCAGGAAGGAACCCAGACGAGATTATGAAGAGGGCGATAGTATTACTTTTACCCCCGCTGACTCCGCACGTCGCTCTCCGAATAATAGCTCGCTGCTTTCCGACTCGGCGGCAGTATTACGGGATGCAGCCGCGGGGGAGGCGTCAGCGGTGAGGCCGAAGATATCGACGATGTATCCGATTCGGGGCTCCACAATGCCGACGGGGGCGACAATGGCGAGGGCGACGAGGAGGAGTCCCTGTACCGCGATGAGGAAGTAAGGTGAGATCGGTAATGTCTCGACGGGGACTTGGGCAAGATGTATATTGGCGATGTCGAGCGCCGAGGGGAAGCGGAACCTCGCGACGCGGAAGGGGAGATTAGGGAAAGCGCAGAGCTCGGGGAGAGCGGCGAAAGGGAGGACACGGCAACGGCATGATTACGATAGTGCCTGCGCATATTCGAGTTGACGTTGAACGCACGGCCACACGAGGGGTAGGGACAGCGGAAGGCTGTATGAGTGCGGTGAGTCAATGATAAATTGTGAAGAGGAGTACACTCACGCGTCGCCCCAGTATGTGTATTCGCGTGTATCCTCAAGCTGCTCGGCCGATTGAATCGCTTCGAACAGGTCGCGCAGATATGTTTCTTGCCGCCAATTTTATTATCTTCGGGTGCAGCAGCCCCGTCATCACGGTCGGGCTCGCTACCATCGTCGCCTTCATCGCCGACGTCGGCATCTACGTCCATGTCGTCGCCACCATCCGAAGATGAGGAGGAAGAGACGGGAGATGGGGCACGAGGTGCTGGTGCGATTATGCGGACTGGCGGTGGCTGCGGACGCTGCTGCGGCTCAGCGGATCTACTACTGGAGCTGGAGGCGATGGGGTGTAGTGAGGCGCTACTTCGTGGGCGTGTTTTCGGGACGTCGAAGAGGGATGATGAAGGTCGCGGCGATGAAGACGATGCCACTGGGTGGAGGTGCAGCGAACGAGGAGTAGCCTGGACAATATTGCTTCTACTACTGCTGGCGAAGAAGGACATGGGCACAGGGGGAGGAGGGACGGCGTGGCGATGAGGTTGGTTGTACATTAGATGTTCGGGGAACATCTCATGAATGCTGGGGAGGACGGTCACAGGGGATGTTGAAGTTGAAGCCATAGCAGCGAACGAGCAGCAAGAAAGTAGTGTAGGTTTGTGGGCGGCGGGCGGCAATACCGAGCGCTGGTTTTATAAGTAATGTGGGCCATTCCGCAATTATACCGATCGGGCACTGTGGATGTGCGGTTGAGTCCGCGGTGTGAAATCTCGTCATTGATAATTCGGCGGCATGCACCAATACAGTAAATTCACATCGGCAAATCTCCTCCCGTCCCGCATCTAAGAATCAATCGGGCGATCTTCGTCCGTTCAACCCTGTCGCTGGATGGGTTTAAATCGAGGAAACGAAGCCAAGGCACACCGGCAGCTCGGCCATGCAACTGCTCCCCGTGCATCCGTGAACCTCGCGCCGTTTTCCTTATACTCTAGCTGTCCGCGGATGATCGACGCCTGTCTGTCTTGTTCTCCAGTTGACCTTGTTCGTTCTCTGTCTTTGTAGCCCAGAAAAGCTGCGGTCAAGCCGGGGCGTGCCGTGTAAAAGTACAAGGCAAGGAAACAGTCCGATGTCTGAATCCCCATAGCAATGCGGATCGGCGCTGTCCAAAGATCGGAATTGCATCGTAATCCCATCATTGCGCCACGCTAGATAATATGAGATGACCTAATAAAAGCCTGAATGAACACCGTCGGGTCGGGTCGGGTATTTAGTGCTTGTGATATTGAATCTTGAGCTGGAAGTTGCGGATCCGCGGTAGGTAGCTAGGAAATTGTATTCCGGCGGCAGTCGTTCTTTGCTAGCGGAAGTTTTTCCAGTGAATCAGAGAGGAATCGATTTTATTCAACAACGTTTGAAAACGTAGGTGAATTTCTGCCACTGGCATGCACGATCCCCGCCACTCCCCCGCCCCTGTTATTTGACTCATAGAAAAGAGCGGAAGGCAAGGAGGGAGGGAAGGATAAACAATCCATTTAGCAACGGACCACGTCCGCCGGAAGCAAGCTTCCCGGAACCATCCCTAGACTATCACTATAGAATTCATATTCGGCAGCGGAAAATCAACATCAACGCAAACTGAACATGGCTGTTGCACATGATGGATGAATGGATGTCTCAACTATCCGGTCCCAGTAATACTAAGCAAGTCACGACTGCGGCTTTCTGCGCTCAACATGCTGTCGCAGATCATTTACAAATGACAACACACGGAAAGTCTTGCCCTTGCCGGAACGGCCCATCGCTAAGTAAGCTAACAGCAGTTCATTCGCCAATCCCAATTCAAAATCACGAGAGATCGGGAGTCAGCGAGGTGCATTGACTGGCGGTAAGTGTTCCGCGCAGGTTTCTTTCTCTCGTTGCCACGAATATTCTGTGGCGTCCTCGGTGGATACTTTTCATCGCTCGCCGGTTTACGTTCAAGTTTTGTTTCGATAAGATAACACTAAAAAAGCGGAGCGGGCGAATTCTGCACCCTCACTCCTCAACATGAGTCAGACTCGGAAGCCAACGCTTAAATTGGGATTCCGAAGAGTCGCGGGCGCCGACAGCAAATTTGTACATCCACTCCGCAATCCCTACCTTGGCAGCGCCAGATCTAACTCCGCCACGTCGCGTCGATCATCACCCTCACCCTGTCCTCCGTACTTGTCCGGAGACGTCGATCAACCTAGCGAAATCATCGTCACTGGGGTTTACGTACGCCTATGTTCAGAGACAATCTTCTTCATTCTAATTAGCGCATTGAATATTCTGCGAGTGCGGTGTCTGCGGAGAGCAAACAATACTTTAATTGGGTTTGGGATAGAAAATTAAGGTGTACATACGGATGACTGAGGAATTTTTGGATGACGAACAATGAGATCGACTCTGTCCCCGACGAGACCGAGACGGACCCTGAAGAAGACGAAAGATTGCAATTTAAGGTTGCCTGTTGATCTTCGGAGGCCGAAATCGGTGTGGAATGATCGTATGTGTCTTGGGATGGGTTTTCATGTTGAATCTCGATGAACCACCTGAGTTAACGGGTGAGCATTATCGCCCGCGACAGACGAGCACGGTTCATGCAGAGAATTAATTCCCTTGAAGTTCCCTGTACTTATACGTGAATACTTTAGTTATCGATTGAGCTTCTGTGCACGGGTAGGTGCTGTTTCAGAAAGTGGTATGATAGATACAGTAGTTTCGATTTGTCGACTGTACGAGGTGGACTTGAGTTGTGCCAGGGTCAAGGTACCAGGCAACAGGTAACACTAGGAGCATTTTTCCTTCCGTGAGTAACATAAAGGGGCGAGGATCAGACAACTGAATCAGCGCAGCACCTAAGTAGCACCTACCGGTTAAACTTCCGTCGGCTTGTCATCCATGTTGACGTATCCGAGGTCTGTGAAAGGACGATTAATGTTGTTAATCGACTGAGATTGAATAGAGTTGAATGATAATATCCAGAAGACTGCGAGAACAAGGAAACACCTTGCTGACGAAAAAGTCCTCCGAAGGTAAGTGCATTTGACTCGATTTACTGCCAACTAACTCATTATTTCAGAAAAAGAAAATTGAACCAACGAGGTCGAACCTGAACCGAAGGAATGTCAGATAGATTGTGGTACGGAAGGACACAGAAACGTGAACACGACTTGCACGGGCGTGTAGCCTACGACGGACCCACCGAACAATTTCTACGGAATGCCGTTCAAAAATGCTCCTCAAATTTTTTAATTTCGTACCTGTTCTCAGATTTTCATTACAGTTCGGTCCTGTCGACTTGAAGCTACGAGCTTCCCCGATAGGCGCGAGAGAGGACTTCCAACTCTTCTGTTGACATTCGCACAAGGGAAGTTACCACACGGACTCACCTTATTCCGCATTTCGAGGAACGCGGAGGAAAACCTCCTCTAAAATGCTGAACATCAACTCGAAGCATCCCGTACCCAAGGTAGCTGTCAAAGAAAATTTAAGGAATGCCATAGCCCCGTTCGCTCGAACCAAAATTCTCAGTTGTTGTTCAGAAGATACCCGTATATCTCACCTTGAGCTTAGACGTCCGTTCCAACATTCCTGGGAGTGGGAGGCAATCGCAATGAACCTGCAGTTCGCTTGCGATCTGATGAATTACTTGCAAGACCCCGTACCCAGGCCCGAGAAGTTCAGCGCGACGGGCGGCATTCCGTCTTCCCAAACAGAGAAAGTGAGCGCCAGTGCAAGTTATGCAACCCGAGGTTGCCTGTTAGATCAACCAATGGATCCTTGGCAGGCATGGCACCGGCTGAGTGATCTTCATCCATGGATTGCGGTCAGAAGATCGGCTGTTGAATTTGGACTGAAGATGAAGCAGATCAGCGCGCGCCGCCGCAGTACCCGCAATACTTACTATCTAAGCAGTTGGTGAGTAACACGAAAATCGCGGCAAACAGCCATCCACGCCCCGCACCGGCCCTGAGTGCGACGTCGTGCGACTTGTTCCCCGTCCCGCCCCATACCGCCCATGTCTTGCTTCTCTTCAAATTGTCCAATACTCCATTGTCATCGGCTACGGATTGCGTCCGTTCTTCCTGCGGACGTCGCTGCTCAGCGGGAAATACATCAGTTTGTCAGTCACGGCAGAATTAGGAAGGTCCCGTGGCACTTGACAAGTGGTAGAACCTGGTAGAACGCTGTATCGTGGACCTGCCGATCATGATAAGAGTAGGGGTGCTCAATTCTTAGTTCAGTTCGTTCAGTTCACTTTTTAAAAGAAAAATAATTTGTCAATCAGTTGATGGAAACTTGATGGAAACAATCGTTATCAACCACCCGCACTGCCGCCCTCCGCCCGCCGTGTTCATGCATTCATAGAACATTAATTTGCAGCATCGAAATGTTGTCGAAATGCCTGGGTGAACTAGAAGCATGGGTATGGGCAAGGTGGGGTCGCATCGGTCGAGAAAAAAAGGCAACAGCAGTAGCTGGCGCGCAGGAGGGCGGGCATTACGACACCGATAAAGATCGTTCGCATCGACTGATTGACAAATTATTTTCTTTTAAAAAGTGAACTGAACGAACTGAACTAAGAATTGAGCACCCCTAGTATATGATCGTCAATCGCAATCTATCCTGCCCTGGCTATAGAAGCAGCGATACGGGATTCAAACGAGATGGCGAACAACATTGAATGGATCAGCGGGCCAAATATGTCGATCCAATGACAGGAAGGTAGATGCGGTTGATGAAATGCCGGTGAGATACGGAGGATTGTCTCTGACAAACCTAAACACAAGGATCAGAAACGGAGATTATGGTAAGAAGTAGTCGAATTAGACTTTGACTTTGAACGCGACGAGCGCGGGGGACTCGGGTTTGCTTTTGGACGCCGCGGGCCAAGGTGCGGCCGCCGCTGAGAGTGTCGAAATGGGATATGGAAAACGCCGCTCACGCGAGCGGCGAGCGCCAGATGTTATCTTTTGACGTTCAACTTTGAAACTTCTTGCTGTCAATGACGCTCTCCGGGGCGCCCGCGATGAAAGGTTTGAGATTAGATACACCGCGGATTCGCAGCGGTCAAAGATCGCATATGGGTGAGTGGTGGAGAAAGTGCCACCAGTCCATGCCAGTGTCAATCTGAGCCACAAAGGTTATGACTGCTGATATTTCGTCAAAGAAGCCGTCCCGAGCCCGAACGTATATGTATGTTCCTTGGCGGAGTTGAATCCAAGTAAAGTGAGAACAGGAATACACTGCACCAGACTGCACGACGGGTAATCAAGGTTCGAGGCCGCCGCCGGTTAATACCCCGGTCCAGCGAACGGGGAAGTACGCGGAATCATCCGATTTGGAAGCGATATCGACGAAGATGATTTGCGTCCTTGCAAGAATAGATCGACGGCATTACTGAAATGCGCCGGACACAGCGGCTGAGTGATGACCTGGGAAATGCTTACAGTGACCTTTGCGGGCGCATTGTAAGCTTCAGCGCAGGGTGGAACTCCTGTGACGTCGGAGCGAAGGCCAGCAAAAGTCCGTTATTCCGTGGCAGCTCGGTATGTATAGGCATTTTGCAAGCGCAAAATAGTTGCGCGAGAAAGCCAAGTAAGCAATCGGTGTTCATTCTCGCATCTGCGCAGGCGCCGAATGGAATAAAACGCACGGGGGGAGGCCGATAATCCGCTTGTGCGTGTACAGATAGATGCAAAGAACGATTGCGGAGTACAGTTTGGGCCACGAGTCGGACGCCGAAGACAATGAAATCGGGCTTGGACCGACTCGAAGGCTGAGCGAACAGATTACTTCCCCTTATTACGCATCCCGCGGGGCGGTAAGCACGGAAAGAGCGGGGATGTCTCGGTCAATGTGAGATCGATATTCGTTCCATATTGCCACGAGTTAGTCGTGGAACGTTGAAAACAGCGTCAAGGCCGTCCGCGATTCAAAGTGGGTTGAAAAAATGCAGCGAAAGAAGGTTCTTTAGCCACAGAAGCAACAAAAGAGTTGGAACATTTTCCGTGAAGGAAGCGAAAGGGAGTTTTAGATCTCGTTCAGTCAGCTGCTTTGATTTGTTGATTTGGCAACTTGCCACCCAACAGCTTGCCAACAGCGGATTCCGGAATACCGCCCACCAGTGAGTACCAGGGAGCAAGTGACCAGGCTTGAAGAGGGATGACACGACAGAGAGGTCACATTAGTCTCCTGTGACAATAAGTAGACTCTTGAAGACACCCAAGCCCGGGCAGCACATATGAGCAGGCTCCTTGAGGGAAGAGAAGAGACAAGAGCAAAACAAGAGGCACGACCACCGTGTTGATCGGCAAGGTTCCGGGTATTGCCGTGTGACTGTATCAGTGTTACTCTGTCACCACCCTCGTTTTCCTGGTCGATGCTCTCACTCGGATTCTATCAGCGAATCACTGGCAGGGACTCGCCACTGGTCTCCGCTTCTCAGTCTGCGGGTCTTCAAAACACGGTTCCGTGCTGTGGGAACGAAGTCTTTCCGTCCAAATTAGGCAATTTCAGACTTTGCCACGCATCGTTTTGCGGCGTCTTCTGCCTACTTCTCTTCCAACTCCGCGCACACACACACAGCTTTTCTGCGCATCCCATCCCCGACGTCGACTCCCCCAGTGCGTCAACTCAGCGCATTTCGACAACGCCCCAATCGCCTTTTCGCATCAAAACCCCGCCACATCGCTCTTTTCACCTCCCCACCACCACCCGCATTCACCGACGTCTCCGCCTTGCACTCGCCCCCGCTGATTCTCCCCTTCCCGCCGCCGACCTCGCCGTTCGCGAGCGTGCCACATACCTACGTAAAGTGAGAAGTACATAACGGCTCAAGGTATGTCTTGCCTTTCTCTCTCCCTCCCTCTTACTGACAATATCCCCACTTTCCCTCTAGCCCGACGCCTTCCCATTCAACCTACACTCTCCCCGCCGCCGCCGCGCCCGACTTGATTCGATCAACCGCCACGACGCCGACGCCGATTCCCGCCGCACCCTCATTCCCCGCCATTCCGTCATCTCGACGCGCTCCCAACTCCACCCTGAACCCCGTTCCCACGCACCAATCGCCGCCCCCGCTTCCCTCAACGCTCTCAACACCATCAACGACGTCGACATCGTCGTTTCCGCCCTCCGCGCCCCGACTCGCCAGAAAAGCGCGCTACTACTAGAAACTAACCAAGTGAGTCTCTCCGTTTTCTCGGCAAACGAACGCAACAGAAGAACTCACTCAAGTCCATAGACCAGCGCGCCGCCGACTCCGCCGATTCGCGCTCGGCGACCCTTCGCGCGCGCCGCCCGCCACGACGGCGACATCCTCACCTCGTTCCGCCTCTCGGCGCCGGCGTTTCACTCCCAACTCACCCTTCCACGCCACTCCCACTCACCCGTCACCGCCGCCATCCTCCTCGACAACGTCGTTCCCGTGCTGCGCGCGTCGACTCGCTAGAAATTCAAATCTCAGCAAGTCAATTCAATTCGTTTATGACGCCGAAACGAAACAAACTGACTTACCCAGTCAAGTAGGCGACCAACGCGCTGCCGATTCGCAACACCGACGACCTCGACACCGCCGTTTCGGCGCTGCGACGGACTCGGAAAGCCGCGCTAGCATCAAAATCAAGTAAGTTCTTTCAATTTACACGAGGAAAGAAACGAATCAACTCACCTGTCTTCAGGGATCAACTCGCCGTCGACTCGTACCGAGCTCGACTCCCCTCTCAACACAACCCACAACGCCCTCCCGCGCGCCAATCGCCGCCGTCTCGGCAACAGAACAACGCCGACGTCGTCGACTCGCTCAGAAATGCGCTAGAAACGAGATTCAAGGTGAGTTCTCTCGTTTTCGACGCGAATGGACGAGATAACTGACCTGTCTAGACAGATCAATGGCGCATCAATCGCGACGCCTCGCGCTCGGGCAGGAATCAAAGGGAATAGAGGGAAATGCGCGGGCGGGGCGGGAAGTTGATGCGCGAGCGCGCGTTTGTGGCGGGAAGCGGATGGAATGGCGGGGGTGGGCGGGAGGCGGGGAAATCGAAACGCGACGAGACGAACGCGGTAGCGTACCGTAATTTACTCACAATGTGAGTAAATAGTCAATTTGAATGAAATAACTCTTGTTTTCGAGTCAAATGATACCTGCGAGTGAATCGTTAGCAAGGAATACACCGCGTACGAGTAAATTGAAGTGAAGGAGAAGAAAAGAAAGAAAAACTCACCTGTGGTGAATCGAAGCCGGAATCCCAGGGCGCGAGTTCAGTTGAGTTGATATCTTGAAAGAGGTGAGTGATGAAGCGTGCGCTGAGTTGGGTGTCAGCGCACGAGGAAAATGAAGAGAAGAAAATGACAGCTTACCTTTAGAATGCTCAAGCTCTTCACTTCAAATCAACTTGAGCGCGAGTCGAAACGAATCAAATCGACTCGCTTGGGTAGTGAGTTTAAGGGTGAATGAATGAAAATGAAAGGAAACTAACCGAGGGAACGAAACAAAATGAAAGGAAAAAGGCGTACCCGTCGAGAGTCCAGATAAAGATGAAGTTGAATTCAAGTCAGCTCAACCTTGCCCTCCCTTTACTTGTGACTCGCAGTCAACGAACAAACGATCGAAAGAAAGAGATAAAAGAAATGAACGGTACTGAAGCTCACCTCAGTCGAGTCCGAGGTTCATTCTGCTTCTAATGATACTTTCAAGTTGACTTCAACCTTCGACTCTCGAAGATCGTTGGAATTGAACCGAAGAGGCTGTAGAACAAAACAAAGGTCAAGGTCAGTTGAGGGTCGGTTCCAGGTAACATTGAGTTGAACTTACTTGATAGAGATGTACTTGTATGTACCTTCAATGTATAGGCGCGCGCACGCGATTCGAAGCGGCATAGGTCTGGACTTTGAAATTCGAGTCAATAATGAGAGTAAGAAATCGAAATCAAACATACCTGAGGCGAAAATAGCATGGTTTCGGCGTTAAACTGGAAGTTACACGGGAGGCTGGATGCACGGAGGCATGGTTTCAGTATCTGGGGTCTACAAAAGCGAAATCAGTCCTGTATCGAGAGGTATGTTGAAGTAAGATATGAATACTTACCGGCATAATTTCGGCATACATACCTTCGATTAGAAAGGTACGCTGGCGCGCGATACAAACCGGCATAGTTAAGCCTTCAAATTCAAGTCAGACCGGCAACATTTAGAGTGGGGAATTGAATTTGAACGTACCTGGGACACAAATGGCATAGTTTCGGCGTTGAATGAGAAGTACACAGAGACCTTGACTCGGAGAAGCAAGGTTTCGGTTTCTGGCCTTCAAAATTCAAGTCAGAAGGTCAATAGTTAGAGTAAGGAATTGAAAGTAAACGTACCTGAAGCAGAAATGGCATAATTTCGGCGTTGAAGTCTAGATACACAGGATGCCGGAGGCGGAGAGGCATAATTTCGGCCTTGAGAGATGAGAAGAGTCAAGTCAGGATTGGTTTGTATCGAGAAATACACGAGTAAGACATACCTCAACTTATACCGGCATAGTTTCGGTATCGGGCCAAACGAAGGCATACGATGAAAAGCTTCAAAGTTAAGGTCAGATTGAGTTAAATAGCGAACGCGTTAACAATGCGTACCTTGTACCAATTCCAATTCAAACACAACTTCAAATCCAACCCTAAACTCCATGTCAAACGAACGAAGGCGGCCTTCAAGCTCTTTGGTTAGATTAGAGGCACAAAGTAAACTTGAAGATCGTACTCACCCGAACAGACTACACTCGAAACTCAACCAAAACTAGCTCGACAGTCCTTATACAAGTCAGTTCTAACGACTCAATCAGCGAACGAAGAGAAATGAGGAAAAACTCGACTCACCGGGGATCCCCGAGTCGAGGCCGAAGTCAATCCAGTTTTGAAGTGTTGGTCGGATTGAATGCCGCCCGTTGAACGAATAGGTCGAGCTAGACTATTATAACGGTCAATAGTCGTCGATAATAGCGGTAGTAGAACTTATTACTTAGACAGCCGAGATGTGCATCTCACGACGCTATTCAAACGGGTCAGTCATTCAAAGTTGACATCGTCAATGAGGAACCCACTTACCTTGCGCACACAGTCAAAATGTGCATCTCATGTAAGTTAAGAATCAATACAAACTGAATGAACGATCAGTAAGTAAGAGTTCGAAGTAAATAATGGGATTGGATCACTCACCTGTTATACAAAGCCGTCGACATCAGACTCGACGGTCAGTACGGCTTTGAAGCAGTCGCAGCTCAAAGCTCAGATGGCACAAAACGAGGAAAACGGAACTAGATAGAAGGTCAGTAATCGTTTCAACGAGAAGGGATGAAAACTTACTTCATTGAATAAGGTGAAGTGCCAGTGGTGATACGAAAATTTAGTGCGGCGGTAGATTTGAATAGAAGGCGAAGTACAAGAGCGAATTATAGAGCCTAGAATCAAAAGAGAATGATAGTTAGTTGAAGGAAAGAAAGAGAGGTAGAGTTGAAGGTCACAAAAGACAAGTCATTGACTTGAGAGTCAACGACAAAGTCGTACGAAGGCGAAGCCCGAATAAAGCCGAAGCCCGAGTTGAAGGGCGAAAGCGTCGAAATGAAGAAATTGAAGAAGGGCTTTGAAGGAAGGATGAATAGAGATTTGAATAAGGATGAATTGTGGAGGATGAGGAAGGGTAGAAGGGAGGGAGATTGAAAGTGGGCGGTCAACCCATACCCCAAACTCAAGCAGATGAGCTCACCTATATACCCTTCCCCCGGCCCTCCAACGCTATCCTGCTCACCAAATCACCCGAACATCCGTCGGGATCGACAGAGCGTCTTGGGAATTGCGGAGTACCGAGCCATTCAGTCGGAAAGAGCGGTAATTGGAGAAGTCGACGGGGACCTTGAAAAATTCAAAAGTCAGCAAAAAGCACCGCGGAAAGTACACGCACGTCAGTACCATTCCCGGTGCTTGATCGCATCAATCAAGGGTTGTAACTCCGGGGGGTGAACAGGGAAATGAGCTCGAAAGAGCGGAGGACTGAGATAGGGGTGAGCTGCCATTGCGGCGTGAAGACGAGTCGTTGAGCTTCAGGACCGCAGGAGCAGAAGATTTTGGTAGTTTGAAAAAGACCCTGAGTGCCAAGAGCCGGAGATGTCAGCCTGATACGGCCATGGAAGCGAGGCATTCTAAAACACACCTGCATCTACCTGAATTCCTCCGGTCGCAACGCGGCTCCAATCGCTCCAGATCCTTCCCCGACGCCACATGTAATCATTATCAATTGATGGGGAGAGCCTTGAGTCAGAGGGCTGCGGCACCGCTCGCCCAGACCCCGATTTTTCGAAATGCGCGCAAACGCTCGTGTTGCTCTTCCTGGTGTTACTGAGCCCAAATAACGCTGTATTTCAAGTATAATAGAGCAGGGTAAGACACGGTGACGTACGTGAGTCTCAGAGTCTACTCGTCGCAGCGGCAGGTCTCGTCGATGGTGGTGGTAAAAAGCAATGTTCGGAATTTCCTGTTTCGGACTCCATATCCATGATCGCATCAACACCGTTTTCTTCCGCTCCCCTCACCTCATCTCGTTGAAGGCTCTGTGCCCACGCCCCCTGCGCCTCTGCCAAGCATCAACATACCGGCATGGCGCGCTGGAGGCGTTCCTCAGCTTCCGAAGACCCCGAATCGCGTCGAAACCGGTGTATCTAATTCCATGGGCCAATTTCGGCATTTTCTGAGAATCGCCCGCTTCCGCGCGCCCACACCACTGAATCTCGGCTGCCATCGATGCTTATCACTGGGCTTGCTCAGTTTCTTACTGGCTCCAGTCTTTCGCCGTCTCTGCCGAATCACTTCAAGATTTTTTGCGTCGAAAGGTTCACTGAATTGCTGGTGGGCTATTGACGCAGCTCATCGCTGGCCTGAAGAATTGGCTATGAAATCTTCCTACTTGTCCGACGCGGGTATCACATCAACGCAACGCGAATTTGAAATCCAGATTCCACAACGTAATTTCTCTGCGCCGCCCTGATTTCTTTCCTTCCCTCTAAATCTACTTCTTGCCCTCAGACAAACCCTCGAATCTTTCAAACAGTGCGCTATTTCAGTGCTAAGGATGCTAAGAAAGCTGAGGGATTAGCGTCCAGGTCGGCCCCCGACGCGCTGGAGTCCGGTCGGAATTATCAACGTCGTAAGTTGATCCATTCAAAACAAATTTCAGTGATTTTGTCGACGGGGCAACTCAGCCGACGCTGTTCTAGCAGGTTTGGACCTAACACAACCAAACCATCCCTTCTTCCTTCCCCCCACCACATTCCCCACTTTCACTCTCGAAAATCTCCTCGCGAGGTTTCGCCGTTCCTCCACCTCACATCTTCAATTCACATCCTTAGCAGCTCTAGCAAGCTGCTCTTGTTGCCAAACCCCCGCCAACGACGCCTTGACTATATGTATCGTCGTCCCGCGAACAAGACCCCGAGTAGGTTCGCACCTTCTTCACTTTTCACTTATTCTGACGCATTTTTTTCACCAGGATTTGGCCGCCGGCAGGCTAGCCCCGGCCCCAACGCGTAAAGCAGCAAGTCCCGCACCTCTTCCCTGATGCTGTCGTTGCTGCCGTCGCCACCGCCGCGCCGCGCAGCGGCGCTATTGCGTCGACACGATGTATCGACGTCCCGCGAGCGGGACATTAGGTGAGTGTTCTCTTGCTGCACAGTTTCGTTCTTTGAACGCTATTTTTTGACAAGTTTTGAGCCGCCGGCAGGCTAACCCCGCCCCCGACGCGTAAAATAGCGAGTCCCGCGCCTCTCCCCCGACGCCTGTGTTGTTGCCGCCGTAGCCGCGCCGCGCAAGCGGCGCTATCACCTTGACACGACGTATGGAGGTCCCGCGAGCGGGACTTTCAGGTAAGTTCTCTCTTGCTTGACTTTCTTTCGCATTCTGACGCCTTTTTTGCAGAACGTTGAGCCGCCGGCAGGCTAAACCCGCCCCCAACTTGTCAAGCAACGGACTGAGACTCGACGACATCATTTCAGTGCTGTTGGCGTTGTGTCCGCCGTCACCGCGCCGCGCAGCGGCGCTATAGCTTTGACACGACGTATCGCCGTCCGGCGAGCGAGGATTCTGGTGAGCTTTCTATTTCTTCCTCTCATGTCTTCTGGGTCTTACGATTTCTTGCAGGATTTTCAAATTTACGTCACGTTTTCTTGACGTCGGTTAGTTTGGTGAGGTAAACTTTCGAATGTTTTGTTTCAAGTCCTTTCCCTGCTGGTATGTAACCCTTCCGCATCCCACACACGTCGATTACTATACGCATCGACGTCCCGCCAGCGGGTTGCTTCTTAACTAAGGTATGTGGCTTTCCATTCAACTCTAGTTTATATTTTCAACTTCCTTCTAAATCTAGTCTCGCCGCTGCCTCGAATCCGCGCTTCGTATTCACAGCTCAATGTTTGGTCTTCGGCCGAGCGACGTCTCAGAGCCGTTCACAAGTGCGTTTATATACTGATTCCTATAGTTTCTGCACTCATTTTCTTACCCTAGATTCAATTTTTTCTCCACTGCACGGCCCTCATCCCCACCACCACCAACACCCAGCCTCAAGATGAAAATTCGATTTTTGCGCGTCCGCCGAGCGACGCTTCCGGCTCCCCTTCCAGTAAGCTCTTCCCCTCATTCTCCTTGCTCCGTCAGTAATCTACCCTTTCTAGAAATTTTTCTTTCCGCTGCGCGGGCCCTTTTCGTCATCAACACCAACACCCTGTTTCGGAAATTTGAAAATTCGCGTTCCCGCGAGCGACGTTTCGAGTTCTATGGTTCTTAGGTGCGTGCTCTTGCTGTTCTCAAGCCGTTCCTTCGCTGATTCGAAGTCTCGGATTTTTTCAGTTAGACCTCCGATTCAAAACTTCATATTTCTTCGTCCGCCGAACGACATCTCAAGAATCTTCACAGGTGGGTTCAGAGCCTTTGAGAATTGCCTTTTTGGGAAGTCAAAGCACATTTTATTCAAGCTACATACGACAGCGAACGTACGGCCTCCCCTCATCAACTGAAAACGCCGCTCACGCGAGCGGCGAGCGCCAGATGTTATCTTTTGACGTCCAACTTTGAAACTTCTTGCTGTCAATGACGCTCTCCGGGGCGCCCGCGATGAAAGGTTTGAGATTAGATACACCGCGGATTCGCAGCGGTCAAAGATCGCATATTGGTGAGTGGTGGAGAAAGTGCCACCAGTCCAATGCCAGTGTCAGTCTGAGCCACAAAGGTTATGACTGCTGATATTTGGTCAAAGAAGCCGTCCCGAGCCCGAACGTATATGTATGTTCCTTGGCGGAGTTGAATCCAAGTAAAGTGAGAACAGGAATACACTGCACCAGACTGCACGACGGGTAATCGAGGTTCGAGGCCGCCGCCGGTTAATACCCCGGTCCAGCGAACGGGGAAGTACGCGGAATAATCCGATTTGGAAGCGATATCGACGAAGATGATTTGCGTCCTTGCAAGAATAGATCCACGGCATTATTGAAATGCGCCGGACACAGCGGCTGAGTGATGACCTGGGAAATGCTTACAGTGACCTTTGCGGGCGCATTGTAAGCTTCAGCGCAGGGTAGAACTCCTGTGACGTCGGAGCGAAGGGCAGCAAAAGTCCGTTATTCCGTGGCAGCTCGGTATGTATAGGCATTTTGCAAGCGCAAAATAGTTGCGCGAGAAAGCCAAGTAAGCAATCGGTGTTCATTCTCGCATCTGCGCAGGCGCCGAATGGAATAAAACGCACGGGGGGAGGCCGATAATCCGCTTGTGCGTGTACAGATAGATGCAAAGAACGATTGCGGAGTACAGTTTGGGCCACGAGTCGGACGCCGAAGACAATGAAATCGGGCTTGGACCGACTCGAAGGCTGAGCGAACAGATTACTTCCCCTTATTACGCATCCCGCGGGGCGGTAAGCACGGAAAGAGCGGGGATGTCTCGGTCAATGTGAGATCGATATTCGTTCCATATTGCCACGAGTTAGTCGTGGAACGTTGAAAACAGCGTCAAGGCCGTCCGCGATTCAAAGTGGGTTGAAAAAATGCAGCGAAAGAAGGTTCTTTAGCCACAGAAGCAACAAAAGAGTTGGAACATTTTCCGTGAAGGAAGCGAAAGGGAGTTTTAGATCTCGTTCAGTCAGCTGCTTTGATTTGTTGATTTGGCAACTTGCCACCCAACAGCTTGCCAACAGCGGATTCCGGAATACCGCCCACCAGTGAGTACCAGGGAGCAAGTGACCAGGCTTGAAGAGGGATGACACGACAGAGAGGTCACATTAGTCTCCTGTGACAATAAGTAGACTCTTGAAGACACCCAAGCCCGGGCAGCACATATGAGCAGGCTCCTTGAGGGAAGAGAAGAGACAAGAGCAAAACAAGAGGCACGACCACCGTGTTGATCGGCAAGGTTCCGGGTATTGCCGTGTGACTGTATCAGTGTTACTCTGTCACCACCCTCGTTTTCCTGGTCGATGCTCTCACTCGGATTCTATCAGCGAATCACTGGCAGGGACTCGCCACTGGTCTCCGCTTCTCAGTCTGCGGGTCTTCAAAACACGGTTCCGTGCTGTGGGAACGAAGTCTTTCCGTCCAAATTAGGCAATTTCAGACTTTGCCACGCATCGTTTTGCGGCGTCTTCTGCCTACTTCTCTTCCAACTCCGCGCACACACACACAGCTTTTCTGCGCATCCCATCCCCGACGTCGACTCCCCCAGTGCGTCAACTCAGCGCATTTCGACAACGCCCCAATCGCCTTTTCGCATCAAAACCCCGCCACATCGCTCTTTTCACCTCCCCACCACCACCCGCATTCACCGACGTCTCCGCCTTGCACTCGCCCCCGCTGATTCTCCCCTTCCCGCCGCCGACCTCGCCGTTCGCGAGCGTGCCACATACCTACGTAAAGTGAGAAGTACATAACGGCTCAAGGTATGTCTTGCCTTTCTCTCTCCCTCCCTCTTACTGACAATATCCCCACTTTCCCTCTAGCCCGACGCCTTCCCATTCAACCTACACTCTCCCCGCCGCCGCCGCGCCCGACTTGATTCGATCAACCGCCACGACGCCGACGCCGATTCCCGCCGCACCCTCATTCCCCGCCATTCCGTCATCTCGACGCGCTCCCAACTCCACCCTGAACCCCGTTCCCACGCACCAATCGCCGCCCCCGCTTCCCTCAACGCTCTCAACACCATCAACGACGTCGACATCGTCGTTTCCGCCCTCCGCGCCCCGACTCGCCAGAAAAGCGCGCTACTACTAGAAACTAACCAAGTGAGTCTCTCCGTTTTCTCGGCAAACGAACGCAACAGAAGAACTCACTCAAGTCCATAGACCAGCGCGCCGCCGACTCCGCCGATTCGCGCTCGGCGACCCTTCGCGCGCGCCGCCCGCCACGACGGCGACATCCTCACCTCGTTCCGCCTCTCGGCGCCGGCGTTTCACTCCCAACTCACCCTTCCACGCCACTCCCACTCACCCGTCACCGCCGCCATCCTCCTCGACAACGTCGTTCCCGTGCTGCGCGCGTCGACTCGCTAGAAATTCAAATCTCAGCAAGTCAATTCAATTCGTTTATGACGCCGAAACGAAACAAACTGACTTACCCAGTCAAGTAGGCGACCAACGCGCTGCCGATTCGCAACACCGACGACCTCGACACCGCCGTTTCGGCGCTGCGACGGACTCGGAAAGCCGCGCTAGCATCAAAATCAAGTAAGTTCTTTCAATTTACACGAGGAAAGAAACGAATCAACTCACCTGTCTTCAGGGATCAACTCGCCGTCGACTCGTACCGAGCTCGACTCCCCTCTCAACACAACCCACAACGCCCTCCCGCGCGCCAATCGCCGCCGTCTCGGCAACAGAACAACGCCGACGTCGTCGACTCGCTCAGAAATGCGCTAGAAACGAGATTCAAGGTGAGTTCTCTCGTTTTCGACGCGAATGGACGAGATAACTGACCTGTCTAGACAGATCAATGGCGCATCAATCGCGACGCCTCGCGCTCGGGCAGGAATCAAAGGGAATAGAGGGAAATGCGCGGGCGGGGCGGGAAGTTGATGCGCGAGCGCGCGTTTGTGGCGGGAAGCGGATGGAATGGCGGGGGTGGGCGGGAGGCGGGGAAATCGAAACGCGACGAGACGAACGCGGTAGCGTACCGTAATTTACTCACAATGTGAGTAAATAGTCAATTTGAATGAAATAACTCTTGTTTTCGAGTCAAATGATACCTGCGAGTGAATCGTTAGCAAGGAATACACCGCGTACGAGTAAATTGAAGTGAAGGAGAAGAAAAGAAAGAAAAACTCACCTGTGGTGAATCGAAGCCGGAATCCCAGGGCGCGAGTTCAGTTGAGTTGATATCTTGAAAGAGGTGAGTGATGAAGCGTGCGCTGAGTTGGGTGTCAGCGCACGAGGAAAATGAAGAGAAGAAAATGACAGCTTACCTTTAGAATGCTCAAGCTCTTCACTTCAAATCAACTTGAGCGCGAGTCGAAACGAATCAAATCGACTCGCTTGGGTAGTGAGTTTAAGGGTGAATGAATGAAAATGAAAGGAAACTAACCGAGGGAACGAAACAAAATGAAAGGAAAAAGGCGTACCCGTCGAGAGTCCAGATAAAGATGAAGTTGAATTCAAGTCAGCTCAACCTTGCCCTCCCTTTACTTGTGACTCGCAGTCAACGAACAAACGATCGAAAGAAAGAGATAAAAGAAATGAACGGTACTGAAGCTCACCTCAGTCGAGTCCGAGGTTCATTCTGCTTCTAATGATACTTTCAAGTTGACTTCAACCTTCGACTCTCGAAGATCGTTGGAATTGAACCGAAGAGGCTGTAGAACAAAACAAAGGTCAAGGTCAGTTGAGGGTCGGTTCCAGGTAACATTGAGTTGAACTTACTTGATAGAGATGTACTTGTATGTACCTTCAATGTATAGGCGCGCGCACGCGATTCGAAGCGGCATAGGTCTGGACTTTGAAATTCGAGTCAATAATGAGAGTAAGAAATCGAAATCAAACATACCTGAGGCGAAAATAGCATGGTTTCGGCGTTAAACTGGAAGTTACACGGGAGGCTGGATGCACGGAGGCATGGTTTCAGTATCTGGGGTCTACAAAAGCGAAATCAGTCCTGTATCGAGAGGTATGTTGAAGTAAGATATGAATACTTACCGGCATAATTTCGGCATACATACCTTCGATTAGAAAGGTACGCTGGCGCGCGATACAAACCGGCATAGTTAAGCCTTCAAATTCAAGTCAGACCGGCAACATTTAGAGTGGGGAATTGAATTTGAACGTACCTGGGACACAAATGGCATAGTTTCGGCGTTGAATGAGAAGTACACAGAGACCTTGACTCGGAGAAGCAAGGTTTCGGTTTCTGGCCTTCAAAATTCAAGTCAGAAGGTCAATAGTTAGAGTAAGGAATTGAAAGTAAACGTACCTGAAGCAGAAATGGCATAATTTCGGCGTTGAAGTCTAGATACACAGGATGCCGGAGGCGGAGAGGCATAATTTCGGCCTTGAGAGATGAGAAGAGTCAAGTCAGGATTGGTTTGTATCGAGAAATACACGAGTAAGACATACCTCAACTTATACCGGCATAGTTTCGGTATCGGGCCAAACGAAGGCATACGATGAAAAGCTTCAAAGTTAAGGTCAGATTGAGTTAAATAGCGAACGCGTTAACAATGCGTACCTTGTACCAATTCCAATTCAAACACAACTTCAAATCCAACCCTAAACTCCATGTCAAACGAACGAAGGCGGCCTTCAAGCTCTTTGGTTAGATTAGAGGCACAAAGTAAACTTGAAGATCGTACTCACCCGAACAGACTACACTCGAAACTCAACCAAAACTAGCTCGACAGTCCTTATACAAGTCAGTTCTAACGACTCAATCAGCGAACGAAGAGAAATGAGGAAAAACTCGACTCACCGGGGATCCCCGAGTCGAGGCCGAAGTCAATCCAGTTTTGAAGTGTTGGTCGGATTGAATGCCGCCCGTTGAACGAATAGGTCGAGCTAGACTATTATAACGGTCAATAGTCGTCGATAATAGCGGTAGTAGAACTTATTACTTAGACAGCCGAGATGTGCATCTCACGACGCTATTCAAACGGGTCAGTCATTCAAAGTTGACATCGTCAATGAGGAACCCACTTACCTTGCGCACACAGTCAAAATGTGCATCTCATGTAAGTTAAGAATCAATACAAACTGAATGAACGATCAGTAAGTAAGAGTTCGAAGTAAATAATGGGATTGGATCACTCACCTGTTATACAAAGCCGTCGACATCAGACTCGACGGTCAGTACGGCTTTGAAGCAGTCGCAGCTCAAAGCTCAGATGGCACAAAACGAGGAAAACGGAACTAGATAGAAGGTCAGTAATCGTTTCAACGAGAAGGGATGAAAACTTACTTCATTGAATAAGGTGAAGTGCCAGTGGTGATACGAAAATTTAGTGCGGCGGTAGATTTGAATAGAAGGCGAAGTACAAGAGCGAATTATAGAGCCTAGAATCAAAAGAGAATGATAGTTAGTTGAAGGAAAGAAAGAGAGGTAGAGTTGAAGGTCACAAAAGACAAGTCATTGACTTGAGAGTCAACGACAAAGTCGTACGAAGGCGAAGCCCGAATAAAGCCGAAGCCCGAGTTGAAGGGCGAAAGCGTCGAAATGAAGAAATTGAAGAAGGGCTTTGAAGGAAGGATGAATAGAGATTTGAATAAGGATGAATTGTGGAGGATGAGGAAGGGTAGAAGGGAGGGAGATTGAAAGTGGGCGGTCAACCCATACCCCAAACTCAAGCAGATGAGCTCACCTATATACCCTTCCCCCGGCCCTCCAACGCTATCCTGCTCACCAAATCACCCGAACATCCGTCGGGATCGACAGAGCGTCTTGGGAATTGCGGAGTACCGAGCCATTCAGTCGGAAAGAGCGGTAATTGGAGAAGTCGACGGGGACCTTGAAAAATTCAAAAGTCAGCAAAAAGCACCGCGGAAAGTACACGCACGTCAGTACCATTCCCGGTGCTTGATCGCATCAATCAAGGGTTGTAACTCCGGGGGGTGAACAGGGAAATGAGCTCGAAAGAGCGGAGGACTGAGATAGGGGTGAGCTGCCATTGCGGCGTGAAGACGAGTCGTTGAGCTTCAGGACCGCAGGAGCAGAAGATTTTGGTAGTTTGAAAAAGACCCTGAGTGCCAAGAGCCGGAGATGTCAGCCTGATACGGCCATGGAAGCGAGGCATTCTAAAACACACCTGCATCTACCTGAATTCCTCCGGTCGCAACGCGGCTCCAATCGCTCCAGATCCTTCCCCGACGCCACATGTAATCATTATCAATTGATGGGGAGAGCCTTGAGTCAGAGGGCTGCGGCACCGCTCGCCCAGACCCCGATTTTTCGAAATGCGCGCAAACGCTCGTGTTGCTCTTCCTGGTGTTACTGAGCCCAAATAACGCTGTATTTCAAGTATAATAGAGCAGGGTAAGACACGGTGACGTACGTGAGTCTCAGAGTCTACTCGTCGCAGCGGCAGGTCTCGTCGATGGTGGTGGTAAAAAGCAATGTTCGGAATTTCCTGTTTCGGACTCCATATCCATGATCGCATCAACACCGTTTTCTTCCGCTCCCCTCACCTCATCTCGTTGAAGGCTCTGTGCCCACGCCCCCTGCGCCTCTGCCAAGCATCAACATACCGGCATGGCGCGCTGGAGGCGTTCCTCAGCTTCCGAAGACCCCGAATCGCGTCGAAACCGGTGTATCTAATTCCATGGGCCAATTTCGGCATTTTCTGAGAATCGCCCGCTTCCGCGCGCCCACACCACTGAATCTCGGCTGCCATCGATGCTTATCACTGGGCTTGCTCAGTTTCTTACTGGCTCCAGTCTTTCGCCGTCTCTGCCGAATCACTTCAAGATTTTTTGCGTCGAAAGGTTCACTGAATTGCTGGTGGGCTATTGACGCAGCTCATCGCTGGCCTGAAGAATTGGCTATGAAATCTTCCTACTTGTCCGACGCGGGTATCACATCAACGCAACGCGAATTTGAAATCCAGATTCCACAACGTAATTTCTCTGCGCCGCCCTGATTTCTTTCCTTCCCTCTAAATCTACTTCTTGCCCTCAGACAAACCCTCGAATCTTTCAAACAGTGCGCTATTTCAGTGCTAAGGATGCTAAGAAAGCTGAGGGATTAGCGTCCAGGTCGGCCCCCGACGCGCTGGAGTCCGGTCGGAATTATCAACGTCGTAAGTTGATCCATTCAAAACAAATTTCAGTGATTTTGTCGACGGGGCAACTCAGCCGACGCTGTTCTAGCAGGTTTGGACCTAACACAACCAAACCATCCCTTCTTCCTTCCCCCCACCACATTCCCCACTTTCACTCTCGAAAATCTCCTCGCGAGGTTTCGCCGTTCCTCCACCTCACATCTTCAATTCACATCCTTAGCAGCTCTAGCAAGCTGCTCTTGTTGCCAAACCCCCGCCAACGACGCCTTGACTATATGTATCGTCGTCCCGCGAACAAGACCCCGAGTAGGTTCGCACCTTCTTCACTTTTCACTTATTCTGACGCATTTTTTTCACCAGGATTTGGCCGCCGGCAGGCTAGCCCCGGCCCCAACGCGTAAAGCAGCAAGTCCCGCACCTCTTCCCTGATGCTGTCGTTGCTGCCGTCGCCACCGCCGCGCCGCGCAGCGGCGCTATTGCGTCGACACGATGTATCGACGTCCCGCGAGCGGGACATTAGGTGAGTGTTCTCTTGCTGCACAGTTTCGTTCTTTGAACGCTATTTTTTGACAAGTTTTGAGCCGCCGGCAGGCTAACCCCGCCCCCGACGCGTAAAATAGCGAGTCCCGCGCCTCTCCCCCGACGCCTGTGTTGTTGCCGCCGTAGCCGCGCCGCGCAAGCGGCGCTATCACCTTGACACGACGTATGGAGGTCCCGCGAGCGGGACTTTCAGGTAAGTTCTCTCTTGCTTGACTTTCTTTCGCATTCTGACGCCTTTTTTGCAGAACGTTGAGCCGCCGGCAGGCTAAACCCGCCCCCAACTTGTCAAGCAACGGACTGAGACTCGACGACATCATTTCAGTGCTGTTGGCGTTGTGTCCGCCGTCACCGCGCCGCGCAGCGGCGCTATAGCTTTGACACGACGTATCGCCGTCCGGCGAGCGAGGATTCTGGTGAGCTTTCTATTTCTTCCTCTCATGTCTTCTGGGTCTTACGATTTCTTGCAGGATTTTCAAATTTACGTCACGTTTTCTTGACGTCGGTTAGTTTGGTGAGGTAAACTTTCGAATGTTTTGTTTCAAGTCCTTTCCCTGCTGGTATGTAACCCTTCCGCATCCCACACACGTCGATTACTATACGCATCGACGTCCCGCCAGCGGGTTGCTTCTTAACTAAGGTATGTGGCTTTCCATTCAACTCTAGTTTATATTTTCAACTTCCTTCTAAATCTAGTCTCGCCGCTGCCTCGAATCCGCGCTTCGTATTCACAGCTCAATGTTTGGTCTTCGGCCGAGCGACGTCTCAGAGCCGTTCACAAGTGCGTTTATATACTGATTCCTATAGTTTCTGCACTCATTTTCTTACCCTAGATTCAATTTTTTCTCCACTGCACGGCCCTCATCCCCACCACCACCAACACCCAGCCTCAAGATGAAAATTCGATTTTTGCGCGTCCGCCGAGCGACGCTTCCGGCTCCCCTTCCAGTAAGCTCTTCCCCTCATTCTCCTTGCTCCGTCAGTAATCTACCCTTTCTAGAAATTTTTCTTTCCGCTGCGCGGGCCCTTTTCGTCATCAACACCAACACCCTGTTTCGGAAATTTGAAAATTCGCGTTCCCGCGAGCGACGTTTCGAGTTCTATGGTTCTTAGGTGCGTGCTCTTGCTGTTCTCAAGCCGTTCCTTCGCTGATTCGAAGTCTCGGATTTTTTCAGTTAGACCTCCGATTCAAAACTTCATATTTCTTCGTCCGCCGAACGACATCTCAAGAATCTTCACAGGTGGGTTCAGAGCCTCATTCTGTTGCTTCATTCAACTCATTTCCCTTCTCCAGAATCAAATTTTTTTCCGCTGCGCGGCCGTCAACGTCACCAACCCAACCCCAAATCAAAATTTCATTTTTTGAGTGTCCGCCGAGCGACGTTCCGTGTGCGTTTCTATCTGCACCCCGCTCATTCTCTCACTAACTCCAGCCCTCCAGAATTTCGACACCATGCCCTAAAATCAAAGTTTGAGATTTCGCTTTCCCGCGAGCGAGGCGTGAGCTCAGTGGACTTCAGGTGCGTTATTCGTGTTATTTCTCCTGCCATCAGAGTCGTACCTGAGCTGCTTTGAGTGCTAGATTTTTTTCTTTCCGCTGCGCGGCGCTCACCTCCCAACTGTCAGCACTGTCAACAAGGTCAAATTTACCAAGTCCACGAAGGCGAAGAATTTTTCCTTCGCTGCGCGGCTTACTGAGTGCGTACCTACTACCTATTCCTTATATTCCGCACTGATTTGGTCTTATAGGATCAACTTTTTCTTACGCTGCGCCGCGTCGTCAACAGCTTCGACTTTCAAGCCTACTGTTTCAATTCAAGTTCTTATCTACAGCGCTGGTCTGGTAAGTTTCTCTTATTCGTATTACGTTCAATCCATTGCTGACTTGGAGAATTTCAAGGCAAAGACTGAGTGCGCCGCTTCAAATTCACGCGGACTTGTGATTCTCAACGGTGAGTGCTGACTTCAAATTTCCACTACGTACATCGCAAGTCAGGGTCTTTACCCCGGTAGTTAGTAGATAGATCTGTACTTTGCCAGATCCCCGTCTCCCGATTAGTGTAGATCCAGAGCCCTGAAACAGGCCGGGAAACGGGCTTCGTAAGGGTGTAAAATTCAAAAATTTCTCCGTAGTCAGTAAACAAACAACAAATAAACAAGCATTCCCTTTGAGAACAGCGCCGAAAAGCTATAAGTCTGGGGTGGGCGAGTCGCTTGCGACCTTGGTCGCGCGGCGAGCTTAGTCGTGCGGTGAGCGTGTCAGCGCTTGAGAATTGCCTTTTTGGGAAGTCAAAGCACATTTTATTCAAGCTACATACGACAGCGAACGTACGGCCTCCCCTCATCAACTGAAAACGCCGCTCACGCGAGCGGCGAGCGCCAGATGTTATCTTTTGACGTCCAACTTTGAAACTTCTTGCTGTCAATGACGCTCTCCGGGGCGCCCGCGATGAAAGGTTTGAGATTAGATACACCGCGGATTCGCAGCGGTCAAAGATCGCATATTGGTGAGTGGTGGAGAAAGTGCCACCAGTCCAATGCCAGTGTCAGTCTGAGCCACAAAGGTTATGACTGCTGATATTTGGTCAAAGAAGCCGTCCCGAGCCCGAACGTATATGTATGTTCCTTGGCGGAGTTGAATCCAAGTAAAGTGAGAACAGGAATACACTGCACCAGACTGCACGACGGGTAATCGAGGTTCGAGGCCGCCGCCGGTTAATACCCCGGTCCAGCGAACGGGGAAGTACGCGGAATAATCCGATTTGGAAGCGATATCGACGAAGATGATTTGCGTCCTTGCAAGAATAGATCCACGGCATTATTGAAATGCGCCGGACACAGCGGCTGAGTGATGACCTGGGAAATGCTTACAGTGACCTTTGCGGGCGCATTGTAAGCTTCAGCGCAGGGTAGAACTCCTGTGACGTCGGAGCGAAGGGCAGCAAAAGTCCGTTATTCCGTGGCAGCTCGGTATGTATAGGCATTTTGCAAGCGCAAAATAGTTGCGCGAGAAAGCCAAGTAAGCAATCGGTGTTCATTCTCGCATCTGCGCAGGCGCCGAATGGAATAAAACGCACGGGGGGAGGCCGATAATCCGCTTGTGCGTGTACAGATAGATGCAAAGAACGATTGCGGAGTACAGTTTGGGCCACGAGTCGGACGCCGAAGACAATGAAATCGGGCTTGGACCGACTCGAAGGCTGAGCGAACAGATTACTTCCCCTTATTACGCATCCCGCGGGGCGGTAAGCACGGAAAGAGCGGGGATGTCTCGGTCAATGTGAGATCGATATTCGTTCCATATTGCCACGAGTTAGTCGTGGAACGTTGAAAACAGCGTCAAGGCCGTCCGCGATTCAAAGTGGGTTGAAAAAATGCAGCGAAAGAAGGTTCTTTAGCCACAGAAGCAACAAAAGAGTTGGAACATTTTCCGTGAAGGAAGCGAAAGGGGGTTTTAGATCTCGTTCAGTCAGCTGCTTTGATTTGTCGATTTGGCAACTTGCCACCCA
Source organism: Favolaschia claudopus (assembly GCA_037176885.1). Classification (NCBI taxonomy): domain Eukaryota; kingdom Fungi; phylum Basidiomycota; class Agaricomycetes; order Agaricales; family Mycenaceae; genus Favolaschia; species Favolaschia claudopus. The sequence continues at coordinate 985,033 of JAWWNJ010000082.1, forward strand.
ACAGCTTGCCAACAGCGGATTCCGGAATACCGCCCACCAGTGAGTACCAGGGAGCAAGTGACCAGGCTTGAAGAGGGATGACACGGCAGAGAGGTCACATTAGTCTCCTGTGACGATAAGTAGACTCATGAAGACACCCAAGCCCGGGCAGCACATATGAGCAGGCTCCTTGAGGGAAGAGAGTCAGAAGAGACAAGAGCACTGGCAAAACAAGAGGCACGGCCACCGTGTTGATCGGCAAGGCTCCGGGTATTGCCGTGTGACTGTATCAGTGTTACTCTGTCACGAGTCCCACGACCTTTTGACTCCCGACAACCTTCCTCCTACCCAACTCCTACCTGAAAACCTCAGAATCGGGTATCGGCCGGGCTCACCAATGCTAACAGATAGCGCTGAAAATTCTCCATCTGCCAGTGATATGCTACCCGTATCCACTCAATCACCCACTCCCAATCTTCTTGATACCGCCGCCAACGTCGCCTTCGACGAGCTCAGCACTGAATCCAATGACCACCAGTCACAGATAGTCACCGCGCTGACTCTTCCCGACGATGTTACTTCTCAGATCTTTGTTCTATGTCTCCCGAATCACGGACGCGTATATCCATCACCGACCACTGCACCTCTTCTTTTAGCGCAAATTTGTCGCGATTGGCGAAATGTCGCCCTCGCTACGTGCCAGCTATGGGCCTCAATCTACTTAAACTTTCCCTTACCGAAAGCTCGATGCACAAAATTTTCCGAAAAGGCGCTTTGTGTACTCGATGCGTGGCTTTCCAGAGCCAAAGGTTACCCGCTGACGTTAGGTCTCGATTACAAAACGGGCATTGAGGGAAATTTCGAAAGTCTGCTTCTTTCTATGTTCTCGGAATACGGAGATCACCCCGGGAAAGAAATCCCTTCTGCAATCCTGCAGTTTGTTTCCGCCCACTCCGCTCGAATCGAATGCTTGGAAACTCGTTTTTCGGCAGATCACTTCCGCCAGCTCATCCCACATCCAGCCTCCATGCCCCTCCTTCGTACTCTCACAGCCCCGGATTCAGCCGACGATACATTGTCCGATATCATGGCCGGTGCCCCGCTCCTGCGTAAGCTCCATCTCAGCCAGTATCCATCACTGAAGTTTTCCTCTCGCTCCCTGGATACTCTCGAAATCGAGGATGCTTCTTCCATCGAGTCATTCTTCCGGGTCTTGCGCCAGTTCCCAGCCCTTACGCGCCTGAATTTCAAACTTTTCACGTTCCATCCCACTGGCCTGCCGGCCAATCCGATGACGCATCGACGTCTCACATCGCTGCACCTTCAAGGTCTAGAAGCTACCAGAATCCTTTCCATGCTCGTCCTTCCTAACCTCCATCACCTCACGCTGATCGACTACCCATTCTTCGAGATCATCCTCTCCTTCGTCTCCCGTTCCTCTTGCAACATCACTAAATTGGAGATCGGGGTCGAAAAATTCACAGCTCATGAATTATCTTCGTTCCTGACCGCTTTCCCATCCCTGCACATGCTCAAGGTCGACGTTTGTCCGAACGTCGACCGGGCCCTCGAATGCGTCCTCTCACCGCCCTCCCTTCTCCCGCGACTCACGACTCTCACGGTAAAGGCTTCGCGCGGATGCGGCGTCAATTACGAACGTCTCCTTTCCCTGCTGCGGGAGCGGCAGCAAACCTCGGGTATCGATGGTCGTAGCCCCATAGCGACACTACACACCCTGCGTCTCGAGCTGCTTAAGCCCTACAAAGGGACCTCGACAGATGACGGTGAATGGTTTGACTACGATTATGACGTGGACAAGGGGGATTACGATGACGAATCTGACGAAACGGAATATTCGTGGAAACCTGAAGGCGACGCCGCTGGTTCGCTTGAGCAGCTGATAGCGGAGGGTCTGAAGTTCTCCGTCAAGTTGATAGATACCGCCGACGAGGGCGGGAAGCCCAAGTACTGGCCGAGTCGATCTGGTGCGAAGAATAGGTACGTGGTTGCCTTCGTTCCATGCAATAAATTGTTTGACCCTTCGAGAATGATAGCGCACGCGCCGGTCGTTGATTCAAAGCGTCCAGTTCCGAATACCTAACTGCTTCATCTCTTCTTGACATCAGAATCGGGCAACCGTCTTTCTTGTAGTTTTTGGAGTCCTCGTTTTCCATCCAGAGTTATCGTCCGCTGCTCGTTCTTGTGGCCTTCAGTAGAACCTCGCTGTGGTTACCGAATGTCGATTTGCGATCTTGATATGTGTACGTCGACTCTCCTTTTAACACTCATTCTTCTATTGCTCATGACGAGCAATATTCAAGTAACTGTTTCGGACATGACGACGCGCCTTTTTGTCAATGGGAAGTATCCGTCGAAATTGATCCTGTGTATAAAAGTAGAATACGATTGAAAGAGATTAACAATTTTTTGAAATTTTGAAACACAATAGCAGTAAGAGAGACTCTCCAGCACACGCAAAATTTCGTCATGGGCATGACTTTATGAATTGTGTCAAGGCAATACGTTAGCAATATCTGCATACACGCTTCAATGCGTTAGTCGTAGACTGCTTTCACCGTTTGAATTGCTGAGTAAGATGCACATGTAGCCGCTCGCCGACTTACTGGAGCTAGATATTGCGTACCCGTCGCGAGCTAATTCAACTTTTACTAATTGAGAGGAACGGACAGAGCGCGTAAACCCCGTGATCGCTTTGTGCCGTTGCATGTGAAACTCCGCTCCGAGTCCCCCGTCCTTACGTGACTCCAGCGCATTGTTTCTGACCTCCTTCCCTGGTTCCCAATTTCCTTCCGCTTCGAACGACGAAAACTGGAGACAATAAACGGCTATGTTCACAGATACCACTGGCAGTAGAAGCGCCGCCGGACGGCCCGTCAGAATGTCATGCCAGTGAGTAGTCTGCCTTAACAATAATACAAGATCCACTCATTTTACTCCAGATTCTGCTAATGGACTCAGATTCGGTCAAGCGGTATACGGGAGTCGAGGCTGAATATAGTGACTATTCCGGACACGACGAAAACGCAAATCAGTGGATGCCGAAACGCTGCGCCGCTTCGTTGTTGGAAAGGCTTAGATCTTGCTACGTGTACTCGTAGGTCTCCAATTCCGGTCGTATTTCACTTCAATCTTGCTTAGCATGAACATATCCGGATAGTTGTTTTGACCGAGGATTCGCTCAGTTGCTGAATGAATTGAATTGGATCGTCGTATACATGCGCGATCTCATATTCTTGGTGCATGGGCGTCAATGTAATTTCCCCTCTCTTCTTGAATGGATCCGCGGAAGTTGGTCCTGCCTCCCACACAAAAGGTTACATCTTTAGCGCTTGCTTATATCGACGACACGAGGATAAGAGGTGCCACGGGAATCACCCCCAGTTACCTGCACTCGTCTTTCCCCATCATGGTCCAGCTTTGCGAAAACTCAGACTGCTCGAACCCCGGTACTGCTCACATCCATAATACTTCTCAATTCCACACTTGACGCTGCAACAATTTCTCAGGGAAAAGCAGATGCTGGCGATGCAAGGAGCGTTATTACTGCGGCACGGAGTGTCAGCACGCTGTATGCCCCGCTTCAGATCCCTTTGGATCTTACTGACGGTAACTACAGGACTGGTCGGCTCACAAGGACAACTGCAAGCCCTCGAATCGCTTGGTCGCCGTCGTGGATATTCCAGGCAAAGGCAAGGGCGTCATCGCTAGAGAACGCATCCCTCGAGGCACCCTTCTTGTCGCCGAGAAACCGCGCATAATTCTGCCCGCCACGTCGAAGGAGAAGCTGCTAAAATCTATGTCTCTACTGTCGGAAGAAGACAAGGCGTTCATCCTGACCTTTCCCGGGAAAGACTCCGACCTCGAAGATCGACTGAAACATTTTGTGCCCTGTGTTGGCGACGGGAATACGTGTCTCTGTCCTACTATTTGCCGCATTAATCATACGTGCTGTTCGCCGATGAGTGGTCCAAACACCAGCTATACTTGGAATGAAGATAGCAAAGAAGAAGGTACATTGTCATTCATGACTGGACCGCTTTCGTTTCACGACAACTCATTATTCTGATTCAGAGTTGTACGCCATCAAAGAAATACAAAAAGGTGAAGAGGTTCAAGTGACATACATGTCAAATGCCTCCAACTATGATGGAGACCCTCCCGCCTATCTGCGTCGGAAGTACAATTTCGACTGCCGCTGCCCCGGTTGCACTCGCTCCCCTGAAGACCGTCAGGTATCCGGTGAACGAATCGAAGCTTACAACGATTTTGTTGACATTCTTCCTGGGCGTTTCAAAACCGACGACCCGTTCAGGATTCTCGTCGAAATCGAGCAGCAAATCCTCATTATCTGTGAGGAGGGTTTTACGGGTGAAATTGACGGGCGCGCATACGATGCTTTCCAGCTCTGCACGGCCTATGAGGATGCAGCCAGCGCGAAAGAATGGATGAAGCTCCATCTGAAATGCAGAGCGTTATATCATGGAAAGTCGACGGAACAATACAAGAAGTCTGTCTGCTATACAAAGAACCCCCAAATGCATGGAGGCTGGGGCTACCTAGACGCAGGAAGCCTGAAGCTGAGAGGTCCGGTATGTCCTCGCTCTAATCTCCTTGAAATTGATGAATCACCGAATTAACTTCGCACCACTGTTTCAGAGCAAGAAAGTTCTTGAATGCTTCTATAGCAGCTGATAGATCAATGGAATCGGCTCTCTTGTACAACAGTTGAATGTTTTGCTGATACAGAATTTCTCTATCAATTGGACACATAGAGTTTAGGTCGAAATAAAATATTCGAGTTGACGGCGAACGAAAGAGTATGGCAGAAGAGTGTAACCTTTGACTCGTGAAACTGGGAGGCGAACTTAAATCCCGGGACTGCCATGCGCTCTTCCATGTTAAAGGATCTGAGGAGTACAAAAGTCGGCGGGACTCGCTGAGAAAGCGCGTGGATTAAGGGCATGGAGTCAATCGGGGAGAAGAAAGTTGAGGGTTCCAATGAATGTATGACGTGCAGATGCAAAACGCTGGACGTCTGCCAGACGAGGAGCGTGCCGAAGGGTTCAGTCAATACGGCATGTTTAACTAGTTCTACAACCTCTTGGGATGAATATGAGGCATCGCTTAACCTGTAACATTTTCAATGCGGGTGAGAAAGGGACAACAATGAACTTGCCTCACCCCCTCATCCACCATTCAATCGTCCCCCGGATATGAGTATTCGAGTCCATACTTGAGCGCGAAAGCCTTCTGCTCTTCCCTGAACTGCGCCAGTTCTTTCTCCCGCTGGATAGGGTCGTATATCTCACCGTTCACGATAATATCGGCTTTCGTGAGTGCGAACATATGCTGGAGCTTCGCGTCAAGTGGACCGCCATCGCACAAGACATCTTGAGAGTCGACAAATTCCAGAGTTTTGAGGGAAGTACCAACAGCGGGCTCCAGCTGGAGGAACTCCTCCAACGCCGTCAATGTATCCGTGACCGCATTATCACCGGAATCCAAGCGAAACATTATAATGTGAAGTCGGTGGAGTTCAGGGAATGTACGACGGCGGTCTGAATCCATCAATACGATTTGTTTCAGGGCAGTGATGCAGCTCACGGCGCCGTTGTTGGAAAGCAGATGTATCGTTTCGAGAGATGGAAGAAGCCTGATAACAGTGCGCCAAGTCGATGGCCGCATGGAATCGGTTTCCCGCCCGTCTAGATGTGTGATGAAATTCGACGGAACCGCCTTGATCAGTTTTGTTAGCATCTGCCGCAGACTATGCTCTGTGCTCGGATGGCAGTTCAGCGAAAGTGGGCATTCCATGTTAAGACGGGAAAGTAAATCCGGAGGAGTAGTAGTGTTGTGAAACGATGTCGCGCACTGTGCCTCCCGAGTGCGATAGAGCTTCAGGAGAAGAGGAGCCGGCACGCCGGGGGACCGTAGGCGTCTGCGGATTGGCACGAGAATGTCCCGGATATCGGCACCAGAGTGCAAGCCGTGAGGGAAGAGGTTGAGCGAGGCGTGTAAGGGGAAATGGAGGTGTTCGATTAGTGCCTGGCAACGGTTCTCCGGATCCTGAAGGCTAAGGGATGCGAGTTCCGGGAGATCGACTGTAGGGTATGATTGCTCGGGAATGGGAGCTGGGCAGAGACGGTGAAGTTTTAGATAACGCAGGAGAGGAGATGCAGCGAGCATATCTAGTAGTCCCGCAAAAGTGGAAGGGTTGGATTGCGACGAGTCAGCGCATCTGGTGAGGGAAAGAGATGTCAACCCGCGCAAGGCGGTCCATGGCAAGTTGATGGAATCCAAAGACAGCGATTGTAGATGCGGTAGTCCTCCCTCGAGTAAAACTGAAGGGAGAGATCGGCCGATTTCGTTGGGAAGCTGATCTAGATGGGATGAAGCATCCAAGGAAAGCGAGGAAAGGCTTCTAAAATCCGAGTTTGGAAGGGTGGCAATGAAAGCGAAGATATACTTGGCTTCGCCAGCGAACTCGAGCTCGCGAATTCGAGCAGAATGCTCCACAACATACGACGCATAATGATTTGAGTAACTCCTCAAATTGAGCTTGATTGTGAGCGGCGCGGCCCCAGATCGTTCCAGTTGAGCGAGAAGGCGGCGCGAATTGCTGCTCCATTTTAGATCGATAAAAGCCCATAGATGTTGCGCTGCCAGTGCAAGTGAGTACCAATGTTGACAGACTTTCATGATTTTCGTCCATTTCAGGCTGAATAGAGCCTCCGACAGCGGGGAGTCCGAGTCCACGGCGAAAATAGTGAAAATGCGGGTCATCAGCTCGTTGGGGAGCCGACGGATTGGGACGATTGCGTTTCGCTTGGCCTTCAATATTTTGATCTGCTCGTAATGCCAGGCAATCTGAGCTTCTAATTCTCGGGCCTCCGATACGAAAGAGTCAATTGATGTTCTGAGGCGCAAAAAAAATGGATTTTAATTCCTAATGCTGGAGTAAATGAGAGCCACATCGATACCTGTCTGATTTCCCTCGTTCAGTTTCAGTTCCCATAGTTAACGGACGCTTATGTGGCCCACGAGCCTTTGTGGATGGTGGTTGAATGGTGGCGAAGGGCAAGACGCGTCACGGTCACGCCTGGATTGTTTGCCGCTCAAACACTGACGTAAGCAATAACAGTTGAACAGAGAAGTTCAAGTTAGAGAAATTGGGCCTCCGCCCTCAAATTTGCCCTTGCGAACTTGATTGCTGTGGAAATCTTTAAAACGAGATTATTTTTATTTTTTTGTTTGGCCTTCGACGCGCGAAGACAAAAAGGTTCTGATTCTTCAAGTGGTTTCAAGAAAGGAACTCAAAATAGCCTCTGCAGTACCTCGGCCTATCAAGAAAGCAAGGATGATGGTAGATTCACATCCAAACTGCAGAGGTATAGTCCATTTTTAGGAATTTGAAGTAACATTAAGAAAGATTGAAAGAAAACTGATTCGAAGCATTCACCATTCATCCTCCAGGGGATCAGTCACTGTGCAGGCGAGTACCCAACGAGAGTGAGCCCAATAAATCGCGGGATTTCGAAAGATAGGAACATACCAAGGGGTTTCGGCCAAGATATGTGCTCGCCTTTTGATGAACTCGCCGTGAATAGCAGCAGGTCAAGACCATCCTCGATGAGAGTTCTAAATACTGCACTGGCCGACTCCCCTGGGGTTATGAGATCTCGATACTGATCAAGCGACCACTCGTCCTCGTCCGACCATGGGCGCGGACTTGCACGAGGGATGGCCATTATGATGTGTAACTTCTTTAATTTCGTTATTGGGAACATGGCTTTGGCAGCTCTATCTCGGTTGCGTAGCATCACGGATAGCTGCTCGAAATCGAGGGAGGAAGCCGCTAGGGAGCCTGCTCGAATGCTGAGACTCCTCAGTCCGCCAAGATGGCTGACCCGCCGTAGGATTGCTTCGAGCGTATCATTGAGATTGTCGCAGTCGTGTATGTCGAGTGTTTCGAGTGCCGGAAAAGCGGCGAGGAAGTCGTAGAATTCAGTGGTCCTGGCATCTCCGACGCTCATGCCCAGGCTGCGAAGCGCACAGGAAGAACGAGTGACGAGGGAGAGGATGTCTGCAGTGTCGTGAACAGACAGCGAGTCATCACGGGTGATGTGGAGATCTCGAAGGTTCGGAAGGACAGCCTTGCCAAGAATGTAAGACCTGCTGAGTTTCAGAACCGCCAGATTTTGGTGAGTGGTAACCTTTATCGGGAGTGTATCCGTTTTATATTCGCTGATGAAGCACTTCAGGCGCTGAAGAGCGGGAAATTGATCCAAGATACAGAAGAAGAAACCGGCGGAGATTTCATCTGCATCGTGTCGTTATATTATTGAAAGAGAGGCTGTATTCGGGCATGTTACGACAAAACCGGAGGTCACAGAGCAAAGGAGCGCTGTCCAGAATGTCTGACAAACGAGCCTCTTCGAAGGATGGGACGTGAATAGTCTGAAGAAGAGGAAGGGATGTGTTGGGAGGAATTATCTGGTCAAATTGGACGCCGAAAACACGAGCTTCGAGACGATAGATCTGCGCCGCATATGTGGACAGAAAATGTAAAAATTCCGTGGAAATCTCCTTCAGCAAAGATTGTTGTGAATCAGCGAGTTGTCCTAGACGGGGGAAGAGGCGATCTCGATCGAGGCCCAAGGAAAGAGGGTAGCCTTTGGCACGCTGGATCCACGTTTGAAGCAAACAAAGTGCGGTTTGCGAGTACGTGTCCCAGCGATCGCTCTCCCAAGGAAATTCGAGGTAAATGGAGCACCACAACTGGCAGGTCTCAAGGGCAATTTCCCTCCAGCGACGGCAAATCTGCGCGAGAAGGAGAGGCGCAGTTTCGGGTGAGGGTTTGACCCGTCCATGCACTGGCAAACATAGGATGAAAATATCAGAGATGATTTCTGGGGGCAAATCGTGCACCGGGGTGGAATTTCTTCCTAGATCTAGAGCGATGAGCCCGGCCGACAGGCTGTCGGAGCCAGAAGCAATATCCTGAGACATGAGCTATGCCAAGCAAGTAGGATCCAGATGAGATGGGGTGGTAGTAGACGAAGGAGATCGTGGTCGAAAGCAAAAGGCTGTCAAGTGCCGTAATTTCCCCACCTACCACAATATCCGAATCGTTGCAACTCGCAGGGAGGACAAACAGGTTAAATAGGATACACATAGGTACAGGACTAAGAAACAGCTAGAGAGCATGCGAAGGCTAACGAGATACATATCCAAGTGTGTAAGTATAAGTAGAAGTAGGAGAAAATGAGGCCTCACGGCGGAAAGCATTGCGAAGAGTCAAAGTCAAAGTATCGGCAAAGAGGCACCAGTCTCATACATGCGCCGCGTCATCGTCCGGACGCGGAGAATACCCGTGACCCTGAGGACTCAGAGAAGCAGCAGCAGCATGCCCATTCCCATGAGAATGCGAGCGCGAATGCCTATGCCCCCGCCCAGCCTTCTCCTGCGCCACACGCGGCCGCTGCTTCCACCCGTACTTGCGGAACGCCTGTATGGTGACGACGACGGGGACGATCGTCACTGTTAGTGCGAGGATCTGCGAAACGAGAAGCCATTATATGAGCTTCCGACAACAAAGCCCATGAATGAATCGGAATCACTCACCTGCCCGAACCCCCACGTCGACTCATCATCGTCATGACAGGGCGCGTTCCGCTGTATCTGCAGCTCGGTGTCGCCGACGCTGATGACATAGGGGACGAGAATGAAGAGGCCGAGGATGATGAGGTGCGGATCGAGCGAGAGCGAGGGCGGGAGGCGCATTGGGTTCGAGGCGGTCGTCGTGCTGTTTGAGGGTTTCGGCGTGTGCGGCGTCGAAGGGGAAGGTGGTAGTGGTGAGATGGGTGTCGCAGGCGGGGGCGTTGGGGACCGGAGGGCAGGGACAGTCGAGGCCGCCGAATGTCGTCGTATGAGCGGCAACAATGTCGCCTTCTTCGCATTTTCAAGCCGAATCGAACTCGTCACCCTCCTCGATAGGAACACCGCAGCCACGACCGTATACCCCGCAAGCAAAATCGAAATCACCACAAGCGCCGCCGTCCTCCCCGCCCCCGTCGCACTCGTCGACATAAACAGCACCACAAACACCGTCCCTTCCGCCTGTTCCGTGAACCCATTATCCAACTCCTTCGCGCGCACCCACAAATACAGTATACACGCAATGGAGAAATACGTCTGTCCAATGGCGGTATACTGCACCGCATGCGATCCGCGCGGGTGGCGATTGTACGTCGCCAACGCCATGAAGATGGCCCAGTTGGCGAGCCAGACGAGGTCCGTGACGATGATGGCTTGGTAGAGCGGGAGTTCGTCCCGGACGGCGGAGACGAGAGCGGAGACGGTGAGCCCGAAGGAGGTGCCCATGAGCGTCCAGACGGAGTTGAGGGCTTCCTCGAGGGAGCGCGCCGTGAGGAGAACTAGATGATAGTACCATTCAGCTCAGTTTGACGAGACATGGAACAGGATAGAGCGATCTTGCCTAGGGCGATAGTTTGGACATAGAACGAGATGCGGACGCCGAGTCCGCTGATATCAGGATTCGGGGGAAGGCACTGATCTTGCAGGCTCACTGCTAGCCATAAGAAGGTAGAGTAAGGCTAGGAATTGGGACTTACTACAGAGCAGGTAAGCGTAAAAGCTAAGGTTTTTCCATGGGCGTCAAAGTGCTGTGGAAGCTGATGTCGGCTATGTTAGAAGCGCCCAAGGCGCCTACCATCCCAAAGTCGTCCAGCACCACGAGTATGAGGGAGAGCAAAGACAGAAGGAAGCTAGAAAGCACCAGTAGTAGCTACGTGGTCGTGGTCGACGTACGAATGTGGAGCCTTGGACGCCAAAAATTTCCTTTTTGGGTTGGAACTTGGCCGGCCTGAATCTGCTATCTGAACAGCTTCATCTTCTATAGCACAACATATAGGTGAGTTAGTTAAAGGATTGTACAGGTAACGACCACCAGGGTTCAGAGGTATGTGAGTATTGTAAGTAGCTTGCATGTGACATTAGTACGAGGTTGTGCAGAGAAAGGAAAATATGCAGTGAGAGATATTGAGTATGTGTGTGTGAGAGAGAGACAGTCAGTTACATATACACCAGAGAGATATAAAAACCGTAGATCCAAGAGAAAACAACAACGACAGAGGGGAATGGCACGGCGCTTCGCGAGGCGTAGGCTTGATACGAAGGTAGAGTCGCCTTGTCCCTTAAAGAGATCTCCCCAACGCGGGACGTACCCGCCATGCCCACAAGCGCTTGTCGTACACCGCTGGTTAGGTCCGGGATAGGTAGACGCTGCAGCAGATAGAGACATGCGTCCACCCCGCCTTGGTATAGGCAGCACCTAGTCCGCATTACCCAAGCGACTACCCTCCGACCATGCCTCCGTCCTGAGCGTTCGAGTAAAGTGGCGCGGGACTCGTTGCTTGTATCCGCCCATCCACAGGGCTCTTTGCGCGTGTCCTCCCTCGACGCATCCAGCATCCTTCCATTCCGCACGATATCATCGCGGTGGCGCCGCATCCATCCCCCGCCAACGCTACAGAATCCCCGAATCCTTCAGCGCATTCTGCAATATCGTCTCCTTGACCGCTGCAAACACCAGCCGAATGTTCTTCGTGTTCGTGGCTTGGGTGACGCTGGGGGAGAAGGGGTCAGCAGGTGTGATGTGATAGAGGGAATGATAAGGTGAAGGGAGGGGAGGAAGGAGAGGGAAGGAGAGGGTCAGTGGAGAAAGAAGAAGTCGCAATAAGGAAGGAAGAGAAAGCGTGGAGGAGCGAGAAGACGGGGGAAGGAGGGAGAGAAAGGTGTCGCCGAGGAAAGCCTCCGCCCTCCCTCGTCCTTGACAGGACACGCACGGATCGCTCAGCTCGTCGACTGCCACAGCGAGAAGGAAGTGAGGGAGGACGTGGAAGGGCCAAAGGATAAGAGATCGCCGCCTTCTCCGGCCGACGAGACAAAGACGGTAGAGAACGTACTGTCCGTCAGCACCCCTCTCCGCCATAAACAGCACGCTCCACCCACATAATCAGGAAGAAAGAGAAACCGTCGCCGGACCACCAACAACGGTGAGGCAAAGCAATCCGTATTCCGCGTCTTCGCCCTACGACGAGAAAGAGGACGAGAGAACGACGAGGGAGAGATGGGTGTGGCACCAATCCTCCGGTAACACCCTCACCGTCCAGCCACAGTGAACTTCCTCACGGCAGCGTAGGAACATTAGTACGCCGAACCTGAGGCCGCAGTACTCGCCACCAGCATCGCACCCTTCCCGTAGTAAATGGGTGACAAGAGCGTCAAAGTCAGACGAGAAAGAGAACGAGAGAACAGAACGAGGGAGAGACGGGCGTGGCGTCCATCCTCCGGTAACACCCCGGTCGTCCAGCCACGGCATTCCTCCTCGCGGCAGCGTAGGAACGACGTATGGCCGCAGTAGTCGCCACCTTCCCGCAGTTTATAGATAACAAAGCCGTCAAAGACAGCAGCTCCCCTCCCCTGACCACCCCGCTACCCGCTCCATCCGTCCAAGTGAATGACAGCGGCGGCTTCGGACGGTCGAAATCGAAATCGGAATCCCAAGAGAATGACACCGACAACACAAACAAAACCTGAAAACAAAACAACTCACTGCGGATACACCGTCAACTTTGCCCGATTCTCCTGCATAAACTTCCACAAGATATATTTCGCCGCTTTTTGGAGGTCGTTCCCGCCTGCGTATTCGGGGAAGAAGCGACCGAGGGGGATCTGTGGGGTGGTGCGTCGTGAGTAAGGTGTGAGTAGGTATCCAGGATGAAGGGGAAGAGGAGGTGGGGAAAGGGAGACGTGAGGGGGATGAGGGGGAAGGGGGGAGGGAGAAAGAAAAGGTGAGGTAAGGTGAGATGAGATGAGAGGAAGGATAGTATCGGGCCAATTCTCGCTCCCGTATGCACTACGTCAATGCATCATCCCCAAGCCTCGAGTGCATGCCCATACTCGGCGCAATGCCTCGCAGGGCAGACAGAGGGGCGCTCTCGCATGATCCCCCCCGCACACCTTCCTCCACTCTCACCGATACCGCGAGTAGGCGGGCGTGCGACTAGCCAGCTGCCTCCACCCTCACATAACAAAACCCCAACCCCACTTTGATTTATTGGATATGTGCAAGAACGCAAACGCACCTTCGGCAACTTCCTCTTAAACACATCAATCTTATTCAGAAACAATATCACGCTCGTGCGGAGAAACCAGCGCGAGTTGATGACGGATTCGAAGAGGTAGAGGGATTCGCGCATGCGGTTCTGCGAGATGAAGGAGGGTGAGTGAGTAACTTGGTGAAAAAAGAGGAAGGGGAGGGGAGGAAGGAGGGAGGGGGAGGGGTAGGGAGAAGGAGAGTAAAGAGGAGGGGAAGGCAAGACACCGCGAAAAGCAGAGCTTCGTCCCATGAAGAGGGGGCGTCCTCGACAGGCGCGACGCCACGGTCTCTCCAAGCGTGACGAGACTGCGAGATCTGCTCGTGGCATAGCGAGGCAATCCCCCTCCACCTCGCTCGGACAGGAAAACGAAAACAAAACGAAAAACGAAAATCTGAATAAAAAAACAAGAACTCACCACCCGCCTCTCCTCCTCCAGAACCTGGTCATACTCGCTCAGCGCTGTGCAGAAGATGATGGAGGTGACGCTGTGTTGTCGACGAGTTAGCTGTGATAATGAAGTAAGTAGTGGACTCGAGGAGACGCGCACCTCTCGAAACAATGTATCCACTTCTTCCGCTCTGACCTCTGCCCGCCGACGTCGAACATGTGGATCCTGGGAGAGAGTCAGTCAGAGAAAGTAAAGGAGCCAGAAAGTAAGAAAAAGAGCCAGAAACACGCACATTAAATCCCCCATCCAAAACCGCGTCTCGATGATCGCTGTACTCTTCGCTCTCGCTCTGAGCACGTCTTCCTCCGAAGGCACGTAGGTAGGCGCAGCGATACGATGTATACTCGAGAAAAAGCTAGTAATATGTCAGCAAACTATTCAGAGAAACCGCAACCTGCACTCACTATCCCGCACTATCCATCAAATAAAACTCCCCCGGATGATCATCCACCATCCTCTCCACCGCCTCCGCCCGCGCAACATGCCAAATCGCATCCACCAACGCCGGCGTCAAAATCGCATGCGTCTCCGCCAACACATCCGCCGTCGGCGTCGGCGCCTCCGCCGTCCCCGGCCGCGTACTCACCCGCCCCGTCTGGATCCCCCTGCGCTCCTCGCGCTCCTCAATCCGCGTGAACGGCACGGGGTCGACGCCGACGTCGATGACGGAGGGGTCGACCCCCGCCTCGTCGGACATGATGTCGTCCTCGATGGTGTCGAGGGTGCTTTCGTCTTCGGTGGTGGTGGTGGTCATCGTCCCGTGCCCTAGACTGCTGCTCCCGTCGTCCACAAACGCGAAGTTATTGTTGGTATTGTGATTGCCAATGCCATCCGCAGCCGCACCGCGCACAGGCGGGAACGCCCTCACCACCCTCAACGCATATTCCCTCTCCCTCCCCTCCCCAAACGCGCCGATTCCCACCCTCCGCACGACCCGTGCCAGCGTCCGCGCGCTATCCAACACGTTCTTGTATATGATCGCGCGGTAATCCACCCTCTCGCGCTCGTCGAAGCCCGTCTGGTGGATGATCTTCATCTGCTTGACGATGGTGGACTTGCCCGACTCGCCGGAGCCGAGGAGGAGGATCTTGCATTCTTTTTTGTACCGCTTGGAGTCTTCTGTGATTTGGCGGTCGATGGCGTCTGAGCGGGCTTTTTCGGAGCGGGCTTCCTTGGAGGCGGGTTGGCCCATCGAGTGCCAAAGCAGAGAGAAACGACGTGGGGAACGGCGGATGAGAGAACCGAGGGTGAGAAGGGCGAGGGCACAGATTCGCCGGTCCGCGAGAACGTCCAGTCAGTCCTCCCAGGCTGTTAGAGTACACAGCACACAGCTAACTCTTCACAGGGAACGCCGTCCACAGCGAGCAAAGCCAGTGTAGAGAACGGCGAGGTCGACGGGGAGAGCAGAGAGAGTTGGTCGACTCTGACAGCGCTGCCGCTGTCGTTACTGGCCGCCACACGCATCATCCCGCCAATCACCTTCAATATTGCCTTTTATGGACACCCCTGCTGATCTTACTGACATTTGTGATGGTGGCGGGATAGATTTCGCCAGTTTTTGTTCTGCGGATGCTGTTAAATTTTCGAGAACGTTCGCCGTCGCGATTTCCAGACGCGTGAATCTTTTTGTATTTTTTTTTCTGTCGACGTTTCGAATTGCAAGACTGAAAAGTATATGTTGATTAGTTGCCTTTGGTGGCCCATACCGGACAAAATGCAGGAAATCATTTCCATCACCGGTCATCATCGCCCATCCCCATCAATCCTTAACCATCCTCAGCTGTCACCAACCATCCTTGTCAATCGTTCCTTTTCCCAACACATCCCTTTCCAGTCCTCACTCGTCCTCACTCGTCTTAGCCTGTCATCATGATATCCTAATGATATCCCGGTCAATCCTCAATTTCCTTGTCATCGTCTGTCCTCAGGCATCCTAAGACATCCCAACACATCCTAAATTTGAGTGCTTTTTGTATGCGAAGCCCATCCTTGACCATTCCAGGCCATCCTACCCTGGCCATCGAATCAAACAGGGTTTATCCCGACTTCGATCTCCGGCACAACTTCGGCACCAATGGCTTTGATGATCTACCGGACTCGGCAATGCCGATTTGATTTCATCATTCGCTTCGCCCCGGCAGCTACTTGAGCAAACACCAAATCAGCGAAGACAAAGTTCAGTTTTTTGCATGCCCTGTGCAAAGTTTGAAGGAAAAAATCGGCTTCTGATCGGCAGCCTCGAAAAACAGAGATTCAGGCTCAAGAAAACACTTGACGGCGGCGTTTCGAGAGCTTAAAATTTGGAATTATTTTCGAACGCTCGAATACAGAGCCCATTCAGAACATAGCGCGTCGTGTGCTGGAAAACGAAACAACAAAGTTGAAGGTAGTATTTGCTACATTCCGATGGATTCAAAAACTGATTTATCCTCTTCGAGCATTGAATTTTGAAGGATTACTGTCACTGGAACGATTAATATTCGGGTAGCAAGTGATATGCTGCCGAGGGCGAGTGCTTGGCCCAGCAAATTGAAGGTATTCCACACGGCTTTATCTGATGCAAGTTTTAAAGGTCAGCCGGTGTTTGAGCGAAGTATTGAGGTAGCATTGAAGGCGTATGAATGAATGTAAGCAAAAACAAACAGGCTTGGAGGATTCGTAAATGCAACACAGCAAACGGAGAGCCTAGGCCTGGAAGCGAGGAGCAGGGTGAGGTGGGGAGGAAGACGAAACAAATTTATCCGACACGGATTTGTCTCGAATTCCCAAGTATTGGGCTGAAGTAACTTGAAGTAGGTTGCATCTTACCCACCTTGCTCGACCTTGCTTCAGATTATATTCTAGTGGTGGTTTGATTCGAAGCTCCCTCTTCCAATCAGCTTATATCAATATCCATAGCCTTCCTTCTGAAATAGCAGCAGATTCGTTTCCTGCACGCGTGACAATTGATTTCAGAAATCAAATTGCTAGTTAGAGGGGATTCAGAACCCGGAGCTTTCATCAAAGACACAGAAATTGCGGGGTCCACCAGGACCAGAAACTCTTGAAGAGGATGGTCAGCCAGCGGTTTACATAACATAAATATTGAATATGCATCGAGAGCTTGTAACTACTATATCTCTCTCAGAACATGAAGGAGTGAAAATTTTGCAAGGAGTTGGAGAGAACCGTCAGTGGCAGCGTAAACTTGAACGTCGAGTTCGGAAATTGGTTCGAATTATAACTGAACCAAGCCAAACGGAGGTGAGTGAGGCTTTAGGTAAATGTTCTGTGACACAGATCTGCTGTTTACATAAAAATCACCCCAAAGTCGCATACTAACCCTCCACTTTTATTCTGTTAGTATTCTGTGTATACCCATCGCTTCCGCGGCACAATCGACACGGACAATTTGAACCGTGGAAAGGTTTGATTGATCGCATCACTTGACCCAACCTCGACTTTCAAATATTCGTTCGCAGTTCCTCTCGCAAGACCGATACCCAAGTAAACCTTCGATTCCTTTCATACGGTTCTTATCACCTTTTCCACAAATCTCAGCCAATTCCAGCCACTGCACACGGAGAAATTCATTCATATTCCACGCTGACACGATTTTATTGATTGATGTCCGTCAGGCCGTCACAAATGGGCGGCAGGATTTGGTACTTTGGTACTCGCTTTGTGCATTTTCGTTTTTACTGGCTCAGTTTCCTCGCTCTTCAGTACCTACTTACCTAAGTTACCTTTTCGTTAGAGTGATCGCTGCGTACTTCGGAGTCCGATAGACTGCGTTCGTTTTGTTTGGGTATAGTTTCTCTGGTGTAAGCTAGTACCCTGGTAGCGATGAGGGCCTTAAATAAGTCAGGTAGAATATTAGAGTGAATCGACCTTGTAACTGTCCCCCGGGATTCAACCTCGACCCAGGATGGGTCGATATAGCGCAACACAAACCGATGAAAAGAGAAGAGCAAAATTGAACATCAACCATTGATTGAGATTCGATGATACTGCTTATAGACTACCCCTGGACGGGATTCGATGCCCCCAATACAGTAAATCAATTTTGTATCAGCGCCCGTCGATCCTTTGCAATACAAACCTCAAGGAAAGAGCGGCGGTAGGCATCCGCGCTACAGGCTTATTTGAAACTGGATCTGTGTTCAGTGTCAAGGGAACGCAATTTCAAGGGTCAGAAGGCATGAAGAATGTATGTCTGTTCGCGGCAGCTGCACTCGCAGTGCCTAGCCGCAATTGAAATGGTCGTACGAACTTCCAAGAAAATGAACATCAACCTTTCATCCAAGAAAAAAGAAAGAAAAGTGAAGCTAAACAATGTCAACCGTATGACCTACCCCCGAGTCAAATGGGGAACCCCGTTGTTGATGTTCGAACGTGCTACCTCCCTTTCTAGGCTGGTTATAGGCTTTCTTGAAACTCGATTACTTTCAGTGTTCAAGGTTCTCAATTTCATCAGGATATGCGGAATGAATTACGGGGAGAATGCATCTTGAAATGTGCTCAAGAGGCCGTTGTTATCCTTCTACAACCAAATAATGACACAAACCTAGTCTCCAACGCTTTCAACACCACAGTGAAGGCACTGAAAGCACGGCATGGAATGCCGAAGATTGCCTGTGCGATATTAAGATCCGCCTCTGGCGATCAGCTGTCGAACACGGAATGTTGCGCATGCCGCGTACCAATGACGGCTTGGCACGAGGATAATCTGGGATGCGTTGGGACAGATTATGTCCTCAAATTCACTCCATTTGCCTTGTTCTGAGTTTCCCTGGGTTGTCATCAGGACAGGTCCCAATGTGGTCCCAAGTCATCCCAAGGATGAACAGGGATTGATGAGGATTTCATCGTGTTCGATGAGGATCGGTTGGGATGGGCGAGGATTGATGAGGATGAATTGGGATGATGGATGACGAGCTGGGACAGGCAGTGAAAGTTAAAACCGTTTATTTTTGTCCGATGGCGGCCTTCATAGTTGCCGATTAGGATATGGAGCTTGAGGGTTGTAGGTGGGCGAAGTCCAAGTGAAAAACACGCGGTGTTGGACGCGAACGAGGATAAACGGTGACGGTAAAGCAAAGCACGTTGGAGTACGATTTATATGCGCTCATTTGAACGGTTGAACCTGGAACGAGAAATCTGGCAGAAGGAGACCACAGACGCAACAAGCGATTATCTTCCTCTGAGTTCTCGTCTGAATCGAGAGTGCGCCGCTTTTCGTACTTATCAATAGCCATGCGAATGCGAGCGATAGTCTCGTCGATTCGAGTCATCTGTGCCGAATTCATTATTCTATGGTTAAAGTTGGTGTCGAAAAATATACCTCGGGCTGCGTCGGAGTCGGGCACAAACATCAAGTTTGAGGTTGGGTTTGATTTTACGCTTCACGCGCTTGTGGATGAAAGCCCTCGCCCGGAGGGGTCAAAAAAATGGTCCAGAGTGCCCTTGGTGCGTGGGTGCTCGGAATTATTGGCGGATGGCCGCTAGTGTTACAGTAAAGACCAGTAAAGCTTGCGGTAGTAGCCTGCATCGGCGGAGGGTATCCACAGGCGCGAGGTCGAAGGGACAAAACGCGTCAGGCGCGTCGTTGTCGACGTTGACGCGAAAAGGGGGGAGGGATGTCACAGTGATGTCACATATGTCACACTCATCTCACGCTCCTCGCCGCGTGACCGCATTCCAACCTCACTCCCACCACCACCTCTGCGAAATCCGCAGATCCTCACGATCATGGTCCAGGACACTGTCTCTGATCCAGAGAGTCTCGCAGCAGGGCTCATTGCCCTGGATCTAGCAAGCAATACAGTGCACGAGTCGGACTTGCCACCAGAAATCATTTCTGATATCTTCATCCTATGTTTGCCAGTGCATGGACGGGTGAAACCCGCCCCCGGAACTGCGCCTCTTCTTCTCGCGCAGATTTGCCGTCGCTGGAGGGAAATCGCCCTTGATACGCGCCAGATATGGTGCTCCATCTATCTCGAAATTCCTAGGGAGAGCAGTCGCTGGGACACGTACTCGCAAACCGCTCTTCGTTTACTCCAAACGTGGATCCCGCGTGCCAAAGGCTACCCTCTTTCTCTAGGTCTCGATCGAGATCATCTCTTGTACCGTCCAGAGCGACGCGTCCCCCGAATTCAATATCACGAGAAGGGGATTTCCACGCAACTGTTGCATTTTCTGTCTACGTATGCAATGCAGATCTCCCGTTTCGAAGCTCGTGTCTCCGACAGCCAATTTGACCAGATATTCCCTCCCAACACATGGTTTCCTCTTCTGCAGTCTCTTCATATCCCACGCTGCGACGAGACTCGGTTGTGGAACATTTTGCACAACAGTTCTTCGCTCCGCGACCTCCGATTCTATCGTTACATGCCCCAATACAGGTACTCTTTGATTACTATAACGACGCTCGATGCAGGCAACACCGATTTCTCCGCCGGTTACTTCTTCTATATGTTGAATCAATTTGTCGATCTCCAGCGCCTGAAGTGCGCTATCAGCAATGGTCAACGAAAAGCATTGATATGGATCACCCCTACACCCCACCAACAGCTGGCGGTTCTGAAACTCAACAAGTCAAACGTCCTCGCCAAGGCTGTTCTTCCAAACCTTCATGATCTCCAAATCACCGATGACGACTCCGAGTCGCCTTTCCGCGAGATTCTCTCCCTCGTCACTCGCTCTTCCTGTGCGCTTTCCAGCCTGGGCATGTGCATCGGAGATGCCACAAGCTCCGAATTCCACGACTTTCTCGCCGCTCTTCCGGTGCTCGAATCCCTCGACATACAGGACTGCGACAACCTCGATCAGACTCTCAACACAATCCTACGTCCACTCAGCTATCTTCGACGACTCACGAGTCTCAGCGTTCGAGCAGGCTTCTTATCGCCTTGCTCCCTCGATTTCGAGCTGTTATCTGTGCTGCTCCGCACCCGAGATGAAGCTGCCAAAGGCGCACACCCAATAGCGAAATTACAGAGTCTGCACATCACAATGACCTTCCGTCGTCGGATTGTGGACGAGCAGTGGTCGCTTGACGACTATCGGCATCTCATAACCCCAAGCTTACGGGAGTCAGCTAGCGATGCGGAGGTATTTAAGACTCTCGTTGCGAATGGTCTTGACCTGCTATTCACGGTGAACACAACCGATGGCGAGCACATATCTTGGCCGAAACCGCTTGGTATGTTCTCATCTTCCGAAACTCGCAGTTTATTGTCCTCACTCTCGTTCGGTATTCTCCTACACAGTGATTGATCCGCTGGAAGATAAATGGTGAATGCCTCGAATGGGTTTTCGAGGTAAAATATCCAAATCGGGAAGCTAGCAGGCGGTAGTTTCCGTATCCCACTGTTGAGACTGCAATCTGAACTTCAAATATGCGGGATATAGTATTTGCGACCGCCGACGCATCTTCCGTTACAACTTTACAAGTATACAGTCAAAACAATATCAGAATCATCCTGTGCGGTCATCCCCGCCAGCTCTGAATTTTCTGCTCTTCGGTATATCCTTTCCTGACCTTTCGAGTGCACTGTGTAATCGGGGGCTTCTCTAAAAACAGTCAAGGACCCGTTGGCTCTAATTTCAATGTTAAGCTCCTCAGTCAACAACGCTGCAAGAAGAGGAATCCTCACCGGTCCTGGCAAAGTCCTCCTCCCTCGCCGACACCAACCTGGACATTTTTGCGGGTTCGTATCAAGCAAATCCATCAGCTGCGTAGCATCCTGATATCTGCTGTGTCGATAACCGTGATACAACGCATGGACATCTCCACAGATTCCCTCCCACTTCCGTGCGCTCTCCGCATCACCGTAACACACGCAAATCTCGAATGCATCGTGCGCACGCTCAGCGATTTCCGCGTGGAATCCTTCTTCAGCGATGACGATCATTTGGGTTTCGATGTCCTTGAGGATGGCGAGAGGGTTCTCAACGCCCAAGGTGACCCGCATCGGAAGACGCTCCACGAATTGGTTGTAAGCGCGGATTCGACGCCCGGATGCTTCGCGTTCCGCGAGGGGACGGGAGCATCCGGGACATGTGCAACCAAAGCCGTATTTTTCACGCAAGTATCCGAGCGGTTCTTCGTATCCTGATGCATTTGAAACGTACGACACCTCTAATTCCTGACCCGCTTGAATTTCAATCAAGGCGTAGAGCTCTGAGACAAATAAATCCAAGTTCGATGCAATAATTTTACCGCACCTTCCTCTTCCGAATCATTATTCCAACTGTAAGTCACATTCGGCCGGCTCTTTGGAGAACAGCATACATGGTTGATACGGCAGACTGTTTCACAGAGACCCCAGGAATCGCCACCCGCAGGCGTGAAATGCTTGAGTCGCTCGAAAACGTTCGTACCGCCTCCAGGAAACGACAAAACAAAGTCAAGCTGTTCTTTTGACAGCCCGGATATTTCTCGTTGGAGCCTCAGGTTGTTGCGACCGTCCAGAATGACGCGAGGCTTTTCTGATAAAATTAGTGTCCCGCGAGAGATTGGCTCTTTCGCGAGGACACCTTTACCTTTGCCCGGTATGTCCACAATGGCGATGGCGGGGAACACGGGTCCACATCCAGCCCTTTTGTGAAGGGACCAGTCCTGCGGTTACACCGATTGACGTTTCAACAATGAATGATAATATATAATGCGAATTTCACCTTTTTCTGACATTCCCGACTGCAGTACATCCGTTTCTGGCATCTTGCACATCGACTCTTTCCTAAAGGCACGCAGCCCATGGCTTCAGAATTTAGCGGGGAGGGGCAGGCATGAGCACGCACCTTCCTTGGCGCAACCATCTGCGCCGCACTCAACCATCTTTGAGTTGTCGAGGTGGAAGGACAGGACAGGTCTCCGTGGGAGATAGGTAAGGTGCGTATGCTTTATGTCCGTGTTTCCTCACCAAAACCTCAAGGCGGGTGAAGCATTTTTGGCTCGTCGGCTATTGGCCTATTGCCGTATTGTCGAGTTAAAATGTGGGAAACCATGCAGCATGGATCTGGATTTGTAGGGTGAAGTATGGCGAGCATGTGGAGACGCCAATTTGGTTCGGTGAGGTTATTTGGTGAGTGTACCCGCAGAACAACGAGTTGTGCGGCACAATACTGTACTACTAGTAAGTATACATTACGAGGTTGATTGCGCGAGTTTTCCAGGCGAGAGCCCTGTGTTGAGCGATATTCTGGAATAGAATGAGTGCTGCGAATCTGATTCGATCTGTTGTGCAGATAAACCTGAGGCCATTTGGAAGGGAAAAAAATCGAAGCTGTCGACAGTCGACTTGAGACTCATACTTGGTGTAGCTGGTCGTTGCCATCCAAAAATGTGTCTGCTGAGAGCATGATATGGGCAACAAAGTTTTCATAGTTCGCGGTTGAACGTTCGGCGCGTTTGCTTCCCTTGGGCGGCCAACAGGTGGTAGATGGGAAACAAGAAAAATGATTCATGATGCCCATCAAACTGTTACGCAACCCTAACTTTGTTCTTTTCCACCACCTCCTTGCCGCAGTTTGCGAGCAGTAGAGAATCTTTTCGCTCCAGTGAAACATCATGGCAACCGGGGCTGAACAGGAAAGCAATGCGAAGAGGTACCCGTTCGATCAGCCTTGGTTTTTGCACATAAGTCTGACGCACGAATAATCTCTCTTTTCTTTTTGTTTCAGGGCCGACTTCGAATCAGAGGCCAAAGAAATAGAGGCGCAGATTGCCTGGCATTACTACCAAATAGCAATACTTAAAGCTAAGCGAAACGCAATCGTTCCAATTCGACGACTCCCCAACGAGCTCATGATCCGCATTCTGACCATTTTTGCGGTGGAATGCGAGTCGGACGGGTTGTTCAGCCTGAGGTGGACAAGAATCTTGACGGTTTGCCAGCATTGGCACGCGCTTGGGCTGTCAGCGCAACATCTATGGGCTTTTATCGATCTGAAATGGACAGGAACTACCCGTCGTCTTTTCACCCAACTAAAGCGGTCCGGTGCTGCGCCTTTGGCTATACAGCTCAATTTGAGCCATCGCTCGCAACACTACATCTACCCCATCATGGAACATTCCTCTCGCATCCGGGATCTCGATTTGGACGGCAGGGCGAAGTATATCTTCGAATTCATTAGTCACCTTCCAAGTCTGGAACTTGACAATCTCTCAACACTCTCCCTGGATGGCTCGGTGCATCAGGATGAGATCTCAGAAACTCTGTCCCAATCTCTACCTCATCATCTGTTCGACGAGAAGCTAGATCGGCTTCAATCCTTATCTCTCAATTCCATTGCCTTTCCCTGGTCTGCATTGCGCGGTTTGACTGCACTTTCCTTGGTGGAGTGCGATGACACGTCGCAGTCTATTCCCCCGACTTGTGCAGAGCTGCTAGATATGCTCAGCGCATCACCACAACTCCAAGAGCTGGCACTACACCATATGTGCCCACCTCTAATTCCCGACGACATATACCCCATTGTCCATCTTCCGGATCTGAAATGGCTGCAGCTTCGCGATCCGGTGGAATGCTGCCAGGCACTAATCGAACACCTTCGTATCCCTTGCCATGCCTCGATCAGCCTCTTCCCATATGGCTTGCAATCCGGCCCTGATATCCGAAATATCCTTGTACCCATCCGCAAACATATACGCTCGCCAGGGGCGAAACGGCCACTTCTATTGAAAGTTGACCGTTCTGACACTGAACATTGCACGGTGTATTTTCACTGCACTACTACTCCTCCGATTTTCTTCTCGTCCGACGAGAAGGCCTACCCTTTGATGCTCAACTGTCACCCCGATACGGAGGCGTCCTTGCGTAGAATGTTGACGAAGGTGATCAAAGCGGTACCAGCGACTTTCATCACCCATTTGGATGGTCGGGCAGGTAGCATAATGGGCGAAGTCACCTGGCGCACAGTAATCATGCTTCTCCCTTCCCTCGAAAAGATATATCTATTTCTGGACAAAGCTGCCATAAACTGCGTCCGTGCTCTCCGCCAGATTGAAGCCATGGATGCTGCACATCGTGGGGCGTCTCCTCGAATTCTCCAACTTCACATTCGCGTGATCCCGAAAGAGGAAGGTGACGCGATTCCGCGTCTGTTCACGGCTTTGGAGGAGTATTTGCAGGTCGCCAGAGAGCATAATTCCGGCAAAGCTTCCTTAAAAACTCTGGAGTTCGATGATCCACGGTTTGCCTTGAGTGTGGCTGGGGAGCTGAAATTCAAACGCCTGTTCGAGCTCATGGACGGCGAGATTATTCTGCGCGGCGAGATATATGACCCAATCAAGCGAGCAGAAGAACTAGCGGAATTAAGGAAGGAACAACAGGCTTTGAGGATCGAGCTTGGGCTCGACATCGAGTAGGGGTGTGTATCAGCCAAACGAGCTCTTCGTGTTTCCCTTGGTAGCAATTCATCTTGGCCACGTGTATCCTTTGGTCGGTAGGTAGAAATGTCATGTATACTCATGTATATGGTAGATAACAAATAATATTTAATGTAACAACGCTTACGACTTTCGACGAAACGCTCTCGTTCTGCGGGTGCTCCGCAATTCAGCAACATTCGGTTTCCTCCGTCCTGGAAAAAATGCAAGACTTATCAATGAGCAAGATCTGTGTTCAGTTAAACGACTCGTATTATATACAAATGTAATAACAACAGATTAATCGTATCCAACGGAACCAAAATAGAAAGAAAGTGCTACATATAATCTGGTGGCCGCTCCTCCTCATCCCATTGCCGATTTTGTAATCGCTGATTTAACAACCTTACCAACTGCTCTGTTGGCAGATTCTGGCCATCGTCGCTGTCCTGGCGGGGGTTGGCAGGAGCAGCAGCGACCGGCACCGTATTTATGGAACGCATGTCGCTTATCGAGGTATCTAGAGGAGGCGACGTCGTGGAAGGTGCTTGGGCACGACGTTTGGGCTGTAATGCCTGCGGCTGCCGCGATTGGCTCGATACCACAGCTGGAAGCGGGGCTTGGCTGCTGGTGGAAGTGCTGCCGCCGAAACCGGAAGCGGACCCGGAAACCGAGGCGGCGATGGATGCAGCTGGAACGGTGGATCCGTAGTCTTTAGTCGACGGTGGGTCGTTACTTGACGGTACGCCGAGGAACGGCTGCAAAACTGCTGCGGATTGCGGGCTGTCTTCGATCGCGAGTGGGGAAGTATCCCCACGGCGCCCTCTGCGGCGCCGGAGGAACCAGAGCAATGCCACGACAGCTGCGATGGCGAGGAGACCGCCAATAACTCCTCCGACGATGGCGCCAGTCGAAGTTTTTGATTTAGGTGAGGAAGGGGGAGGGGAAGAGGACGGTGGAGATGAGGACGGATCGGAAGGGGAACCGACGGGTATGGCGCTGAGCAATGCTCCGAGCGCGAACGTTTGGTTTCGACCGGAGAAGGTAGAAGTCGGGGGACCTGACCACGATTTTCCGTAGATGTTGGTTCCATCCGAGGTAGCAAGTTGAGTGACGGCGTTGAACTAAATGTATAGCTACCGTAAACGAGTGGTTTCCAAGTTGATCGCCTGGAGAACGTACCTGGACGCCGAGATAAGCCCCAATGTATTGATGAAGCGTCGAGTTCGTTGCGTTTCGTGCATAAGCTGCACCGAGACCTTGAACAAGGTTCAAACTGCCTCCTCCTTGAAATGCGATCATACTGAATCAGTCTTTGTACATGGAGGAGAAATATTCATACCTTTGTAGTCCAGGATCCCATTCCCGTCCTGCCAAATACTGTTGGGGATCGCAGCCACTAAGAGATCGCTCAGCCTGTCGAATCGAATAATCAGCAATCGCCCGAATGAGTCATGCGGAGACGGACAGATTCTGGGTCGTAGCATCTTTTGTGATAGAATACAATATTGAAAGTCCTTCAATCATCAGCCCCGAATCTGTAGGATCGATGTCGCCGGCAATTTGGCACCCGGTAGTATTCTGACGAGCCGACATGAAGGGCTGGACGATGTTCCTGGGATTGTAAAGCTGTGTGCGTATGAAGTCTGCGGAATTAGTGGCGGCCTGAAGATACGCTGGATCCGAAGTGGCTTCGGCCAGTGTTGCGGAGAGGCTGTTCGAAATTAGACCTGATAACGGAGAAAGCAGAAACGCACATGAGGAAAGATCTAAATAACAATAAGCATGGCAAATGAAGAGATGAATCACTGTCGCTCACCCGGTAGCAATGCCCGCGATACTGGGCTCGTTAACTTCGCTGTCCTTGCGTCGGGGTCAACACAAATAAGCAATCTTCATTGCCGAACGTACATACCCACATCACCGCCCCAAGCATGGTCGCTAAAAAACTTTCGGATCAATATTATCCAATTGGGATATAGACATTCCGCACCTTTCTTGCAGACCTGCGTCACCGTGAAATTTTTCGCGGCCAGCTTTCCCCCAGCATCGAGAACGTCTTGCGTGATCGTCCGTGTACGACCGAACCACCAGGATTGCACCGCGTAGTCGAGGAATTTGGAATCGTGGTAGGCTTGATAGGCTTTCGCGGCGGCGTATCCGTAATTTCTGGGAACAAGCGGTTAACAATACGCACTATTCTTGCACTGATGAGATGTTTACAGTCCGTAATTCGTCTACGCGGATCGAACAGAGCGAATTGAAAATCAAGGAATAATGAAGCAGAAAAACACTAACGCTGGACGAGCATCGATAAATATCCCGTAGAGAATGATGGACGAACACGCACTATGTATCCGTAAAATTCTTCCGCGACTGCGAGACTAGGGTGAGATATTGGTCGACCGTGCTTTGGTATCTCGTTTGGTTCGTTGCGATATCAAACTGGGCCATCTGGGAATACAAGTTTCCGGGGAATCCGAATTGCTCGCCTGGGACCATGCGAATCAAATTCATTACTCTAGAGAGACATTCAACCCAACTCACCGTTGAACTGCCCACTCCCACTCAACCGGTCGACAGCAGCGTTCAACGCGGCCTCGCTGACGCTAACTCGATCGGCGAAAGAAGTCGTGATATTGGGATTCTAGAGAGGCGTGATTGAGACTACCCCACAAGATTCCGAGAATGAGGAAGCGAAGCATACACGCCAGGAAGGTGAGGCAGATTGTGCAGCGCCGTAGCCCGCCAATACAAGGGCGACGAGAGAGGCCGCCATCTGAAGAAAGAAGGGGCGACGCAGCCTACCAAAGACAAGTCGTGGTCCGGTGTGAAACGGAGTGGAGCTGCCGACGCTCGTCAAGCGGGTGTTGCTGATCAAACTTTTGATGGACAATTCAAATGCCGACACGCATAGGTGCGCATCGGTTCCTGACTCTGGGAATCGTTATACGCGCGAAAGTATCGCGAGCAAGCGGAGGGTCGAGCAAATTATTATTCACCCAAGAGGACTCTGAAGGACACACGGCCATGGCTCAAGCGCGCCGATACTGTAGATTATCGGGTCACGCATGGTCTCGTGAATGTGACTGATGGTGCTTTCAATGGTTGCCGGCGGCCGTCACCTAAAATCGCCTTGAGTTGGAGTGGTGACCAAGCAGTGGCAAGCACACTCCAAGCACCCGGCACTCGGCGACGACTTTCGAGGAATATTTAGCAAGAAGAAAAAACAAATACGGATCGTCACGTCGAAGACGCCATGCGCAAGGTGGGCAAACCAGCATACCTATTGTCGAAAGCCCCGGTAAAAACTTTCCTGGGGGGGGTCATACTTTACTTGAGTTGGGCAAAAGACAGAAAGTCTGTGCGACCATCAATTCTTGCGAGTGTGACTGATCAATTCTCGTGAATGTGACTGATGGCGTTTCTACGTGAGCTACTACCACTTGACTACCACCCAACTACCACCTTGCTGGTGCGACGACGACAAACAGGTCGAATTTCTTCGCAATCTTTGTCTCGACATTCTGAAAATGTGTCTCTTTCAAATGAAACTTGTTCTTGGCGGTATCATCGGTCAAAATCAGATTCAGACCTGGAGATGACTCGCATTGTTGCCAGAACTAGAAGTTCCCTTCGAGTGGCTTCGCTGGGCTTGCTTTTTCAGATTCCCTACCAATTACGACTGCTGGGTGAGCACGGGCTCAAGCTTTCTTGTCTCGTACGACCTTTCTACATCTAACGACGCCCGCATCTTCTGATGCTTCGGACCGTCCAAGGAGATCTACCCACGCTGCATCTAAAAAGAGTTGCAGTACTCTCATGCTCCCGCTGGCCCTTTGAGCTATATCAATAATCTTGCGACGGCTGCTGTATCCCCCATGCGCCCTCTGCTCTTCTTCCTCAGCTTGCATGGACTTTCGCCGCAGGTGGCACTCGCTCTTTGCCTTTCACAAACGCGAAGATCCATTTCAGTCGCCTCTCTACGAGCAAGTCGCGAGTCGCTGTAGCTTCCTCTGTCTCACAGTTCTTGCTCAGAAACCCAATATCACCCTTGCTTTATCAGACATAATCCAGGTTACTTCGGCAGCACTGAACAACAACAACAACAACAACAACAACAACAACAACAACAACAACAACAACAACAACAACAACAACCACCATCATCTCGGTGGTGGGTTGGCGTTCCGTCGAGGTCGAGCTTCGGGCACTCGATATTCGACGTTAGATCATGCCCAGTACCGCCCAGGGGAACCATGGCGAGGTTATAGGCCCATTTTCACCGACCACATCGACTTCCACACCACCCATTGCACCCACCATACCACCCTTTCGCAGACGTCCGCCGCTCACGGTGCCTAAACCATCTTCCAAATCCCATTCACGACTCGACTTCATTACCCTCCCGCGCCGCCGTCCACCACTCTCTTCGCGCGCCGCTTGCGCCCGTTTTCGGTTAGCGAGGAAAAAGTCGTCATCTTCACATCTCACCATCGCGACATCTCCCACAATCATCACCCATTCGGAAGCAGAGCTTCAGGCTTTCGCAACCCGGATCTCTTCCAAAATCGATTCCCTTAACCACGATCTCTGCGCTACATCATCCATCCTAAATATCCTTGACATCCACTTGCGACACCTCGCATCCAGCTCAATCCTGTCTTGCTACATCTCCGACGCGTCTACACACATTCTACACACCCCTCAGGTCGGACTGGCCACCCAGTGGACCGTCGCGCCGCCGGAGACCAGCCTCTGTGCCCTCTCGCCGCCCCTCGGCCTCTTTCCTGAGGACGCCATCACATAACGTCACGTGGCCAGTGACACGTCACTCCTTTACAGTCACAGTCACTACTCATGCGGCGCAGGATTTTCGGAAAAGTTGGAAAAGCGTTCGCATTGAATACAACGGCCCGTCGAGGAGCTTATAGCTACCTTAGTACGTTTTTATGTACGGAGGCGGTGACCTAATAATGTAAACAATGTAAACAAAGCGGTCAATGGTGCAAGCGCCATCAACCAATTCGATGGTGAGTACTGTGAAACTGGCAGAAACTGCAAATTATATATCGCTATTTCACAGGGCAGACATACGAGTTCGTGGCTACGCTGTACTCTGAGATGGCAGATTTCGATCGCATCAACAATCAAACACAATACCAGGATTTTTTGGAGCAGGCATTCGCCCAGACACAGCAAGAACGTCCGAATTTCTCAGACTCACAGTAAGTAACATTTTGTCAACCCTATCGAAATTTATCAAGCTACCGAAATTTCAGTGTAAGCGCTGCGAACTACATCTTCCTTTCCGTCCTCTGGGATTGACCTTCATCACATCTACCAGTTGAACTTCGGCCTGTGCGTGATTCATAAATATATGCGCTTTCCTTTGTCTTGATCATCACTGAACGCAGTACATATGGTTACGCCGCTGTCCGAGCATACCTTGCCTACGCAAATTCAGCCTTTCTCCAATATGCAATCCAATCATGGTCATTTGGCCGATCTTATACATTAAGCCAGGGCGTGACTGAATTTACTGGCAAGAACTTCACCGTGATCGGGACCTGCGCCGGTGGTGAGTTCACTAACACTCCTTCCTTTCCGGATCGCTTTCTCAAGTGCCCATTCTCACGCAGCAACGATGGCAGGCGGTACTTTCGAAGTGAGTTCTGATTGCGGCCCGGCTACTCTGCGTCGGGCATTGACTGACGACCGTCGGTGAAAGATGAACACCCTGGGAGATCCGGGCATCGCGGCTATGTCTACAGGGTAGGTAGTTCGTTCCTAAGTCAGAATCATTCAACACTAACAGATTTGCTGCCGCAGTTATTTTATGTTGTATGTGATTGATTCTGTACCGTTTCCGAGCTTCGTCCGGTCTTGATTTTCTCTCAGGCTGTCTGCTGTGCTGGCGGAAGCTACTAATTCCAACCCGACGTACCTCAACGCCGCGATTGATTCAGCCAACTTCATCCATTCACATTTGTACAACGACAAGGGTCTCGTGTTGCAAGCAATATCCGGAAACCAGAATGATTCGTGCAAGATTCTCGATCCCATCTTGAATTCGTTCAATTCAGGGCTGTTCATTGAAGCTCTGGCGGTGCTTGTATCACAAACCCATGACTCTATGATGCAGACTTGGTCGATTCTATTCCTTGGCTGCATAGAACTCGGTCTCATATTGTTGGCCCACAGGTTGAACGATCTCCTCACAGATGTCTTGTCAAATCCAACATGGCAAAATGGGCAAGGAATCATAGCGAACGGCGGTGAGCTAACTTACTATGCGGTGCCATAGGGTCTCTGATAGCAGGCTCAGGTTCGAAGAACGGAGACGCCATTCTAGTCCGTGCTCTCAGGGCAGCATATTTGCGCAACACCACGACGCCCGAGATCCGCGACACCGTGCGTGATTACATTGCAGTTCAGGTTAGTCAACAAAAACATATTCTACTTCACTTTGAATCAATGACAAATGGTAAACAAACCACAGTTCAACGCGGTCTTGGATCTGGCAACGAACGGAGACAATGTTTACGCTGCGAAGTGGACTGGTCCTCCGAGTTCAACATTTTCAGAAAACAGTCAAACAGGCGCACTCTCACCTTTACTTAGCGCTGCTATGGTTCTCGCTCAGGATTCCAATTCAACTTCTTCATCCCCCAATAACACTTCATCCTCCCCGCCCACTTCATCTTCACCCTCATCGGCTTCGCCATCGAAACACTCTGCAGGTTTGATCGCAGGCGTAACCATCGCGGTCTTGGCGGTGCTCATCGCGGTAGCCATATTCATATTCATGCGCCGCCGATTTCAAGCTCGACGCAAAGCGACGCTCGTGCCAACTCCAATGTCCCAACCCGCCATCTTTACTTCGGGTTTTCAATCAGCCAATTTCAACCCATCATATGTCTCCAATGCTGCCGCTCTTAGCAGCCCATCTTTCGCAGATCCGAGCACCGTATCCTCTTCGCCAGTGCCGGCTCCCCAACCACATCCTGCAGGCAGAACGGAGTTTTCGTTCCTCCCACGATCATATGCAGCTGGGTACGAGAAAGGTAGACTCGGACGGCCGCCGGCACGCCATGTTCCACAGCAGCCGTCGATGTCGACGGATGTTAGCGGGACGACTGCTGATCCTTTGACGAGCCCAGGGAGTAGGTCCGGCTCGGAGAACCCACGAGTTGAAGCTCACGCACCCGGGGAGGAGCCGCCCCCTCTATACGTCTCTTGATTGCGAACTCTCGTTTCCATTCCGCGGTGATTTGACTTCTTTCGTTTATTGTTCGAGCAGGGACATTACTGGATTACTGTAAAAACTTTCTCGTATTTTGATCAAGTAAATGTCTGAGGACGTATGCCACCCCAACAAACAAAAGATCGAACGATCAATGGATTAATCCGACACACCACCGAGTTCGACCGCGAACGCAACGGCAACTTTAGCCAATTCCAACATATGTTCGAAGCTGAATTCGTCAGAGATGTCGATACGGCTTGAAGTGGATTGAGATAACAATGAATTCACGTTACGTGAAAGCAAAAGAAAGACACGCACTCGTTCGCTGAATGGATATGATTGTTCGAGTTTTCGAATGCGCCTTCTGAAGACGGAGGCGAATCAGCGTGCGAACATGCATAGTAATAGTAGAGTGATGCTCACCGCCGGTGATCGCACTGGGATAGCCTGCTTTGGTCCACGACGCGCTGAGGCACGAAAACAAATCAATTTAAAGTGAAACGCTAGCTTCGAGGACATGAACTCACTGGTCGCTGCAGGCATAGCCGCACTTGGACTGCCGACGAAAATTCAGTCAGTAGAAGTCTCCCAGGAACTCGGGGCCGGATGACAAACCTCGACCCAAGGAATATCAAGATACAAATCAACAATTTTCTTGTTAAATTCGGTGAGCCTAGATTCAGCGCGGGAGAAGTCAAGTATGTATGAACAAAGAGGGAAGAATAGGCCAGACGTACGATGTATCAACATTATCCATCATGATCCCAACTTCCTCGCGTGTGCCGCGCTAGTTGTATCGAGTCAGTGATGAACTTGTGCGCAGAGGGTACAACGCTCATGCACCTTGACCCATGCGGTCATATCGAACTGGGATTGATCAGTTAGAAACCTTTCGAGGTAACGGCTATACGCACATGAGTCATAGCAAAAACATTGACGCCACGCGTCTCGTAGTCTTGCGCTACAGCTTGAGAGCCAAGTAAGCCACCTTCCTGAGTGAATACCGCTGTCAGGGATATCTCATATTTCAAGCATGAGGCGTACTTCGGCGGAATACCAGTGGAATTCTGAGATGTCCTCGAGTCAGAAGCAGCTGCTAGTGACAGCAGGGCGGAAGAGACGAACCGATGGTCCGTTCAGGATGGAAGTCGGCTGCGATGAGCGCTCGATAGCTTTCTAGGATTGTTACGGTACCGGAACCGTCGTCTACGAAAAGAAATTTCGCTCGAGAACTACAGTCTAACGTGGTGCAGGGCGGTGCATACCATCTGCTCCAGGAGCGGGAAGGAACGGCCACATGTTTCTGGTTCATTTGAATGTGCATGGACTGGAAGAAACGAGAACACGTACGTGCTGTCTTGATGAGCCCCGATGATGATGATCCCGGTGTCCGTGGTGGAAGAACCGTTAATTCTCGTGATCTAAATAGATAGAGTGGAAGTATCCAGTTTTCAGACCCCATTTAGGAAATTGAAAGCAGAGCTGAAAGACATACGATAGAATGTTGTCCCCACTTATGCTTGAATTCCGAAGTAGTGATGCGGCTTTGAAGAGATTTCGAAGCCCATTCAGCCGTAGTCTGTACATGTGTTAGCCGAGACGAGGATGAATATTAATGTACGAGTAGACGATGCCGAACCTCCTCGATTGTCTTCTTCAACCAGAGCTGACTTTGTCGGCCGGTCTACCGAGCATCAATGCAATGAACACAATGTTCAGCTGAGATAATGGGGAATCGCACCTCACTCTTGTAATCTTTGAGAAAAGGCAAGTTTGAGTGACAAAGCGCGCTGGATTGGTTCACGTACGTCTGGTTCTGAAGCTTGTAAAGTGTTCGAGATGCTTCCTTGGACCCTCGGTGGAAAGTGTCTTCAGAATAGGTTTGACCTATATCATAAGTGCTGAGCTGTGAAATCACAGGAATCCGTTACCAGTCAAACGAAAACTTACCTTCTCGGTTGCATTCGGGGTAGGGAATTTGAACGCTTGTCGTATAGGGCAGCAATTCGAATGCGGTTGTAGAGCAAGAAAAAATTACTAACATTGCCTTTTGGCTCGTAAGGATGACCCAAGATCCTCAGCGTCCGTTCTGACTCATATACTCAGTTCGATACGCAAAGTAGAACGAAAACGCGATCATACATGTCAAAGAAATTGATACCCCGAGCTTTTGCTTGAATCTACGAACAAAGAAAAGACAAATACATTAGGGTTGGACTCGGACTGCGACGATTTGAGAATTTGTTACTAGGATACCTTCTCTAGCTCTGTTATCCAAACCGGCGACTGTCCTTCCATTTGAACGAGTCGACGAGTGCTGAGGTCCCAGTCGAAGTCCGGGTGCTTATAGTCGACGGTGAATCGAGTTTGCTCTCCACCTGTGGACGCTGCAAGGGCGATATAAACGAGCGCGACGAGCGTCAGCAAGGACTTCATCATGATGGTGGTTTGAAACAAGAAGGAGTGATGGAGTGATGGCGTGACCATGATGGTTATGCTGCAGTGTCACGCATGGGTCACGTCACACTCGCGCTCTGTCCTGCTCCTTTTGTATACCCCGTTTCTGCGGCTCTACGGGTAACTTTGCGAGTATACGATATCCAAGATGGAGTTGAGAGATAGGTATGTCGCTGAATCTCCCTGCCATGCGGCGCCTAAGTATATCAAATTACAGGGACGATGCACCACTTTGTCGCATTTTTCGTGGTTCTTCCTGGAGAAACGAGCCGCTGTCGAAGATCGACGCGTGTATCGTTCGAGACGCAGCTTCTGCTGCAGAAAAAGAACTCAAGAAGCTCGAAACCGACATCAAAACTCTCGAAACGCGTCGAGCCACCCTGATTCAGGATCTGGCGACATATCGCCAGGCTCTGGCTCCTCACAAAATACTCCCCGCCGACATTTTGACCGAGATCTTCTCAAATTGTGTTCCTGAACCCGCAGTGCTCCATTATATCCCCGGCAGCGGCGATTTTCGCTTGGTTTTGTGCCAAATTTCTTCACGATGGAGAAGAATTGCGATCGGCAGCCACAAGCTTTGGAGTCGCGTCAAGATCGATTTCGATTTCCGGAAAATCTCTCGCGCACTCGAAATCCTTCCTCTCTGGCTGGAGCGGGCGAACGGAGCGACCTTACACATGGAAATCAGTGCGCGAGAACACGATGAGCATGTCCTCCAGCTCCTGGCCCGTTACGCACACCGATGCCACACACTTGTGCTTAACGGGCTCCGAGTTGATGGTGCTTTTTTCAAGCTACCTGCTATTACCCTGGGTCGCATTGAAGATTTGCGGCTCACTGCCGTCTACGATTACAATCATAGGGGAGATACTCCGACCACTCTACCGACAGTTTCAGCACCGGTACTTGGGGATATGCCTTTCCTTCGAAGCGTCACGTTTGAATCCTTCGACTCCTTCTGGAATCCAGAATTCATGTCCCTTCCGTGGCACCAGCTCACCGCTTTGAACTTCGACAACACCAATCCCACTTCCTCTCAGTACTACTCAATCCTCCCATACTGCGAGAACCTCACGCGATCTCGTCTCGACGTCTTTCCCAAGGAGCGCGACACCCAAATCCCGCTGTCCAATTTCCAAACTTCCGTGCCTTCGTTACGTTTCCTGGAATTCAACACTGATGTCCTGGGCAATGCAGCTCGGTTTCTTCAAAGCGTCGCCCTCGATCGTCTCGTCGAACTCGAGGTCACAATCTCCGACGACTACGATAAAACAACTTTCGCAGTCCGCGCTTTTCCCGCCCTCCAGCGTCTTACGCTCGAGGGCCCCGGTATTGGGTCTCAATCGGACCTAGAGGCGTGGCTGCGTGCATGTCCCGCTGCAACCGATGTATTCGTCCCAGACTACGTGATGCAACAGCGAATCGTCGATCAAATCGCTGACGGCGAGCTTCTTCCGTCCTTGGAGAGGCTCCTCTTCGAGGCCGCTGTACCGGGATTCCTCATTTCGGCGCTGGAGAAACGCCAACGGAGTCGAAAGTACTCGACGATCGTAGAAACTGGCCTCACAGGGAATCAGATGGCGGACTGGGAGTTGGAGGGAAGCGAGAGGATGAGAGTTGCACGGTTGAGGATGGTGGGCGTGTTTGTGGCTTGCGTCGAGTATCATGGGACTCTGCCAGTTCCAGGGGATGTGGGTTGTCTTTCTCCCTTAGGGTTGATTTATGACGACAACTAAATTCTCTGTTCACAGGTCAAACGAAATGCATGGCGGGTTGCAAACAAGGGACTGAATCCTTTCATCCAGGCAAGGAATGTTAAATAACGATGTAGGTACTGAGTCTGTTTTCATCAACCATTTCTGTCTTCATTTATCGCAGTGCGAATTACATATGTCTTCGTTTCTCGCCTGTGAAGTCAAAATGATTCATTCGTTCACCGGGTCTCACCCCTCGACCAGTTTTACTTTCTATTGACTACTTATGTATGCGGCTTACGAATTGATTATTCTGGCACTCCGCGCTTCGACTGGGCTCAGACAGTCGAAACGACCAATTTCGTGCGACCAACTTCCCGAGTTCGCTAGTCTTTCAACGTGCCACTCGGAAAGACAAGTTACCGGATTCCCTGCATCGGAAACTCGCACCCCTGGAACTGAACAGATGTGGTCATCTGCCTCGTATTCGCGTGGTCAACTCTCGCTTCTTCTTCTCCCTTTAATGCCCGACGCCTGGAATATAAACTCGCGCCACTCAATCCCGCTGAAACAGCTGCGAAGCAATGCTTCCCCTTTCTTCCCTCCTCCTCGCGCTGTTTGCGGTGTTATTCGTCAGTGCGACTCCGGCATCATCCCCGTCGTCTCGGGATCTTCTAGCAGATGTTATAAATGCCCTCAAAATCGGTCTGGTCACTCATATCAACGTGACGATTACGGTGAATGGGTTTGTGCCTCGAAGTTGAACTCATTTTACTGAGTTGTGGCTCGGTATTTCAAAGCTCGACACCCTCAGCGACAACCTCGTAACGCTAGTGGTCCTTTTCCCAGTATTTCTCGCCGTCTTACTGACCTTCTGACCCAATTAGAATCAACTTTGAAGGCACGGAGTTTCCTTTTTCTCACTCCCACCCGCCTCATCCACACTCGCATTATTACAGCACAAAACCCCCTCATCATCGAACTCACCATCGACAGCGTATCTACCAGCGCCGGCGTCAACGATACCGAATTTGCGTCCTTCGACCACAAATTTGCTCGCCCTGTCGTAGTCCCACCTCTCGAGAAAGCAAATTCCGGCGACATTCCAAACGTTCTCCTCACACAAGGCGCCACTGCCTCCTTGGACATAATTCCGTTAGGCATTCTGGATCTCCTCAATGTTGACGTGAATGTTCGGTTAGTCGTCTTTCTTTATGAGCGGATTTCCATCATGTTGATGGGGTTCCAGAGCTGGAAGTATTTTTGGACGTGGAGGAGTCCCACTGAAGATTACTGGTCTGCGTCAGACTAAAGTCCCAACGACGTAAGCTGTTATATTCTGATAGTCTTGACATTTGCCGAACATCGACGGCTTTCGAAGGTACAACTTGTCGCTTGGCTGAGTTGAAGGCCTGTATCTTGGGTCTTGAAGCGTGGGACTCGCAGGTCCACATAAATTTCTTGGAATTGTATTCGCGCTGTCGAAATTGGGTACATACTATGCTGAAATAAAAGGCGTACAAACTCAATCATCTATGATCTGTCCTCGTAACATCGAACCACAGATCATCCTGGTGATAGCCAGGGACTGTTCATTGAGAGGATAAGCTCTGTGAACACGAGAGTAATTGAAGCTTTGACAGAATGGCAAGTTGAAGACGTGACTCCACTTCGTCTGTACCTGATCTGGTGAGTTGCCAGTAGATAATATGTTGTACGAGATTGAAAGGAGGAACATGAAGATGTTTTAAACTAAGAGATCAAAAGAGTTGAAAGAAGAACAAACGAAACCGAAACGAGAATGCTATGATATTTTGCTAGAGACTTGTCCGTGAGAACAGAAATTAAACCCCACCCA
Organism: Favolaschia claudopus; assembly: GCA_037176885.1. Lineage (NCBI taxonomy): Eukaryota > Fungi > Basidiomycota > Agaricomycetes > Agaricales > Mycenaceae > Favolaschia > Favolaschia claudopus. The sequence goes on from JAWWNJ010000082.1 coordinate 1,023,282, forward strand.
TCCTAGAATTGAGTAGTAAGCCGACAGTCATTTCTCGCTATGGGTGCGGTGGTGCTGTGCACAAAGGACGCAAGTAGTCGCGAGTTTTGTTGAGATATGCACTCCAGTGCTGAGGCTAATCCAAATCGACGCATTTTGAACGACACAAGAATAATCCTTCCTTGATACCTAGGCCTGAACGTAGTCTGAAAGGTATTGTAGCTTAGCTGATATAAGAGCTGTGAGGAAAGGATGATACATGACATCTCCAGCATCCACTGTCGTAAACACTGGGAGCTCGCTACGCGCCAAAAACATGGCTTGTCTGAACGTGCGCAACTTCGCCGTGCCGTGAAAGATGTCAGCTCAAGCGCGGAATGCAAGCGGAAAGCGAACCGGGCGGGACCCCGTGCACCGTTACGGGGAAGCGCATTTTAGCGCTGATGCGAAGAAGTTGGCTTGAACTGGCCTATGCCGGATGTATAGAAGAGCGCGCCGGTTCGCAGCGGCGGCCGCACATGAACAAGGAGCCACAGAACAGCACGGTGAAGTCCTGGCCGTACGGCGCACTAGCGCAGACCAGTTCGCTCCTGGAATCTGGGATGTAAGATTGTTTATTCGGTTGGCGATGGTTGGATGATAGCGGCGAACGAATGACATGCGTTTCGAGCACTGGCAGCGTGATTGGCAGACAGCAACAGGCGCGACGAGATCCGGGCGCCGTACAGGAGCTCCACGGCCTGGATTCAGACGCGTCGATACACTTCGGGATTTGATTTACAGCGCGGGGAAAACAAGGTTTGGGGCGATGCAGGTTGCACTGGGATGCACATTGCGCAGCACAATGCCGTTCCGACAAGTGACTCGACCGAAAGTTCTGATCATCTGCACAGAATTCGATAATTGGGGTGGGGTAGTCGACTCGGTGAGAGGAAGAGTCCATTCATAGCGCTAGCCTACCACCGCTGCTATGTAGTTGGGGCAAGGATAGAGGTAACCCTGAAGTTTCTTTATTTTCGAGATCATGGTGGAGGTTAAGACTTAAGAGGCACTATGTTTGGCAGCGGCACGATCAGCGGCCAAACATTCAAGTTCACACGATCACAACTTTCGACAAACTTCCAAGTCAATTTTGAAGAATTGACGATGCTGTGGGCCTGGGCACTAGTCTTTAGCCGGGGAGATCCTGCAATCTCAAACCTGGGTTGAACAATGGCTAAATTCCATGAAACTCCGCACAGAATTTGTACGCAAGAATTACTTTCAAATTTTCAAGTTTTCTGGGCGACGCTGTCTCACTATTCCTTCCATTTCTGCGGGAACCTGGTCAACGGTCATGCCATATATATACTGTGTTGGCTCTCTCCATCTCAAGGCTTGTCAAAACTCAAAACTCTCAGATCGTAAGCAGTGGAGCCCATGACTCTCGCTTATCCCGGAAGTCTTCTGAAAATATTGTGTGCTTCTGTTCGCGAAGATCGACGTCTTCTCTTGAACACACCTCCGCGGCTCTCAAACCACATACACCCCTAGCTTGACAACTTCTCTACTCTCGCTTTCTACCGGCTGACGGGCTACATAGGCTCTTCTCGCGTTCATCTGACTACCCGCTACCCGGCATTCATTTTGCATTGCATTATTATCGGTGAACATACTCGTCGTGAAGAGCCAGCATCTGCGATATTCTGGAAGCAGTAGCCCGGGAATTCACCGAAATTGTCCAGTTGCGGCGAGGTAATCTCGCATTAAGCTGGTGTACATGTGCATTCAAAACGCTCCTGTTGGTAACAAAGCAATGTGACTGGGCTATTGCTTTCCGCCCCCCTCACCCGAGGGTTTTTCACTCCTTATGTCAACGACCTTCAGTGGCAAAATACCCAGCTGTGCTCCCGTCTCACTCCTTGGTCTTCTGGTATATATTCCGAGGCTATGAAAATCAGCCGGCGTCCTCGATGGGAGTGCGACATCCTCATAGGCCAACTCGTCTAAAACAGAAGCTGATCTTCCCCATCTTCTCGCGCGTCAAATCTGCATTCTCGCCCACATGAACTGCTACCGCAACTGTGCATCCATTCCATTCCGTGTTGGTGTGAACAGGCGAAGGCGCGTTCTGCACCACGGCTGCCAGTACGTCTGCGTTACGATCCGCGCCTCCTCCGTGGATCAGTCTCAGTCGAACCTGGCAGATACAGGGCATGGGACGCGTTCTCGTTCCCAGATCATGCACCAAGTATAGCGGTGCGATCGATTTTCAAATTCCAGGCGCCGGGACTCCCTCCAGGGACCCTATACGACCGCGCCCTCTCCGCACGCTTACTGCACCGCGCACATAGTAGGCGCATGCCCTCTCCTCGTTTTTCTAACTTACCTACGCATAACCATTTCCTTGCAAGCTTCAAGAATCAAGATTCAAAATACCTTTTTCAAAAATTAGATTTCCGGCCACTTTCCGCCCATTACCTATTCCCGCAAATCATTGACCTCCACACATCCACATCCACACGCCACACGCCTACCCGCCGCTGAGCAAGCCACCCCTCATATTTATGCGTTACTAGGACCCGGGACAGCCGCAAAAAGATCACAACTACAACTGTGCGCCAAAAATCGTGGAGTAACCAACTCGACTTCATAGAAGTCACTGAAAGGCGTCAATCTCCACCGCCAGTCGACTCTCCACCAAGCGAACTGGTTCGTCTTCCCGGTCGCCGGTCTGTCGGTCTGTCGGTCGTTTTCTGTTTGCCAGGTGCTTCGAATTGCGAGAAGCAGGCCCTAGCGGGTCAGGCCGTAGCCTCGTGGCGCAGCGCCGTGGGGCGCGGCGTCGGCGAGTGTGAGTACATATTCATAGTCTAAGAGCCCATGCGATCACCGCCCGCAGAGCGCCTCTGTGAACGCACATGCGCGCCACAACCGCCACCCCTCTATTAATTTACTAGGATGGAGGACGATCTCTTCAATTCAGTTTTCAGCCACTATTTCTCCGCATTATAACTCCCAAATTTGCGCTTGTCTTTGGCTTGTCTACCAAATTTTCGTTCGTGCTCTCTATCTGCAATTTTTTTTCTCGATGTTTACTTGGTATGAATGATCATTCATCCACTCATCCAATTTTTTCCATTTCGAGCCATAGTCTCCATCCACAAGGTCACCCGCCGTCCCACCTGAGTCGGCACTATTCAGTTCGCGACCTCGCGGAGGCGCCCCACCTGACACCCCGCCCATTGGCATACCATGTCCTCGGGAAGAACGGACACCCGCGATTATCGATGACGCCCAGAATCACCCAACGCCAAGCAAAGCGGCTTTTCTTTGAACGTAACTTACTTCAGTCGGGACAGAGAACCTCCGTCAATGTCGGTCGGTTAGACTGTCGGGCGGTCTTGCGGGGCCCCCGCATTTAAGGTTCAGAAGATGGTTACCAGCGAGCGTCTCGGCGGGCTTGTGGTGCGGAGAAGTAGAACGACATTTTAGGACAAGCAGAAAAAGTACAAGGAATTGCGCATTGAAAGAATTGTTACAGTACAAAGCGGGCGGCGCACGAAAATAAGAATATGCCCGCACTAATTGAAATCTACGACGGGCGGGGTCTAATCCCTACAGTATGTACTGCACGTACGTATTGTATAGTTGGGGGTGTCCGTACCAAAATATCGATACCATATGCATAGATAAATACACTTTTTGGAGTTGGGAGACGTAGCGATGGAAAGAGAAAAGGCAAGGTAGTAATATAAAGTAGGAGTAGTATTGCACGGAACGAAGACTGTAATTGTGTAAAGAGAGAGAGAGAGACGGAGAGATCGAGTGACAGGAAAGGGAGAGCAAGAAGGCAAGCATGTCGAGCAACATCAAAACAGAAAACAATGAGGAAGAAGCAAGAAGAGTGAGTAGTGATGGGCGGACGACAAGAGTCGGAAGAAGGAAGAATAGCGCTACAATTGGTGGTGGTGGGTATGAATGGTGGTGGCGGGTTTTGCGTTGTGGAGGTCGTATCCCAGTCAATCAAAAGAAATCCTCAGTCTCCAATCCTCCGCCCTCAATCCTCATCACTCTTCCTCCCCCTCCCAGCCACATGCACCCCGTGTCCATGTCCATGCCCATTCGCATGCACATGCGTATTATGCGTACTGTGATGCACGGTCGCCTTCTCCGCCGCATCCACCGCCTCCAGCAGATCGGCCTCGGGATCCCCGTCCCCACCCCCCGTCGCACCCGAAACATCCTCATCCACCTCCGCCTCCGCATCCGCGTCCAAACTGTCCCCCTCGCCCTCGCCATCCTCGTCCACCTCCATCGGGCTATGCGTGCGCAGAGGCGGCAACAGCCCCGGTGCGCCTGCATGCCCGCCAGTAGAGGTCCCCGTTGACGTCGACGCAGACGGCGCAGGCGTCAACCGGCTCTTAATCACCCGCCCAGGCGTCGCACTTCCATGCGTGTGTCTCTCCACGGCAGAAGAGGACGCGAGACTCGAGCGGATACTGCTCTCCGGCGCCGCAGCAGAAACAGGTAGAGTATCCGTCCTCTGCACCGTATTGTTCCGCGATGGAGTTGCGTTGTGTGTCGCAGGCGCAGGTGAGTTCGAAGCGCCCGCATTCGCTCCTCCAGCAGCGGCGGCAGCAGCTGCAGCCTGCGCCTGTGCAAGCTGCTGCTCAAGCGTCCCTCGCCTCTCAACGCGTTTCATCTTCTTGCGGCATCTACAGAGAGAAAAAATCAGCAATCCATCCAAAACCCAAAATCAAGGAAACAATCACTCACCGATCGCACACCGTCCCAGGTCCCAACGGCCCCGGCCCCCACTTCTCCACACACTTCCCCTCCTTATACCGCCCCGGCAACCCACACTGCCGACAAATCCTCTGATTCGCAGCGTTTGTCGGCGGGAACGGTGCACCAGGCACACCCCCGGCTCCTTGTACCGCAGCAGCAGCACCCCCTGCACCCCCAAGCGACCCCGCAGGCGTCAAAGTCCCCTTCTTCGCCGGCAACGACACCGGTATCAGCACACCCCCGCTCGCTCCAAATTCCCTCGTATTGTTTCGAGACACTCCAGCGCCGGCGGTACCAGGCGCACCAGGCCCAGTGAAACCGTCGACGCTCCCCGCCCGTCCGTGGCCGTCCCGATCGCGCCATTCGCCGCCGCGTTGTTGTGGGTGTGGCAGCACCGAGTTGCCTAGATGCGATGAGGGATGCGCGCCGACGGCACCGACGCCGCGTGGGCTGCCATTGGTGCTGTCTAGTAGCATAGTTTCGAGGTCTTCAGACGCAGCTGTACTTGCGGGCGAGCGGTCTCGGTCTCGGTGTTCCCGATCGCGTGAGGAGCGGCCGACAGCATGGCCGTGGATGTGTGAGTGGCGAGAGGAGGATGTTGAGGGTAAGGCGCCAGATGCGTATCGCGAATTCGCGTTGGCGTTGTAGTAAGCGGGTGAATGGTGCGAGTACTATTCGGATATGTTAATTAGTAATTCGCGGCGTGAGTTAAAGGAAAAACAAAAAATGCGAGAGGCGGCGACGAACGAGGAAGGCACGAGATGAATTCCAAAACCAGCCCTCCTCCCACGAAAAAAAAAACAAACCAAAGACAAAAACTCACCTCCTCCCCCTCCCCCCTCATCCTCTTATTCGGATACCCTCCTGCATCCCGTGCTCCGGCCGCGCCCGCATACTCCCCACCCACAACCCCCAAACTCTCCGTCCTCGGCCTCCTCATCCCCACCCCACTCCCTCCAGCTCCTAAACCCGCACCACCCAAAGCAGCATTCGGCAAAGGCGGCAACGCCAGCCCGCCAAACCCGTCTCTCTCCCTCCCCCCATCTCTCTCCCTCCCATCTCGATCCCTATCTCGTTCTCGTTCCCGGCCATCCCGATCCCTTGTCCCCCGCCTCCCATACCGCTCGCCCTTCTCCCGGTCGCTATACGTATAATGCAGCCCGCCCAACGCGCCCAGGCCCGCGAGGCCGGAGGAGGAGGCGGAGGATGCGAGGGGGAGGGCGAGGCCGAGGGGGAGGGTGTGTGTTTGGCCTGCGCCGAGGTGCGATGTCGAGGTCGAGGTCGAGCCTGCGAGAATTCATAGTCAGCGTTTGCAAAAACGAATGTCGGGTGAGAAGTGGTGAAGGTGACTGTGAAGGACGAGAGGAGAGAAGTGGGAGCGACGAGAGGGGAGAGGTCGGAAACGGAGAGAATCGTCGAGAACCAGAAGAAAGACGAAAGAAGACCCGCCAAGCAACACTCACCCAACTGCGGCACAGGAGGCAACCCCATCCCCATCCCCATCCCCAACCCCGAGTACATCCCCCCTCCACTTTCATGCCCATGATGATTCTGCAACCCATACCCCGAGGACGACGACGACGCGAGTGCGGCAAGCGACGCAGACGACGACGACCCGACGATCCTGGCGAACCCCGCGCGCGCGTCGGCGGCGCGGGATTCGATAGAGGTGAGGTAGGTTGTTAGGTGGGTCCAGTTTGTCTGTGGCGGGAGGTTAGTGAGAGGGTGTAAGACAGGAAGATGAGGGACGAGAACGAGAAGGAAAATCAGTGTCTATCTGGGAGACGAAAGATCGCAAGGGCCGGATAATTCGAAAGAAATAGCGGAACGACGAGTTGTTTTCGAAAGGGAAACGCGCAGTGTAGCGTCGATTCCACCAAATCAATATCAAGAAAATCAAAGCAAAGCAGTTTGGGAAGAGTCAGAAATCATGATATTAGGATGTTCCGCCCGAACTGACTGACACGACCGAAAGATAAATGCACGCCAGCACGCAAGGAGGCGAGTCAGTCAGTTAGTCCCGTGCAACACGAAACGCCACGAATTCTCGCCGAACGAACGAACGCTCGCAAGGCGAGCCAAGACCAAATACTCCCATCCCAGCTCAGCCTGGGGCAAAGTTGCGTAAACCACAAAAAAGGGCAGGCAAAAAAAATCTTGCATCGTGCAGCACGGTCGAGGCCGAGTTCGAAGAGAGAGAAAAGGAAGGCAAAAAGGAAGCCAAAGACAAAACCAGAAAACAAGTCAAGCCCATCCGTCCACCCGTCCGACCAGCCTCGTAATTTGGGAAATGCATGAACGATAGTCGAGGTCGAGGACCTCGGCAAGCAAACGTGCTCCCGAGACGACAGCATCAACACCAACGAGAAGGAAGAAATCGACGATGATAATTCAAACGGCACCGACACCGAGCGCCCCGTTCCTCCCTGCGCAAACGAAAGTCTTCGTCATACCAAAACACGAACGAGGTCCTCGTCTCATGAAAAAATGGATGAAATGAAGACGAAAGAGAAGGGATGCCACGAAAAAAACGCAAGAAAAAGAGACAAACGCGTTATATGAAAAAACACACCTGAAACAGACCCAACCGCGCAACCGCCTCGTCCCTCGCGCTCTCCGCGCGCGCCGCACGGTCGTCGAGGGACATGATCAGCTGCAGCGTCGCCGCGGGCAGCGGTGTCGGTGTTAATGTCGGGGTGGGGGGTTTTCGAGGTTGTTGGTCCGTAGTAGTTCTGGCTTGTTGTTCTGTGGATGTGGATGTAGGCGCGGGAGGGGCAGCTGTGGGGGTGGTCGAATTGGAGTGAGCTGCGGGAAGAGGAGGAGGCGGAGGGGGGAGGGCAGATGTGGGGGAATCGGTGAGCTGCGTTTGCTGGTCTTCGATTTCCATCTTGTCTTCTCCTGCTGTTGCTGCGTCCTGCGGCTTTTCCTCCGTGGTGGTAGATTCCTGGGATACACCCGCAGTAGCAGTGCCACTCTCCCCGTCCTTCGTCTTCTCGCCAACAGCTCTATCCTTCTCCCTCTCCTCCTGCACACTCGCCACACTTACACCCGCACTAAAACTCGCACTCGCAGCACTAAACAGCCCAACCAACCTCTCCGCCCTCTCCGCCCTTTTCTTACTCGTGCTCAACTCCTCCCTTAGGACGTCGAGCTCGGCGAGCGCGGAGGCGAGGAGGGCGGCGAGGGTGCTGGCGTTGGTGGTGGGTGGTAAGGGTGTGGGGGTGGGGTGTGTTGGTGCTGGTGGGGGGAGGGAGGTGGTTGTTGTTGTGGGTGGAGGCGCGGCGGCGGCGGGGACGGTGGAAGTGGATGGCACGCCGTCGTCGGGCTTAGTGGCAGCGACAGGGGCGGGCATGAGGACGTCTTCGCTCGCCGTCGCCGCCGTCTTCGTCGGCATCGATGTCGATGGATTGTGATTGGTGTTTTGATTCGTTGTCGTAGGATTCGTATTCGTGGTCGCCGCAGCCTCGACGACGGCGGGCTGAGTGTCCGTCATTTGAAGCTCGTTCTCTGGGCGGTTCAGTCTATTAAGTTCTGTAGCGGGCAGGCAAACGGGTGGCAGGCAAGCGGATGGTGGGCAGAGCAAAGCAAGAGACAAGGAGGCTAAGAGCAAGCAAGAGTGGCGCGCGCCGCGTGGCGTCAGTGCGTTCGTGCGGTCGTCGGCCCGTCGGCAGTCGGCAAGTTAACGTCGGCAGCGGCAGCGGCGTCAAAGGGGGATCGGGCGGCGGGGTTTGAAATCAAGTAGCGCAAAAAGCGGGGCAGCAAAGGGGCAAAGGGGAACGGGGAGAAAGGGCAGTGGGCGCAGCCGGGTTTTGTTTTCCCGACGTGAAAAGAAGCGCGCAAACTCGCTCCACTCCGCCCCCGACCACCCAACGAACCAACAAACCACCTCTGGACGCGTGTCATCCCGCATCACGGAGTTAAGTCAACACTGCCACTCCCGCCTGCTTTTTTCTTCCGTCCGTGTCGATCCCTTTTGCCGTTTCCCCTTCATTTCTTGGGCTTTCTTTCTTTCTTTCCCTGCTATCCCCTCTTTCTGCCTTTCTCCCCTTCCTTCCTCTCTTTCACCCCACAACACAATGCCCACCACCCCCCCAACCGAATCATCGCACAATTCCCATCACAAGAAGCGCCGCACTCCCCGGGGTCCCCCCTCCTCCGGCGTCCACTGTCCGCGTGGCGCGCAACAAACACGACACCTTGCCTCGCCTCACTCACCTTTCCAGCTTCAATGCTTCCTTGATTCTGATCCCCGCCAGCCAACCACGTTCCGCCCGCCGCCGAGCCGGTTCGCATCTTTCCTTTAAGAATCCACCCCGCCATGACAAATCCGCCCGATGCGCGGACTAACCTTGGCTCACGCGTACTCTTCGGAAGACTTGCCGTGAGCTTTGAAGTCGCCGCCCTTCGCACGCGCGGCATCCTCTCCGCTCGGCGCTTTCTTGAGAATTCCGCAGCGCCTTCGCCGCGGTGTGCTCATGACGTTTAGCTACTATTGTCCTCGATTGCGATGTCGTTCACGTTGATTCAGCAGCAGAGCGTCTCCAACGCAGCAAACCGTCTCTACTTGCTCAAGTGTCCGACTCGTTGCGGCAATGAGTACTCCTTCCTCTTCGTACACGACATCCGGAGAGTAAAAGGACTACAGGGTTCGACTCCCCTGGCTCCTTCTCGACTTTCTCTTCAAGTTTCTTTTTCTCAAAAAACCATCAATTGCTGAGTTCGAAGTCAGTCCTGCATTTAATTACTTGCTCCCTGCAATCCTTCGGGCCCGCAAATCATATCAACATCTCTCCCACCTTCGAATCTCTCTCGATGCAAGTTCTCTCAATTTCAAGTCCAACGATGGGTTCCCTTTCTCGAAATTCGAATCCAATCTACCAGGTATCATACGTCCGAAGAAAAAAATTGACACTGTCGATTTTGCTTCGAATTTACGCCCCTCCGTGCGACCTCCCGAGAATAAAACAATCCGCTCTACAAAATTTAAACTTCTTTATTTCTGCTTCCTCGACCAAATTTGCTCATACTAAAGTGTCCAACCCGTTGTGGCAAGCAACACTCCTCCGACTTGAACCTCGCCTCTTCTTTGCCAACTCTGGAGAGCAAGAGTGGTTCGACTCCCTCAAAACCCATTTTCTTTAACTCGCGAAAGTTTCTGCTTTGCTTTTTCTCAGAAACAGTTGAAAACCATCGCCTCGAACGCGTCCGGACAAAAATCCGCGAATCGGCCTTCGACGTCCAGGGAAGGGATTGCTCAATTTGCTTTGGCCGCTAATGTTTTTGATGAGATTCTGCAGGAGTTCATTCGCCCCGTTGTGATATAGCCAGCATATGATTGACGTCCCTGGTAAGCAATAAATCTACAGAGTACCTTGCTTGTATATTCATTGGCCTCAACGCAGGGTATTTTGAATTGGCCGTTGTCTGCAAGCTGGGCACAAGTATTCATGCGTTCCTAAATTACACCGTATTCACAGTTAATACCTCCTCCTCCTCCCCTCTTCCTCCTCCTCATAGAAAAAAGAAAAGAAATTCCGACATGTATAGACACCAACAGAAAAACTAAAATGAAATCCACACTTGGCACGCCCACCCAGATTCAGAGGTTCGTGAGGATGATGCAGTTCAGCTGCTTGGCAATGTAAATCTTGAACGTGAATCCGTTATTATTGCCGACTTATTGGACAAGACAATAAACTTACATTGTCGGAACCCCAGCCTGTTGAAGCCCTGAAATCTTAAACGGGGCACCGCCAATCCCAGACACACTGCCAGCCCTAAACCAACCATCGTCAGCATCATGGATCCAATTAAAAGTCTTTGGCAAAAAGGATTCAACACTAAATTAGTAGCCTGTACTAACCTCACATCCGAACCAACATCAAGCAAATCCAAAATCCCCGTAGAAACAATAGCCAAGAGCGCACTCAACGTTTGTATGAGAGGAACATCCGCGATATTGCCAGAATTAACCGTCCCGAGGGGCGGAACGACCAGCGGGGAAGTGAACGTATGATCGAAGGCAACGAAGCTGATGCCGTTGAGACCCGCGCTTATGGATATGCTGTCGAGTGTAAGTTCAAAATTGAAAGGGTTTTGCACTGTGAGGTTGTCTGGGTGTTAGAGCAGATTATGTGCAGATGAGATTGAACAAACCGTTGAAGCCCATTCTGGATGCATAGTCCATGATATAAGCTAGTGTAAACTTGAGATACTGACAGATTCAACTCACGTTACGAGGCCATTGGTTACTGTATCAACCTATCAAGCCCAACCAGGTCAGCGGAGTAAGTCTCACCCAATTTCAACACCACTCACAGTAATCGTCAAGGCAATCTGACTGACCAGACTGTCGATTAACAATGTGAACCTTGTGCGCGATTGAATTGCAGAATATAGCACGGTAACAACAAAACTCACGAAGTTGGGACACCAGTTTGTTCAAGATCCGTGATCTTGAGCGGGGCTCCCCCAACTCCAGAGATACTACCCGCTCTACGCCATGATTAGTATAAATAACAAATCCAATACAACAAAATAAAATCAAAGAGAACCACAAACCGAACATTCGAACTCCCACCAAGCAAATCCAAAGCCCCAACCGGCACAATATTCAAGAACGAGGTCAGCCCTTGCGTAAGGAGGACATCCGCAATGTTCCCGGACTGCGCCGTCCCCAAGGGCGGAATAACAACCGGGGGAGCGAATGTATGGTCGAGGGAAGCAAAACCAGCGCCGTTGAGACCCGCACTTGTGAGGAGGCTGTCGAGGGTGAGTTCCAAGTTGAACGGATTCTGCGCTGCAAGGTCGTAGGAATTTCGTTGGAAGAATGAAAAATGTTGTGAACTTGAAATCGTACCTTCGAAATCGATTCTGTGTAGATGAAAGAAAATATATTCAGACTAGCGTTGAATAAATTCTGAATAATCATTCCCGCTGAACTCACGTTACGAGATTGTTGGTTACCGTGTCGACCTGTTGGAACCGTCGAGCCAGGGCTCAGTTGACTGTCTGGTTTCAAGGTAGAGTTGAACGCTGCTCACCGTAATCGTCAAGTCAATATGGGTGATCAGATTTCCGATCGTCAATGTGTATCTGAGGAGTCATTCAGAACAATATTTCAGTAAAAGAAAAAAAGTTCACGTCGCCGCAACACCAGTTTGATGAAGCCCCGTAATCGGGAGCGGTATTCCACCAATTCCAAGGATACTTCCCACTCTGAATCGCGATCAGCCAAGCAATCCGAACACCAAATAGGACGAGAGGAAAAACAAAAAAGGCACCCACCGGACATTCACGTCAATATTCAACAAATCCAAAGCACCCAAAGGAATGATATCCAAGAACGCAGTGATACCGTCGATGAGAAGCACGTCCGCGATGTTCTCCGAGGTCGCAGTCCCGAGAGGCGGAATGACGAGCGGGGTAGCGAATGTATGGTCGAAGGAAGTGACAGTCGCGCCATTGACCCCTGCGCTCACGGAGATGCTGTCGACGGTGAGCTCCAAGATGAGAGGGTTCTGCACTGTGTATACAAGTCGTCAGAGTCGAAAGCGGCAGAGGTTGGGAAGGATGCAGATACGGATAGATAACGTACCTTCCAACACGATTCTGAGGAGTGAGATGCCATTCATAAGAACGACGGCGTATCAAAGTGCTGAAAAAGTCGACTCACGAAACGAGTTTGTTGGTCAACGTGCCGACCTGCTCGTCGAAGTTCATGGTTCAGTCCGTAGAAAGGAATCCCAGGCACGCAACACACCGTAATCGCCACGTCGATGTGAGTGACCAAACCCACTTGAAGCGCATTTATCACGTCTCCTAGAAGATCCCGAGACGCAGGTGCCGGTGTCGCACTGGCAAACAGCACCGCGAACAGCACAGAGAGCACTGAAGAATGGAGGGACAGCATCATCTCGCAGCTGACGGAACTTGAGGATAGTGCAAATTTATATATGCCTGGCATAGGTATTATATTATGTATGTCGCAGGGAAAGGAAAGATGAAACCAGAGCTAACCATGAGTAGGTGACAGGAGATTCTCTCGTAGAGTCTTCGAAGGGGCTAGTCCAGTCTTGAATCTGATGCATGGAAGCCGGTAAATGGGATCCCGTTGAAGCATTCCGACAATCCGGGAAGATCATCGTAGGACTGTATAGTGGTCAGAAACCTCGAGCTGAGCTGCACTGCGCAGTCGCAGTCAAACGAGTTGAGTGAAGAGAAAGCCGATAATCTTTCTTTACACCGCGTGGAATGAGAGAGAACCGACCGAAATGAACTCTGACTTGGCAGGGGCGAGACGTGGCGAAGTTCTGACATGGTTCGCGCTGCGAGAATGACGACAGAGACCAGTAGTATTGACAAAAGAGACACATCCACGCGTCATTGAGATAATCTAGCCATCCTTGCCGAGACAAACGGTTCGAGACCCTTGTTTGCGACCTGCCAGGCATTTCTTTCAACCTGACAGGCGATTAAAATAGAATACAACAAGAAACGCGGCAGAACTCACATCTCCTGGAACTGGCAGAGTCTTACCATAATACTGGACACAAGCCACAAACACGCCAACCATCCTCAACCGTGCGACTCTCATCTTCTCATTTCCCTCCAACTCATAATTCGCCATGTTACCCGTGATGCCCGTTTCTACAATCGTCGAGTACTTTTGACTTCGTTGGCGTTTTTCCAGCGCTGAGATGAGGCATCCCGGTGCAGTGTCTGTGAAGACCAACCTCTGCAGACATGGCAGAAGCTCGCCGTCAGCGATTTGATCGACGATTTGCTGTTGCATCACGTAGTCTGGAACGAATATGTCGGTTGCAGCAGGACATGCACGTAGCCACGCCTCTAGGTCCGATTGGGACCCAATACCGGGGCCCTCGAGCGTAAGACGCTGCAGGGCGGGAAAAGTGCGGACTGCGAAAATTGTTTTATCGTAGTCGTCGGAGATTGTGACTTCGAGTTCGACGAGACGATTGAGGGCGACGCTTTGAAGAAACCGAGCGGCATTGGCTAGAGCGTTTGTGTTGAGTTCGAGGAAACGTAACGAAGGCATGGAGATCTGGAAATCGGATAGCGGTATCTGGGTGGCGCGTCCTATGGGAAAGACGTCGAGACGAGATCGTGTGACGTTTTCACAGTACTGCAAAATCGAGTAGTACTGAGCTGAAGTGGGAAAAGTGCAGTAGAAAATCAAAGAGGTGAGCTGATGCCACGGAAGCGACAAGAGTTCTGGAGTCCAGAAGAAGCCGAAGGATTCAAAAGTGACGCTCCGAAGGGAAGGCGTATCCCAAGTACCGGTGCTGAAACTGTGGGTAGAGTGGTCGGAGTATCTCCCCTATGATTATGATCGTAGACGGCAGTCAGCCGCAAATCTTCTACGCGAGCCAAGGTAACAACAGGTAGCTTGAAAAAATCACCATCAACTCGGAGCCCGTTGAGCACAAGTCTGTGGCATCGGGGTGCGTAACGGTTCAGAAGGTCGAGCACACGCTCGTCGTGTTCTCGCGCGCTGATTTCCATGTGTAAGGTGGCTCCGCTCGCCCGCTCCAGCCAGAGGGGAAGAATTTCGAGTGCGCGAGAGATTTTCCAGGAATCGAAATCGATCTTGACGCGACTCCAAAGTTTGTGGCTGCCGAGCGCAATTCTTCTCCATCGTGAGCAAATTTGGCACAGCACCAAACGAAAGTCACCGCTGCCGAGGAGATGATGGATCACTGCAGCCTGAGGGACACAGTTTGAGAAGATCTCGGTCAAAATGTCGTCAGGGAGCATTTTGTGAGGAGCCAGAGCCTGGCGATATGTCGCCAGATCCTGAATCAGGGTGGCTCGACGCGTTTCGAGAGTTTTGATGTCGGTTTCGAGCTTCTTGAGCTCTTTTTCTGCAGCAGAACATGCTTCTCGAACGATAGACGCGTCGATCTTCGATAGCCCGTCGGTCTTCCATGAAAAACCACGGAAAATGCGAGAAAGTGGTGCACCGTCCCTGTCATTTGATGTAGGTACCGCATGTCAGTAGAGTTCAGCTACGTACCTATCTTCCAGGACCATGGTATCGGATATTCGCAAATCAACACAGAGAGCCGCAGAAACGTGGTACACAAAAGGAGGAGAACAGAGCGCGAGTGTGACGTGACTCACGCGTCACACTGTGTTGTCATCTCTTTCTCACGAGACCACCTTCACCATTGCAACGTCCATCTCGATTCTCGATTCTCATTCGGACATCCAACCTCAAGCACTGCGACGCGCGTGGCTCCTGTACAGACTGTCAGACTTGATTGGAGAAGTTGGCAAGGACGTACCATTCCCAGGGTTTGCTAGCCTGTACCAATCCAAAGAGAAGTTAACACCACAGTCACACTTGGACCACACTCTTGCAGCGCATCGTACAAACAACTCAATCATCAATGATACAGTCAATTTTTTCTGAACTACAGCGGCCACGATCCGGCCAAGCGTTATTTTCCCCTTTGACAGTATCTTTCTGCGAGATACTGCGACTTAAAACTTTACCTCTCGTAAGCTGCGTATCGACTCGGAATGATAACTTCCGTGGATGCATATCGACTTACTTGTGCTCTTCTTGCTTTTCGGCGCTGCATGCCGCGGCTGCCAACATACTCGGGTGAGATATACAACAACGATGCTGCTGTGAACGGCTTTGACCTGTCCATCAGTTTACGTCCCCGCCCTTGTACTCGCCGCGCCCTAACTACATGTTATTTTCTTACAGCTATCGACAATTTTTCTCCCTCCGAAACATAACAGCAAAATACGGGACTGAACGATGCTCACTATGACTTGATTTACCCGCCAGTTCTTGACGCTCGTTCAAATGACAAATCGACATGGTTCTAATTTATTCAAGTGTGCGTGCTCCATTATGTTCGCCCCCGGCTGAGTAGCTCGAGATTGCGTTTGACTTGACTATCAAGGCTCTAGTACTGTACTCTGCAAGAGGTTTATAACCCACTTCTTGCAAATCTTCTGTGATCAAGCTTAAGGCGTCCTACCCAGGCAACCCAACAATCGCTGCGAAGCACATATTGTTATGAACAACGAACAATATCTAACAGCCATCCTCGACGAACTTCGCGGCTTCACCGGGAGATGGATAGAAGGCCTCCGCGGAATTCGTCAACAACAGGCTCTTCTTCGCATGCCAATCCCCTATCCGAGCTACCCGTTACCCCAACAATTCCCTTTCGGAGACTTCCAGCTATCAGAGACGTTCGAGTGGATTCACGAATACGGAAGACAGCAATTGCGCCACGTCCACGGTGTCCGATTCATTTTCCAAGGACGCACGAATGGTCCTAATTCATCGGTTGCTTGGAGAATTGATAATACACGTATGTTGTTTGTTTCTCCTTCTTTAAATTATTCCACACCTTACGTGGTTGCAGACGGAACTGCCCTTGGAATATTTGAGATCGCCGCGTCCATCTACGCCTCCCAAAGCTTACCATTCCGCATCAACGCAGACCTCATCCTCGAAGGCATGTCCGCTTCTCTAGCGACGCACGAACCCGTTCGCCTCATCAGCAGGGTTGTTATTGTTGCGAATCCGGATCCTCGCCGCAGACCTCGTCGGATGCGCGTCTACGAGCTGCAGAGTGGTGTCTCTAATCCGACTAGGGTTCGTATTCTTGGCTCGGCTTATGAACCATAGTGTATCGGTGTCGCACTAGCTATGATAGGTTCGGGTCTTCGTATTCTTATGTGTATATATGTATAGCTGCTCATCGACATTCACGAATTAATTTTGATATTACCTATTCTGAATATAAGTTGCGCTCCAGTGTGATTCTTTCGGCAAGGTTTCTGGTTCGCGAACATATTGAAGAATTACGCGAGGGTGAGCTACTGTGGCAAAGGTTATAATTACAATAGCTCGCATCTCGGCTCCACCGGACGCTGCTGCTTCGACCGGTACATACTATTGTTTTCAACTTCAACTTCAACACGGACGAGTTGGCCGAAAGGATCCGGCCGCTTATTTCCGGTTTCCATCATCACTGTGACGAGCACAGGCGTGTCCTTCTTGCCCTCCGCCCACTACAGTAGTCCAGAGATCGTCTCGGTACTCGCTGGGCGGCTACAAATTCGCTCGGTTTCCTTTAAAAGAACCTCTCATCCTTACATCCTTAGTCGACAACCCGCCGTCACGGTACGATGAAGTCAAAGTGCATCCAATCTTTTCAAAATTTTCACTGTTTTCCGAGTGTCACTAGCCTCAGGCCTGAGGTCGACTACAATAGCTTCAGAAGTCTCGGCCTCAAATCTCTCCACTCCTATCTTCAGTAATGATGAGACAGACTCAGCTCTGAATCGCATCTGAAGCTATATAGTACCAATCGAGCCTTCTTGCTTCCTCAGTCGCCGCTTCTTGAACGAGACGATAGGTATCTGGCCTTCCCGCCCTGCGTCAACAGACTAATTTTATAACGACGCCTTCCTCTCAGTTATATCCGGCCAATGTATTTCGCAAGAGCCCTCGTTTACTTCGTTGACGTGACAGTCTCTCCCATTCGGTCTTTTCCGAATTTCAATAATCGATGTACCCCCTCAATTTCACGACTGTCCCCCTGCCACTAATCATCGTATTACTTCCAGGGTGGTATTCGACGGATATTTTCCGGTCTGAATGTGACGAGGACCAGGAAATAACCAACGAATTCGAAACGCTGGTTGCTTGAATGCAATTTGGCAGATTCCGTTGTGAGTGAGAACGGTTTCGTTTGGAAGATTTCTCTTTGATAAAGCCGCAGGTTTTATGGACCTAGAGTTATTTTCGGGCTATGTAATCGATACTTTCCTCTCGGTTTCGAGCCTCGCTTTCTCTCGCGCAGTGACAGCATGCATTCGTCTACCCCATCGGAAATCGGGATCGAAGGCGCTCATGCACAAGAGAACGATCGTGACGTTCGCTGCCTTGGCGGGAACTTCAAGCTTTTCTTATTCATTGAGATCATAGATGTCTATGAACCTTGACCGTTCTTGTTCGCATTTCTCCAGTTCGAGCACACACACATGTCCCTGTGAATTCAACCGTAAAAATGGATGCATTCCTCACTGGGATGAATGCGGAAGCATCCGGTACTGGCCGGCGTAGTGCAGCGGGTGCTCCCCGTGCCTCGAGCTCTGTGTTGACTGTGAGTTGAGTCTGCTTATGAGCTAATACGATACTTGACGCTTTTAATTACTATAGTCATCTGTGACGCGCCAACGCTAACGACAAGCTCAATAGTCTTGTCTGAATGAAATGCCGCTGGTCGATCCTCTGCAGTATCAGCCCTGATCCCTGGCTACGTATACGGGAATACAAAACAGTGAAGCTTTTTCAAAAAGGTTGCATTTCGTCCGATGCCCCGTTCTTGAAATCAATGCAGGTTTCAATTTTTGGTTTTCCTTTTCCATGACCTCTCAGATTTTGGCTTCATTAAGAGCTGAGTTCTAGTATTGTGGGTCCTTTTTTTGATTGGATGAATAGTAATCAACCAATATTTGACAACCTGAACGGTTTCGAAGCTTTTCGGTCAGAGCTCACCGAATCAGAAATCTCACACAGACTTCGGTGCGTCCCGCAATATGCCGCCCAGCGTTTCCAAGGCAACGCCAGTTGATTCCGATCCTCATTCGCACTGCGGAACAATTCCGTTGCTGGCAGTTCCCATATTAGGAAGGCGAAGCTGTCTTGACACCTTCTTGTCTTCCACCCAACTTCCACCCCGAGCCTCTCGTTCACCTACTCTCTCCTTCACGGACTGGTATCCCTCGCAATCCACCTGGAAGTGGCCCACGCAACGATCTGCCCATCACTACCACTTGAGACGTTCACCCCATGTCTGACGCGACTGACTGCTGCGGGATTTGTTGTTTGTGTGCCTCTTGCTGCGGTAGGTTCACTCATTCCTTCCTGCTTCCCAAGTTGAGGCAGGCTCTTTCCTGACAGGACTCTGCAGCTCTGTTTTCCGATACATTCCATTCCAATACATATGCCGCTGTGGCCGCAAGAAGGATGAAGAAGAGGACATTGACAATATGAAGTTTCCCGAACACGAGTCTGCGTTCACGGCAGACGGCCACCGGATCCATCCGCACACAGCACCGATGCAAATTCGGGCGTTCTCTCCGCCCCTTGACGATAGTCCCGCGCAAGGAAGGCAGCCACCGGACTATCCAGCGTCAGTCAGAGACGCGATTCGTTCGGACTCGGAGCAGCCGATGGAGTATAGGCCAGGGCAGGGTGGAGGACGTACGTTTCTTCAATTCAATTCTGCCATCTATCATCTAACCGGAAGAGTGTCCTAGGGTTGTCCAAAGAGTGATTCCGCTGGCAGGAGTCAATAGAACAGCCTTTTTTCTCCTTTGTTGATGATCGCATTTTGTTTCGGGCATACAGGTTGAATACAATAGTCACACACACCACACACGCATGAGATTGTTGGAACTAGTCTTCATGCAGCAGCCGCTGCCGTACCACCTCCTCCCTTTTGATCATCGCGGGAACTACCCAATCCAACTTGAAAGCTTGATGATCGAGCGCGAACCGGCACATTACCTGTGTTGAACTTGTAGATTGCTGAACTGGCAATCAGCACTCTTCTTGATGACAGATCTCCAACTCAAATTGATTATGCAGCAGATCCCTTGTTCAGTGCTCGCAATCGCTCCTCGACTGCAGTGGCGTCGTTGATTCGAGCGGACCGAAGGAATGAAAGGCGCGCATCGGTCCACATCTTTTCTGCCTCCGTCCTGTCACTTCGTCGCATCATGATATCACCAATTCCAACCAGGCACTCTGCTTTGAGGCGATGGATCCCTATCCTATCTCCGCCTCCCAGCGCCACATGGAAAAGGGCGAGCGCAGTTTCTTCGTCACCCAACACAAAAAGGACGTCTGCCAGACATCGGAGGGCATTCATTGTACCCACCACATCCCTCATTTGCTGCACAAATGCCAACGAGGTAACCGCCCATCGAAATGTCTCCGTCGCGTCATAGAGTTGAAGTCTGTAATCACCGAGCACGGCCAAACAGTGAGTCTGAACGTCCCGAAAGCTGCCGCGACTTTTGGCTAGACAATGCAAGAATTCGGCGCGCGAAGCATCAGCACCTTCGCGAGGCATGTCTAGGTACGTTTTAGTGAATTGGCATGCGAGAATACTGCTGGAGTCGAGAGTTTTACATATAGCTTCGGCAGCGTTGATCATCGTCAAAATCGGTCCCGTGTCGCCTCCTGTGAGGAGATCTAGATGCGCAGTGCTGCTTAATGCGTTGGCATGATGCCGAGGGCTGGATGTAGGAGATGATGCCTTCAAAACCTGGTCATACAGTTGGCGGGCTTCAAGATATTCGGTTTTTCGATAATGAACTTCTGCACGCAAACTGAGAACTGACAGACGGCGGTCTGACTGTTCCATTCCGCCAGCTATTAGTATCCCTTCCATTTGAGCGCAGAGTTGGCAAGTTCGGTTCAAATTTCCGGTATGGAGGGTGACCCAGGCCTCCTTCTCCAACCAACTGCACTTCAAGAGACTCGGAACTGACCAAAACTGAGCAAGATCGCGAGCCGTGCGGATGATTTCGAGCTCTCGGGACCTCTCGCCTGACGTATGAGCAATCCGAAATTCTGTTTCCAGGCATGATAATCGTTGTAGGACGTCACCTGCGCCGTCGGCTACATTAAATGCTTGTTTATTGAATGCATTCGCCGTTTCAACTTTGAATATCTGGAGATAGTGCCATGCTCTCCATTGTAGAATGTGACGGCTGAAAAGTCCAATGAGCGATTGAACTTTGATCAAAATAACTTTTTCGATACCTTGTTGCACTGGACGCGTTCCCGAGGCGAAATGGTGCGCGCCTTCGGCGATCCACAGTTCAACATCAACACTGCGTTGGTCAAGGATCTCGGGATTTCGAACGCATCTGTGTCCATAATCCCAGCGAAGCTCCGCATCACCCGTGACTTCGATGAGGTGCGGAAGCCTTCGGGAAAGAGGACTACTGCCTCTCAACATCGCGGCCGAAAATTCGTCGAGTATGATAATACTCCTCCCGACCGCTTTCAACGTTGCCTTGTCATCGGTTATAAGACCAGCAAGCAAAAGCTCGTGGATATTTCCGAGGTTAGCGAGCAAGGTCGAAGTGAGACTTCTGGAGAGTAACTCGTGTTGAAATTGAGTTGATCGCCATGCCTCGGGTAGATTTTCGAAATAGAGACGAATGGAGATCGATAGCGCAGCAGAAGGCGCGTATACCCGGCGTACATATTCCCTGATAGGGCTTAGCACTTTGAGCCGGCCTCCCGGGTCGTTGTACGCGAGCGAGAGGCGGACTAGCAGTGACTGGCAGTGGCCAACATTTGGGATGTCGGCCTTGCTCGCCAGGATATCGTTCAGTGTTATTCCATCCGGGAGCAGAGAAAGAATGGATAAAAGATTCCGTGCAGCTGGAAACGATAGAATGTGGGGGCTCTGTATAGAAAGGGTAATTGATTTCTCGAGATTCGAGCCTTTGTCGTTTCCAATTGAGAGGAGCATGAAATTTTCGATTTTCCACCGCTCCAGTGTCCCAAGGTATCCATCAAAGGAAGCAATATTTGCGAGGAGATTTAGAGCTAATGGGAGTCCGCCTGAGAGATTAAGCAATTCATCGAGGGCGGACTCTTCTGTAGGTGCGGGTTCGTCAGCTATGTCGACGAATATTTGTCGCGAGGAAGTCAGAGACAGAGGCTCCAGAGGAGGAAGGAAGGGTCGATTCCATTTGACTCCAGCCGGCCTTTCGGATCCTCGCATGGTCACCTGTGAGATGGTCGAATGTCGGACGGAGCCCACGATAAATTCTTACTCACAAGCAATCCGAGCGTAGGAATCTCCGCCAGCAAGGACAGAAATTTTTCAACTGCAACCCGGTACTCTTGAGATTCCCAAGGAGTTTCAAAACTGTCCAAAACGATAAGGCACGGCCCGTGTTGTCGTAAAAATCGAAGCACGATCTTCGTTAGTTGTCGGCTGGTACTTTCCACGCCGAGATGGAGGCATAACGAAGCAACCAACTCAAAACAGTTGGTACTCGTTTCACATGGAATGAAATATCGCGAGGGATATTTGGCCACGACAGCAGAAAAATGCAGCGCAGCCATTTCAAGGGTGGTTTTACCCATTCCACCCGCGCCTAGAATCGCGACTCGGGGGCTGTCAGTCAAGAGAGACCTGATGATTTGGTCAAGTTCAGTTTCTCGACCGTGAAATACTTTGGGGAAAGCAGGTAGGAGAGACAGTGAGTTGCTACTGCTGATGGAACATTTAATAACCCCCCGCCGTTTGAGAACCACAAAGCCGACTTGCCTGCTGTTCAAGGAACTTTGGCGTGTCTGAAGAAAGTTGCCGGTTAAGGCGCTAAATATATAGAAGACTTGGAAAGAGTAAGAGCATACATTCAAACATGAATGGCTTCGTAGTGAGAGCAATTCAACCAGTTCTTCATGCTGCATCTCCGCCACAACTCCAAATTGAGTGACAGCTTGCATTGCGCCGCCAGCAATCTCGGCCTGTGGGGGAATATCGTGTCCTTTTGGCGGCACAGAATTTGATAAAGTACTCACCATAAAAGCTTCGAACGCCGCTCGCAATCCGTTTTCGTTTACAGCCAATCGTGCCGCGATTTCATTTTGTTGAAAGAATCTTCTCAGCGGTCCGATATTGTTCTGGAATTGCAGACATATGTAGAAACTTTCCAGAGAACTTCGCTCCATAATCACTGACATTGAGCGCAGACAATTGTTGCGAGATATTATAGACGTACCTAGCATACTCCGCAATGTGACTGAGGATACTCCGGCTTAGGCAATTGTCTGAGCCAACGCAAAGAGCTCCGAGAGCGCACAATGACTGGTAAATTTGCTCCAGAATACGGTGGTATTTTTCCTTTTGAAAACGAACGTTCTGTCGTTGAAGAATCTTAGACACAAAGAAAACCAGCTCCCATTCTCGTACCTGCAGCATCGGAATGATTCTCAAAGACAATTCGGAGACGGTAAGGAGGAAAGGTATTTCCTCCTGCGAGGTCAGTGCAACCCTTCGAAGAGCATTTGCAACAATGGAAGTGGAGCCTATCATGAGCAAGTGCGGTCGGCAAGGGCGAAGCACGTACTCATTGGGGATTATAAATTTTCTTCTTAGCTGTATAATTCCATGAAGTACCTTGAAACTGACTGCAATCATAGACGTTCATCTTGAACACAGCGCTCACGGAGTTCGACTTCCCGCTGCAGATTCATTACAATGTTTTCAAGGGCAACAGAAACAGAGAAACGGAGAAGATCCGGGTGCAATTGACGACAACATACAGCTTTGCTTTCGTCGCAAACAAGTTTCATTAAGCCCCTTCGGGTCCCTAGCGCGTAAATTACCTCCCATACTCGAAAAATCAAAGCTCCACTCAATGATTAAAAACTTTCTACTTCTTCCACGTCACTTCATCATTCAGAACATTGCTTTCCACCAAACGAGAGATTGTTGAAATACGGGCCTACAATTAATTTTAATCTCAATCCCGTAATGGAAATATATAGGAATGAAACGCACCGAGATGATTCGGAATGCTAACTTTCAGTACATTGTTCCCCGTACTGCAGTTCTCGTTATCTTGCCCGGGACAAGCGACGAGATTCGTCTGTGTGTCGTCGACAATGTGGATCTCGCCCGAACTGTGCTGGAAGCCGAGGAATTTGGGCGGCACGGTTGGGACGGGATCGTTCTGATTCGAGACGTATGTTACGCCGACCTAAATTTGGAAGATCAAGCAGGATATATAAAGATACAAAAATCAAGCGATAACGCACCTGGTCGTCGAGAAAGTCTGCCCACGCTTTGTTCCCACCGCGCGGAAGACCGAAGCCCGTCACTGATACCTTCACAGATGGGTCCACTGCGTTCTTGATCATCGCCCCGGTCATCGTTGCCAGTGCAGCTCCTGACCCATGCGTCAGTTTCGAGGAAGACGCGAGAAAAGTTGCACACCGAGGCTGTGTCCCGTAACGACGACCTTCTTCACTCCAGTGCTGGTCAGCCCGGCCATAACCCCGGCCAATAGCCCGTCAGCTGTGCGCTCGAACGTCTTTTGGAAGCCGTCGTGAACGGTGATGTTTTCTGTACAACTGTTCGAACGAAAATAGAACAGTGATGGTTCGGAGTACTTACGACCGGCTGTCTCGGGGAATCTTGAGGCGTTGAGAGGGACGAGGCCGAATTGCGCGTCGTTGAGGATGGACAGGATATTCGAAGCATCTGTTCCCTGGTGCGCAACAACGATGCTCTCGTCGTTGGCGTCGTGGGCGATGAAATCTGAGTTATATCAGTCAATCACCAAGATTGACAAAAGAAAGAAAGAAAGAAATTTACACAGAGGAACCAAGCCCTCGTCTATAAGAGTGATTGCATCGGCAAGGAACTGGAAAACTGTTCGGAGCACATACCTCCGCCGGATTGAAGGAATGTGACGCCCTTCAGCTCATCGCAAGGAAGACCACAGGACCATGATGTTATCGTGGCGCTTGCACAGTAAGCGACGCGTGCAAATTGAGCGGGGCGGAGGACCGTGCTGTTTACATCGCTGAGGGATAGGGTTGTCGGGGTGCCAGTGTCCGAGTCATCTCCCGTTGATTCTTCAAAGTCTAAACCGAAGAGCGGAAGAGAGAGTACTGCCGGGAACAGAAGAAAGAAGGAAAGGAGAGGAGCTGTGAAAGTTTTCATAAATGGTCGAATGAAATATTAAGATTGGCGCTGCCAATGAAGGAAGGAAAAGCTGAAGGACCCGGGGATGGTGGAAAGCGGACAACCACTGCTGGGTGCTGTCTCGGTCATTCCTTTTATCGAATCGGCGAAGCGAGAAGCCGTGGTGACAGCCATGATCGTGGTCTTGCCGACAGCAACATGCAACACAGCGCATCACCAGCGCATGTACTGTACTTGTCTGCCGCCCCATGTTTAAATTTTCGGAATACGGTGAATACAGAGCTTCTTTCACGAACGTGAAGACAAACGACTCTGGGCCATCGGAAAAGTGACAAGGTGCATGGCGACAGCCAATTTTGAATCCCTGCTCAGATCCTTTCTCCTGTGTGGTCGGCGAAATCGACAAGTCGATGAGACTGACGTAGCTGAGCATGCATAGAGCGAGGGATGCCATGAGAGTCGTGGTCGAAGAGACTGAGCAGAGAGGACGTCACGAAAATTTGATCGGTATGATGGTGTCACATCAAACGCGCTACACGTGAGGCGTGACGAACGCGTTCGGCTCCAGTCGTCTCCTAGCAACCGTCGACTCTCCATTGCTCTCCACTTCAGACCGAGTCTCCGGGAGGATGCACAATCCATAGAGAACCCCGAACCGTGGCCGTGGCCTGCCTGTGGCTCCGAGCTCGTTCTTACAGACTTTAGTTCTTTACCAAAGGTCCGTGTCGCCGGATCTTTTGATTGGTCTTCGTAATGCTTCATGTTTGGTAATTTTCAGGTCGCTTGAAATCTTCTACAGCTTGCGATAGTCTCGCGATTCGTCGATCAATAAGTATCGGCTACGCAGGTCCGAGCCCAGCTAATTTTGCAGCCAATAACACCTTCCGAGGACTAGTGCGCCAGGCACGATATCGAATCTCGTTCTTTCTTCCCTTTGCCACCATCCACGGAAATGGGACCCCCAGCCCTAGAGCAGATTCTTCAGTACACCAATGTAGTGGCAAATGCGCTTCGGGAAGCATCCATCGTCACCCAGACACCCTTCCTGAATAGTATCAGCACGTTATCATTGACGATCATTTCCATGGTCCAGGTGAGCTTTGTTGCCTTCTCCCGCCCTCCCAATCCTAATCCAAGTACAGAATGTCAAATTACAAAGGGATCGATATCTGAGAATCGTGGAAGGGATTCATCAAGTGCTCTGTGCGTTGACGAGCCTATGCGTCGACTCTGAGCACATTCGATCTCCGAAAACGCTCGAAGAAATCGCTCATTACGCCGGGTAAGCCTAGTAGCTGCGGTCGATTTCATGCTCTTCGTGTTGATCAATCCCTAGGACTCTGCAGAAGCTGCATTCGTGCCTGAGAGCTCAGCAAGAACTGGGGACGCTCAAGCGACTCTTCAAACAAAGCGAAATCACGCTGCAATTAGACCAATGCGAGAAAGAGCTGAACGTAGCGTCACAAGCTTTCATAGTGAGCCTTCGTACCCAAAATCTCGAGAGGCAGTCAATTGATGTTGTCAACTTCGAGTTGAACTTCGGCGTAGCCACCGCCGATGCTGCGGTAAAGTTAGAGGATGAAATCGAGAGAAGGCATCAAGAAGTTCTGGAACTCATCTCAGCGAAGAGCTTTTTGTCAGAGGATGTCTCATCCGTGAGTACTTGACTGATGCATTGTCGCTCGTCGACTCATCGAATATCACAGCTTCACAGAGATTCGATAAATCTGAGGTAAATCTCAGGCAATCTTTCAATGTCTACTTTCTCGACCTCATCTTGTCTCAATTCAGCTCCGAGTCATTCTCCCTTCTCCCCGCGTCACCCAAACTATTTTGCGGCAGAGACTCCGAGCTAATCCACGTCGTCAAAACGCTAACAGCTGACCGCGACCCTGCCCGGATCGCGGTTCTAGGACCGGGAGGGATGGGAAAAACCACCCTCGCCATGGCAGTTCTGCACCACCCAACAATTATCGAAAAATACAGCATCAGATATTTCATCTCTTGCGAATCTACCCCTACTTGTGCGGACCTGATGCTCGCTGTTGGTTCTCACCTGGGTCTGGAACCTTCACGTCAGCCGTCGAACGCTATTTTACAGCATTTCAAGCAATTTTCCGGTCCGTGTTTGTTGGTGCTGGATAACTTCGAGACTGCTTGGGAAACTCCGGAATCTCGGACGGAAGTAGAGGATTTTTTGTCGGTGTTAGCGGATATTCCGAATCTGGCTTTATTAGTGAGTGAAATCGTTATCTCTCATATGCCAATTACTTGATCTTTTTTGTGCTCAGGTCACGATGCGGGGAGCGGAACGGCCGGGGAAAGTAAAATGGAGTCGACCTTTCCTTCCTCCACTCGAACCGCTTCCTTTATCTGCAGCGCGCCAGATGTTCTTGGAGATTGCCGAGGACCCTGAACTTGAAGAAGAAGCAGCGCTGGACGAGTTGCTGAACCTCTCAGGCAGCCTGCCCCTAGCTTTATCACTCATGGCCAGCATAGCTTCGCTTGAGGGATATCACGGTACACTCTCGCGATGGCGGATTGAAAACATCTCACTCCTCTCTGACGGCCACGACAAACGCTCCAACCTCGAGAAATCTATCACTCTTTCGCTCAGCAGCCCACGAGTCTCCTCCTCACCGCAAGCGAGAGATCTTCTTGCATTGCTTTCCCTTCTCCCTGACGGAATCAGAACAGAAGATCTCATGTCCAGCCACGTCCCGATTCCACACATTCGTCAAACGCAAACTCTTCTGCTGCGTACCTCACTCGCATACCTTACGACGCACGGCCGTCTCAAAGCCCTCAGTCCCATCCGCGAATACATCAGACGTGTTCACCCACCGTCGCCCACCCTATCCCTCCCTCTTCGCGTATTCTTCCAAGATCTGCTCTCGCTGTGGCACCATACAGGCCGCTACCTTCCCGCAGGAAATCTCGCGCCAGACCTCCTTGGCTATCTCGGAAACATCAATGAACTCTTACTCGACGGGCTCATCGTGACGGAAGACGCGTCTCAGCTGAAGGCCATCGGGAACAGCATCGTGACCCTTGACGAGTTCTCGTCCGTTATGAAGAAAGGGAATACTCCTTTGTTTCGGCGGCTTCCTCATCTTATTGAGCGGACGGGTGATTCGGAGCTGCGCTGGAAATACGGTCGGCGGTGTCTTCGGAATCCTGATTCCCTTCACGCGTTGAACGAGGAGCCGGATGCGTGGATCGAGGCGGGCGCGAGATATTTCAGCGAGGGAACGCACCCGGTAGACCAAGGTAGTTTCCATTCTTCTCATTCCGAGCTGGAGCTCATCGAATTCTCATTTTTTCAGCGGTCACTTTCTACGACACCGCAGCGTGGCACTACACGAATCCCAGGTTCATCAACATCCCAAAGTCCACAAAATTTAACGCTTTGGCAATGTCCCTGGCTGAAGACGCAGCCAACATCGACCTCCAACTGATGTGCTTGAAAACTGAATACGATCTTGCCCGTCGATGCGGGGACACTCCTAGGCAAATCCTGGTCGTCCAGAAAGCACAACACCTGGCACAGTTCTCTTCTTCGAACCCAAGCCTCTCGAAGTGTGACTGGTTGGATCTAGACGCTTGGGTCAATCTGTATATCGGAAACCTCCCCCGCGCGCTCGCGCTCTGCGAGGAGATCGACGATCTCCTCGTTTCGTGCGGGATGGAGGGATCGGATCGGTATCTGACGCTCCTGGATATTCGCGCGGAGGTGCATTACCGGAAGAGCGAGTACGTCGAGGCGCGGGGGCTGCATGTACAAGCTGTTCAGTTGACTTCGCCGACGACGAATCGGCGGTATCACGCCAATGCGCTTATTAGTATGGCGTACCTGGATATCCTCACCGAGCGGCCGGTGGAGGAGATCCTTGCGAATGTACAAGCCGCGGAAGCGGTGTATGCGTCGTTGGGTGTTGTGAGGGTGGTGATATGCTCGTTCGTTCGCGCTATGCTTCACCTGCGGTGCGGGGAGACGGAGGATGCGCGAACGCAGCTGTTGCAATGCTTGGCTCGGACTCGCGGGATTTATCATGATCTTCATGGTTACTGTCTCGCTGCACTGGGCGATCCGAAGCACGGGTTGTACGGCCCCACGGAGACTTTTCGATGGGCCGTGGTTTCGCTGGCGTTCATCCAAAAAATGAAGGAACCGGTCGGGAGTTTGAATGCCCTTCAACAATTAGCGACTGCTCATGCTGTGTTCGGAGAAGACGAGACTGCGTTACGACTCGTTGAAGTCGCTTTGGAAGGTGCCAGCAAGATAGGGATTCATCGGCTCAAAGCGGAATGTATGCTTGGAATCGGGGATATCCGGGAAAAGCGTGGAGAGTTCGAACAGGCAGCACAGATGTGGAAGGAAGCTCATCCGCTTTTCGTTCGATGTCTGCGGCGTACGGATGCTGGTGCAGTCGAGGAACGTCTGCGCCGAATATCAAGTTTATGAAGATAAGGTTTCTATGAGATTCTTTAGACTATCTCTCGCATATACGAACATTAGTTCACGAAATTGAATGACAGTTAAATCATGTTCCTCACACCCTCCATCCCTCCGCTCAATCCGCCCTTCCTTGACCCCGTATTCCCTCCATTCTCCCGCTTCGATCCAACAAACGGAACCAACCGCTCCTGCCTCTCCTGCTCGCAAGCCTCGAGTGCATCCTCCCACCACCGTTCGCCCTCGGTAACGTCGCGCCATCCACCAGCGTAGAATTTCTTAAGCGTAGACGCGGATTCTGTGATTTTGCGCACGGCGGGCCAGTGCGGAGGGAATTTGACCTCCTCTGGGGCGTCAGTTTGAGACGAGGCTTTGCCTTCGGGCTGAGCAGTTTGAGACGGGAAATCGGGGGCGGCGTAAAATCCATTGGCAGCGAGAACGACCGCGGGAGGGATGGTGATGCGTCCTTGTTTATAGCAAAGCTGAGAAACAGCGACAGCTGCTCGGAGGAGGGAGAACATAACGAGCAAGTCCGAGTCAATCATATGATCAAGACAACAGAGATAAACAGAATACGCACTGTACAATAACGCCCCATCTGGTTCCGCTGTCCGTGAAGCCCGCTGGATCAACGCACGCGAGACGGCGTCTGGATCTGAACCAGTTGCCTTCAAGCGTTCAGCATCCCCGCTTTCTAATGGTGTCGTCGTGGACGAGGCCAGTTGTTGCTTGTCTCTTTTGCTTTGGGCTTGGACTT
Source organism: Favolaschia claudopus (assembly GCA_037176885.1). Taxonomy (NCBI): domain Eukaryota; kingdom Fungi; phylum Basidiomycota; class Agaricomycetes; order Agaricales; family Mycenaceae; genus Favolaschia; species Favolaschia claudopus. The sequence goes on from JAWWNJ010000082.1 coordinate 1,052,989, forward strand.
TGACCGCGTCTTGTGATCTCTTTTTCAAGGGAGGCTTGACGAATCGGCAAACACACCAGATCTAATGCAAGCAAGTCAACCCAGGCTCAAATGAAAAACAATCGTCGACACCAACCCATTTATCATCCCATGCACCGATGGAGACGCGAACTTCATACCTCCAAAGCATTGGGATCTCCCGAACGAAAAAGTAATGAGTTGCTAGTTTGATAATGGATCACAGTAAGCCCAGACAGACAGACAGCCATTGCGTTTTGGAGGCAAGGGACACTCACCAGCTAGAGCTGCCCACGCCCCGCAGTCCATGACGTTCGGAAAGGTGACGAGCGCGAGGCGGAAGCGTATGATATCCATGACTCTGGCGTAGCAGGAATTGCTCATGTGTAATCTGAGGTCGGCTTCGTCGATACCTATGACCGCAACACAAGGTAAGTAATTCAATAAATATGAACGTAGCCGACGAAGTGAGAGAGAGAAGAAGAAAGTTGAGACTCACCAACCCAGTCATGATACTTCCACTCGCCACGAAACGGGTGGACGCCAATAGGCTGATACTTTTCGTGTCAGTGCCTCAAAGCATCGAGCTTTTGTTCTTGTCCCAGGTAGAAATGCGTGAGTGTGTGCCACTGCAATGCGCAAACGCGCTGGATGATGGCGCGGAAGACGCGGACTGCGTGGAGTCGTCAATCCCAGAAGTATTGAGGCGATGGATTGAACTGCGAACGCACCGTGCCAAACGAGTGGAAGCGAACGCGCATTGAGAAGGAGGAGTACGATTGCGAGGTATTTCGCGAATGTCGTTGTTGATATGGAGTGGAAGAGCCCGAACGACATGGAAGAAAAATCGAAACCCGAGGCCAGTCGTGACTCCAGTGATTATTTTAACGTTCAGATTATACCGGTTTCCGGGAAGCAAAAAATCCGGCGCAGTTAACTTTCGTACCTATTAGATTCACATGATAGATAAGGTAGCGCATAGAGGATCGGCGCGAGGCACTATGCTAGCACGGATCCGTCAATGATCTCAAGAATTCAATTCTAAGAAAACGTACGATATAAAGCGCCAGATCATTCGAGCCCGAGGCCAGCCCGAGGCAGCGACTATTGAGTTGTATATTTGGATGAGGTTCTTGAATCTTCTTATCATGGCACTGTCGAATTCCGCGACTTGGCGCGACACCGTCCGATTGTGCGGAAAACAGGCGCCGGGAGAGAGTCAGTGGGATAAGTAATTTTCTGGTAGGACAGCGAGATGGTGGACATGTTGTATGAGCGCGATTGAGCCGTATAAGAATAGGCACCCCAAAGCGTCTTCAGCCTGACACCAACTTGACACCAAGATTCCAAGAATTTCTGCCACTGGCCAGTGAAGCTTTGACCGCCAACCTGAGGTCGCGGGGGTCGCGTCTGTCAGACACCAGGGACAGCGCACTCCACCCTTGTAGTCGGCGGGAAAACGTATTCAAGAACATCGCCGGACAATGACCTCCATGTCGAAGGAAAGACGAAGGAGCAGGAGAGCCGCGACGCGTGACGTCACGGCAGCGCCCGATTTGATGGCGCATTCCGACTCGAATAATTTTGACCATTGCCAAAGCGCGACATACGCACAGACGCTCGCGGCAAAAAAATACTCACGCCGGTATTGATGGTAGAATTCTACGCGTATCTTATTAGATTTTATGTAGCTTTGATTTAGTTTTATCATCTGTCAACGCAGATGTTTTTCTCCTCCTCCGTCGGGCTTCCCAGGTGCCTCACCACACGGCGCATCAGAATCAAGCCGGAACAACAACCAAATTCCTCACACCCTCCATCCCCCCGCTCAACCCTCCTCCCCTCCCCCTCCCCTTCCCTGTCCCCAAATCCCCTCCACCCTCCTCCCCCCCAGCAAACTTCGATCCAACAGCATCCTCAAGCTTCGATCCAACAAACGGAAGCAACCGCTCCCGCCTCTCCTCCTCACAAGCCCTAAACGCATCCTCCCACCACCGCTCTTCGCGCCACCCGCCCGCGTAGAACTTTCTCAGCGTAGACGCGGAGTGTGTGACTTTGCGTACGGCGGGCCAGTGCGGAGGGAAGGTCCTTTGGCTGTTGTCGGAGTTGGGTTTAAGTTTATTGAAGGAGGAGGAGGTGGAGGTGGAGCTGGGTGTAGAGGTGGTTGAGGTGGAGGAAAAGGGAGTGGAAGAGGTGGAGGAAGAGATGGAGGGAGAGGTGGCAGCATAGAACCCGTTGGCGGCGAGGACGACGGCGGGGGGGATGGTGATGCGGCCTTGTTTGAAGCAGCATTGGGAGACGGCGACGGCTGGGAGGGCAGGTGAGTGAATAAATGAATGCATGGGTAGGAAATCGCAAAAGACAAAATAAAGGAGAAAGAGGAAAGATTTTCAAGTGCAAAGACGGAGATGGTCATAAGAGAGGAGAGAATAGGAAAGGAAAGGAAGACGTACTATAGAGTACCGCCCCGTCCGGCTCCGTCGTTCGCGCAGCGCGGTCGAGGAGTGCGCGCGAAACTGTATCGGGGTTTGGTTTGTCGTTGGCGTTGCCGTTCAAGGGTTTGAAGTTCGTGCCATCAGCGTCGTGAGCCTGGTTTTTCTCGGATTTCGCTTCGGATTTACTCTTCTGTTTCGAGGGCGGTTTGACGAATCGGCAGACGCACCAGAGCTGGGTGAGATTGGAGTGGGATTTGTAGTTAGGATTCCGAATAATAGGTGCAAGAAATGAGAGAGATAAAGAAAAACACACCCATTTATCATCCCACGCCCCGATCGAGGCGCGCACTTCGTACGTCGAGAACATGGGTATTTCGCGCACGAAGGAGAAGTGTGTGGCTAACGAATTTTTATTAATTATCACCACAGAGTTGGTGTCAATACACCCGGGCGAGTTAAGGAAGTGGGAATGGATGGATGCACGCACCAGCCAAAGCGACCCACCCGCCTGTGCGGAAGAGGTTCGGGAACGAGACGGGGGCGAGTTGGAAGCGGACGATGTCCATGATTTTGGGGTAGGCGGAGTTGGACATGTGGAGGTAGAAGTCGGCGTCGTCTGGGCCTGGGGTGGGGTGGGGTGAGTGAGGAGATAGTAGGTGAAGAAAGAGATAAGATAATTCGAAGCGAAGCGAAACAAAACGAGGAAAAGAAAGGAAGAGACAAGTCAATTAAATAGACGCACCAACCCAATGCCTATACCCCCACTCCTTGCGAAACGGATGCACGCCAATCGGCTGATCCTTTTCGTACCAATCTCTCAACGCTTCCAGCCGCTTTGCTTTCCGGAGGTAGAAGTGCGTGAGCTTGTGCCATTGGAGGGAGAGGCCGAGTTGGATGAAGGCGCGGAAGAGGCGGACTGGCGGCGGTGATTAGCGTGAGTTTGAAAAAGTCAAGTCGCGAGGGAACGCACAGTGCCAGACGAGCGGAAACGAGCGGATGTTGAGCAGGAGGAGGAGGTAGGCGACGTATTTTGCTGTAGCTAGCATATACATTGTTGTCGAGTTGTGGTGGGCGCGCTGGATGATTCGAAGGAGGGTCTTGGAAGCGAGTGCAAGGTCAAGTGCATTTGAACGGGGTATAATAATTGACATGGCCGATGTTGGGGCCGAGGGGACCGTGACTGCGGAGCGGCAGACCGGGTGTGGCTTGATTTGGCCGCGCTTATGTACGCCGGGCGCGCGTCGCAGTGGTGATCAGTATGTACTCGAGATTATTTGTGTCGCGGCAATAGAACAAGTTTGCGATATGTAGAAAGAGGTAGAAAGTTGAAACAGGATGGGATAGTTGTGGGATAGATATTCCGCGGCTGCCAGTAGTTACCACGTTGAGCACGGATTGGACGGCGGCAGACAAAACAAAGCTGTGATTTTCGTTGACGAACAAAGACTGGGGAGAGATCGGCGGTAAAAATTGAGACTTGGGGAGAGGAAAAGACGCGTACGCGCAGGTATATCAACAACACCAAACAAATTCCCCAAACTTTCTTTTCCTTCGGCACTCGGCTTCTGTTCACCCGAGTTTAAACCAAAATTCATGATGCTAGTAGTACGTGAGAACGATTATTGCGACGAGACCAACGACCGTTCACAGCGATACGATACGGTTAAGTTAGTAAGTATGATAAGTACGAACCATCTATCTATCTGTCTATCCATCTACGCAATAACCTATACTTTATTGTCTATTATATCAACGCCTTCCAGTGCCACCACCCCACATATTCCTCACCCCCTCCAACCCCCCACTCAACCCGCCCCTCTGAATCCTCCCATCCGCACTCCCTCCATCCCCACCCGCAAGCTCGCCCCCAACAAACGGCACCAACCTCTCCCTCCTCTCACTCTCACACCCCGCAAACGCCTCCTCCCACCACCGCTCGCCCTCCGGCACGTCCCGCCACCCGCCCGCGAAGAACCTCCCCAACCTCGGCATCGACTCCGCGAGCTCGCGCACCTTGTCCCAGTACGGCGGGCGCGGCCGCGTATCGCCTTTGCCTGACCCGAAGGAGGCGGGGAGTGTGGGTTTGATGTATTCACCAGTACCCGATTCACCCGTGGAAGTGGAAGTAGAATTAAGAGAAGAGGGAGAAGGCGGAGAGGAACCCGCGTAAAACCCATTCGACGCCAACACCACCGCGGGCGGGACGGTGATCCTCCCCTGCTTGTAGCACAGCTGGGAGACGGAGACGGTGTAGAGGAGCGCGCCGTCGGGCTCGGTGGTGCGGGCGGCGGCGCGCGCGAGGAGGGCGCGGGAGATTGCGTCGGCTTCGGCTAGTTCTTTCGATGCGGAGTTGCCGTTGACGAGGTGGGGAGGAGGAGCAGCGGGGGTGGAGGCGCCGGTGCCGTTGCCATTGAGGAGGGGCGTGGCGGGGGTTTTGAGGGTGGGGACGAGGTGCGGGGCTGAGCTGTCGTTGTGGCGTGCAGCGTTGTTTGATTTTGATTTGGAGTTTTTGGAGGGCGGCTTGACGAAGCGGCAGATGTACCAGATCTGTGTGCGGGTCGGAGTCAGAACAGTTTGATAGATAGACGGACAGAAGACGGATAGATGGGGATTGAACGCGATGGAGAGACTCGTTATGAGCTGAATTTGGAGGTTCTAGTTCTCAGAGCCGCCAGCATTGGACAGGAAGAATGGAGAGAAAGTCAGCAACAAAAATGTCGAGTGACGATCGTTTCGTTCGCAAAGCAACGAGAATGATGCAAAGAAGAAAGACGACACTCACCCACTTCCCATCCCATGCCCCAATCTCACAGCGCACCTCATACGTCGTCAACATCGGAATCTCGCGGATGAAGTAGAAATGCGTCGCGGCGAGAGGGACCCATCCGCCGGTGCGGAATATGCTGGGGAAGGTGGCGAGGGCGAGGCGGAAGCGCGCCGAGTCGAGGGCTTTGGCGTAGGAGGAGTTGGACATGTGGAGGTTGAAGTCCGAGTCGTCGAAGCCTGTCCGAGTTGATGAATGAGAGATGATGAGAGATGGTGGAAGAGAAGGAGACACGCACCGACGCGTTTGCGATAAGCCCACTGCGCGCGGAAGGGGTGCACCCCAATGGGAAGGTGAGCTTCGAACCAGTCTCGCAAGGCTTCCTTTTTCTGAGACTTGCTGAGATAGAAATGCGTGATTTTGTGCCATTGGAGTGCCAATCGCAATTCGAAGACGGAGCTGAATACTTGGACTGTTGCCGAAACCCAGTCAGCAGGCAGCAGCACTAAAACGAATCAGGAGCGTACAATGCCAGGCAAGAGGGAAAGAGCCGGCGTTGAGGACGAGGAGCGCGAGGGCGATGTATTTTGCTGCTTTTGGCGCGATGCGATAAGCGCGTTGGAGTAAAGCGAGGAGGGTGGAGGGCGCGGTTTGGAGGAGGGTTGAGGCTCGTGTACGCGTTATGAGCGCCATTAGCGGCGCCGCTCGAGCGTTGAGGCGGGTCGACATCGCGGTGTCGGGTAGAGAATAGCCGGAGGAAGTTTTGGGGAGGATATTTGACGTTGCGTGCCAACAGCTCCCGACGCTCTCAAACCCTTTTGTCAATTCAGATTTGTCACCTGTGTGCCTGGAAGATCTCAATGATCTGCAACAAAAAATGTGAGAAAGTCAACGAAATTTGGGAATTTCGCGTTTTGTTTTGTTTCTGTCTGTGCAATGGGAGTTATTTCACTTATGGATTCGTAGTGAATACAGGGCAAGTCACTTTCTGCACACGCCTAGTGGTATCATCGTATGGGAGGAGAGTCCACGAAATCAATGGTGGTGGTTTGAGATCGAGTAGTCGGTGATTTCCGAATTAGACATCATTCCCACGAGCGCTTCTTCCCAACCTCTGTGTCGCGACACCATCCTCCCCCTCGATTCTCAAGATTCATGGCTTTCCTTCCGCAGGAACTAATCGATATCATTATCCCCCAGGTCGGCGATATAGCTACGCTCAAAGCCTGCAGCCTCGTCAGCCCAATGTTCCGATATCCGAGTCAAGCGATACTCATGCGTTCTATCGTGTTGTCGGGCTGGTCAAAGCCCGATGCGTCGCCGTTGTTTTCTTTAGTATCCGCACTAACCAGATCTTTTCAGCATTTTTCCTTAGTCTTTCGATCCCGTTCCCGCTCTCACACCAACGTCCACTCTCGCCGCCGCTCCCTCCTCAACTCCCAACAATCGAGTCCCCGCCTCCTCCACGCCGCCGCCGCTCGCCTCGGCAAGTCGACGCGTACCTACGCACACAAACAAGTACATATGGAGTAAGGTGCGTCCCGCCATTAAGTTGCCTCTCCCTCCCGCATCATACTAACGACATCCACTCTTTCCCTAGCCCGCCTCCTCCCCATCTCGACATCTACCCGCCGCCGCCGCGCTCGACTTGATTCGATCCACCGCCACGACGCCGTCGCCGATTCCCGCCGCACCCTCCGCCATTCCGCAATCTCGACGCGCCACCCTGAACGCCGTTCCCACTCACCCCCTCCTCGACACCCTCAACACCGACGACCTCGACACCGCCGTTTCGGCGCTGCGACCGACTCGGAAAGCCGCGCTAGCATCAAGTTCTTTCAATTTACACGAGGAAAGAAACGAATCAACTCACCTGTTTTGGGGGATCAACTCCCCGTCGACTCGTACCGAGCTCGAATCCCCTCTCAACACAACCCACAACGCCCTCCCGCGCCAATCGCCGCCGCCTCGGCAACAGAACAACGCCGACGTCGTCGACTCGCTCAGAAATGCGCTACAAACGAAATTCAAGGTGAGTTCTCTCGTTTTCGACGCGAACGGACGAGATAACTGACCTGTCTACACAGATCAATGGCGCATCAATCGCGACGCCTCGCGCTCGGGGAGAAATCAAAGGGAATAGAGGGAAAAGCGTGGGCGGGGCGGGAAGTTGATGCGCGAGCGCGCGTTTGTGGCGGGAAGCGGATGGAATGGCGGGGGGTGGGCGGGAGGCGGGGAAATCGAAACGCGACGAGACGAACGCGGTGGCGTACCGTAATTTACTCACAATGTGAGTAAATAGCTAATTTGAATGAAATAACTCTTGTTTTCGAGTAAAATGATACCTGCGAGTGAATCGTTAGCAAGGAATAAGCCGCGTACGAGTTAATTGAAGTGAAGGAGAAGGAAAGAAAGAAAAATTCACCTGTGGTGAAACGAAGCCGGAATCCCAGGGCGCGAGTTCAGTTGAGTTGATATCCTGAAAGAGGTGAGTGATGAAGCGTGCGCTGAGTTGGGTGTCAGCGCACGAGGAAAATGAAGAGAAGAAAATGACAGCTTACCTTTAGAATACTCAAGCTCTTCACTTCAAATCAACTTGAGCGCGAGTCGAGTCGAATCGAATCGAATCGAATCGACTCGCTTGGATAGTGAGTTTAAGGGTGAATGAATGAAAATGAAATGAAACTAACCGAGGGAACGAAACAAAATGAAAGGAAAAAGGCGTACCCGTCGAAAAGTCCAGATAGAGATGCAGTTGAATTCAAGTCAACTCAAGCTTGCCCTCCCTTTACTTGTGACTCGCAGTCAACGAACAAACGAACGAAAGAAAGAGATACTTTCAAGCTGACTTCAACCTTCGACTCTCGAAGATCATTGGAATCGAACCGAAAAGGCTGTGGAACAAAACAAAGGTCAAGGTCAGTTGAGGGTCGGTTCGAGGTAACATTGAGTTGAACTTACTTGATAGAGATGTACTTTTAAGTACCTTGTGATGTATAGGCGCGCGCGCGATCCAAAGCGGCATAGGCTCGACCTTCAAAATTCGAGTCAATACTCAGAGTAAGAAATCGAAATTGAACATACCCGAGGAGAAAATAGCATGGTTTCGGCGTTAGACTGGAAGTACACGGGAGGCTGGATGCGCGGAGGCATGGTTTCAGTATCTGGGGTGTACAAAAGCGAAATCAGTACTGTATCGAGAGGTATGTAAGATATGAATACTTACCGGCATAATTTCGGCATACATGCCTTCGTTTAGAAAGGTACGCTGAGCGCGCGATACAAACCGGCATAGTTTGGCCTTCAAATTCAAGTCAGACCGGCAACATTTAGAGTAGGGAATTGAATTTGAACTTACCTGGGACACAAATGGCATAGTTTCGGCGTTGAATGAGAAGTACACAGAGACCTTAACTCGGAGAGGCAAGGTTTCGGTTTCTGGCCTTCAAAATTCAAGTCAGACAGTCAATAGTTAGAGTAAGGAATTGAAAGTAAACGTACCTGAAGCAGAAATAGCATAATTTCGGCGTTGAAGTCGAAATACACGGGATGCCGGAGGCGGAGAGGCATAATTTCGGCCTTCAGAGATGAGAAGAGTCAAATGAGCATTGGTTTGTATAGAGAAATACAAAGAGTAAGACATACCTTGACTTATACCGGCATAAGGGGCCCAAGTTCGGTATCGGGTCAAACGAAGGCTTACGACGAAAAGGTGACTAGTTGAAGTCAGATTAAGTTCAAAGGTGAAAGGGCTAGCGATGCGCACCTTGGACCAAGTAAAATACAACCTTTGAACCCCAACACCAAAAGTCTACAGTATATGAACGAGCGCAACCTTCAAACTTTGTTGGTTGGATTAAGATTTGAGTCACAGAGTAAGTAAAAGATCGTACCCACCGGACCAAAGTCAACTCAATCTCAACAGAGATAACCCGACATTCAATATACCAGTCAATCCTGAACGATATGGTCAATAAACGAAGAGAAAAACGCGAAAGAAATACAGAATCGGCTCACCGGGGGTCCCAGAGACAACGCCGAAGTCAATTCAGGTAAGAGTTTTGAAGTCCTATTCGAATTGAAAGCATCCGATCGAAAGATACATCGAATTAGACTATTAGGACTGTCAGTGTTTCGATTATAATAGCGGTAATCGAGGTTTGGAACTCACCTGGACAGCCGAAATGTGCATCTCAGGCAACTATCAAACGGTCATTCAAAGTTGAAGCTAATAAGGAACTCACTTACCCTGCGCAACCAGTCAAAATGTGCATCTCATGCACGTATAGAACGACTACAAACTCAATGAAGGATCAGTAAGTAAGAGTTCGAAGTGAATAGAGGGATTGAATCACTCACATGTTATACAAAGTCGTCGAAATGAGACCTGAAGGCAACTTGAAGGTCAGTTCCGCGTTGAAAGAGTCGAAATGTTCGAAAATGAATGGAAACTGAATCAAAGGTTAGGAACGGCTTGAGGCATTCAAAGAACTTGAAATCAATTCACTCACCTGACAAAGTCGTCGAAATGACTTCAATGTCAGTTCGGCGTTGAAGCGGTCGCATTTTGGGTCACATATGGCACAAATAAAGAGAAGGGACTCTAATCAGAAGGTCAGTATTGATTCTGAAGAGATAAGACGACGACTCACTTCATTGAACACTGAACAGATTGAAGTGGTACAAGAAGAATTTAGGTAGTATGGCCGTGAACCCGAATAGAAAGCGGCGTAGTAGAGCGAAGTGTTGAATCTAGAATTGAGGGAGAATGTTAGTAAGTGTAGCAAATGAGTGAAAAGGGAATTTGAAAGTCACAAACGACATTGAAGTCAACGAAGAGTCAAAGAAGGGCGAAGGCCGAATAAACCCGAAAGCCGTGGTTGAAGCGCGAACGCGTCGAATTGAAGAAATTGAAGAAGGGCTTTGAAGGAAGGTTGAATAGAGATTTGAATAAAGATGGGTTGTAGAGGATAAGGAATGATAGAAGGGAGGGAGGTTGAAAGTGGGCGGTCAACCCATAGTCAAAAGCAATGGTGCGAGCTCACCTATATACCCTTCCCCCGGCCCTCCTACGGTATCCTGCTCACCAAATCACCCGAACATCCGTCGGGATCGACAGCCCGTGCTGAATAATGCGGAGCATTGAGCCATTCAGTCGGAAATTGGGGAAATTCAAGAAGTCGACGGGGAACTGAAAAATATTCATAAGGCAGCGAAAAGCACCGCGGAGAGTACACGCACGTCAGACACGTGCCGTGTTGTTGATGTCATCAATTCAGGGACGTAACCCCGGGGTGGAGGGGGGAAAACATGCAGGAAAGGTGGAGGGCTGGAATAGGGGTGAATCGTTGTTTGGGACGTAGAGACGGTGCTGCGAGTTGCTGGAGCGCAGGAGCAGACATATTCAGCACGTAAAATAAGATTTGGACTGCCAAGATCCCGATATATCAGCTTCACACGACCATACAAGCGAGACATTTTGCAACGCACCTGAAATCTTCCGGTCTCAACTCCGCTCCAAATCACTCTGATCGCTCCAGAACGTTCTCCGATGTCGCGGGTATCCATTCGCTACCGGTCCCGTATATTGTGAGTCAGGATACGTGGGCAGACGCCGTCCAGACGGCGATTTTCAGAAATGCGTGCAAGTGCCGGTTTTGCCATTGTACGAGCGTCCCTGAGCAAAGAAAGAGCAGAAACAGTAAGTTTGAACGTGGAAGTATAGAGGAATGCATACCTGAGGTAAGAGGGCAGCGAGGCCCCGCGCGCGCAGCCGTCGATGGTGGTGGTAAAAGCCAATGTTCGGAATTTCCTGTTTGAGCGAAGATAGGATTGATGTGATCGCAGCGGCCAACACCGCCACGAGATCTTCCTTGCTCTTTGCCCACGACCAGCCCGCCAGCGCCAAGCGTCAACATATCGGCATGGCGCGCTCACGCGTCCTCGACGCGTCTGGACGGCGAATCGACTGAAAACCGTCGTATCTAATCCCATGGGCCTATTTTGACGTTTTTCTGCGAGCTGTGAGCTGGCTCGGGCCTGTCGCGGGCTTCTCTGGGCGACAACACAATCTCGGCTGTCTGGTTTACGCAAATTTGATCCTTCTCAAACAGCCAACTCCGTGCTCTGGGATTTTCTCTGTATTTTGTTGCCGCAAGATTTATCTCCTCGAAATCTGGGCTCGATTGTTGGTACTTAGGCTATTGCAGCTCATCACTGGCCCTGAGAGTTTATCATGAAAGCTTTCCTCTTGTTCGACACGCGAATCAAATCAACGCGTAAGTACTTACAATTTGAAATCTCCCACAACGTTATCCCCCAAGCCCAGTTCTGCGCCGCCCTGATTTCTCTCTTTTCCTCAAGCTCTACTGCTTGCCCTGGAGCATTCCCTCGATTCTTCTAAAGCGTGAGTTACTCCAGTGCTGAGGATCCAAGAACTCGAGGGATTCGCGTTCAGGGCGGCACCCGACGCGCTGGAGTCCGATCGGAATTATCAACCGTAAGTTGATCCATTCAAAACAAATTACAATGATTTTGTCGTGACGCAGCAACTCAGCCGACGCTCTCGTGCAGGTTTGGACCTAACACGACCAAACCATCCCTTCTTTCTTCCCCCCACCACCTTCCCCACTTTCACTCTCGAAAATTTCCTCGCGAGCTCTTTCGTCGTTCCTTCCACCTCACATCTTCAATTCACCTCCTCAGTAGCTGTTATTCTCGCCAAAGCCCCGCCGACAATGCGTTGACCATACACATCGTCGTCCCACGAGCAAGTCTTCGGTCTTCTAGTAAGTTTTTCTCTTCACACATTTTGTCTCTTTTGACGCGTTTTTTCCCCCAGGATTTGGCCGCCGGCAGGCTAATACCGCCCCGACGCGTCAAATAGCGTGTCCCGCAAATGTTGCTCGACGATTGGGTCGTTGGCGACGTCGCCGCTGCGCCGCGCAGCGGCGCTATTGCGTCTACACGACGTATCGAAGTCCCGCGAGCGGGACTCCTTCAAGTAAGTCCTCTTTGTTTCAATTTTTTCACCTCTTCGACGCGTTTGTTTCAGGAGTTTTCGCCGTCGGCAGGCAAAAGCTCGCCCCCGACGCATATAGCAGCGGGTTTGGCGCACACCTAACAAGTCCTCTGCTGTTGCCATTGTCACCGCCGCGCCGCCCAGCGGCGCGCATAGCTTTGACACGACGTATCGACGTCCCGCGAGCGGGACTTCAGCTGAGGTACTTACCTTTCCTTTACTTTTTTCATTCTTTTCACCCGTTTTTTCAAGAGGTTTTAGCTGCCGGCAGGCAAATACCCGCCCCCGAAGCATAAAGCAGCGGGTTCTCCAGCTGTTCTCCAAGATTTTCGTTGTTGTTGCCGCTGCTGCGCCGCGCAGCGGCGCTATACCCTTTGACTAGACGTATCGCCGCCCGGCGAGCGTGTATTTTGGTAAGCTTGATTTCCTGTGTCTTACGATTTCTTCTCTTACTCTTTTTACCAGAATTTTGTAACTTACGGAAGTCCTTCTTGACGTCGGTTAGTTTGGGTGAGGAAAGCATTCGATTGTTTTGTTTCAACTCTTACCCAACTCGTGCACGTTGCACGTCGATGAGTGTACGTATCGACGTCCCGCGAGCGGGGTGTTCCTCATATAAGGTAAGTGGCTTCTCATTCCGTTCCTTGATTCAACTCGCTGTCGCCGCACAAGTTCAACTTCAAAATTCGATATTTTTCCGTCCGCCAAGCGACGTCTCCTCCCGCATTGTACGTATGTCACCCCACTAATTCCACATGCATTCCATGCTCATTTCGCACCCTCAGAATCCAAAAATTTCCGCTGCGCGGCGTCCCCTCAACACCAAGTCCCCAAATCAAAATTTGATTTTTGGGCGTCCGCCGAGCGACGTTTTCCCCGCGTAGCTCATCAGGTATGTTACTTCCCTCACCCTCCTTGTTCATCACTAACTCCAGCCTTCTAGAAAATTTTCTTCCCGCTGCGCGGGGCAACTTCATCACTATCAACATCCTGTTCGGGAAATTTGAGATTCCGCGGTCCCGCGAGAGCGAGACTCCAAGCTCAATGGTTCTCAGGTGCGTCGTTGTACTTTCTCGGAAGCGTTTTTGTGCTGATTTTCATGCTATTTTCTTTTTCTTCGCGCTGCGCGGCCCCAAACTCCAGGTCACCAAGTCAAGAATGTCAAAGTCAACGCAGTTGAGGAAATATTTCTTCGCTGTGCGGCTACTCTGGTGCGTATTCTGCTCCCCATTTCCTATCTCCCACACTGATTTTCTATGTACAGGTCGATTTTTTCTTCCGCTGCGCGGCCCCATCGACACCTTCAAGTTCATTCCGGACATTTCGCATTCAAGGCTTCTGTGGCGTCGATTTGGTGAGTTTCGGTTAATCAAGCTGCTATTTCCTGACTCTGACGATTCGAAAAACTTGATTATTCAAGGCGGACTTCAAATTGACGAGGTGAGTGCTGACTTTGAAAATTCCACTACGTACATCGCAAGTCAAGGTCTTTACCCCGGTAGTTGATAGATAGATCTGTACTTTGCCAGATCCCCGTCTCCCGATTAGCGTAGATCGAGAGCCCTGAAACAGGCCGGGAAACGGGCTTCGTAAGGGTGTAAAATTCAAAATTTTCTCCGTAGTCAGTAAACAAACAACAAATAAACAAGCATTCCCTTTGAGAACAGCGCCGAAAAGCTATAAGTCTGGGGTGGGCGAGTCGCTTGCGACCTTGGTCGCGCGGCGAGCTTAGTCGAGCGGTGAGCGTGGAGGTGCTTGAGAATTGCCTTTTTGGGAAGTCAAAGCGCATTTTATTCAAGCTACATACAACAGCGAACGTACGATACGATACGGTTAAGTTAGCAGTCAGTACGTGCATCTATCTATCTATCTAAGCTCTCTACATCCTCCACCTTCCACCACCGTCCATCTACATATTCCTCACCCCTTCCAACCCCCCACTCAACCCACCCCTCTGAATCCTCCCATCCGCACTCCCCCCATCCCCACCCGCAAGCTCGCCCCCAACAAACGGCACCAACCTCTCCCTCCTCTCACTCTCACACCCCTTAAACGCCTCCTCCCACCAGCGCTCCCCCTCCGGCACGTCCCTCCACCCCCCCGCGAAAAACTTGCCCAACCCCTTCATCGACTCGCTCAGCTCTTGCACCTTGTCCCAGTACGGCGGGCGCAGCCGCGTGTCGCCTTTGCCTGCAATTATTGCGACGACAGATCTGGCGAACATTCATAGCGATACGATGCGGTCGAGTTAGTAGCAAGATACGAGCATCTATCTATCTATCCGAGCAATAAACAATAACTTATTTTATCGTCTATTATCTATCCTCCTGGCTCCGTCCCACTCCATGTCAATGCCTCTCACCACCGTTTATCTACATATTCCTCACCCCCTCCAACCCCCCACTCAACCCGCCCCTCTGAATCCTCCCATCCGCACTCCCCCCATCCCCACCCGCAAGCTCGCCCCCAACAAACGGCACCAACCTCTCCCTCCTCTCACTCTCACACCCCTTAAACGCCTCCTCCCACCAGCGCTCCCCCTCCGGCACGTCCCTCCACCCCCCCGCGAAAAACTTGCCCAACCCCTTCATCGACTCGCTCAGCTCTTGCACCTTGTCCCAGTACGGCGGGCGCGGCCGCGTGTCGCCTTTGCCTGAACCGAAGGAGGCGGGGAGCGTCGGTTTGATGTATTCGTCGCGCGTTTCCTTCCTCTCATTCGTCGAAGTATTGAGAGGAGAAGAGGAATCGGGCCCCGCATAAAACCCATTCGACGCCAACACCACCGCGGGCGGGACGGTGATCCGCCCCTGCTTGTAGCACAGCTGCGAGACGGAGACGGTGTAGAGGAGCGCGCCGTCGGGCTCGGTGGTGCGAGCGGCGGCGCGCGCGAGGAGGGCGCGGGAGATCGCGTCGGCTTCGGCTAGTTCTTTTGACGCGGTTGTGCTAGTGCCGTTGCCGCTGCCGTTGAGGAGGTGGGGAGGAGGAGCAGCGGGGGTGGAGGCGCCGGTGCCGTTGCCATTGAGGAGGGGCGTGGCGGGGGTCTTGAGGGTGGGGACGAGGTGCGGGGCTTCGCTGTCGTGGCGTGCAGCGGTGTTTGATTTTGATTTTGATTTTGAGTTTTTGGAGGGCGGCTTGACGAAGCGGCAGATGTACCATATCTTTCAAGTAGCTCTCGTCAATCAAATTGAAATAAATAGTAACATAGAGAGAAACGCCACCACGCACCCACTTCCCATCCCACGCGCCAATCTCACAGCGCACCTCATACGTCGTCAGCATCGGGATCTCGCGGATGAAGTAGAAATGCGTCGCGGCGAGAGGGACCCATCCGCCGGTACGGAATATGCTGGGGAAGGTGGCGAGGGCGAGGCGGAAACGCGCCGAGTCGAGGGCTTTGGCGTAGGAGGAGTTGGACATGTGGAGGTTGAAGTCCGAGTCGTCGAGGCCTGTATATGCGAGTCCGGTTGATGAATGAATGAGAGATGAGAGATGGTAGTGGAAGTGAAGGAGACGCACCGACGCGTTTGCGATAAGCCCACTGCGCGCGGAAGGGGTGCACGCCGATGGGGAGGTGAGCTTCGAACCAGTCCCGCAAGGCTTCCTTTTTCTGAGACTTGCTCAGATAGAAATGCGTAATCTTGTGCCATTGGAGT
Organism: Favolaschia claudopus; assembly: GCA_037176885.1. NCBI lineage: Eukaryota > Fungi > Basidiomycota > Agaricomycetes > Agaricales > Mycenaceae > Favolaschia > Favolaschia claudopus. The sequence continues at coordinate 1,068,859 of JAWWNJ010000082.1, forward strand.
GCCAATCGCAATTCGAAGACGGAGCTGAATACTTGGACTGTCGAAACAACTCAGTCAGCATCGGCAGCATACAGCACTAAGACAAACAATAGCGTACAATGCCAGGCAAGCGGGAAAGACCCGGCGTTGAGGACGAGGAGCGCGAGGGCGATGTATTTTGCTGCTTTTGGCGCGATGCGATAGGCGCGTTGGAGTAAAGCGAGGAGGGTGGAGGGCGCGGTTTGGAGGAGGGTGGAGGCTCTTGTACGCGTTATGAGCGCCATTAGCGGGGCTGCTCGAGCGTTGAGGCGGGTGGACATCGCGGTGTCGGGTAGAGAATAGCCGGAGGAAGTTTTGGGGAGGATATTTGACGTTGCGTGTCAACAGCTCCCGACGCTTCAACGTGTCTTGTCAGTTCAGATTTGTCACCTGTGTGCCTGGCAGATCTCAACAAAAGATGTGAGAAAGTCGACGAAATTTGGGAATTTCGCGTTTTGAATTGTTTCTGTTTGTGAGATGCGGGTAATTTCACTTCGGAATTCGTGGTGAACATCAGGCAAGTCACTTTCTGCACACGCCTAGTGGTATCATCGTATGGGAGGAGAGTCCACGAAATCAATGGTGGTCGTTTGAGATCGAGTGGTCGGTGATTTCCGGATTAGACATCATTCCCACGGACCCAGCGCCAACCCAGCGCTTCCTCGAGGCTCGAGCTCCCAACCTCTGCGTCACGACACCGTCGTCCCCCTCGAATCTCGAGATTCATGGCTTTCCTCCCGCAGGAATTAATTGATATCATTATCCCCCAGGTCGGCGATATAGCTACGCTCAAAGCCTGCAGCCTCGTCAGCCCAATGTTCCGATATCCGAGTCAAGCGATACTCATGCGTTCCGTCGTCTTATCGGGCTGGTCAAAGCTCGAGGCATCGAGCGCATTGTACACGGAGAACTACGCATCTGCGCGCGCGCTGCTCACCTCTTCGCCGCACTTCATTCCCTTCATCACCACCGTGAAAATCAGGCTCCGCGCGCCGCTCGTGGATTCCGAAGACCTGCAATGGGTTTTACGCAGGCTGGTATACGTGCGGTGTTGTAGCATTGACGGATATCGGAGACGATTGAAGTGGGGGCTTCTACCACAAGATCTCTGTGACTTTTTAGTCGATTTCCTGGTCCACCAACGACAACTCGAGGAATTGCGTGTCGGCCGCATCCTCGATATCCCCGCTGAAATCCTCGTGCGCTCTGCGCCTTCGCTGACGGCGTTTCTGATCTCGGTTCCGTGGCGCGACCCGCCTGAAGAGGCGGCGCATCGTATTCGCGAGCTGGTGCTGCATCCAGGCAGCAATGCCATTTGTACGCTCGCCGTCTCTTCTGCGTTCGTGAATCTACGGAAATTGTCGTTCAACCCCGGATACGGGCGAAGTCGGATTGTTGTTGACCCCGCTGCGGATAGGCTTGAGGAGATTCATATGGTTTGTCAGAGTACGTTGGTTTACCCCTTGTACCCAAATAATGCTCATTGATTCCCTATTGCTAGACTGGGGACTCTGCGCTCCCATTTCTCTACCGCCGCTCCCTGCTTTACGTCGCCTCGAGCTCAGAATCAAAGTCTACAAGGACAACTACTACCTCCTCCTCGACACCATCTCCGCGGTCCTCAACTCCAACGCTTCGCCCGTCCTCGAAGAGATAGTCCTCACATTCCCCACCTTCCAACGCCTCCCACCCGCCTCGGAATCTATGAGAGCGCTCGACGACGCGCTAGTTGATGCCGTTTCTTGTGCTGGGGGGCCGAGCATACGGTGGAGGATGTTCTTCGGATTCGAGGGGGGACGAGCTTATCTTGGCTTTTTCGACGATTTGTCGAGGCTGGGTTTGCCCAAGGCGGATGCGCTGGGGAGAGTTGTGGTCGAAGAATATCGAGCGGATCGGACGGAGTGGCAGTTGCGGAGGGTTTGATGTAAGTCGTTCTTCAATTCTCTGAGTACTATGAATTACTTTCACAACGAGTAGATGACTCGAACTCGCAAAAGACCAAGCAAATCGGGTTCAACAGGCCGTTGCCCTGTGATCGATAAGAATTTCTTGACTTTTTGCCTAGAAACGCGGATGTTTCGAAATCACCTCCGTCAATTAACTCAAGAAATGTTTACACGGGCGCGTTTCGCCTTGGATGGTCTCGACTACAGCCCGCCAAGGACAGAAAGGAGTGACGCCTTGACAGGAAATTTGTTTGAACAGGTTTATCACGTGTCGCAATATATATGTGCCTGCCTCAACTTTCTCTCTCTCTCTCTTCACTCACTCTCGTTTTCCCCGCACCCGTCCGCGTTCCCTCCCTTCCCTCCCTTTCCTTGGGTTCGTATTCCCCGTTGCTGAATGCAGCAACGCGAACACACGCCACTCTTCACCCCGTTCTCCGCCTCCTCCTCCTCCGCTGCCGATCTTCCCCGCCCCACCCTCCCGCACGCAGCATCTTCCGGTCTGACGTCCTCTATGTCTGGCTCAGACGCCGACACCTACCGCGACGACCACGAAGGCGGAGGCGGCCTATTACCCCCTTCGGCCCGGGCTAACCCATCTTCCGACCCTGCATCCAGGACCAGCGCCAAGGCTGGTAATCATCGCTCGAGACGGCGTCTATGGCTCGGGCTCGCGGCGATCGTCTTTCTGTTCCTGGTCGTGTTCCTCCCGGTGTATTTCCTCGTAATCAAGAAGAATGACAACGACTCGGACGGCGGCGATGCGCATTCGGACGGGGCTTCCGGCGGTGGGGATTCAGGGGGGTCGAATAGCGGGAACAACAGCGCTAATAAGGCGCTTGTGGTGACTGGTGGGGATGGGAGTACGGTTACGAGTGATAGTGGGGAGACGTTATCTATAACAACACTTTTGGGGGTTATTGTGCGCTGTCGTTTCACTTCTTCTTCGCATCTGGACATTTTGACTAATTATAATATCGCGCTTAGGGCTCGTGGATCCGGAGAACCCTTTCGCTTCCGGTGCGCGGGCTAACAGCTGGACGCCTGCGTTGAATGAATCCTGGACTTGGGGCGTCGATCGCGTTTATGGTGTTAACCTTGGCGGGTGGTTCGTTTTGGAACCTTGTGCGTCTGCTTTCAAATTATGTCTTGTCTTCTCTTCTTCTAATTTTTCTTTGGTTTGCACCAGTCATCGCACCGGCACTCTTCCAAGCATACCCCCTCCGCAAGAGATGAATGGGATCTGGCGTCGCTTATGCGCGCCGATGGGACGTTACAAGCTAAGATGGAACAGCATTATGATACGTTCATCGTGAGTAGTCATCTATACTTCATAGCCTTGCCTTGCTTCGTGTTTGCTCCCCCTATGTTTTGTTCATTTGGGTTGGCGCCGAGCCGACACGTCGATCATTAATTGCGTTTGACTGATTTCAATTTCAGACGGAACAAGACATTGCGCAAATTGCTGGCGCTGGGCTCAACTGGGTGCGTTTGCCAATTCCTTTCTGGGCAGTTGCGTACGTTTTGTGTTCTTGATATCATGATTCCGACGACTACTTAACAATGTTGTTCCAACAGTACGTGGTCCGATGTCGGCGTGCGGGATGGTTCGCATGAGGGGGAACCGTTCCTCGAAGGGGTTTGTTGGAAGTACGTCAATTGTCTCTTATATCTCTCTGTTTAGAGCTCGTTTAATTGATTGCAGATACATCGTACGTATGTTCGGATGGGCGCGGAAATACGGACTGCGGGTCAATCTCGATGGCCACACCGCTCCTGGGTCACAAAATGGTCTGCTACGTCGATTTAGGCTCTCATCCTATTTCACTGACAACTGCTTGAATGTCAGGCTACAATCATTCAGGGAAATCCGGACAGATCAACTTCCTCAACGGCAATATGGGTCTCGCCAATGCGCAGCGTTTCCTCGACTATATTCGAATCATCACGCAATTCATCATGCAGCCCGAATACCGTGATGTCGTTCAGATGTTCGGAATCCTTAACGAGCGTGCGTGATTCTATATCTCATTCACTATTTGTGATGTGTTAACTGAAGTCGTATCTAGCATTCCTGCCCGGCATCGGACGTGACCAAGTCAGCTCCTTGTAAGCATTCCCCTTGTTTCCGGACTATATCCAATATCCATTCCTCCTTCTTAGCTACCTTCGCGCCCACGACGTTATCCGCAACATCACCGGCTACGGTAACGGACCCTACATCAGTCTCCACGACGGATTCGGAGGCATTTCGTCGTGGGGTGGATTCCTCCCTGGCGCAGACCGCCTCGTTCTCGACACTCATCCCTATTTCTCTTTTGGCGGCGGACCGAATTCGGACCCTATTGCCACTGGTATGGATCCTGACGATGCGGGAGGCATCTGGCCGGCGCAGGCGTGTAATGCTTGGGGGTCGTCTATCAACGGAAGGTTCGTGCTTCAACTTCTTGGAATCAACGAACAGACTGACCGACTTGTGCGCAGTCGAAACAATTTTGGCGTCACTGTTGCCGGCGAGTTCAGCAATGGATACAACGACTGCGGGTTATACCTCACCGGCGTCAACGGCTCGCAAAGCTTCGGCGGCGATTGCAAATTCTGGGAAGATTCATCGAGGTGGAATGCTGAGACGAAGCTGGGAGTCATGCAATTCGCAGTCGCTTCGATGGATGCGTTGGGCGACTACTTCTTTTGGACTTGGAAGGTAAAACATCTCAGTCGTTCTTCGAATCTCACCTGTAGATACTGAACTGTGCTTAGATCGGGAAAGCCGCAGACGGTATCGTCAGGTCACCACTATGGTCGTATCAACTTGGCCTCGAGAACGGATGGATGCCCAAAGATCCTCGTACGGCGATCGGAAAATGCGCTTCTATCGGCATTCGAGGCAATCAATTCAATGGCAAGTTCAAGGCCTGGCAAACTGGCGGTGCGGGTGCGGGAACGATCGCGCCTTCCGTTCGAAACGAGTTCGCATGGCCGCCGGCGACACTTTCGCGGATTGGTGCACCGATGTCCCTGCTCCCGACATACACTGCGACGGGAAGTGTCCCGACCTTGGCTTATGTTACGCCGACGCCGAGAGCAGATACTAGCTCGACGCCAACGCCGACTGTGACGATACCCAACGGGTGGTTCGATGGGAAAGACACTGCTGGGGGAATGACGGCTATCTCAGGATGCAATTATCCTAATGCGTGGCGGGCATTGGATTTGCCTGCTCCGACGGCTCGCTGTTGATCTGCTCTTTTTTTATACTGACTGGATCATCCACGGATTTTGGAGTTTCAAACATGGACTACTGACAAGGTTATACTACGCTCATTTGAATACAATCGTTATATCTACAATGCTTCGGCTATACATTCTACAGTACTATTCACTAACGAACGGTCAAGTCAAAGAAAAATTGTGGAAACGTTTGAACAGGGAATCAACTTGGTTTCAATTACAGCGACGAACTTGGTTCAACGGGGCAGTCTAGACTCTAAGCGTCAAGTCGATCCAAGTCAATCAGTGCTTACTTGGCACGTTATTCTACAAAATCGCAGCTGATACTCAACAAGACAGACTCGAAGCAGCGTGATCATGAGCACACAAGATCTGCGTCAAGATCCGAGAGAGGTAGCCTGAGTCTTATAAACAGATGTATAATAATCAGTCCAGTGGGTCCTCTTGTCTGCGATGTATTGTATATAAATCCAAGAACAAAGCTAAGTAGATGAGTTCCAAGTTGAATCTTAGTGCCGAAAAACAATCTTCAAGAGCTGAGCAAGCAAATGTCGAATCTTATCCGAGAAATTGCCGTCTTTTTCTGGAATAGTGCGAGGTTTGATTTGGATATCATCGCTGCAATCAGAAGGTTTGTCTGGCCAGCTCAAAAATCGAGGGAGCGAATTCTGGAAGGATCGATCTTTTTCGATACTGGCGGTGGGAGGCTTCGGACAGTCCTTTGAGACAGAGCCTGAGGAAGCCAATTTTTGTAAGTCCAAAAAGTTCAACATTAGTTGAAACTGAAACAACCTCACTATTGCATGTGGGTTCTCCGAACTACCCATGCAGCTTGATCCCTCGTGCGTGCCTGTCTTTCTCCATGTTCCTTCCTTCCGTTCCGCTGTATGTCAGATGCTCTGAACCCCCATGGCCCCAATCACGGGGCATCCTCCTACGGCCGTGCATTTCATCAATCACGACTACCCACGGGAATATTTTACCATTTGCGTCAAGCCAAGCGAACCGCCGTAAACTCAAACATTCAACACGTCCGTGCTGCCGCGTCGTATAAAACCATCCAGCATTCGGGAATGATCTTCGTGGCCCACCTCACCCCTCTAGCTGCAGGATGAAGACCGTCGTCGCCTTGCTCGCCCCGCTCGTCTGGACCTCGCTCGCGTCCGCCGCGGCCATCCCCAGCCCGGCAGCCCCGAACAAACTTCCGCTCGACATTGTTCTCAAGGCATTCCCCGCACCGGAGCTCACCGCCGCTGCCGCTGCTGACTCGACGGAGAACCAGCTTTCTGGACGTGCGTATACCACAGCATTTCTTTGATCTTTTCAAGTACTGAGCTTTACTTCACTTACAGCCTGCCGGGCGGTTACTGTGAGCTCTGGGATCCGCTGTTGCGATGATAACTTGACGGCGATCTACAGTTCATCTTTGCTCGCGGAACCGGCGAAGACGGCAACGTTGGCGCCAGGATCGGTCCGCCTCTGATTGCAGATCTTCGGGCCGCCTTGGGGACGAACAACCTCGCTGCGCAAGGCGTTGACTACTCTGCCAGCGTCCTCGGTGCGTCAACAAAACGAATTTTCAACCGGGCAAGAAAAGGAATAAGTTAATAACATTCCCCTGTAGGTTATCTCGAGGGCGGCGACCCCACCGGCACCAAGACGATGGCCACTCTCATCAACACCGCGGCAACTCAGTGCCCCAGCACGAAGATTGTCATCGGCGGATACAGCCAAGGCGCACAACTCACCCACAAGGCAGCTGCCATGCTCAGTGCTTCTGTGACCGCGAGAATTGCCGCGGGTATGTTTATTGTTCCTTTTGCCATCTGCGTTCTCATTCAATCGAATGTTCGATAACGAATCTTCTTTCTCTCTCCAGTTGTGATGTTTGGAGACCCGCAACATGTAGGCCGTTCGACATCCCCGCCCGTGGGCACCGTCCCGGACTCCAAAGTCGATTCTTTCTGCCACACTGGTGGTACGTCCTGTTTCTGCTGTTCTTTCCACACTCAACCCCCTTCTCCTCGACTGAAACTAGCAACTCTTTTTCTCCTAGACATCATCTGCACTGGAACCGGTGGGTCCGCTCAACACCTCAACTACGACCAGGATGCACCCACTGCTAGCGCTTTTATCGTGGCGCACCTTTAATGCTTACGAAAATGCCGACGACGAAATTGAATTCCTTTGTACTTATTAGTAAACGCAGAATCAAACAATAAACATCTGAAAATTGTGGAATCTTGAACACATTTTGACTATGAAGGTGCCCCTTGACTCGCTGCGACTAAGCCTTGATATTGCTTTGTGGTGTTGGCGTTTAGGGCGGATTTTCATTCCCTTTTCGTGTCGACGTAAGTAGCCCCCAAGTATTAAAAATGCCTATAATCAACGACTCGCGTCGCGTTCTGATTTATAGTACCGTTACGAGTGAAACAATTACTATTTTTCACTGGGTACTCGGCCACCTAAGACATGAGCCACATAGCGCGTGCGCAAATGACCCCACCCACAACTGATACTGAACCATGGTATAGTAGAGGGTGTTGCCTTTGATTTGGGCCAGGAACTGAGAGGATACCGGTAGAATCGAGCTCACAGTGAATTTTTCTTTCCAGCATATCCGTAAGAGGTAATTGATGAGGTAGTCGGCCACCCGCTATTTCCTTGAGTTCCTGGGCGATTTTGATGATTCAAAATGGTGTAGCCTTCACAGCAATGCAATAGGATGTAGTACATACAGTTTACAGCAACAGGGAAGTGTTCTTGTCTAACTGAAATCATCGAATTTATGGCAGATCAACCCGAAAAATTAACCCTTCCGAAAGATTCATGCTGATACAGCGATATACTGACACCGCGCCACAAAATACAATTCAGACCTCCCACTCGGATATGCAGGAAGCTAAATAAGCATCCCCAGCCCTGCTGACCGTCCACCATCGCTTGAAAAGGATCCGGGGGTCCGAGCCAAAGAAATTCGCCGCTTTTAGCTCATTCGCGTCGGTGCATCTCAGATACAAGAGCATAAAATAGCACTCACTCTCCAGTGACAGGCATACTGTTTTAGAGTGCTCTCCCAAATCGACAGGCTTCTGGTGCTCAAGTATCCAGCAAGATGAGCGTGGCCGCCAACGGAGGGCCAGAAGTAGAGGGGTGTCCATCGCACTAGTTTGACGGTCGTTACTGCCAATTCCTGAGCTCAGAACTACATTGGAGGGAAGGAGTGGATAAGCCGGCAGAAACTTGCGAAACGGCGGAGAACTGGAGGAGAACGAGGTTACACAAATCTCAGTGGCCGGCTGATGGCAACGATTTCGGGTTCACACGTCTCCGGACGGTGATCAAAATGCCATAACTCTTGATCCACCTATCACTTTCTGTCCAAACTCGTACTGAGCAAGTGTTCTACTCCCTATTCCATCCTCGAACACTAAACTTTACAGAAAAAACATCCATAGCTTCCGTAAATCGCAAGTGGCCGACTACTTGGGGGTGGCCGACTACCCAGTAGAATATAGTACAACGCGTCAGTCACAGTCCCGTGATTGTGTCACGACAGCGGTGACTGATCCCCGACATCTCCGAGCTAGTAACTTACCAGATGAACAGTTCAGCGCGCCCGAACAGTTTCTGAGCGCTGAGCGCTGAACCCGTCAGAGTTGCGTCAGAGCAAATTCTCCTGAGATTCGGACTCCTGGAAAAAATTGTGGAAGTTGTTGGAACACTGCCACTGGTTCAAGCCCAGAACAATCAGCACTCAGACTCGACGCGTATCTGATGAGGGGTCAGGACCTACATAGTTACTGGCGGGAAATATTCTGCCCACACAGCGCATCGAATTTCTCTATGGTGAGCTGGAGAAGTCTGCAAATGTAATTGTACAGTACTTCGCCAAGTACCTGTCCGAAAGAGGCAAGTTTTTTACCGCCCGTACAGCATTCGGGAAGTGTTCTAATCCCCCTATTGACCCAGCCGGCGTTTTCCCTCCGAAGAGAAGCACCAATGGATTAAATTGCTTGTGCGAAACAGATCCGTGGTTGATCTTCGTCAAATGATTTCAATGCTGAGGACAAACTAAGGATCAAGGAATACACTCAAGTAACTCACTCGCGGTGTGCGTCGGGTGTGCACGCCATTTCTGGAGTTGCAGCTCGTTGGATTAGGTTTGACAGAGCCATTGTCGAGGAAATTCCGAAGATAGACGGACGATCATCGATCATCATGGACATGAGAGTGGGACGGGCTTTCGGTCTTCTTTATTCAATTACCGCAGCAGAAAGCTGTTGTGAAAGGCGCATTTACAGCGCCAATCACGCTGTAAATACAGTGGTATCTAATGTCCGTTGGCAACGCGTGAAACTCGTGCAGCTGCCGTCACATACTTACCCGTCTCTTCGCGTCTTCAAATATTCCCCAAGCAAGCGAGTACGATCGTCGATGCCACTACCCGCCTTCCTAAGATTTCGACCTCGACCACGCCACCTTCTCCTACTCGTAGCCCTCGGGTTTGTTATACTCGTCGTCGAGAGGGCTGCGAATCCGCGATTTCGACACAAGCTCCGCGTGAATTTCAACTACTATGTTGCGGACGGGGGACGATGGCGAGCAAGCAGCGGACCACCGAAGTACGTTTCGCTGCGTAAATGGGAGGCGTCTTTACCCCAGCACAATCTGTCGCTGCCGTTTCCGGAGGGCAAAAGTGGGCGATATGTAAGTTTTCGAATCAGGCTGGGTGGTTGGGATGGAATAACTGCTTCAACGAGATGTGCGTCGGTCAAAAATATACCTCATGACTTTGAATACTGAAAATGAAAATTGGTTAGCTTGATGAATGCGCATCTGGCGTACGCATCAGGTCGGGCGTACGTTTTCCAGGATTATTACTGGGCTACTGAGCATTATCCTTGGCCGAAGGAAAAATGGGTTGCGGTAGACCCACATAACGCCCCTCAATGCTATGATTTCGGGACCCGTCGCTGGCGGACCATTCGAACCAGGCGATCCAGCCTCCCCGATCCATCTCTAGCGATTGGTTCGAGGTCGTCTGTCCCCGTTCCGAGCGCCGCTATATCAACACTCGAGACGTCAAACCGGCCGTTGAAGGCGCATCTGGGATAGAGATATTGAGACATTGGCAGCAAATTTTGCGCGATGCGCCAGAAGGGTGTATCGAAATCGTGCCCGCCGTCATGGGAGGAGGATATGTGGCCTCAGACGTTCGGTTGGGGTTGTGGGGCAGCGAGCGGGTCTTGTCGCTCTGGGATTCATTTTCCTGTCACCGATCTCGAGATTGCTTGATGCATCGCCCATCGTTCGAGCGGCGTGGAGTCCAACGCGGATCTATTTATCCCTCGCGGTCCACGCCCCTCCTCACCCTATGCCCCGCGATCCGTTCAAGCGAATGATAGCTTTGCATCTGCGGAGAGGAGATTACGAGAACCACTGTCGCTGGTTGGAATATATCAACTCGAAAATTCTACAGCTGGAGTCTTTTTCTCACCTTCCCGATCGCTATACTCCCGAGCCCGACGCACCAGGAAAGCTGAGCGCTTCCTTGCGCGATGTTGGCCAGATGTCGAAGGGAATTCTGCGAAGAAGATTGAAGATGCGCATCGAGATTACCTGGCACTGTTGAAAACACCAGAGCCAATTGATGTTGTATACATCTTGACGAACGAAAAGAGTGGCTGGATTAGACGAGGTCAAGAACGCGCTGAAAAGAAATGGATGGACGGTTGCCACGAGCCGGGATCTGGTGCTTGACTCAGAGCAGACAGAGGTGTCAATGACGGTGGATATGGAGATTGCAAGGAGAGCGGAGGTTTTCATCGGGAATGGGGTGCGTTTACCTGCCTCAAATCCGTTTCCAAGCTAATCCGAGTTCCTCTTCGTTCAGTGGTCCTCTTTTACGAGCAATGTGTGTACGAGCGGCTCTTAGGACAAGAGAGATCCTATGAGTATCCGCTTCACCTAAACCAATCAGCGAATTCAACCGGGTGAAATCCAAAGGACCCGAACACTTGTTCAGGGCAATTCTTTAGGGCGACTCTTCCAGGACCTCCCAACGTCACTTCCAGGTCCTCGGTTTCCACTATGAGCGTAGCGCATCTAAATCACAGCCCGTTATACATTGGTGTAATCGCCAGTCCTTCAGAGTCTCATGCAGATTCAATGCTAGGACATGGTGGTGGGTTGGGAAAACAAGGGATTGATGGTGATGAATGGTGACTAATATGATCGTCAGTCACAGTGATGGCCGCGGCGGAAGATGTTCAACTTTATTCTTGTCCAACCGTGTCGTTGGGTTCCTTTCACACTAGATACACGCAGATAAAATTTGAATACCATAGAATGACCTCAATGCTTTGCCCTCAATCTTCTACGATTGAGAAACAAGAAAAACTTAGTGAACACAATGTATTCAACATCGAAACATTCGCAACATCGGAGTCGTCTTTACATTGCACTACTTGAACGTGAAACAAGACTGAATTCATCAGGAGAAACTACCCCGGCCTTCCCTCCTCAGGTGGCTGGGCAAAATGTGACCGTATAATCAGCATGGTTCGGAGTTGGGCACGTCCAAAGAGCGCTTTCGCTCGCTTCGTCATAGGCGTATGCGTACGCGTTGGGGCAGGCGTTCTCTGTTACATCAATGAGTAATGACTCTGTTCAGTTACGCGGAAATAATTACTGAAATACTGGTGATCGCAAAGTTCAAATTAACCACGGCCGTGAACGACATAAACAATCAATCAAGCACACACCAGGTAGTTGGTTACTCCGGACGAGGGGCAAGTTTGAGGAGTGTCGAACTGACCGGAGCAGCAGTTGGGAGAATTACCTGGTGCGCCATCTCGTATTCAAATAATCACACTGCTAAAGGAAAACAAGCCTTACCCGCTCTGCCATTCAACGCGTCGATATTGCAAGCGCTGCTACAGCCGACAGGGAAACCAGAAGAATCGAACGGACCCTTCTGGTTGCCGGGACAATTAGGTCCGAGATCCACAGCGCAATCGGGGGTGGGGCAGCCTCTGTCATTGTCGATGCGGATCCTGTGTCGTATAAATTGATTGAGTTGAAATGGATGAGTGGGGAAGATCAATACGGGAGGTTATAGCCATCGACGAAGGAAACTGATAATTTCGAGGTGAGAATGGGTGTTGTGAAAATGGAGGAGGTATTGCCGTACTGTCGTAAAAGTCCGAAACGGGTCCCTGGAAGTTGAATCTGAGAGGGTCAATATTTAGGAAAGAATCATGTGAGGCTAATGATTCTCTCACTCGGCCAGAGACGCGGGAGGAACACCCTAACGGGAAGTTGAATCATGAATGATTCAGGAACTTCGGTCATCTTTCACTTACAGTTCCGGCATTCACGTCACAGACCTACGATCCGGTGGTCTGTTGGCGAAGTATGGTACCACATAAAATGTCAAGACTCACAAGGCCACCGAGACATCCACCATCCAAGCAAGAGGTCGGACCGTTATTGTTCGCGAAGTTGCAGTTGCGGCGAGCCTGAGTTCGACCATTAAGTAAATTAGAAATGTCGAATGATTAATACTAAAGAACATACCCAAACTCTGCCGAACTAGGATAATTTTGGGGCTCCTTGATTAATCACAAACGTTCGCGGGGAGGGTATTGTTCATGCGCACCCATCCTTCGTCGACGGTAATAACTTGCGATGTGAAAGGATCAGCGGCCCATCTGCCAGTGTGCGCCGCATGTTAACAATCGTTATAGTGGTGGAGCAAGCCTTAATACCCAGTGGTGTGCGATGGCCGGGGGCCGCCGGAAGTGAAGTACTACAGAAATAGATGTTGAGCTCCAAGCAGCGAGGAAATCGCGAGGACTCATACGGCAGGCCTGGACGGATGTCATGATGAGAAGAGAGACTTGAGTGGCGAGCAGAATACACACCAGATGGTGAAGGGACACGCGTTATAGACCTGCATGCGAATTGAGAGAAGTGACTCCGAGTCGAAAGTGTTGCAGAATAACCTACCGTGATGGTCCGAGCGGTCACTGCAGCAGCGACGGCGAGGGTAATCAAGGAGGAACTGATAAAACTCTTCATTTCTTTAACTCGAGAGTGGGGCTCGTCGATAATTTCCGGAACCGAACTACGAGGTTTTATAGCAAGCCCTTGAGCTAGCTTCGGACGATCACATCGTGCGTCCGGCTTTCAATTTCGTGTCCTTCGCAATTCTATGGCGTCCTATGCCGACTCGGAACAAGGCAGAAATTAATTCAAGTACTCGCTACATTCACGAAGGAATGGAATGCAACAGTTGATTTGGGGTTGGATGCACCACTCCGTCCATCGCGGCAAGAATCCGAATTTATATGCTATTGGCTAGGCTTCGGATAAACCGTCTAAGAACAGCGCGCAGCGGCAAAGTGTCCCCGCTAGCACGTAAATATGTGTTCTCGACGGGCCCGGCCAACGAAATATAAACAATTAATCGGCGCGCCCACAGTGGCCGAAAATTGCGAGCCATTCTGATTCTGATTGATTTTGCAAGCTAGCGCATGCTCTTTATCACAAGAAGTAACGCTCATTATTTCATGCGCTAATTATGGACTGAATTTAATTCGTCCCTATGAAAATCTTCCTGAACTGGAAATTCAACCCAAGTTGAACAGAGGGTGAGAAGCCGATCAATAGCCGGCACAGCCAAGCAAAACCAAGCAATGCAACCTGATCTCAACGCCCACTGGCAAGCCAGGGCCGAACCGCATCAAGGAATGGAACGGTGTTGAAAAATGCGCCCGGTAATGTCTGCGGACGTATCATGAAGTCTCAAGGATCTCAAGCCGCTGAGTACTGATTTTTTCCCCTGTTTATTCAAGGTTTCCGATTTTTGCTATTGGATTCCTACGTCCCCGTCTCGAGCTCGCCGTCACAGGAAGCGTCAATCGTGTCTCAGGATGGAGTCATGAAGATCCTCCCATTCCGGCTACGGCACCTTCTCCATGGTCATGAGTTTGAATTCGCATGCTTACTCAGGTGATCGGGCGGCCGCTATGTATACTAGTATATAGACCCTCAATCCCCTCTCTTCTGGGCCACACTACGACCATGACCAGCACCGACGACGTCGCATTCTACGGATTTACAGCAGTGCCCCGCGATCCGGACGTACTATTCCAGAATCATCCCACTGCGAGCGGAGATAATCCCAAGCAGGATGAATTCACTGTGACAGATTTTCCCTTTTCACACTCTGAGCTTGCCAATCAGGTGCGGGAGTTTGTCCGGGTGCGTGTTCTCCATACGATGGGATTTTGATCCAGGCTGACTGTATTACTGCCACGCAAGAATGAATTGGACCCTCAGACATTCAATCACAGCAACCGCGTCTACGTGTATGGTATGTCGGTCCGTATTTTGTTAGAGAATCGGGAAAGCATACAGCGTTCTCTTGAGGTGCCGCACTTGTGAAGACCCACTTTCCCGAGTGGAAGTACGACAATGAGACGTGGTATCTGGCTTGTATGCTTCATGATATCGGAACCGCGAACAAGTTTCTGGCGACGACCAAAGATGTCTTTCGAGTTTAAAGGCGCCATTGTAGCCAGAGATCTGATCCTCAAGCTCGGCGGGGTGGAGGATCAGGCGGATAGCGTTTGTGAGGCCATTGTCAGGCACCAAGACATCTTTGTCAAAGGGTGAGGCATTCAATGCGATCTTCTTTTTCGTAAATTGATATCTCTGCAGCGGTAATATCACTCAGATTGGTCAGGCGCTTCAGCTGGCGACGATTCTAGGTGAGTGTTTGTATCGTGGTATTTCGCTATTCCCTCTCAATCAATCTTTTACAAGACAATATCGGCCTGTGAGTTAATCCCAGGCACATATGAACATTCCTCTGATTCATCCTATTCTTGCATTCGCTAGCCGCGCCAACACCATCCACCCGAATCTCATACAGACCACCGTCGCAGCATTCCCGCGTCTCGGTTGGTCGGAACATTTCGCCTGCGTTATCGAAAAGGAATTGCATCTCAAGCCGTGGTGCCATACAACGACGTTCGAAGTTCCGAAGTGGACGAATGGGACGCAGAGCAACTTTGCGACGGATGTGAGAGGCAATGAGGTGATGAAGCCGTATGATTGAGGTCGAAATGGTCATGGGTAGGGCCATCGCGGTATGTGCAACTCAAGTGTAACATTCTACGACTGTTTGTATTTGTACGTCTGTCAGAAACATTCAACAGCTTTTCTGTTTTCATCAGGAACTTTGGATTTCCAATAATGTGCCGCAAGGAACGCTCCGCTCGCCGCTGGACAACAAGATGAAAAATCACCGTTAATGCCTTGAGTCCTATTAACGTTCCCTCGTTTGTATCGTCCCGGTTCGAATACTCGCACCAAAACAAATCCGATGTATACTTGGAACCCTGGCGGCCGTCTACATGAAATTTCTCCGATTTTATAATGCGAGAAGATGAAAGAAATGGTCACACACGAAAGGTGCTACGACTGCGCCGAAAAGTACAATTGTCGCGAATTCGTTTGAACCTTGGCAAATAATTAATAGCCGCCGCACAATTTTCGCTTACCGGCATACCCCATTACGCTCCAAAAGTCTATTCTCTTCTCTTTTGTAAGTGTCGTCGCGACCAGTATGTAGCTCATTAGACCTCTGGTCGTCGGCTCGTTCCCTTGACTTTTGGAAGCTGAAATTCGAGGAGTCGGATGGACAAATTCAACTCGAGGAAGACCTTGCGCTGAGGATTCGGATGCCTCTTCGGGATTATCCTTGTGTAGAGCATAAGTTTGGGTCAGGCATCAGAAGATAGGACGGAAGTGCGAACGAGTACTACCTCAGCCTGAGTACCTCGAATCTGTCCTGATCCACCTCCTGATACCCGTTGCGAGCCCGCTTGAGAGGATACCGAAAGTCCAAACGAAGGCCGATATCAATGAAGGCTCAAAGCTGCGATCGAATATTGAAGCTTCATTTTCCCGCCTGAAGGCAAGTTTGACGTGGCGCGGTCCAGGGGTGATCGGTGGCCAGTTGAGCAGAGAGATAGCGTAGGAGTGCTTTTCCAGACCAGCGATAGCGAGAAGAAATCCAGGTTCTCGAATTGCGGAGGAGCCGAAGGGATGGAGTTCTAATCATCGAGGAACGTGGCCCTTATGTTTTAAGGACCCTTCAGACTAAGGAACGGAGACCAGTGACGAGCTGCCAGTGATTCGCTGATAGAATCTGACTGAGAGCATCGACCAGGAAAACGAGGGTGAGAGCGAGGTGAGAGACTGAGAAAGGCACACGCCGTCGCCGTCGGCCATCACCGTGACCGACGTCACACCCATTGACGTGACAGCAACGACCCTCTTCCCCGCATTCTGCGATGAACGGTCACCACAGCCATTCCGCGCACACCCAGGCGTACCAGAGCTATGCTCGTCCTCCACAGCAACAGCAGCCGCAGCAGAGTCAGGTCTCTCAAGGTCACGGTCACGCTCATTCCCATCCGCAAGCGCAAGTAAAGGAGTACCCGACCGTCAACCAGTCCAGCGGCGCGAAATGGATCAAGCCGCTCACCCAGGCGCGCATCTCGCAGTTCAACGGCGGACACTTCGGGGACGTGAATCTTGGGGCGGTGTTGTATGAGAGGAAGGAGGATGCGGAGGAGTATGTTAAGTTGGAGGTGTGAGTGTTTTCGGTGCTTTCCACGCAAGATTCGTCTGCTAAATCAAGACGAAGATGGTCGGCTCCGGGTCTGACGAAACCCTCTTTTGCAGAGGCGATAAAGCAAGAGTTCAAACCCGCGCATAAAGGCGACTCGTTTGGGCCGAGCTGGACGAATCATTGGTGGAAGGTTACGCTGAAGGTGCCCGAGAATGAGTTTGGGAAGTACGAGCGTGTAACGTGTCGGTTCTCTCTCTTTTGTGGTGTATTTCCCTTCTCACATATTGAATGAAGTTGAATTCGACCCGGGCTGCGAAGCCATGATCTTCGACGTCGATGGGACGCCGCTCCACGGTCTGCTATCCTGCTATCTTCTTCCCACTTCAATTATCGTTCATTAACGCACGCGCTACAGGTATCACCGGTGGTTACGGCGGCGACCGCCGCGTCGAATACATCATCCCCACTTCCGCGCGGAAGAAAGGCGAACACAAGATCGTCATCGAAAGCAGCTGCAATGGGATGTTTGGTCAGGAGGGTGGTGGGATTGGTCCGCCTGATGTACGTCCCTGGTTCCACATACATCATGAGCACAAGAGACAGCTGACGACGCGACGCAGCCTAACCGCTACTTCCGCCTCGACATGGCCGACATCGTCGTCCCGAACCAAGATGCATGGCGTCTCCTATGGGACTTCACCACCCTGAGAGAGCTGGTGGATACGTTGCCGGGGAATACGCCGTACGATTCTCATTCTCTGCCTTTTCCTCTTCATGTGCTGAATGCCTTCCTGCAGACTCCAAAACGCCGCCCTAAGCGCAGCCAACGCGATCATGAACGCGTTCGACTATCGTGACCCGAGCAGCATCAAGAGGGCGAGGGAGATCGCGCAGGGGATTTTCGTGAGTCGCTTCGTTTCTTTTTGTTTCTCTTGCAGAGACGATTCAGCTTGCGCATAGGGCAAAGACTGGGATAAGGTGGACGGTGGCGCGGGTGTGTACGACGGCGCGGACGAGGAAGGCGACGAGAAGGGGCGGAGCTTGGTTTGGGGGATTGGACAGTGCGTCTCCTCTCCTCTTCTTCTTCGTATGCATACCAATGAATGCTGACGGAAACGAAAAACAACGCAGCTGCCACATCGACACGGCGTGGCTGTGGCCGTATTCGGTGACGCAGCAGAAGACGGCAAGGAGCTGGGCGACGCAGGTGGATTTGATGGAGAGGTATGAGGAGCATCGGTTTGCGTGTAGCCAGGCGCAGCAGTATAAGTGGTTGGAGGAGGTGGGTCTCTTCTCTCCCCTCCCTCATGCTTTGTCTCGCTTTATCTCACTTTTTTCGATAGCAATACCCTTCGCTCTTCAAACGCATCTCCGCGCAAGTCGCCGCAGGGCGCTTCCACCCCATCGGCGGCGCGTGGGTCGAGCACGACGCGAATATGCCGTCGGGGGAGGCGTTGGTGAGGCAGATGGTGTATGGGCAGAGGTACTTTGAGGGTAGGTTTGGGGTGCGGTGCGAGACGGGGTGGTTGCCGGATTCGTTTGGGTTGACGGGGGCGTTGCCGTTGAGGGGAGGCCGTACGTTCGCTGTCGTATGTAGCTTGAATAAAATGTGCTTTGACTTCCCAAAAAGGCAATTATCAAGCGCTGACACGCTCACCGCTCGACTAAGCTCGCCGCGCGACCAAGGTCGCAAGCGACTCGCCCACCCCAGACTTATAGCTTTCCGGCGCTGTTCTCAAAAGGATTTATTTTCTACTTACATACAACGGAGAAGAAAAATTGATTTTTCGACCCACAGGAAGCCCGTTTCCCGGCCTGTTTCAGGGTCCTCAGGACTACGCTAATCGGGGGCGGGGATCTGGCAAAGTACAGATCTATCTACTAACTACCCTGAATTGTACCGTATGTAGAGAAAATGACAAGTAAAATCAGGATTACCTCTTGAGTTTCGTAAGTTTGCAGTCCGTGCTCATAGACCTTCAGAGTACGCGCAGAAGTAGACAAATGGAATGAGCAAACCCACTAGATTTGAGCGGCAGAATCCTTGACTTCAAGATGTGGGCGGATGAGCAGTGTCTTGAATAAACTTGACCTTCTGAACGGCGCCGCGCAGCGGAAGAAAAAATGAATATCTATGCATAAAGTCAGTCTGAGATCGAAGGAATTGGTAGCATCTTTCTTCAAGTTGTTGACGGCGCCGCGCAGCGGATGAAAAATCGAACAAATCTGCCTGAAGTCAGTCTGAAATCAAAGGAATCGGTAGTAGGGTGCTCACCAGCTCAGCCGCGCAGCGGAGAAATCCATGTTCGAGTCTTGGAAACTTGATAGAAGTAGTTGATTATGTTGAGCGCCGCGCAGCGAAAAGAAAAATTCTAACATGCAAAATCAGCCGAGAAGCACTTTGAAACGGTAGAGGTACGCACCGGAATACTACGAAGCTCAAAGCCATGCTCGCGGGAACGCGAAATGTCGAATTTCCCAAACTGGGTCTTGACTTTGATGGTAACGACTGGGCCCGCGCAGCGGAAAGAAAATTTCCTGCATCGTTGAAGTTAGTGAGAAAGCAATGAGGAAGGGGGGAGGAACATACCAGATGAGGGCTCGCTCGCGGGACGCTAAAAAATCAAATTTTGCATTGGGGGCTTGAATGTGATGAGAACGGCCGCGCAGCGGAAGAATTTTGCTTCTGAGAAGGTAAATCAGTACAGAGATTGAACGAAAGGCTGGGGTGAAAGGGCAAATACCTTATGTAAAGCATTCCTCGCTCGCGGGGCGTCGATACATATAGTAATCGACGTGGCGATGGTGAGGTAAAACTCTGAAGACTCCGAATGAAAGAGAATGAAAATTTACCTCACCTCCAGATTAACCGACGTCAAGGCAAAGTTGCCGTTACTGCAATGCCTGGGCAAAGAAAACATCGTAAGATGAATTGAAAGAAACCTGAAGGTGAGAAAAGTAAAGCTCACCGAAATACCTGCTTGCCGGACGGCGAAATATGGTGTCGACGTGATAGCGCCGCTACGCGGCGCCGTGCGCCACCAGCGACGACGAAAATCTTCCAAAGCAACAAGGAAACCCGCTGGTTTCGCGTCTGGGGCGGCATTAGCCTGCCGGCGGCCAAAAAAATCTGAAAAAAAGCAGTCAGAAGAAGAGAAATTGGAGCAGGAATCACTGACCTGTTCTCCCGCTCGCGGGAGGAACTCAAAGCCATGCGCGCCGCTACGCGGCGCGGCGGAGACGACGGCAACAACAGAAGATTGTCGAGCCAGGCGTGGATTCCGCTGCTTAATGCGTCGAGGGCGGGGCTAGCCTGCCGGCAGCCAAATCCTGGTGAAAAAACGCGTCAGAAGGGCAAAAAATGTGAAGGAAATTTGAACGTACTCGAAGTCCCGCTCACGGGACGGCGATATGTCGTGTCAACGCAATAGCGCCGCTGCGCGGCGCGGCGGTGGCGACGCCAACAACGAAGAACTCGAGGGGCGGGTGCGGATTTCGCTGCTGTACGCGTCGAGGGCGGTATTAGCCTGCCGGCGGCCAAATTCTGGTGAAAAAAGGCGTCAAAATGAGCAAAAAATGAAGAAGGTGGAAACTTACTTGAAGTCTTGCTCGCGGGAACACGATACGTCGTTTCAACGCATGGGGGACGTGGTGTCGGCGTTGACAACAGCTTCCCGGGGTCGCTGAGGAGGTGAGATGAGAAGGAGTCTTCAAGGAGAGGTGGAAGGAAGGGATAATAACTCACCTAGGGGATTTTTGAGTGGTAAGGTGGGGGAAGGTGGTAGTGGGGAGAAAGGTGGGTTGGTTTGGTCGTGTTAGTCCCCCCAACGGTGTGGGCTGATGCTCCGTTGCAACAAAATTAGTGAAATTTGTAAGTAACGTTGTTTTTGAATGAATCACCTTCCGGAAGTTGATAAGTCCGGCCAGACTTATACGCGTCGGGTGCCACCCTGAAACCGTGTTTCTCAGTTCCTCAGCACCCTAAGCTTTGTGAGAACTGAATAGCTCACCCTTCAAAGATTAGAGAAATCGCCTCTGTCCCAAGAAGCGAACTATACTACTAGAGATGTGCACGACGCTGAAAAAGGTAACCAGATAAATTCGGACCTGTCCCTCCTCCCTGTGATTCCTGTTTGAACACTGGTCCATACGTAACATAAATGATTCGCGTTCGTCGAACGAGGCAACTCAGACAGCGAGCCGGACGTTCGCAAGAGAATGCCTGCGCCGGTTTCATGAAAACGCAAGCCGCCTTCAACCAAAGACACAAAATACAGAAAACTGCCAGAGTGAGCAAGAGTGAGGACAAGAAGCACGGAGTTGTCTGTTTGAGAAGAATCAAATTTGCGTAAACCAGACAGCCGAGATTGTGTTGTCGCCCAGAGAAGCCCGCGAGGTGCCCGAGCCAGCTCACAGCTCGCAAAAAAACTGTCAAGATAGGCCCATGGGATTAGATACGACGGTTTTCAGTCGGTTCGCCGTCCAGACGCGTCACGGACGCGTGAGCGCGCCATGCCGATATGTTGACGCTTGGCGCTGGCGGGCTGGTCGTGGGCAAAGAGCAAGGAAGATCTCGTGGCGGTGTTGGCCGCTGCGATCACATCAATCATATCTTCGCTCAAACAGGAAATTCCGAACATTGGCTTTTACCACCACCATCGACGGCTGCGCGCGCGGGGCCTCGCTGCCCTCTCACCTCAGGTATGCATTCCTCTATACTTTTACGTTCAAACTTATTGTTTCTGGTCTTTCTTCTCTCAGAGACGCTTGCAAAACGGCAAAACGGGCACTTGCACGCATTATCGAAAATCGCCGTCTGGACGGCTCCTACCCCCGCCAAATGACTCAGAATATACAGTGCCGGTAGCGACTGGATACCCGCGACATCGGAGAACGTTCTGGAGCGATCAGAATTGTTTGGAGCGGAGTTGAGATCGTAAGATTTCAGGTGTGTTGCAAAATGCCTCGCTTCCATGGGCGCATCATGCTGACATCCCCGGTTCTTGGCACTCAAAATCTTGTTCAAGGTACTGAATTCTGCTGCTCCCGAAGTCTTGAAGCTCGTCGATCCGTCTTCACGCCTCCATCGCATACTCACCCCTATCTCAACCCTCTGCTTTCCTCGATGGTTCTCCCCCTCCACCCCAGCGTTACGACACTGAATGTCACATCATTAGTCACGCGGACCTTCTCCGACGTGCGTGGAATTTCCATGGATCTGGTTGCTGACTTATGAATATTTCTGACTTCGCCGCTGACTTCTTAGGTTACGCTTTTCCGACTGAATGGCTCGGTGCTCCGCAATTCCCAAGACGCTCTGTCGATCCCGATGGATGCTCGGGTGATTTGGTGAGCAGGATAGCGTTGGAGGGCCGGGGGAAGGGTATATAGGTGAGCTCATCTCGTTGAGTTTGGGGTATGGGTTGACCGCCCACTTTTCGCCTCCCTCCCTTCTACCCTTCCTTATCATCCACAACTCAGCTTCATTCAAATCTCTATTCAACCTTCCTTCAAACCCCTTCACTGCTCTTTCAATTTCTTCGATTCGACGCATTCGCGCTTCAACACGGCTTTCGGATTTATTCGGCCTTTGCCCTTCTTTGACTCTTTCGTTGACTCTAATGTCGTTTGTGGCTTTGAACTTGCTTTCAATCAACTAACTAACATTCTTCTTCAATTCTAGGTTCAATAATTTGCTCTACTACGCCGCTTTCTAGTCGGGTTCACGGCTACTTATACTAAATTCTTCTTGTACCACTTCAACCTGTTCGATGAAGTGAGTTGTCGTCTTATCTCTTCAAACCAATACTGACTTTCTAATTAGAGTCTCTTCTATTCCTTATGTGCTATATGTGACCCAAAATGCGACCGCTTCAACGCCTAACTGACCTTCGAGTCATTTCGATGACTTTGTTAGGTGAGTGGTTTCAATTCTTTCGAATACTTACCTCAAACCCTTATCGACCTTTGATCCAGTTTGTATTCATTCTCAACTTGCATGAGATGCACATTTCGACCGTGTGCGCAAGGTAAGTGAGTTTCTTATTGACTACTTCAACTATGAATGCTTGAACCGTTTGATAGCTTATTGAGATGCACATTGGGCTGTCTAGGTAAGCTTTAGTGCTATCAACGATTACTAACCGTTCGTGTAGTTTCTTTCGATTTATCCCTTCGATGGGACCCATTCGATTCAAGTGGCACTTCAAAACCCTTACCTGGATTGACTTCGGCGCCGTCTCGGGCATCCTCGGTGAGCTGATTCTTTATTTCTTTCGTGTTTTTCTCTTCGTTTATTGACCATATCGCTCAGCATTGAATGGTATATTGAATGTCGGGTTGATTCTTGTTGAGTTGAGTTTGGGTTGATCTCGTATCGGTGAGTATGATCTTTTACTTGTTGACTCTAATCCAACTCATCAACGGTTTGAAGGCCGCATAAGTATCGTTCCTTTGACATAGAGTTGTGATGTTGAATTGGAAGTTGGATTGAATTGGGCTTGATATAAGGTGCGCATTGCTAACCTGTTTGCTATTTGACTCGATGTGACTTGATTTCACTTGCTAGGCTTTCGTCGGCTGCTTGAGGTGGGCCTAATACCGAAATAATGCCGGTATCAGTTAAGGTGTGTAACTCTTTCTACTTCTCTGCATAAACCGATACTAACTCGACTCTTCTCAACTCTCAAGACCGAAACTCTGCCTCCCCGCCTCCGGCATCCCATGTATTTCGACTTGGACACCGAAACTCTGCCTGTTCTGTCTCAGGTACGCTCGATTTCAAATCCTTGCTTCAATTGTTGACTCTCTGAGTTGAATTTCGAAGGCCAGACGCCGAACTGTGCGTTCAATTGGCGTAGTAGAGCTTCGGAGTTGGATTTGAAACTGGGCTTGTATTGGACTTGGTACAATGTGAGCATCGCTAACCCTTTCACCTTTTAACTTAATCTGACTTCAACTTGACAGCTTCTCGTCGTAACGCCTTCGTTTGACCCGATACCGAAATTATGTCGGTATACGTTAAGGTATGTCTTACTCGTGTATTTCTCGATACAAACCAATCCTGACTTGACTCTTCTCATCTCTGAAGGCCGAAATTATGCCTCTCCGCCTCCGGCATCCCGTGTATTTCGACTTCAACGCCGAAATTATGCCATTTCTGCTTCAGGTACGTTTACTTTCAATTCCTTACTCTAACTATTGACTGTCTGACTTGAATCCTGAAGGCCAGAAACCGAAACCTTGCTTCTCCGAGTCAAGGTCTCTGTGTACTTCTCATTCAACGCCGAAACTATGCCATTTGTGTCCCAGGTACGTTCAAATTCAATTCCCTACACTAAATGTTGCCTGTCTGACTTGAATTTGGAGGCCAAACTATGCCGGTTTGTATCGCGCGCCAGCGTACCTTTCTAATCGAAGGCATGTATGCCGAAATTATGCCGGTAAGCATTCATATCTTACTTCAACATACCTCTCGATACCCCAGATACTGAAACCATGCCTCCGCGCATCCAGCCTCCCGTGTAACTTCCAGTTTGACGCCGAAACCATGCTATTTTCGCCGCAGGTATGTTTAATTTCGATTTCTTACTCTGAGTATTGACTCGACTTTTGAAGGTCGAGCCTATGCCGCTTTGAATCGCGCGCGCGCGCCTATACATTGAAGGTACATACAAGTACATCTCTATCAAGTAAGTGAAGTTCAACTCGTTGAACCAATCCTCTACTGACCTTGACCTTTGTTTTGTTCTACAGCCTCTTCGGTTCAATTCCAATGATTTTCGAGAGTCGAAGGTCGAAGTCAACTTGAAAGTATCATTAGAATTAGAAGTAGAATGAACCTCGGACTCGAGTGAGGTGAGCTTCAGTACCGTTCATTTCTTTTATCTCTATTCTTTCGATCGTTTGTTCGTTGACTGCGAGTCACAAGTAAAGGAAGGGCAAGGTTGGGCTGACTTGAATTCAACTTCATCTTTATCTGGACCTCAGCGCAACTGAGCGAAATTGAAAGCGGGTACCCTGTTCCCTCGGTTAGTATCATTTCATTTTCATTCATTCACCCTTAAACTCACTACCCAAGCGAGTCGATTTGATTCGTTTCGACTCGCGCTCAAGCTGATTTGAAGTGAAGAGCTTGAGTATGCTAAAGGTAAGCTGTCATTTTCTTCTCTTCATTTTCCTCGTGCGCTGACACCCAACTCAGCGCACGCTTCATCACTTACCTCTTTCAAGATACCAACTCAACTGAACTTGCGCCCTGGGATTCCGGCTTCGATTCACCACAGGTGAGTTTTCTTTCTTTCCTTCTCCTTCACTTCAATTAACTCGTATGTACGCGGTGTATTCCTTGCTAACGATTCACTCGCAGGTATCATTTGACTCGAAAACAAGAGTCATTTCATTCAAATTGACTAATTACTCACATTGCGAGTAAATTACGGTAGGCTACCGCGTTCGTCTCGTCGCGTTTCGATTTCCCCGCCTCCCGCCCACCCCCGCCATTCCATCCGCTTCCCGCCACAAACGCGCGCTCGCGCATCAACTTCCCGCCCCGCCCGCGCTTTTCCCTTTGCTTCCTCCCCGAGCGCGAGGCGTCGCGATTGATGGGCGATTGATCTGTCTAGACAGGTCAGTTATCTCGTCCGTTCGAGAGAACGCACCTTAAATCTTGTTTCTAGCGCATTTCTGAGCGAGTGGACGACGTCGGCGTTGTTCTGTTGCCGATGCGGCGGCGATTGGCGCGCGGAAGGGCGTTGTGGGTTGTGTTGAGAGGGGAGTCGAGCTCGGTACGAGTCGACGGCGAGTTGATCCCTGAAGACAGGTGAGTTGATTCGTTTCTTTCCTCGTGTAAATTGAAAGAACTTACTTGATTTTGATGCTAGCGCGCCTTTCCGAGTCGGTCGCAGCGCTGAAACGGCGGTGTCGAGGTCGTCGGTGTTGAGGGTGTGGAGGAGGGGGGCGGCGATTGGTGTGTGGGAACGGGGTTCAAGGTGGAGTTGGGAGCACGTCGAGATGGCGGAATGGCGGGGAATGAGGGTGCGGCGGGAATCGCGCCGTGGCGGTGAATCGAATCAAGTCGGGCGCGGCGGCGGCGGCGGGGAGAGTGTAGGTCAAATGGGAAGGCGTCGCGCTAGAGGGAAAGTGGAGATATTGTCAGTAAGAGGGAGGGAGAGGGAAAGGCAAGACGTACCTTGAGCCATTATGTACTTCTCACTTTACGTAGGTATGTGGCACGCTCGCGAACGGCGAGGTCGGCGGCGGGAAGGGGAGAATCAGCGGGGGCGAGTGAATGCGGAGACGTCGGTGAATGCGGGTGGTGGTGGGGAGGTGAAGAGAGCGATGTGGCGGGGTTTTGAAGCGAAAAGGCGATGTCGAAATGCGCTGAGTTGACGCACTGGGGGAGTCGACGTCGGGGCTGGGAGTTGGGTGCGCAGAAAAGCTGTGTGTGTGTGCGCGGAGAGAGACGTTTGGAAGAGAACCATACGCCGCAAAACGATGCGTGGCAAGTCTGAAATTGCCTTATTTGGACGGAAAGATTTCGTTCCCACAGCACGGAATCGTGTTTTGAAGACCCGCAGACTGAGAAGCGGAGACCAGTGGCGAGTCCCTGCCAGTGATTCGCTGATAGAATCCGAGTGAGAGCATCGACCAGGAAAACGATGGTGGTGGTTGAGAGCAAGGCACACGCATTCGGCTATTACCGCGTCACACCCATCGCAACGTGACAGCGACGAACCTCTTCCCCGCATTCTGCGATGAACGGCCACCACAGCCTTTCCGCACACACCCAGGCGTACCAGAGCTATGCTCGTCCTCCACAACAACATCGGCCGCAGCAGAGTCAGGTCTCTCAAGGTCACGGTCACGCTCATTCCCATCCGCAAGCGCAAGTAAAGGAGTACCCGACCCTCAACCAGTCCAGCGGCGCGAAATGGATCAAGCCGCTCACCCAGGCGCGCATCTCGCAGTTCAACGGCGGGCATTTTGGGGACGTGAATCTTGGGGCGGTGTTGTATGAGAGGAAGGAGGATTCGGAGGAGTATGTCAAGTTGGAGGTGTCAGTGTTTCTTTCGTTGTTCGAGTCGAATTTGAAGGGTTTGCTAAAACAATACGAAGATGGTCAGCCCCGGGGCTCACCAAACCCTCGTTCGCAGAAGCTATGCAACAAGAGTTCAAGCCCGCGCATAAAGGCGACTCGTTTGGGCCGAGTTGGACGAATCATTGGTGGAAGGTTACGCTGAAGGTGCCTGAGAAAGAGTTTGGGAAGTACGAGCGTGTAACGTGTCAGTCTTTTTTTCTTTCGTGGTGTATTTCCCTTCTCTCACACTGAATGAAGTCGAATTCGATCCGGGGTGCGAAGCCATGATATTTGACGTCGACGGAACGCCATTGCATGGTATGCATTGCCTCTTCCTACTTCGATTATCATTCATTCACGCGCTACAGGCATCACCGGTGGATACGGCGGCGACCGCCGCGTCGAATACATCATTCCCACCTCCGCACGAAAGAAAGGCGAACACAAGATCGTCATCGAAAGCAGCTGCAATGGGATGTTTGGTCAGGAGGGTGGTGGGATTGGTCCGCCTGATGTACGTCCCTGGTTCCACATACATCATGAGCACAAGAGACAGCTGACGACGCGACGCAGCCTAACCGCTACTTCCGCCTCGACATGGCCGACATCGTCGTCCCGAACCAAGATGCATGGCGTCTCCTATGGGACTTCACCACCCTGAGAGAGCTGGTGGATACGTTGCCGGGGAATACGCCGTACGATTCTCATTCTCTGCCTTTTCCTCTTCATGTGCTGAATGCCTTCCTGCAGACTCCAAAACGCCGCCCTAAGCGCAGCCAACGCGATCATGAACGCGTTCGACTATCGTGACCCGAGCAGCATCAAGAGGGCGAGGGAGATCGCGCAGGGGATTTTCGTGAGTCGCTTCGTTTCTTTTTGTTTCTCTTGCAGAGACGATTCAGCTTGCGCATAGGGCAAAGACTGGGATAAGGTGGACGGTGGCGCGGGTGTGTACGACGGCGCGGACGAGGAAGGCGACGAGAAGGGGCGGAGCTTGGTTTGGGGGATTGGACAGTGCGTCTCCTCTCCTCTTCTTCTTCGTATGCATACCAATGAATGCTGACGGAAACGAAAAACAACGCAGCTGCCACATCGACACGGCGTGGCTGTGGCCGTATTCGGTGACGCAGCAGAAGACGGCAAGGAGCTGGGCGACGCAGGTGGATTTGATGGAGAGGTATGAGGAGCATCGGTTTGCGTGTAGCCAGGCGCAGCAGTATAAGTGGTTGGAGGAGGTGGGTCTCTTCTCTCCCCTCCCTCATGCTTTGTCTCGCTTTATCTCACTTTTTTCGATAGCAATACCCTTCGCTCTTCAAACGCATCTCCGCGCAAGTCGCCGCAGGGCGCTTCCACCCCATCGGCGGCGCGTGGGTCGAGCACGACGCGAATATGCCGTCGGGGGAGGCGTTGGTGAGGCAGATGGTGTATGGGCAGAGGTACTTTGAGGGTAGGTTTGGGGTGCGGTGCGAGACGGGGTGGTTGCCGGATTCGTTTGGGTTGACGGGGGCGTTGCCGTTGAGGGGAGGCCGTACGTTCGCTGTCGTATGTAGCTTGAATAAAATGTGCTTTGACTTCCCAAAAAGGCAATTATCAAGCGCTGACACGCTCACCGCTCGACTAAGCTCGCCGCGCGACCAAGGTCGCAAGCGACTCGCCCACCCCAGACTTATAGCTTTCCGGCGCTGTTCTCAAAAGGATTTATTTTCTACTTACATACAACGGAGAAGAAAAATTGATTTTTCGACCCACAGGAAGCCCGTTTCCCGGCCTGTTTCAGGGTCCTCAGGACTACGCTAATCGGGGGCGGGGATCTGGCAAAGTACAGATCTATCTACTAACTACCCTGAATTGTACCGTATGTAGAGAAAATGACAAGTAAAATCAGGATTACCTCTTGAGTTTCGTAAGTTTGCAGTCCGTGCTCATAGACCTTCAGAGTACGCGCAGAAGTAGACAAATGGAATGAGCAAACCCACTAGATTTGAGCGGCAGAATCCTTGACTTCAAGATGTGGGCGGATGAGCAGTGTCTTGAATAAACTTGACCTTCTGAACGGCGCCGCGCAGCGGAAGAAAAAATGAATATCTATGCATAAAGTCAGTCTGAGATCGAAGGAATTGGTAGCATCTTTCTTCAAGTTGTTGACGGCGCCGCGCAGCGGATGAAAAATCGAACAAATCTGCCTGAAGTCAGTCTGAAATCAAAGGAATCGGTAGTAGGGTGCTCACCAGCTCAGCCGCGCAGCGGAGAAATCCATGTTCGAGTCTTGGAAACTTGATAGAAGTAGTTGATTATGTTGAGCGCCGCGCAGCGAAAAGAAAAATTCTAACATGCAAAATCAGCCGAGAAGCACTTTGAAACGGTAGAGGTACGCACCGGAATACTACGAAGCTCAAAGCCATGCTCGCGGGAACGCGAAATGTCGAATTTCCCAAACTGGGTCTTGACTTTGATGGTAACGACTGGGCCCGCGCAGCGGAAAGAAAATTTCCTGCATCGTTGAAGTTAGTGAGAAAGCAATGAGGAAGGGGGGAGGAACATACCAGATGAGGGCTCGCTCGCGGGACGCTAAAAAATCAAATTTTGCATTGGGGGCTTGAATGTGATGAGAACGGCCGCGCAGCGGAAGAATTTTGCTTCTGAGAAGGTAAATCAGTACAGAGATTGAACGAAAGGCTGGGGTGAAAGGGCAAATACCTTATGTAAAGCATTCCTCGCTCGCGGGGCGTCGATACATATAGTAATCGACGTGGCGATGGTGAGGTAAAACTCTGAAGACTCCGAATGAAAGAGAATGAAAATTTACCTCACCTCCAGATTAACCGACGTCAAGGCAAAGTTGCCGTTACTGCAATGCCTGGGCAAAGAAAACATCGTAAGATGAATTGAAAGAAACCTGAAGGTGAGAAAAGTAAAGCTCACCGAAATACCTGCTTGCCGGACGGCGAAATATGGTGTCGACGTGATAGCGCCGCTACGCGGCGCCGTGCGCCACCAGCGACGACGAAAATCTTCCAAAGCAACAAGGAAACCCGCTGGTTTCGCGTCTGGGGCGGCATTAGCCTGCCGGCGGCCAAAAAAATCTGAAAAAAAGCAGTCAGAAGAAGAGAAATTGGAGCAGGAATCACTGACCTGTTCTCCCGCTCGCGGGAGGAACTCAAAGCCATGCGCGCCGCTACGCGGCGCGGCGGAGACGACGGCAACAACAGAAGATTGTCGAGCCAGGCGTGGATTCCGCTGCTTAATGCGTCGAGGGCGGGGCTAGCCTGCCGGCAGCCAAATCCTGGTGAAAAAACGCGTCAGAAGGGCAAAAAATGTGAAGGAAATTTGAACGTACTCGAAGTCCCGCTCACGGGACGGCGATATGTCGTGTCAACGCAATAGCGCCGCTGCGCGGCGCGGCGGTGGCGACGCCAACAACGAAGAACTCGAGGGGCGGGTGCGGATTTCGCTGCTGTACGCGTCGAGGGCGGTATTAGCCTGCCGGCGGCCAAATTCTGGTGAAAAAAGGCGTCAAAATGAGCAAAAAATGAAGAAGGTGGAAACTTACTTGAAGTCTTGCTCGCGGGAACACGATACGTCGTTTCAACGCATGGGGGACGTGGTGTCGGCGTTGACAACAGCTTCCCGGGGTCGCTGAGGAGGTGAGATGAGAAGGAGTCTTCAAGGAGAGGTGGAAGGAAGGGATAATAACTCACCTAGGGGATTTTTGAGTGGTAAGGTGGGGGAAGGTGGTAGTGGGGAGAAAGGTGGGTTGGTTTGGTCGTGTTAGTCCCCCCAACGGTGTGGGCTGATGCTCCGTTGCAACAAAATTAGTGAAATTTGTAAGTAACGTTGTTTTTGAATGAATCACCTTCCGGAAGTTGATAAGTCCGGCCAGACTTATACGCGTCGGGTGCCACCCTGAAACCGTGTTTCTCAGTTCCTCAGCACCCTAAGCTTTGTGAGAACTGAATAGCTCACCCTTCAAAGATTAGAGAAATCGCCTCTGTCCCAAGAAGCGAACTATACTACTAGAGATGTGCACGACGCTGAAAAAGGTAACCAGATAAATTCGGACCTGTCCCTCCTCCCTGTGATTCCTGTTTGAACACTGGTCCATACGTAACATAAATGATTCGCGTTCGTCGAACGAGGCAACTCAGACAGCGAGCCGGACGTTCGCAAGAGAATGCCTGCGCCGGTTTCATGAAAACGCAAGCCGCCTTCAACCAAAGACACAAAATACAGAAAACTGCCAGAGTGAGCAAGAGTGAGGACAAGAAGCACGGAGTTGTCTGTTTGAGAAGAATCAAATTTGCGTAAACCAGACAGCCGAGATTGTGTTGTCGCCCAGAGAAGCCCGCGAGGTGCCCGAGCCAGCTCACAGCTCGCAAAAAAACTGTCAAGATAGGCCCATGGGATTAGATACGACGGTTTTCAGTCGGTTCGCCGTCCAGACGCGTCACGGACGCGTGAGCGCGCCATGCCGATATGTTGACGCTTGGCGCTGGCGGGCTGGTCGTGGGCAAAGAGCAAGGAAGATCTCGTGGCGGTGTTGGCCGCTGCGATCACATCAATCATATCTTCGCTCAAACAGGAAATTCCGAACATTGGCTTTTACCACCACCATCGACGGCTGCGCGCGCGGGGCCTCGCTGCCCTCTCACCTCAGGTATGCATTCCTCTATACTTTTACGTTCAAACTTATTGTTTCTGGTCTTTCTTCTCTCAGAGACGCTTGCAAAACGGCAAAACGGGCACTTGCACGCATTATCGAAAATCGCCGTCTGGACGGCTCCTACCCCCGCCAAATGACTCAGAATATACAGTGCCGGTAGCGACTGGATACCCGCGACATCGGAGAACGTTCTGGAGCGATCAGAATTGTTTGGAGCGGAGTTGAGATCGTAAGATTTCAGGTGTGTTGCAAAATGCCTCGCTTCCATGGGCGCATCATGCTGACATCCCCGGTTCTTGGCACTCAAAATCTTGTTCAAGGTACTGAATTCTGCTGCTCCCGAAGTCTTGAAGCTCGTCGATCCGTCTTCACGCCTCCATCGCATACTCACCCCTATCTCAACCCTCTGCTTTCCTCGATGGTTCTCCCCCTCCACCCCAGCGTTACGACACTGAATGTCACATCATTAGTCACGCGGACCTTCTCCGACGTGCGTGGAATTTCCATGGATCTGGTTGCTGACTTATGAATATTTCTGACTTCGCCGCTGACTTCTTAGGTTACGCTTTTCCGACTGAATGGCTCGGTGCTCCGCAATTCCCAAGACGCTCTGTCGATCCCGATGGATGCTCGGGTGATTTGGTGAGCAGGATAGCGTTGGAGGGCCGGGGGAAGGGTATATAGGTGAGCTCATCTCGTTGAGTTTGGGGTATGGGTTGACCGCCCACTTTTCGCCTCCCTCCCTTCTACCCTTCCTTATCATCCACAACTCAGCTTCATTCAAATCTCTATTCAACCTTCCTTCAAACCCCTTCACTGCTCTTTCAATTTCTTCGATTCGACGCATTCGCGCTTCAACACGGCTTTCGGATTTATTCGGCCTTTGCCCTTCTTTGACTCTTTCGTTGACTCTAATGTCGTTTGTGGCTTTGAACTTGCTTTCAATCAACTAACTAACATTCTTCTTCAATTCTAGGTTCAATAATTTGCTCTACTACGCCGCTTTCTAGTCGGGTTCACGGCTACTTATACTAAATTCTTCTTGTACCACTTCAACCTGTTCGATGAAGTGAGTTGTCGTCTTATCTCTTCAAAACCAATACTGACTTTCTAATTAGAGTCTCTTCTATTCCTTATGTGCTATATGTGACCCAAAATGCGACCGCTTCAACGCCTAACTGACCTTCGAGTCATTTCGATGACTTTGTTAGGTGAGTGGTTTCAATTCTTTCGAATACTTACCTCAAACCCTTATCGACCTTTGATCCAGTTTGTATTCATTCTCAACTTGCATGAGATGCACATTTCGACCGTGTGCGCAAGGTAAGTGAGTTTCTTATTGACTACTTCAACTATGAATGCTTGAACCGTTTGATAGCTTATTGAGATGCACATTGGGCTGTCTAGGTAAGCTTTAGTGCTATCAACGATTACTAACCGTTCGTGTAGTTTCTTTCGATTTATCCCTTCGATGGGACCCATTCGATTCAAGTGGCACTTCAAAACCCTTACCTGGATTGACTTCGGCGCCGTCTCGGGCATCCTCGGTGAGCTGATTCTTTATTTCTTTCGTGTTTTTCTCTTCGTTTATTGACCATATCGCTCAGCATTGAATGGTATATTGAATGTCGGGTTGATTCTTGTTGAGTTGAGTTTGGGTTGATCTCGTATCGGTGAGTATGATCTTTTACTTGTTGACTCTAATCCAACTCATCAACGGTTTGAAGGCCGCATAAGTATCGTTCCTTTGACATAGAGTTGTGATGTTGAATTGGAAGTTGGATTGAATTGGGCTTGATATAAGGTGCGCATTGCTAACCTGTTTGCTATTTGACTCGATGTGACTTGATTTCACTTGCTAGGCTTTCGTCGGCTGCTTGAGGTGGGCCTAATACCGAAATAATGCCGGTATCAGTTAAGGTGTGTAACTCTTTCTACTTCTCTGCATAAACCGATACTAACTCGACTCTTCTCAACTCTCAAGACCGAAACTCTGCCTCCCCGCCTCCGGCATCCCATGTATTTCGACTTGGACACCGAAACTCTGCCTGTTCTGTCTCAGGTACGCTCGATTTCAAATCCTTGCTTCAATTGTTGACTCTCTGAGTTGAATTTCGAAGGCCAGACGCCGAACTGTGCGTTCAATTGGCGTAGTAGAGCTTCGGAGTTGGATTTGAAACTGGGCTTGTATTGGACTTGGTACAATGTGAGCATCGCTAACCCTTTCACCTTTTAACTTAATCTGACTTCAACTTGACAGCTTCTCGTCGTAACGCCTTCGTTTGACCCGATACCGAAATTATGTCGGTATACGTTAAGGTATGTCTTACTCGTGTATTTCTCGATACAAACCAATCCTGACTTGACTCTTCTCATCTCTGAAGGCCGAAATTATGCCTCTCCGCCTCCGGCATCCCGTGTATTTCGACTTCAACGCCGAAATTATGCCATTTCTGCTTCAGGTACGTTTACTTTCAATTCCTTACTCTAACTATTGACTGTCTGACTTGAATCCTGAAGGCCAGAAACCGAAACCTTGCTTCTCCGAGTCAAGGTCTCTGTGTACTTCTCATTCAACGCCGAAACTATGCCATTTGTGTCCCAGGTACGTTCAAATTCAATTCCCTACACTAAATGTTGCCTGTCTGACTTGAATTTGGAGGCCAAACTATGCCGGTTTGTATCGCGCGCCAGCGTACCTTTCTAATCGAAGGCATGTATGCCGAAATTATGCCGGTAAGCATTCATATCTTACTTCAACATACCTCTCGATACCCCAGATACTGAAACCATGCCTCCGCGCATCCAGCCTCCCGTGTAACTTCCAGTTTGACGCCGAAACCATGCTATTTTCGCCGCAGGTATGTTTAATTTCGATTTCTTACTCTGAGTATTGACTCGACTTTTGAAGGTCGAGCCTATGCCGCTTTGAATCGCGCGCGCGCGCCTATACATTGAAGGTACATACAAGTACATCTCTATCAAGTAAGTGAAGTTCAACTCGTTGAACCAATCCTCTACTGACCTTGACCTTTGTTTTGTTCTACAGCCTCTTCGGTTCAATTCCAATGATTTTCGAGAGTCGAAGGTCGAAGTCAACTTGAAAGTATCATTAGAATTAGAAGTAGAATGAACCTCGGACTCGAGTGAGGTGAGCTTCAGTACCGTTCATTTCTTTTATCTCTATTCTTTCGATCGTTTGTTCGTTGACTGCGAGTCACAAGTAAAGGAAGGGCAAGGTTGGGCTGACTTGAATTCAACTTCATCTTTATCTGGACCTCAGCGCAACTGAGCGAAATTGAAAGCGGGTACCCTGTTCCCTCGGTTAGTATCATTTCATTTTCATTCATTCACCCTTAAACTCACTACCCAAGCGAGTCGATTTGATTCGTTTCGACTCGCGCTCAAGCTGATTTGAAGTGAAGAGCTTGAGTATGCTAAAGGTAAGCTGTCATTTTCTTCTCTTCATTTTCCTCGTGCGCTGACACCCAACTCAGCGCACGCTTCATCACTTACCTCTTTCAAGATACCAACTCAACTGAACTTGCGCCCTGGGATTCCGGCTTCGATTCACCACAGGTGAGTTTTCTTTCTTTCCTTCTCCTTCACTTCAATTAACTCGTATGTACGCGGTGTATTCCTTGCTAACGATTCACTCGCAGGTATCATTTGACTCGAAAACAAGAGTCATTTCATTCAAATTGACTAATTACTCACATTGCGAGTAAATTACGGTAGGCTACCGCGTTCGTCTCGTCGCGTTTCGATTTCCCCGCCTCCCGCCCACCCCCGCCATTCCATCCGCTTCCCGCCACAAACGCGCGCTCGCGCATCAACTTCCCGCCCCGCCCGCGCTTTTCCCTTTGCTTCCTCCCCGAGCGCGAGGCGTCGCGATTGATGGGCGATTGATCTGTCTAGACAGGTCAGTTATCTCGTCCGTTCGAGAGAACGCACCTTAAATCTTGTTTCTAGCGCATTTCTGAGCGAGTGGACGACGTCGGCGTTGTTCTGTTGCCGATGCGGCGGCGATTGGCGCGCGGAAGGGCGTTGTGGGTTGTGTTGAGAGGGGAGTCGAGCTCGGTACGAGTCGACGGCGAGTTGATCCCTGAAGACAGGTGAGTTGATTCGTTTCTTTCCTCGTGTAAATTGAAAGAACTTACTTGATTTTGATGCTAGCGCGCCTTTCCGAGTCGGTCGCAGCGCTGAAACGGCGGTGTCGAGGTCGTCGGTGTTGAGGGTGTGGAGGAGGGGGGCGGCGATTGGTGTGTGGGAACGGGGTTCAAGGTGGAGTTGGGAGCACGTCGAGATGGCGGAATGGCGGGGAATGAGGGTGCGGCGGGAATCGCGCCGTGGCGGTGAATCGAATCAAGTCGGGCGCGGCGGCGGCGGCGGGGAGAGTGTAGGTCAAATGGGAAGGCGTCGCGCTAGAGGGAAAGTGGAGATATTGTCAGTAAGAGGGAGGGAGAGGGAAAGGCAAGACGTACCTTGAGCCATTATGTACTTCTCACTTTACGTAGGTATGTGGCACGCTCGCGAACGGCGAGGTCGGCGGCGGGAAGGGGAGAATCAGCGGGGGCGAGTGAATGCGGAGACGTCGGTGAATGCGGGTGGTGGTGGGGAGGTGAAGAGAGCGATGTGGCGGGGTTTTGAAGCGAAAAGGCGATGTCGAAATGCGCTGAGTTGACGCACTGGGGGAGTCGACGTCGGGGCTGGGAGTTGGGTGCGCAGAAAAGCTGTGTGTGTGTGCGCGGAGAGAGACGTTTGGAAGAGAACCATACGCCGCAAAACGATGCGTGGCAAGTCTGAAATTGCCTTATTTGGACGGAAAGATTTCGTTCCCACAGCACGGAATCGTGTTTTGAAGACCCGCAGACTGAGAAGCGGAGACCAGTGGCGAGTCCCTGCCAGTGATTCGCTGATAGAATCCGAGTGAGAGCATCGACCAGGAAAACGATGGTGGTGGTTGAGAGCAAGGCACACGCATTCGGCTATTACCGCGTCACACCCATCGCAACGTGACAGCGACGAACCTCTTCCCCGCATTCTGCGATGAACGGCCACCACAGCCTTTCCGCACACACCCAGGCGTACCAGAGCTATGCTCGTCCTCCACAACAACATCGGCCGCAGCAGAGTCAGGTCTCTCAAGGTCACGGTCACGCTCATTCCCATCCGCAAGCGCAAGTAAAGGAGTACCCGACCCTCAACCAGTCCAGCGGCGCGAAATGGATCAAGCCGCTCACCCAGGCGCGCATCTCGCAGTTCAACGGCGGGCATTTTGGGGACGTGAATCTTGGGGCGGTGTTGTATGAGAGGAAGGAGGATTCGGAGGAGTATGTCAAGTTGGAGGTGTCAGTGTTTCTTTCGTTGTTCGAGTCGAATTTGAAGGGTTTGCTAAAACAATACGAAGATGGTCAGCCCCGGGGCTCACCAAACCCTCGTTCGCAGAAGCTATGCAACAAGAGTTCAAGCCCGCGCATAAAGGCGACTCGTTTGGGCCGAGTTGGACGAATCATTGGTGGAAGGTTACGCTGAAGGTGCCTGAGAAAGAGTTTGGGAAGTACGAGCGTGTAACGTGTCAGTCTTTTTTTCTTTCGTGGTGTATTTCCCTTCTCTCACACTGAATGAAGTCGAATTCGATCCGGGGTGCGAAGCCATGATATTTGACGTCGACGGAACGCCATTGCATGGTATGCATTGCCTCTTCCTACTTCGATTATCATTCATTCACGCGCTACAGGCATCACCGGTGGATACGGCGGCGACCGCCGCGTCGAATACATCATTCCCACCTCCGCACGAAAGAAAGGCGAACACAAGATCGTCATCGAAAGCAGCTGCAATGGGATGTTTGGTCAGGAGGGTGGTGGGATTGGTCCGCCTGATGTACGTCCCTGGT
The DNA here is from genome assembly GCA_037176885.1 of Favolaschia claudopus. Classification (NCBI taxonomy): domain Eukaryota; kingdom Fungi; phylum Basidiomycota; class Agaricomycetes; order Agaricales; family Mycenaceae; genus Favolaschia; species Favolaschia claudopus. Next base: position 1,106,344 of record JAWWNJ010000082.1, read on the forward strand.
TCCACATACATCATGAGCACAAGAGACAGCTGACGACGCGACGCAGCCTAACCGCTACTTCCGCCTCGACATGGCCGACATCGTCGTCCCGAACCAAGATGCATGGCGTCTCCTATGGGACTTCACCACCCTGAGAGAGCTGGTGGATACGTTGCCGGGGAATACGCCGTACGATTCTCATTCTCTGCCTTTTCCTCTTCATGTGCTGAATGCCTTCCTGCAGACTCCAAAACGCCGCCCTAAGCGCAGCCAACGCGATCATGAACGCGTTCGACTATCGTGACCCGAGCAGCATCAAGAGGGCGAGGGAGATCGCGCAGGGGATTTTCGTGAGTCGCTTCGTTTCTTTTTGTTTCTCTTGCAGAGACGATTCAGCTTGCGCATAGGGCAAAGACTGGGATAAGGTGGACGGTGGCGCGGGTGTGTACGACGGCGCGGACGAGGAAGGCGACGAGAAGGGGCGGAGCTTGGTTTGGGGGATTGGACAGTGCGTCTCCTCTCCTCTTCTTCTTCGTATGCATACCAATGAATGCTGACGGAAACGAAAAACAACGCAGCTGCCACATCGACACGGCGTGGCTGTGGCCGTATTCGGTGACGCAGCAGAAGACGGCGAGGAGCTGGGCGACGCAGGTGGATTTGATGGAGAGGTATGAGGAGCATCGGTTTGCGTGTAGTCAGGCGCAGCAGTATAAGTGGTTGGAGGAGGTGCGAGGTCTTTTCTTCTTTCTCGCTCTTTCATATGTCTCATTTCTCTTTTTATCTCACCTTTCTGCAATATATAGCAATACCCCTCCCTCTTCAAACGCATCTCCCACCAAATCGCCGCGGGGCGCTTCCACCCCATCGGCGGCGCGTGGGTCGAGCACGACGCGAATATGCCGTCCGGGGAGGCGTTGGTGAGGCAGATGCTTTATGGGCAGCGGTATTTTGAGAGTAGGTTTGGGGTGCGGTGCGAGGTGGGGTGGTTGCCGGATTCGTTTGGGTTGACGGGGGCGTTGCCGCAGTTGATGAGGGGGGCGGGTGGGTGCTGAGTTTTCGTTTGTATCATCTTCTGACTAGGGTGCATAGGGATGAAGTATTTCTTCACGCAGAAGTTGTCGTGGAATAATATGTGCGTCTCTCTTCCTAACGCCCTCTCATCTATAGTAAAGCTAACGACAATCCTGAATCCCGCAGCAACAACTTCCCGCACACGACCTTCAACTGGGTGGGGATCGACGGAACGCAGGTGTTGTGCCATATGACGCCGGTGGACACGTATACCGCGCAGGCGACGGTCGGGGATGTGAATCGCGCCGTGGCGGGGCATAAGGTGCGCTTCTCTTTCATGGTGACATGGATAAGTACATAGGAGCTGACGAACGATAGAATCTGGAGTCGTCGGATACGTCGCTGCTTGTGTTTGGGAATGGTGATGGTGGAGGAGGGCCGTTGCCGAAGATGTTGGAGAATGTGCGTTTTTTTTACTCTTTCTTGTTTCTTCTCTGCCTCCATTGCCACCTGCATTGGCCTTTCCCACTTTTATCTTTCACCTTCGACCCGCTTTCGGTCGCCCCTCTTCCTGCCCCCACTTACTCACGCCGATCCACCACAGCTCCGCCGCATCCGCGCCGTCACGAACACCCACCGTGAGCTCCCGCCCGTCCACATGGGCCGCTCCGTCGACCAATTCTTCGACTACCTCGACAAGAGCTCGGAGCGGGGTGCGAGGCTGCCAAATTGGAAGGGCGAGCTGTATCTTGAGTTCCATCGCGGGACGTATACCTCGCATGGGTCGATCAAGAAGGGGAACAGGCATTCGGAGATCTTGTTGAGGGATGTCGAGGTAAGTCTTCGATGTGTTACGAGTCATCTGTTTTTCTGACGTCCGCGCCTCTAGCACGTCGCGACGCTCGCCTCCCTCGCGGGCAAGAAGAAGTATGTTTACCCCAAGAAAACGCTCGACGAGGCTTGGGAGAAGGTATTGCTGAATCAGTGTGCGTACCTGCTTGCGAGTCAGCATTGTCTTTCGCTCATGCGTTCTGGGCAGTCCACGACGTGCTTCCTGGATCTGCTATGTGAGTCCCGACCTCTTGCGTGTCGTACTTTCTTCGACTGACAACCCACCCAGCGGCATGGTCTACGACGACGCGGAAAAGCTATACGACGAGGTCCGCGAGGCAGGTAGGAAGATGCTGGACGACGCGTTGGACGTCATCCTCGGCGGCCACACGCGCCTCCCCAGCTCCGCGTGGGCCCTCGACCAGCTCGTGGCGTATAATACGACGTTCTTCCCCCGGCGCGAGGTCGTGCAGGCCCCGCTTGGTAACAGCAACAATGCGCTGAGGACGCAGGTGGCACAGCTGGACGGTAATGTAGGGTACGTTGTCGTGCATTGTGCTGGCGGGGCGAGGCCCGCGGTGCTCGAGGCGCCGCCTGTGACGGAGGCGTGGGGTTTCTCGCCGGTGTCGGGTGAGTCTCCACCCGTTTTGCGCTATCATAGCATATTCGTTTCGAGTGCTGATACGATGACGTGGTAGTGTACACCAACGGCGCGGACCATTTCGTGCTGCGCAATGCCAGCGTGCAGCTGACGATTTCGAATGGGAGGATTACGAGTTTGCTGGATGTGCAGCTTGGGTGCGTTCTTTTCATCATGCATGCGTGCCTCCGTGGGATGCTGACTATTCCTTTCTTTTTCTATAAGACGCGAGCTCATCCAAGAAGGCGCCACCGGCGGCCTCGTCATCTTCGAAGACCGCCCGAACTACTGGGACGCGTGGGATGTCGAGATTCATCATCTAGAGAAGGCGACGCAGCTCGAGTTTGCTAAGGTGTCGGTCGTCGCGCATGGGCCGTTGCGCGCGTCGGTGAAGGCGGAGGTGGTGTATGGGCAGAGTAAGATAAACGTTACGGTGCGTGCGTGCGTCGCAGGCTATCTACAGACCACGTCCTGAGATGTGTGTGTGTGTGCGTAGATCTCGCTCGATGCTGTTCCAGCGTCGACGAAGCTTGACTCGCGATCGATGTTTCGCTTCGACGCGTTGGTGGATTGGCGTCAGCGGCACGAGTTCCTCAAATGTAGGTCTTTCGTTCTTGCCTTCGGTGTCCCGAGACTGAGGGTGTCTTTGCAGTCGAGCTTCCGCTCGCGCTCAATAGCGACAATGCGACCTATGAGACGCAGTTCGGGTGGGTACAGCGTCCGACGCATAAGAATACGACCTGGGATATGGCGAAGGTGTGCTGCGGATACTTCAATGAAGGGGGTAATGTACTGACTTTCTTGTATCTCAGTTCGAGGTTTGCGGGCACAAGTACGCAGATCTTAGCGAGTATGGCTATGGAGTGGCGTTGCTCTCGGAATCCAAGTATGGCTTTGCGTGCCAAGGCAACATTCTAAGGATCTCCTTGCTTCGCGCAGCGACGGAGCCTGATGCGGAGCAAGATCAGGGTACGTCCTCTTCTCTTTCTCAGTGAAGGTTTCGTGCTTGATACTGTCACAGGCGAGCACACATTCTCGTGGGCAGTCTTGCCGCACAAGGGCCACTTCCTGGAGTCGGATGTTCCGGCCGCTGCGTACCTCTTCAACTCTCCCCTGTATCGTGAGCTGCCTAATTTCCCCGTCCGTTACCATGTCTCAGCCTCCTATAGTCCGCGCCCTTGCCCCCGGTGTTACTGCGCGGGATTTGAATACATCCCATTCGCCGTTTACCCTTGTGGGGGCGCCTAACGTATTCATCGAGACCGTGAAACGCGGAGAAGAGGATTCCTACAAGTCCGGCGGAACAACGTCTGTGGTGTTGCGAATGTATGAGGCGTTCGGGGGGCATGCCCAGGCACAATTGCGCATCGCGCAAGGGCTCGGGGTGGAGGCCGCATATGAGACCAACTTGCTCGAGGACGTGCAGGAAGGCTCGGCCCGCCCACTGCTCAACGATGTGGAGCACGAGCTCGGACTCAATCTCTCCTTCCGTGGATTTGAGGTCAAGACGATCGTGCTAATCCTAGGGGAAAAGAAGAACAAAACGTGAGTAGTTAGTTCGGTCGGTCTGTTTTTACCTCTTGTGTCTGATGGTTGTCTAGTGACAAGCGGGAGAGCTGGGTAACTGTTGATGCGTGACGATACGCCGTTCCGAGATACCCTGGCGGGAAGCCGTAATCGCGCTCCGGTCCCCACTCACTTTACCGTCGCAGTCTTATCTGCTGGGCGAAAGAAACAAACAGTATACCTTGCCTGGCATCAGCCGTGTATATTTTCGAGGATATTTAATTGTTTTTTGTACTCGCGTCGCGTGAGGCAAGGCGTGAGGTCTTTGAACGACTTCGGCGGTGTCCACAAGACATCGTCTCACGAGGCAAGGGAACGAGAACCCTAGATGGGTATTTGTCAACTACCTGTGGCAATCATCGGCCATTTTCGGTAGGTAGGTAGGTAGGTAGGTTAACGCTCAAAATACTTGCCATGGAGTTGATTTAAAAGCTGGGACAACGAACGCGCCCACACAATTGTTCCCATGTCTAACACCCCGATTTCTGAGATTCCAGCGGTGCGTCGTCCATCGTTTCGGTTGCATCGAGTTCCTCATGCTGCTCAGATTCGTGACACTCTGCGAGCGAGCTTCAGGAAGGGTCTTACCCGCCCTCTCGAATGGCGTAAACATCAACTGCTGCAGCTGGCAAGAATGCTGCAAGAAAACGTAGACGTGTTTGCGGAGGCTCTCCACAAGGATCTTGGGAAGCCCAAGTTTGAGGCGTATGCGTATGAGATCGTCAGTGCTGGTGTTTGTCTCGAAATCTTCCTCTGAAGTGATGAACGGACCCCCAGGGTGTCATGATTGAAAGAAGTGTCGACAGTGCGAAACGTGTTGACGAATGGGCTAAACCTGTGGTCGTGGATGCTCAGTACGTTCTATGTTCTCGTTCTGTACGAATTCGTATCTCACTGTTTGAAGGGACTGGCAACGGCCTATGCAGCCCACGATCCACAAGGCACCTGTCGGGACCGTGCTTATCATTGCGTGCGTTCAAGTTGCTGGAGTATCTGGCTGACATGGCTAAATTGTATTCCAGTCCTTGGAACTACCCGTTGGCGTTGACCTTGCAGCCTCTCATCGGAGCGATTGCGGCGGGGTGCTGCGCGGTTATCAAACCTTCCGAGATCGCTTCGCATTTCGCTGCTGCGCTAGCTGAGATGTTGCCCAAGTATCTCGATTCAAACGCGTATCGTGTTGTTCTTGGGGCAGTTCCCGAAACTACTAAACTTCTCGAACTGCAATGTACGTCGCTGTCACTAATAATGGACTTGATATTGATTGCCCTTGGCTTCATTCTGCAGGGGACCACAGTATGTCTTTACTCATCCGAACTTCGAGGCGAACAGCCTGACTGGACCTTATTATAGTTTTCTACACCGGCAACGGCCGTATCGCACGCATAATCTCTGTGGCTGCTGCCCAACATCTGACACCGCTCACGCTTGAGCTGGGAGGGAAGTCCCCTGTACTCGTTGATCCCTCGTTCGACGTCACTATCGCTGCCAAACGTATCCTCGGAGCCAAAATGCAGAACGGTGGTCAGGTATGTTCGAAGCCGTCCTTACCAATGAGCAACTCTCCCTCACTATTAATTGTAGCTGTGCGTCTCCCCCGACTATGTGATCGTCCCCAGAACGCATCAGGATGCACTCGTGTCTGCGCTCAAGAACACCTACGCCGAATTCTACCCTGAAGGCTCTCTCGTGTCGGATTCTATATCGCGCATCGTCTCTCCCGATCATCATTCTCGGTTGATGGATTTGCTGAACCGGAGCAAGAGCGAAGTCGTCGTGGGCGGGCGCAGTGAGGGAAATAAGAAGATCGAACTCACTGTCTTCAAGGATGTTCAGCCTGAGGATTCCCTGATGGAGGGGTACGTGTTTGATATATCAAGGTGTTGTCTGATATTTTGACGGACTGCTAGCGAATTGTTTGGGCCTTTCTTGCCAATTGTTCCGGTCGACAGTATCGACGAGGCTATTAATTTCATTCGCGATCGGTAAATGACAATCTTATCCACCGGAAATTATCTCTGTAACTTCTACGCAGCGACCACCCTCTGGCTCTCTATGCTTTCACCGACGATCCCAAAATTAAACAACGACGTAAGTCGGCCATGAATGATCAATCCTTTCTGACACGACTTGTCAGTTATCGACGAGACCTTGAGCGGTGCGATCGTTTTCAACGATGTAGTGCAGCAACTTGCATGTATGTTCTTTCTACTATTCATACCGCCCGCAGTTCCAATATTCTTGTAGTCAATAATTTACCTTTCGGGGGTGTTGGTCCATCCGGTTGTGAGTGCCTCCCATCACGCAGCTGAACAAGATCGTTGAATATTGTATAGACGGGCGCCAATCCTCCAAGTATACTTTTGACACGTTTTCGTACGAACGCGCCGGTATCGACGTCCCCAAAGAGTGAGCATTCCATCCATACCAAATTTATGCGTAACATAATCAAATTCTTACAGAGCGGAGCCTTTCCTTGCCGCGCGTTATCCTCCCTACAATGAAGAGAAGTTGAAAATCATGGGCGCTACTGTCCACATCCCGATCCCAGCCAGTTCCTAATCTGCATATGTTGGTCAGACACATGATCATTCCGAACGACTTCCCCTCGTACATTTCCACTTTCTTACTTCCAACGGCTGAATGGAGATTGGATTGGACGTGCATTGCCCCAATCTACCCGTAACTTGATTGGTGTTGGACTTGAAGTTGTCAGCGGAACCTTTGTTCTTTCCTAAGATGAATTTCGATGCATGTTACCTTCCTAAAATCTCAAGGCGATTCGAGCGGCGAAAATGACCAACGGGATTCCAACGCAATTAGAATGCGGAATTTTGTAGCTTTTCAAGGTGGAATTCACCTTGCGCGTACAAGCGGCGACGCGTAATGAGGTATTGTGGAAGAATACTGAGCCGTAGTCGAAATGAATCCTAAAAAATGAATATTCTTACAACTAATTAAATAGAACCCTTGTCCCTGAATTGACCTCATGGTCAGAAATCCTTGATCTGCTCCTTGATATACGCTACGACCTCGCTCTCCAGTTTGGTATTTGAGGTACGCTTGTCGGCTTTGCCCACTTTTCCCCAAGGAACGAGGTACTGATGTTTTCAAGTCTCGTCAGCCATCGGCACAGGGAACGCTGCTAATCTGTGTACCTGGCCAGTTATCTGAGCGGGAGTCGCAACAGTGGCGCCCCAGAGTTGCGTATATGCTCCCATCCTGTAACGAGAGTTCTACATTGAATTGCGAAACCAGATTGAAATGACGTACGGTGCGGGATAGAAAAAGAAACTTGAAATCCTTTGAAACCAGCTTGCGGTGTGCCTATACCCAGTCATGATTTATTCACGAAATTGAAACGAAAGCAAACCGCGTGAGTTCAGTCTTTATTGCTCCGGGGTGCAAGGAACACGAAACCAACACATCCGAATGCGTCTTGGCAAAGTAGTTTGCGATGAAAATGTTTCCGATCTTGCTCTGGCCGTATAGAGTCCTGAAGCAAATATTCCTGAATCAGCTGAAACTCGCAAAAAAAATTATATGTATCCCTACCATCGACACATGATGTCAATTTTCTTCTTGATCCATGCGTCGCGCTCAGGTCCGGCTTTGACGCTGACGAAGTCAATACCGTTTCCTGGAGAAAGTGTATGGCCAGCGGAGGATGTGTGCAGGACGCGGGCCGGCACTTGGGTTTCCGTGAATGATTCAGTGAGGGCCGGCAACTGCAACAAGATCAATATGGAGAAAAACAACACTTCGTATACACCCACGAGCAGTTCCGTTAGAAAGAAATGGCCAATCACGTTGGTGCCGAATTCTGAAGGTATATCAGTCAACACGGCCGAGTGTAAAGAGAGATCGCATACGAAGGTCGTATCCTTGCGCAGTGAGCATGTCTGGAGGGCACACCATTACCCCACTTCGAGTACCAAATATGAGTCCTGGCCGTTACTTAACGGGTTCAATGGACCTTCGACTCACGCATTATTGAAAAGAATGTCCAGCCTCGACTCCTGAGCAAGAAACGTCTCTGCGGCTTTGCGCACACTCGGTAGATCGGCAAGATTGAGTTCAAGAAAGATCGCAGTTTTCTTCGTCTCCTCTTCGAGCTTCTTGATAGCACTAGCAGCTTTCTCGGGTGACCGCGATGCAAGATATACTTTCGCGTTCTTCAAGAGCAGCTGCTTTACAGTCTCGTATCCTATGCCTGCGTTTCCGCCCGTCACAAGTACTATCTGCACGTTGGTGTGTCAATTGGAATCGCACTCGGGCAAAAGCGGAACTTCGATTCACCTTGCCAGACAAGTCAGGGATGTCGCGTTCAGGCTTGAATTGGGTGGTGGGGCGCGCGATGAGGTTGCCCATCTTGTCCTGGGGTTATTGTGGTACGCGGAAACCAACGTGGCCGTGTGAGAGACATGTCGCGAGTGTCAGGCATGAGATTGGCATGAGAGTTGAGAAGCTTCGTCGAAGCTTAGCGATTCGCTTGCAACAGCTTGCTGGCACGCAATCGGACCCACATGCCAATCCAAAGCATGATATTCGTATGGCGGGAGTGCTGGGAAACAGAGTGCAAAGACGAGAATGTTGTGGTTGAGAACTGAAAAAGAGCGACCGCCCTCGGCAATGAATTAGCCGTAAAGCAGTTGATGTGGACGCGGTCACATGTTCTCGTGTTCCCTCCCTTTTTTGGCCCGGGTACCCCCGAATTCAAATACTGAGCTGTAGAGCAGCGAAGTTAATCGAGCAGACCATGAATTCCCACCACAGCTCTGTCAACAAACTAATCTGGAGCAAAGGGACTTCCTTTTGACGCTTCAGCGCTTACCGAAGAGCAATAAAGAACCAATCGATCTCATCAGTGGCAACTAACTATAATAAAACCCATTTCGCCTCGTGCCAACGGCGTCTTTGTTTCCTCCCCCATGTCTGCCCTCCTCGACATTGACGCTGCCTCTGCAGCTCTCATCTCGCAACTCGCCCTTGAGGAAATCGCTGAGATACGTGACTCGAGCAAAGGCAAAGGCCGTGCGGGAGCCCCACTCTCAGATGGGGATTGCGCCTTTAGCGCTTATGAAGAGGAAATGCAAGATATGCTGCGTTTTTTCCAGGATTTGGAGTTAGCACGTAGCCTCGATAATGCTCTTGAGTTGGACCAACCTGCTCTGTCGGTTCTATCAGTCGTCGAAGACGGAGCGAGGGATGATCATGCATATGCGGCGGCTTTGGAGCGAGGAGAGCCGCTGCCTGCGCAGTCTGAAGTTCAGCGTCTGATGGAGGATCCGGATTTTGCGCGTTTGAGGTGTGTTTTGGTTGCAATATCTGGTGTTTTATTCCACTCTGAATGCTGAGCAATTCAGCGTCGAAGATCAAGAGACTCCCAGTACTGCACCCGTCGCTAGCGAAGAAGAAGAAGAACCCGAAATTGAAGCAGGCCCCAGTGTAATGGCCCGCCCAGTGCGACCAGCAAGGTATCTCATCATTTGAACCTTGAAATCACCGAACTTACAATGTGATCTGTGGATGCAGGGCGGAATGCATCGCGTGCGGCGACAACGTTCGGGCTATGACCTCTTTCAAGGCAGCCTGCGAACACTTCTACTGTCGTCCCTGCCTTTCAATTCTCGCCACGACCTGCATCGGCGACGAATCCCTTTATCCTTTGCGCTGCTGCTCTCAGAATCTTCCGATAGACGGAACCCGCGGCGTATACGCATATCTCGAAGTCCGCCTGCGCATCTCTTTCACGAAAAAAGCTCAGGAATATACAACTGTCTTCAAGAACCGCTTGTACTGCCCGCGTCCCACTTGTTCCATTTTCCTTGGGTCAATTGAGAACCATCTCGAAAATCCTGCTTGCCCCCGCTGCGCCACCGAGGTATGCATTCGATGCAAGCAAATCGCGCATCCGGGCGACGCTTGCGGAGAGAACGTCGCTATCGAACAAGTCAAAGCACTCGCGCGCGAACAACACTGGCAGACTTGCCCCGGATGCGGCCAAATAATCGATTTGCAGCAGGGATGTTTCCATATGACTTGTCGATGCCGGACCGAGTTCTGCTATGTCTGCGCTGCGCGTTGGAAGAACTGCACCTGCCCGCAATGGGACGAGGCTCGTCTGATCGTCACAGCCGAGCAGCGGGTTCAGAACGAGATGGGTCCGCAGGCTCGTGCAGTCGCACCTGCGATTTTCCAGCAGCGTGTTGAGCAGCGGGTTGAGAGACTGCGTTATGAGCACGATTGCGCGCTAGGTCATCGCTGGTACCGACGAAATGGGGGTGCTCGCTGTGAGGAATGTCGTTACACGCTCCCGGATTACCTGCTGGTGCGTGTTTGAGGTACTTGATCACGTCTGGAAGTAATATATTTGCAGGTTTGCAGATCTTGTGGTATTGCTGCCTGTGTGCGCTGTGCGAGGAACAGGCTTTAGTCGAATCGCAAAGATAGAATGATACGTAAAACGCACTTGACTGTATATGGGGTCTGATTTTGTTGGAAAAATGTTACTTGCCTGAGCTGCTCCACGAACCGAGTTGATGGTCTGAAAGAATCGAATGAATGAGTTCATCTGAAGATCGGTCAGCTTCGAGCCCAGACAATCAGAGGAAAGTTCTTCGCTTTCCCAACGGCCATTTGATAACGGGAATCAAGTTCAATCGTATATCGGCGAGCCTGGACTCTCCGTCGGAACAACAAGAGCAATTTGAATGAATGAATGAAGTCAAGGCTTGCACATTGAAGGGGTCGAGGATTCTCCACAGTTTCCAATAACTCTCGATTAGCGATGGGGGAAGTTCAAGGATTTGCGGTTAAGTTGGTCCCGGGTTGGGTGGTGGTGGTCAGGGAGAAAGGTCCATGGGAAATGTTGCCATCATAATGCGGATCATGATGCATGATGCATGATTCGTGGCTCTTGCTCCTAATTTCCTCCACATTTTTCGTCTGCGGAACGCGGTTCAAACTTCAGTGAGGCAGTCGGCGATCAGCGACACCCAGATTGAAGTATGTAACTCGAGTGTGCGCCGGTGAAAAAATATGCGTCGCAGCCCCAGATCACAGCGAGTCAGCGACCGTTTCGGTTGAGTCTTTCCGGATGCCTCATGGCCAGCCTCAACCGACTTCAGTTTAACTTTTGCCTGCGAAAAACATACGAAACCGGATGCCGGAATATCCTCACTGGTGGCATGACTTTCTGAAATTTTTCCTTCCCTCCATCATCATGGTTAAGGCAGAGTCGGAGAGCGATACAGGGAATGTTACGAGCAACATCTCATACTTGTGGCAGTATCTAGATAATTCGCGGGCCCGTGTCAGCCAGCTTGAGCAGGAGCTGTCCGAGTCGGTACGTGGACCTTTGTTCTTCCTCATTATCACTCATCGTATGGGCAGAGGCACTCCTCGCTAACTTCGACTGCTGGAGCCGGGAAGATTATGCAGCTCGAAGCCGACAAGATCGAGCTAGCTAGACAGGTTTCGGTCCTTGAGGATAAGCTTCGCGTGAAGGCTGAAAATAAGCCGGTGATACTCGTCAAAAGGGAGGAAGGGGTGGAGGCGGTGAGGGGCCGCGTCTTGCATACCGTTTCTAATGCTGAGTTTCGGATTCCCTCCAGACTATCCGCCGCCCGCCGTCTGTACCTCGGGCGTCTCGCGAGCCCAACACGGTCCTCGCCGAGACGCGCGCCAAGCTCAAGGAGGAGCGCCAATGCCACGAAGAGTTGCGAAATGTGCGTCGTGTATGTCGTCTGATTCTCTTATTCATCTCGTTTTAATAGAAATATATCGAACTCGAAGGTCGGGTCAAAGAGGGGGAGGCAATTGCTGCTAAAGCTCTCCGAGCGGTATGGACTACGCACATCTTAGTCTTCTTTGCACCTGATTGATGCCCCATAACAGAGATTCGAAACGGAAGAGGTGAATGGTTTCATTTGAAATGAGAACGCGTTCGAATTCGGAATCTGATGACTGTAGGCGCTCAACGAAATGCGTTCCGAGATGGAGAAGCGTCTCAAGAATTTTGAGGCGGTCGACCAAGAAAGGAACCGTTTGGTGGGGGTTAGTTCCGATCTTGTTTCGATTGCCAGACGATTGATTGACCAAAACGTCCGATGTGTAGCATTCCGTAGAGCAGACCGATCGTGTCGACGCTCTCAAGGAGAAACTCTCAGGAATCAAGGCGGAGCTGAAGGCGGAAATCGAGGAAAAGGACGCCTTGAAGCAGGTGAGGGTCATGTCATACGTTGACTTCCTATAAATCCGACTTTTGGCAGACTCTTCAAGAGATGATCGATTTGGCGGAGGCTCTGGAAAGGGAGGTTCAAGAGGTATAGCTCAGGAAATGGAGTGCTGCGTCAATCACGAATGAAATCTCATCATCTAATAGCTACAAGCTGCTGAAAAGAATAGGAAGGAGTCGCCGGAGGTTAGCCGTTCTGATCTTCTTCGCGCATCCTCGGTGTCAATTAAATTTCTTCGCCAGATCGCTGAAGCGCTAGGGAAATACAAAGAATTCATGTATAAACTGCCTGGTCCCGAGAAACCTCCGCCATTCCATGTATCTCGATTAGAACCTGTGTGCGACTTTGATACCAATTTACATGGCTATCTGGCTCAGGTACGTGGCTCGATCCTGCGATTAGGGTGTATTCAAATGTATCCCGGTTTCCTAGGATCTCATAGGACAGAGGTAAGCCATGACATACATACCTGGCAATGCGCTAAGATTTGTAACTTTTTCGAATTTAGGTTTCTCAACCATATCTTGTATCTTCCGAAGCGAGTCGTGGCTCTGTCCTATTCTAATTTCCATTACCTGGCTTATGGACCCACTCACCTCTATGATCATGCCACAAGAACTTGGACTGAGGGCTCAGACCTTGCCGGTATCCATGGCGGTAGTCGCGAGCTCTTTGTCAAGCACAGAGATTTCGTGGTATATGCGGGTACTTATAGATGCCACGACCTCCGCCCAGTATATTCTGACGGGACGAACTTGCCTGCTCACATTGTGCGTCTATTTCTTATTTTTCCTGTTGGATGGAATTCAAACGCATCACATCCTAGTCCCCAGTAGAGATCGTCGAAGCTGCGCTTGTGGGCTGTCCACCCGATGTCAACCGCAAACAAATTATCAAACAATGCTTTCCGGATGGAAAGGTCAAAGCTACAGCGACGGGACTGCAGTGTGTCGGGTTCAACACACAGCTCTATAATTCCTTGCGTCACAAATTTCTCAACGATCGGAAGAACACCAAAGGCGCGCAGAAGCGCAAAACGGGTGGTGAAGATGGAGGAGGGAAGGGCGAGGGGCGTCCCATGAAAATTCACAAATCAGGGTGATCCTGCGGTCAGCTAATCGAACTTCGTTTGTTTCTATCATTTCCCTGTCCGTTTTCGCTCCATCGTACTACTCACTCGACGCTATCATGGTTCAATTTGTCCGGCATTCCCATCTGCCAGAATAAGTACTACTTAGTTCATATGTCCTTGTCACGGATTCTTGTCTCTGACCAGTGGCATTCGTTGTGGAGACGATTTCTATGGGCTTGATACTATTGTGGCTCATATCGTCGCTTGGCTTTGGTCTATTAGCGCTGGATGCGCGAGGATGCGCGCGGGCTGAATGTGCTTCTATCAACTCAAAAATATTCGTCGTGAGATCGCCACGCAGATCCTCTACGGACGTTGTTCCGCATCTTTTTTCGCTCTTGACACACGAGATGACTCATGTCCAGCCTCTGTTTTGGTGGAAACTGCTGCGGCTTTCTATATAATGTGGTGACCGTTACGTCCCTTCATCGTGTTCCCTCCATACGAGTGTTGCTCCATATGCTTCAGGGCGCCTTTTTCTCCTACGGGTGTGAACCTCTGTACTGCATATTTTCGTATTTCCATCTGATCGCTGCATTCCCCTTCAAAATTTTGGATCAAAATTACCTGATATGTTGTAATTTGCGACACAGCGCGTTTCGGAAGGGAGGCCGGAAGACGCTGATCTCGGAGATAACCCTGTCCAAGAGTTTTCTTCGTCCCCGGCGTCGCGAGCTCTTGGGCGCTTATCGCGACGAGCTAACCCTTATGAACCCTACCTCCACGTACCCACCTCGCACTCCTCCCTCATGCCAGCCGCAGTAACATACAAGATCCTCGACTACACTTCGACTGCAGCGACTGCGCTGCGGGAAATCGCTGTTAGCACAGACACGCCGTTTCTCGCGACAGCATGCGATTTGGCTTTGAGAATCGTTTCAATGGTCCAGGTGAGTATTCTATGCGAGATGTTTTCTGTGTCCCTTATCGAATCAAAACTCAGGAAACGCGGTATTACAAGGAGCGATGTCATCGTATCCTGGAACAAATCCACCAGTCGTTATGCGTTTTGTCGACTCTATGCGTCGAAGCAAAGGATGGGCTTTCTCCAAGAATGATCAACCAAATTGCTCAGTACGCAGCGTGAGTTTTCGATTGATATTTGTTCATGAATGCAATCCGAACTCAGTGACTTGCAGAACGTTGGAGAAATTTCATATATGTTTACAGTCACAGAACGATATTGGGCCATTGAAAAGGCTGTTGAAGCAAAATGAAATCGCCTCTCAACTTACCATGTGTGAAAAGGGATTGCAAACGGCGCTTGAGGTTTTCATGGTACGTTTCGTGTTCCTTTGGCTGCAAACAAGCTGAAAGAATTATCTGGCAGACGGATTACGCAGCTGTGGCCAACGAGGTCTTGCATTTAGAGAATGATACCGAGGCCCGACACCAGGAGCTACTGGAACTCATTTCACGGCGAAGCATATCATTTGACGACTCGTCCATAGTGCGTGACGATTGCTCTTGATGAAGTATGATCTCGAACGTCGTTTCAGGCCAAGCACAGCTCGTTCAATACCAGGTAAGTCGGCTCCGACTCCGTCACGAGAATTGCAACGAATTGAAATGATCCCAGTACTGGTTCTTTCTCTCTGTTACCAGCATCCCCGAAGGTTTTCTACGGACGAGAAACAGAATTGGAATCGCTTGTCGCAACCCTCCTCTCCGACGGCCCCAGAGTCGCAATATTGGGGCCCGGCGGCATGGGGAAGACGACCTTAGCCATGGCGGCTTTACACCATCCCACTGTCGTTCCTAAATACGCCCTTCGACACTTCATTTCCTGTGATTCTTCGCCCAGCTGCGGTGATTTGATCACTAATCTGGGTCTACAACTTGGGCTGGAGCCGTCAAGGCAGCTTACGAAAACGATATCCTTCTATCTCCGAAAATATGGGCCGTGTTTAATCGTCTTGGATAATTTCGAGACGCCTTGGGAGCCGTCGGAATCTCGAGCTGAGGTCGAGGAGTTTCTCTCGCAGTTGGCGGATGTTCCCAACCTTGGGTTACTTGTGCGTCCTAACTGCCCCGTGGTTTTCGTTCTCTGGTTGACCGAATTTTGATTCCCAGGTCACGATGCGAGGGTCAGAGCGACCAGGAAAGGTCAAGTGGAATCGGCCGTTCCTTCCGCCCCTCGAGCCATTGTCTCTCGCCTCTTCGCGCCAGATATTTTTCGACATTGCCGACGAGCCCGAGCCCGGCGAAGAATCTGTGCTCGACGACTTGCTCACTCTTTCCGGTAACCTGCCCTTGGCGCTTAGCCTATTGGCGAATGTAGCTTCCTTCGAAGGATATTCCGGTGCTCTCGATCGCTGGCGCATCGAAAACTTTACCCTTCTATCGCTAGGGAACGACAAAAGCTCAAATCTCGAAACATCCATTACCCTCTCCTTGCGCAGCACACAAATCTCGTCCTTCCCCCCGGCGCAGGAACTCCTGTCCCTTCTCTCCTTACTACCAGACGGCGTCTTGACCAAGGACATTGCGGCAAGCAAAGTTGCGATTCCGGATGTCGGCCGGTGCATATCATTGTTGCTCCGCATGTCCCTCGCGTATACCGACACTAGAGGACGTATCAAAGCCTTGAATCCCATTCGCGAATTTATTCGACGTGCATACCCGCCTTCGAAAACCCTCTGTAATTCCTTTCGCGTTTATTTCCAGGATCTGCTGGACATCTGGGGCTCGACGCACAAACGTGTCCCCTCCGCTGGACTCACCGCTGAGCTCATGGGAAACCTGGGTAATATCAACGAACTCTTTTTCGAAGGACTCGTAACGGAAGATCCGTCGACTTTGAAGTTTATTGGCCTCAGTATCATCACTCTCGATGAATTTTCGCACACGATGCTGCAGGGCATGCATCCGTTGTTTCGACGACTTCCGCATTTGATCAGAGTCAGCGATGACGCTGAGTTACGATGGAGATACGGTGGTAGATGCCTGCGCTACTCGGATCCCATCCGCACGGCAGGAGAGAATTTAGATGTTTGGATTCAAGAGGGCATGGAATATTTTGACGCCCAGACGCATCCCAATGATCAAGGTGAGCTTATGTTCTCTCAAACCAATCAAGCATCTGCTTATTTCATTAATACAGCAATCATTTTCTTCCACTCTGCCGCAGCGCACTATAATCTAGTCGAGTTCCTCGACATTCAGAAATCGATGGAGCTCAACAAACGCGCCCTTTCTCTAGCCGACGAGGCAGGCAATGTCGAGCTCCAGCTCTTGTGCTTGGACACCGAATTCGATATCGCTCACAGACTTGGTGAACGCTCCCGGCAGTTCGAAATCGTGCGGCGAGGTCTCGCTCTTGCGGAGTCCAGCTCGAACCACAGTGTCCTGCAATCCAATTGGCTTATGACCGACGCTTGGCTCAACATTCTTGTCGGTAATCTACCCCGCGCGCTCGCTTCATGCACGCAGGCGGACGAAATATTGGAGTCATGCGGAATGCTCGAATCTGAGAAACATTTGTGGGCTCTCAATATTCGGGGAGAGGTGCATCTAAACAAAAGCGAATATATCGAAGCTCGTCAACTCACTGTCGAAATTCTACGCACCAAGTCCCTTGCTGTTCTTGAACGTCACTATGCGAATGCGCTCATTAGCATGGCGCAGTTAGATATTCTGATTGGGGGTCCAGAGGAGGAGATCCTAGCCAGCATACAAACCGCTGAAAAGGTTTACGAAACCCTTGACGCCCATCGAATTCTTCTGTGTTCCATGATGCGCGGGTACCTTGATGTACGTTCTGGCAATACCGACAGTGCTCGTTCGCGGTTTTTATCGTCTGCGACGAAGAGCCGGGGCACATATACGGACTCACACAGCATGTGTCTGATTGCTCTCGGCGATCCCAAGCATCAGTTCTTCGACCCAACCGAAACGCTGCGCTGGGCTGTAGTCTCTCTCTCATTTGAAAGGCTATCGCAGAATTTCGTCAATTCGCTGACGGCTGTTCGGTGCCTTGCCGACACCCACGTTCTTTTGGAGGACGACGAAACCGCTCTTTCGCTTTTCCAGGTCGCGCTCGAAGGAGGTACTCAGATAGATATTCATCGTCTTAGGGCGGAATGTATGACCGGAATTGGGGACGTCTGGTTCCGGCGCGGGGACTTGAAGCAGGCGGAGGAGATGTGGACGAATGCCTATCCACTGTTCTTGCGCAGCTCGCAGATCAAAGACGCTGCGGCGGTCGAGGAGCGCCTGGAGGGACTTCGAAGTGCGTCTGCCTGATGTCAGTATAACCCATAGACAGTTCAACGCTTGTATCATGTAGTTTTCTGTATTTTTGAATGGAATTCGAAATCCAACACTAGCGCGAGTATTCTGTCGAGTTAACGATGGCAACTATGAGCTGAAGTCGGATGCGGTTGAGAGAATGTACAATTTGAAAAGGGAAGAGGGTTGAAATCTGCCGCCCGCAATATGGCCATCTGAAATGTCTGCGAATTCGGGGTGAACTTACATTCTGCAGCGCGGCCTGGGAAGTAGGAGAAAGAGGACGTAACGAAAAAAGGCCGAAAGGGTCTACCTAACGAGCGGCAAAGCTTGAGTCTGTGGATTGGATATGTGGATATATTCTCCTTATGGTTCGGATTTGTCGTGCTTGTCTAGGTAGAGAATGATGACAAGCTGCAGCTTTGGGTCGAAGCATGCTTCGTCAGCCTTTTCTCTCCCTCGAACTCTTCACTCGTGGAGCCCAATACTTCCCCGTCGAATCCGCGAACTTGATTCCCCGTTTCAGCAACAAACTTTCCGCGATGGCGACACAGCTGCTCTTGTTAATCTCGCGTCTGCGCACGAATTGAGAGTCAGGGTTGAGAACCAAGTGAAACAGATAGCGGTCGGTGCGGAAACAGATCAAAACTCACTCGCTGGTTGGCCAGGTGAGGCCGCTGAGTTGGATTTCTTGCAGCGCCGGAAACTTTTGAAGGTCGAGTTCGGTAACAGAACTGAAGTAAAACATTGTAAGAACAATCTTACAGACGACGAACGGGTTCGGGGATATGTAGTATAGAACCTACCTAGGTAGCTTCCAAAACATGAGCTTTTTGAGTGAATTATGCTTCGTCTGAGGCGCCATTTGGATTGCATCGTATTCCTGTTCAGCCCAATTGCGTGCTTGGTTATATATAGGACGCAAACAAAAGCTTACCCCGCGGAATTCGAGTTCGACCAGGGTGGGGCAGTAGTCAAGGACGACTGTCTTATTCAAACCTCCTGTCCTGAACTGCGGAACTTGAAGATGCGCAAGTTTTTCTCCGTGTACTTTGATGAAGTTGATGAGGCTGCTGGGGCTTTCGCCGAATTCAGACAGAGTAAGTGTTCGTAGGGCGTCCAATCTACATGTGAATCTCTTGGTAGGACGGAATTCTACAGGTGCAAAAATGCATCGCCTACCTGAAGCCTTTGATAGCATCCAGAACGTCCGTCTGCCAGCCTCGAATGTGAAGCGTGTGCAGCAAGTTCAGGCCATTCGAGCCGGAGAGATGTTTGGAAGCGGTCTTCACGCTCCCAGCATCAGTCCGTATCTCCAGAACCCGAAGCTCTGTGAAAGGAGCAAATAGAGATGCGGAAATCTCGTTAGTTCGTAGAGCCGTGCGGAGTTCGCGAAGAGAAGATCCGGTGTGGATAGCGAGCGCCTCAAACACAGTTAGTTCTACTCCGTCGCCGAGGTAATCTGGCTTTCTAGGCAGAATAGACTGAAGATTGGTTGTGGCAGCGAGGATGGGGGCCATGAAGTCACGCGGAATGATTTTGTAGGGCATGTAGATGACGCGGATGGATGAGCCGAGTCTCGGACGCTCCTCTAATTGTTTGACTATCAGAACAGCGTTACGGACTGTGATGTTGACTGTGTCGTATAGATACGGGAGCGCAAGATCCTGATTTCGAGGTTGAGCGCAGTTAGTTGGGTAATGAAAATGGTGCGTACGTGCATAAATTTCGAGACGGTGAGGATCGAGAGGTACGAGGAGAGCGTGTCGGAGATGGAAGAGCGATCCCGTCGTTCGTCGACATCCATAGCAAAGAAAAGAATGTGTTGCCAGATGACCTTTCGTGTTTCCTCCGAAACGGACGCCAGGGGAACGTAGAGTGGATTCAATGATGGTGTGATATCGGGCCCTGAGATTGTAACTGCAGCATCATCATCAACGGTGCTGGGGCTGAAAGAAAATATTTGGACGAGATAAAATGAGTGCAAATGCGGTTCACATGGCAACGACTCACTCTTTGACTAGAGTATAACGAACCAATGTCTTGAGTTTCGGCTCAGCGTCAAGGATGGCAGCCAGTTCACGGCACACAGGATGCATGATTTCGATCGCTTTGAGCGACGGGATGCGAGTCAGCGAGACTATATGGCTCGGTATCCAAAGCTCCAACTCCATCGGCAGCTGGATGGTGCGAATGCTGGAGGAACGCACAAGCCAGTCAATGACCTCTCGCGCTCGGTTACCCCAGCTGTGGTGCCGTAGTCGATACCCGTAAGGGAAGCTGAAAATCTCCTGGATGAACATTAGCCCGCAACGAAGACAAAAGCTCGGGTGGGACGCATACCAAGCTGTCCCACTTCTGGATGCAGGACGAGAGCGTCTTCCTGAGTGCGTCCAGATGTTTGTTTTGCAAAGGACGCTTGCTGAGGCAGGGCTCATGCAGAATGATGCGTTTTGGGTTGAGAGGGGGAAGACCGCTGCATAGGCCGACGGTGCTATCGGAAGACCAGATAGAGAACGAGACAAAGAGATCTTTCACGTTCGGCGAAGCTTTGAGAATCGTGAGCATGGCCGGCCCATAGCCACCCTCGACCCGAAGCTTCTTGATAAAAAGACCGAATTCCGGAAGTCTGCGAAGGACTTTTTCCAGCGCGTTTGCCTGAGATTTAGAGCGCAGAACGACGACGTGGTAGAGCAATGGAGTGGCCACCCGCAACCAGTCTTTGCAGACCGAGAGGTATGCCGAGGATGATACCGAGTAAGTGGCAAAGGGAGATACATCAGAGCTGTCTGAGAACAAGTGGTCGGGGACTTTCAACGCAGGTGAGAGAATTTCTGAGATGATCTCGTCGGGAAGCATAGCAGTTCGCTGTATTTGCGGTATTGTTCAGTTGTCCCGCGCCGCTAGTTCTTCGGTCGGGTACGGACCGTTTTTTCTTTACAAAGGATCAACGTCTCGCGGGCTTTAGCAGCTCTGGTGTTCTGATCGAAATTTTCGCTGTCGAAAGCAGAGGAAAGGAGGCATGTGACGTGATGTCACAGGCTCGCAGCACTCAGAGCTCGACCAAAGCTTGACCAATATTGGCAGCATCTATCCTCGAGCTCGGCCCTTCTATTTGCGCTCAATAGCTTCAATGAGCTGTATCATTGACTCTGTGACTTCTCCACGTTGCTTTCGTCCCACCGCTTGAAGACCTTAGACCACCAACTCAATCTAAAAAAAATAAGTTTCTTCCATCGTCGCCTCTTCCTTCAAGGCCCTCTTCTCCGTCGTTCCCGCCGCGCCTCCCCTTTAAATTGCTCTTTCATTCTATTCGCCAGGACGCGTTTCATACCGTCTTTGTTCTTTTCATCGACCTTGTCGCTCAGGGCCTCTCGCTTTGATTTGATTGTCAGACTCCCGCCAGTGAAAATTTCAAAATCCACACCCCGAATCCACGCCTGATGTTGACGAAGAATCTTTCGATTTATCCTTGCTTGAGGAGGCGGCTTCAAATCCGCGCACCAAATGCGACAGCCTGATGGAGCGCACATATTTTCTCTCCTTGTGCCGTCTGAAGTCATCGTTCTCTTTGGCACAGGCTGTCGTTCACCTTTGTCTCAAGTTCGAATCTTGTGTTTCTAAATGGACTGTTGGAATCAACATTGTCCATCCATCTGCATCCGACACTCATGGGCGGACGTGTCT
Organism: Favolaschia claudopus; assembly: GCA_037176885.1. NCBI lineage: Eukaryota > Fungi > Basidiomycota > Agaricomycetes > Agaricales > Mycenaceae > Favolaschia > Favolaschia claudopus. The sequence goes on from JAWWNJ010000082.1 coordinate 1,127,663, forward strand.
CCCGAGCTCCCGAAACTCCGTAGAGTTCGATCACTCTCACTTGACTCTCCCTGCGGCGAAGCCAGCCCAGCTCAGCGGCGCTGTATGACCCATGCACGATAACACAAGCAGGCGAAGAAGGTTCTCTTGGGGCTTCACATGCCACGAAAGAGGGGTACTGTACTCGTATTTCGAAGACAAAGAGCAATAATACAGGAGGATTTGCAATTTGAAAGAAAACAAACGCTTCACGGGACGTAAAACCATCACACAACCTTTCTGAAACTGCTTCAGCCTGCGGGGACATCAAGGGATGTTCGGGTGACTTTCGTACCTGCGGGGAAGATCTGCGACGTCGAGCAATTGACATTGGTCTTCTATCGACGCCAGAAAATCATTGATCAACAACTTGAAAGCAGCCTAAATTTGTCCTGGACAAGTTCCCCGCGTCTGAATGAGGATGAAGGACATGTCACCGCCAGCGTCGACTACGAATAGCTTAAACGTTTGTTAGCGGTCTCGTCTAAGATAAACGGAATGCGCGACTCGGACGGATGGAAGCACTTCCCCTGCTCACCATCTATCTTATGCAATTGTTCGAAATCTGACTCCAATAAGTGACGGAACCAAGAGGACAAGGCCAGCCACAAAACGATTGGAACTCCTCCACATCAAACTTGAACCCTAAACCCTAAACCAAAAAAACGAGTGTTATATTTTATATCGATTCTACAACGCAATACTAGGTTCGGAACAAGCCGCTTCCTCACACTCACATGACATTCACGTGCGGACACACGGAATTTGAGAAAGGGCTTGTGTCAAGATGTCAAAAAAGGGCAATGTCTTTGGCGCGCTCTTGTGCTTCAGCAAGGGTACCAATCACCTCCGACCAGTGGTGAATGTTGTAGCTAAGAGTCATCTCTGTGATTTCACAATTTTATTTCGACGAGAAATGCCCTTTTCATGACACTGTAAGCTGAACATTCTGAGGCTTGGAAACGCGTTTGACAGCGTGAATGATCTTGTAACAGCTCAACTGGCTTCAAAATATAGAATTCGGTGTAAGTAAATGCAGCCGAGGTGTCTAGTAGCTCTCAGGCAGCCTTCTTTCAGCCGTTTGCAGCCCATTTCGAGGGTTCAGAAGGAATTCCTGCAAAAGACATTCGTTGTTTTGAGCAGTTTGGAGCAAGCCTCTCTTCGAGTGAAACCCGGCTTGTCCGGATCGGAGAGGGCTTGTTCCGAACCTAACGCAATACATAGATACGTTCTACTGTACTGTATATGTTTTTTCTAATCTCTCCCATTCGTACGTATACACAGCAACAACTACATCATACTACAGCAACAATCCAAGAAAAGAGCAGCGATGCGCTCCAGTCGTGGTAGATAGCTATGAACACCCACCGTGAGTTCGCCGCTCCACGCGAGGATAAGAAAAGCAAGAAAAAAAGAAAGAAGCAGAGAATCGGTGTTTGGATGGAATCAAAACAAAGAACGGCGGGGATGCTAGTGCTATATCTAACTGATAGATAGGCGGTGGGGGTGCATAGGTGGGGGAGGGGAAGTGGTACAGTAGAGTAAGTACAGTGAGTGAGTGGGTTTGGAAGTAAGTAAGGAGCGTGCGTGTGTTAATTTCAGTTCACGGAGAGGTCGTCATGGAGAGGAGAGGAGAGGATGGGGAAGTGAGTCGGACACGGAAGGGCGGGGACGGAAGTGAATATCCAAGGGGCTAAGCAAAGAAGTACGAGGCAGAGAAGGCGGGGTAGCGAGAGAATCCAGTCCTATCAAAACGAGGCGAGACGAGGCAGTGTCGAAGATGCGCGCGAGACTTATCTGAGCTTCCTCGCCGAACGAATTTCGAATCGTATCGTACGATGCGGGAAAGTCTCCGATATCGCTCCGTCGAGGCGTTTCAAATGGATGGATGGGATCAAGAAAGTGGGTGGACAACCGAGCCGGTCGCGCACGCGTCAGCGTCGGCATAGGAATAGGCGGAAGTAGGAAGAGGTGTAGGATACGATACGGGGTGGTGGAACAACAGACAAGAGCGAGAAATTGAATGGAATAGATGGGAAGGAGAACGAGATCCAGAGCAAGGAAGGGTGGGGAGGCAGGCATACAGAACAGGACAGGACAGCGAGGGGTATCGCGCCCACGGCTGCGAGTGAGCAAGCTATGGGCGGGGAAGCATACAGGCGGACGGAGACATAGATAGTGGCGCATGGGATGGGGTGTACAAGAAGGCGGGTGAAGAGACATAGATAGATAGGCAGGCTGGCTGGCGCACAAGATAGAAACAGATTTCGAGGCGGAGGGTATCGATGATTGACGGGGTTCTTGCGAGAAGCTGACCGACGCTTCAGAACCGCCCAGGCTGGTGCAGATACTGTCCCTGCGCCACCCCAACCGGCATCGACATCGACATTGACATCCTCGGCTGCCCCATCCCCATACCTGCGCCCATCGCCATGGACGACATCTGCTGTTGCATCTGCATCTGCTGCATTTGTATCCTCTGCACCATCATCTGTTGCTGTTGCTGCTGCTGCTGTTGCTGAACCTGCATCTGCATCTGCTGCGGGTGCTGCCATCCCATGCCCATCTGCGGATACGATGTCGGGGGGTACGACGCCGGCGCAGACGAAGGAGCCAACAAAAGCCCCTCCTCGCCGTCAAACCCAAGCCCAAGATCATACGCCGCACCCGCGCCAACGCCCATACCCATACCCACACCCAAACCCATCTGCCCATGCGCATCGTACATCGACATTCCCATCTGCTGCTGCTGCATCGCCGCATACCCCTTCATCGGCATCGGCATCCCCAGACGCACGTCAGACACAGCGCCGCCGAGAGACCCAGCGCTAGCAGGCGGCGTCGCCGGCCCCTCCCACCCGCTCCCGCTCCCCGAGCTCGCAGAAGACGGCGACCCAGGCGGCGCCGCGAACGCAAAGCGCTGCTGGTGGCTCGCAGCGGACGCGGGTGTAGGCGGCGTCTGCGGCGGCGCGTAGTCGAAGAAGCCTTGCGGCTGCTGGTGGTGGGGGTGCGCCGACACAGGCGAGTGCGCGAACGGGCCATGTCCTTGGGCATGCGCAGATCCTGGGCTCGGAATGCTGACACTGACAGAACTCGCACTGCGTGCACGCACGGGGCGCTGCTGCTGCTGCTGTTTCTTCCCTCCTTCCTTCGGTCCCTCAACATCCTTGACCTTAACCTTCTCACCCATCTCCTCCTCCTCCCCATCATCCTCTTCACCCTCCTCCCCCTCCTCGAGATCCCCCATATCCTCAAAATCAAGCTCTAAATCCTCCACCTCACCGCGCAGCACCATCTCGTGCGCGTCGGAGCGAACGGGCGCCTCGAGCTGAGGGACGCGGGCGCGAGCGCGCCATTCATTGATTTCCTGTCGAAAGAGAGGAGGTGTCAGCGTACAAAGATAGGAGTGAGAGGCAACGGAAAAAGAAAGACAGAAAGGGGCGCAACCAAGTCATCCTCGATCGCGTGCACAAAAAGGGGGAGGACACAAGACAGGGGGGATATGGCGCGTGAACGACAACACCCTCGTTCGCGTGCGCCATCCTCGGCCCCCTAATCAGCCACCACGCCAAACGATCAGGACTAAGTTCGTCTCCTTTCCGAAATCAGCCAACCTCTCCAGCGATATCTATCCCTCCAGCCTTATCGCAATCGTTCATGAGTACACGTCGCCGCTCCACCCGGGTGTCAACCCAACCGCCACACCCGCGAAGCGAGATAAGGCGGACGTCCGACGTCGACACGAAGAACCCGTCAAACAAATGTCGATAGCGATATCGATTCCCCAATAAGAAAAAAAACACCAAACAGGCGAGAAACGAAACAGAATGCCGAAGGAACGGAAAGAGACAACGAAACCAACAACTCACCCTCCTCAACCCCTCCGTCTCCCTATCCAACGACCGCAGCGTCTGCGCAGCCAAAATACGGTGCCTGCGCGCAGCGGTGATAGTTGCGATGCTGTAGACGAGGGTCAGTGTGCGGAAGATGAATGAAACAAACACAGAAACCCACCTCGAACCGACAATCGCAGCCTTACTCGGTCTTCGCAGCGCAGCGAGTGGGGGGAGTAGCGTCGCTAGGGTCTGTTGATTCGTAGAAAAAAAGTCGTCAGAAGGTTATCAAAAGTTGGAACGGGGCAAAGTGAGAAGAAAAGAAACGAAAACAAAGACGCAGCGGGCATCGGTGACTCTCAGCGCACGCCAATTCAACCCAACCCCCAGCCGCGATAGGTCGACCGACGACGTCATCGCTAGATCCTTCCGCCGTGCGAGCGAACCAACGTTGATTCGTCCGAACGAACAAACAACGAGAACAAGGCAGCCGTCAAAGTTCTCTGAATCTTGGGCAACCCAGCCACGAAGATATCGAACCGACGACTCCACGTCAAACCGCTACCCCGCCCGCTCGCACCTGGCGAAACGAACGAACGAAAAACGAGCGAACGACACCGTGATTTCAAGGGAAGTAGGAATCGGAATCAACGAAACCTCCCCACCGAAACGAAACCGAACGCAACCAAAACCAAGAACCAAAGAAACCGAAAACAAAACGCACCATGAACCTCCCATTCAACGTCTCCCTCCGCATCCTCTCGACGGCATTATGGGTCGCACGGCGCTCGGCGGTGTTGGCACGGCGCGTTGCGCGGCGTTTCGGTTGGGTGGGTGCGGGTGCTTGGGGTTTGTCTTCAGCGGCGGTGGTGTCGTCGGCAGGAGAAGCGGAAGCGGGGGAAACAGAAGCGGAAACAGACGCCGGCTTCTCGTCAGCTGCGGCGGTGTTCGTGGTGGTGGAGACGGCGGTGTTGATTGTGATAGCCATCGTTGTACGTCAAGAAAAAATCAAAGCAAAGTAAAAACACAGGTGGTGGTGGTGAAGGGAGTTGTAGAAGGTCGGTTCGGTAAGCGTGTCGGGTTGTGAGGTGTGATGCGGGTGGAAGTCGGATATTCGTAGAGTATGAAGAGAGACAAGACAAGACGATCGCGATCCGAGAGGTTCAGCGGCTCGTCTGCCTAGGCAAGTTTATGTTCTGGGGCGGGGCGGGGCGGAAGGGTGATGAATACGAGTGTCTGGTCCGGTTATTGTTGTTGTGAAGCCGTGGGGTTATTGCAGAAGCAGCGAGCAGGGCTCAAGCGTACTTGTATCCGGCGGGGGGAGTAGGTGGAATGGGCGGAAAGTATGAGAGCCGAAAAGGGTCGCGAGATCTGTGGGGGGGCGGCGTCGTCAGCATCGTCGTCGGGGCCTTACGCGTTGGCGATAAGCAAGCCAGAGATAATACGCACTCCAAGCGGGATCCTTTAGCAGGCGGGGGGTTGCGGTGGGGAGAGCGGGGCGGGGGGCGGGGCGGGGGGACCGGAGGGGACGTTCAGACAACTCGCATGGGGTGAGGGAGAAAGAGAAAAGAAATCTGAGAGAAAGAGGAGAACACGCCAGAAATGCCCCCGCCCGCTTCCCACGCCCGGATATTCCCGTACCTTCGTATTAGCCTTACGGGGCTAGTTGTCCCCGTGTTTTACGTGGTCATAATTAGCGATGGAATTCAAATTCGGGAGCGGACGAATCGGGGATGTGCCTCGTTCCTGATTTACTTACTTACTTCTTCTTCTTCACTCGTCTCTGCTGCGACGTTGAGGACAGCGACGACGAGGGCGGCGCCGGGCTACAACTTCGACTCAACCAGACAAACTCGTTTTCTTACCTCGGCCTGCTAACCCCGCTGCTATGACTCACCCCAAACTCTATCCTGATTCCTGTGCATCGACTACGTAGCCTCCGGCTTCCGGTCTTTTCAATCCCGGGTCCACCTCGCCTCACCTCATCCCTTCCTGAGGTTTGAACAGTGAACTCGACAACGCAACAGTGCCTGCCAGCGATTCCATCGACGATCCACCGACAAACCTGCGCCTCTCCAATCACTGTCTATTCTCTGCTAGTTAGGATACCGGGGAAGACTTGGCCTCCGTTCACATCGCGGATCGCAAAATCGAATGCTGATTGGGCAGGTTCCCTGGTGGGTTTTCAATCTCCGTTGAATACCTACTTGCTCTTCTCCCCGAGTACAATTTCAACAAAATAAAGTGCTCACTCAGTGTTCAAATTCAGCAATCTGCTTAGGAAAGCCAAGTCAACCATCCAACAAAACCCTTATATATTTCAGGTCAAGATACTTCACAATCCACCCAGCCGCTCATTCACCGCATCAACCTCCTTCATCTGCAAACTACGCACAAACAACGGACAAGCCTCCTTCCACATACTCTCTGCCTGCTTATAATCCCCTCGCCCAAACATGATATCTCCAATCCCAATCATACACCTAGCCCTGAGCAAGTGTATATCAATTTGAGTTCCTCCCTCAAATGCAACCTGAAAAAGAGAAAGTGCACTCTCATCGTCTGCCAATTGAACAAAGGCATCTGCAAGACGCTGAAGGGCATTCAAAGTGCCAACAACATCATCCATCTTCCTAACAAATGCAAATGAAACTACAGCCCAGTTGAATGTCTCAGTCACATTATACAACTTGTGCCTTGAATCACTAATTGCTGCTAAACATAGACTGTGAATATCTGGACGATATTCCGGGCTTTCCGCTAAACAACAGAGAAATCTTGAACGAGCGTCATCAATGTTTCCTTCAAGGAGGTCCAACAGTCCGCTCATGAGCAGAAACACGGAAATAACAGTCTTGTCATTATCCAGAGCTTTATACACTCTTTCCGATTTATTGAGATTTTCCTGGATATTTTCTACCGGACCCCCTGTAACAAGGTCGGTGTGGGCAAGGCTAATCAAAGCATTTGCATAAAATGGCCCAGAGGATATAAGAGATATCATCTCCTGATAGAGCTGCCCAGCCTCCAAGTACTCGCTTTTATTGAAATGTACCTCAGCCCGTACATTGAGGATTTCCAGATATCGGTCAGATTTCTGCATTCCAAACACAGTGAGGATCTCATTTGCCTCTATGCATAGCCGCAGCGTTTGTGGCAAATTTCCCAATTGGAGTTGAACCCAAGCTTCTGAGACAAGCAAGTCACATTGAGAAAGGTTTATCGTTGACCCAATCTTGGCCAGACAGTTGTAAGCCATGTTGACCACTTTGAGCTGTCTGTTACGATCTCCCCACATTTCAGCTACAATGATTTCTGTATCGAAGCATAAAAGCTGAAGCTCTGTGTTGTCTGTTTGCTCTACCAAGTCCAAGGCCAGTTTGTTGTACTCTGTTGCTTTTTGGCGATCAATAGAGTTTGATTTAATATAATATCATGCAACGGTGTTGTAGAATGTAGCAACTATGGTAAGGGATGAGTCAAAGACAGGAAACTTGCTGGAGTATACTCGAAGCTCACCTTGATCAATAGGGTATGTATTTCCAGCCTTGAAATATTCTAGACCTTCCTGGATCCAAACCTTTGGATTCTCACCAAGCCAGAATTTAGGGTTGCAAAGCAATCTACGTCCATACTTCAAGCGCAACTCCACATCCTCCGTGATTTTCACAAGATGTGGAAGCCTCTGGACAAGAAGTGTAGACCCTTGCATCATAATTTCAGAAAAAATGTCAAGGACTGTAATGCTGGTTCCAATAGCCACCAATGTTGACTTGTTCTCTGTTATCATGCCTTCAAGCAAGAGGCTATTAACATTGCCCAAGTTCCCTACCAATTCTGTGATAACTGCCCGATTGCCAGCAAACAGTTGTCTTCTAGTCGAAAGCCAGACATCAAGCAAGTCCTGGAAGTATACCCGTAGTGAGGCTGCAAGAACCTGTGATGGTGGATGGACTCGATGAATGAATTCACGGATAGGGCTCAAGGCTCTGAGGCGCCCTTCAGGGTCTCTGTATGCAAGGGACATGCGAAGCAGGAAAGATTGACATTGGCCCATATTTGGAATGCTGACTTTGCTAGCCTGAAGATCTTTGTCTTTGATTCCATCTGGTAATAGAGATAGAAGTGAAAGTAAATCCTGAGCTGATGGAAAGGATTTGAATTGAGGAGTATGGATAGACAGGGTGATAGACTTTTCGAGACTTGACCCTTTGTCATGTCCAAGAGAAAGCAAGGTGAAGTTTTCAATCTGCCAGCGCTCCAAGGTGGTGGCATAGCCCTCGAAAGAAGCCACATTTGCCAGTAAGGTGATAGCCAAAGGATGATTGTCGGATAGGTCCAGCAATTGATCCAATGCAGACTCTTCTCCAATTTCTGATTCATCAGCAATGTCAAGAAATATTTGACGTGAAGCTGTAGAAGAAAGTGGCTCTAGAGGCAAAAGAAATGGTCGACTCCACTTCACTTTTGCTGGTCGCTCTGTGCCTCGCATGGTCACCTGCAGTGTTTTGGTTAGGACAGAAAAACAGAAAGACATAAAAGTTCTGACCAGCAAACCAACACCTGGAATATCAGCCAATGAAGACAAAAGTTCCTCAACTTCCCCTCTGGACTCTGGTACTTCCCAAGGTGTCTCCAGATTGTCCAGAACAATTAGACTTGAATTACATTGCTGAAGGTGCCGGATGACCATTCTCTGTAGCTGCCTTGAGGGCTCAAGCTGTAGATGTAGGCCGAGAGTTGTAATCATTTCTGAGCAAGTGCTAGATGACTCGCATGAAATGAAATGTTGATTCTTGTATTTCTCTAGAATAGCAGGGAAATGCAGCAAGGCCATGGCCAGAGTAGTCTTTCCAATACCACCAGGGCCCAATATCACAGCTCTTGGATTGTCAGAAAGAAGAGCTGACACAAGCAAGTTGAATTCAGCCTCCCGTCCATGGAAAAGCTTTGGGGATGCAGGCAGCAGAGAAATAGAGCCTGAGCTGTAAACACTTTGCTTAATACTCATCAGATCAATGACTGAATGCCCTTACCTTGTGTTAAGCGAGCTGTGCTTTGCCTGGTTAATATTAGGTATGTTTCAATGAGGTTTGAGTATTGAAGACTGCATGCGCACCAGAGATTTATCATCAAATGAAATACTTTGAGCTGTGATGAGTTCCAGCATTGCTTGGTGCCGGGTTTCCAAATCGACATGAAATTGAACAAGGTCAGTTGTAGCTTCAACTATGGTTTCCACCTTTCAAAGGATGAATTTAATCTTTGCCCGCAACAGCTGAGAATCACCTTGAAAGCCTCGAATGCTGTCTGTAGCCCCTTTTCACAGATATTCAACTGGGAACTGAGTTCATTCTGTCGGAAAAATCTCCGCAACGGTCCTATATCATTCTGTGCTTCTAAACACAGTTGGAACTTCTCCAGGATACTGTTCAAACAAAGTTTATTCAACGTAGATGATGGTTTTGTGAGTGGTTACCTGGCAAACTGAGCAATCTCATGAATCATTTTGGGAGCTAGAACCAACTCGGTGCCAACACAGAGAGCTGTGAGAGCACATAATGATTGGTGAATTTGTTCCACGATATGGGTGCAGCGTTCCTTGTGCATGCGGGTGTTCTCGTTGAAGATTCAGTTGGGAACATGCAAACAGTCTCTGAACTCAGTGCTCACCTCCACCATCGGGATGATTGCTGAAACAAGCTCACATGCCCTGGAGAGAAATGGTATCTCCGTGGCCAATGCTATTCCACGAAGGGCATTTGCTGCAATTGAAGTGTATTCCAGGCTGTGAGCTATGTTGCGAGTGGGCATGAGGGAAGGGAAGCTGTGAAGATGTTATGAGTTGACAGTTTATATGTTTTGTCTGACAGAGCAGCTGACCTCGGGCTTTTCGAAGTAATATAATGTGAATTAGACCGCGCGGGTGATTGTCAAATTGATTCTTGAAACAGTCCGGTCTCTTGGTTTCGCGGGCTAAATCGACATATCAGCCCAGGAAGTCCGAAGACAGCCTATTGAATGTGCATACCAGGAAAGATAGCTAGTACGGCTGTGTCAGTCAGACATTTCAATTGGTGAGATAAGAATAAGAATACATCGACAGCGCCGAAGAAGCCAGAACGATCCATATCCTAATGTATCAGAAATAAATACATAGGTGGTAGAAAGTGATGAAAAACTGTAAGCCAGTACGCAATTGATCTGAAAAGACATCGACTCAGTTGGTGGAGAGCCGTATCACCATCGACTTTGAAATCAAGAACCGTGGCGCCTTCGTGCTCAGTGCCCTCTATTCACCGCTGATATCTCCAATCCTACGGACAACAAAGAGCAGGTTGCCTCACCGAATGAACGCAGACACGATACATGGATGACGAGTGCGGGGGACGAAACACGGCGCTGGAGAGAGTGATTTAGACTGTAGGATAGATTAGACTCATGTGAATTAGAGACGGCAAAAGAATTCGAATATTGACAAATACTGCGCACTCCTCGTCCGCTCTCCTACCCCACGCTTCAATCACGGAAGGTCGTCTACAGAGCCGGTCGACTAAGCCAGCACTTGCGACAAACCAGCCACAACGCCGGGTGACTCAGAACTTATGCTCGGCGCTCGCGCTCGTTATCGTGGAAGAACGGCACGGTCTCAATCCGGGTGCCGAGCAATTCAAAGTCCTCTGGATACTGGAAACCAAGATGATAGACGGAGCGAGCAGCAGGAGGTATGTAACTTACTTAGTAGTAGCATACCAGGCCTAGACGCGCGCATCCAGTCTGCATTATAATATCGAAGGTTGGCAGAGGTTCAGCATCGTGACGGTGCGGGAAGAGTATTTACTTAGTCTGAGTAGATGCCCGCACGCGACATGAAAACAATCGCATTTCAACGCGTTCCTGAGTCTCCGTTTTGACCGTCCTGCCTCTTCACTGAGCGTCAGTTTGAAGTTGACATTTCTCCCTAGGCTTCTCGCTGGCTCAAGGCCACTCAAGTGTTCTGTGCGACGCTCATATCATCGAGTTCAATAGTTGAATCGCTCACAAACTCAATCCGCCCCATATCCTGACCCGACTGATCTCTTGTCGGCGCACGTCCACTTGTAAATTTCCCCACTAGCTCCTGATTTGGATTTCGCGCTTCGTATCATCTTCTCCTTTGGGCTATACGCGGAATTCAAAGAGCCAGATGAAACTTGAGAATCTCCCTTCGTCGAGGCGGGAGCGACGCCAGACTGCGGTGGACAGCGAGCTATGGAATGTAGCAAACAGAATCGGGCGTTCAGGGCAACTGATTCATTGTAGCGGAGGTTCGTTGTAGCGGAGGTTCGGTCGAAGAAATGACAGACAATTGCATTCAAGGCGGTCGTCCCGCTAATAATGATAAATATTTCCAAAATATCAATAAATACCGATGTTCACGATACAAAAAATGCAACAACTAGCCCAAGACAACCCACTGAGATTCCGCTTTTTTGTATTTCCATAACTGACCATCTGGGAACAACACGTCAGCGACACATATCACAAAAAAGAAAGAAAGAAACGCACGAAACTTGACGACGCTGACGGCTTTACACGCCGCCGCCCATTTCAACACCACCTCCCGATCCTCGGGGGAGCTCTCCCCGGCACGGTGAAGGTCGAGCGTACGCAAGCAGTGCAGCGCCTTCAGGATGTTTTCGACATTCCCTACTTCGGCCTATACAAATAAAGTCAAGTCGACAACCCCAGAACCGAAGAACGAACACCATACCTCAGAGAGCGTCGTACTCCTCACAAACGCCAATGACTTGACATGCTGGAACCTCCACGCGACCGCAGCGAGCAACGACCACTCAAGATGCTGCCGGCACCCGAAGCTCCGTACAATGACAGACGCCGCGCTATGGATGTTGGCCAACTTGTCCGGCATCACGTCGGCGCGGACGTCGAAGCGCCTTGCAAGTAGCGTGAGGTACTGCAGGTGATTCTTGCGAAGGTCGAACGCGGGGACGGCTGAGAGGAAGGCGGTGAGGTCGGTGAGCCTGGGGAGGCGGATGCGCCCGGGGAAGGCGGCGCGGGTGCGGGTGTCGATGCGCAGGGTGCGGATGGTGCGGTGGCGGTTGAGGAAGGTGCGCAGGGCGCCCATGGGCGGGCGGATGACGGTGAATTCGAAGTTGGTTAGGTGGGGGAAGGCAGCGTGTTCGAGGAGGATGGTGAAGTCAACGGCTTTGCTGACGAGTCTGAGGGAGTGGAGGTGGGACATGCGGAGGAGAAGGGTGGAGATTTCTTTGACGAGAGGTGCGGGGGAGCCACTTTCGCCGCGGTGAGTGATTGAAGCAGCGAGGGATACTGAGCACTCACTCCACATCCACTGTTTTCAGTACAAACATCCTAACCCTAGAGGCCAGTTCCAATTGCGGAGACTCGTCAATGCTTTTCTTAAACAGTTCAAGGCGCGAGCTGGTTGTGAGGGTTACAGAGCGATACAGTAAAGGCGTCCCAATGTTCCTCAGCAATTGCGAAGTCTGACAGAGGGTGGCAAGGTCGGCTGGCGATAGGCATTGCATGACAAGGGCGAGAACTTCATTTGGAAACCAGCGGATGATACACCTCGCATACCTGGAGGCACTGCGAGTCAGTACCATCCAGACCAGAATTCTGAGTCGGAGATGAAGAGGAAGAAAGCAAGTGTCACAACAATGTGACCGTCGATCTTGATGTGACCGGACCGGAAAATGCCGCTGCCTGTTGGTTTTGTCCACTTCAACTTCGCTTGCTGATCACTTGCCAGAAGTCAGTGAAAGCAAGCAGCACGGCGAGCGACGTTCTCTATTGCGGGATGGTGTGCAGCTCATTGGGATGCAGCAATCTATCTCTCGCACAAGTTGAAACCGGAACGTTGAACTTTCAAGACTTCTGACTCACCGAAGAGCCAACGGAAATCAAGTTGTAGCAACTGGGCGTCTCGTTAGAACTCACCGAGGACCCATTTGCATCTCCACAGTAAATTTCATTAGTTATCCGAATAGTAGAATACATGCAGTACAAAATCCAACCATCTAGTTTCCTACGGTCGTTCTTATTCGTCTCTCTGACAAATTTCAATCCCATCGCTCGAGTTAGCTTCAGATTCGTGGCTCATTTCTCTTGATGCGACTGGGACTCTGCATCGTGATCCACCTCCTCGATAGCCGCCTCCTCTTCGTTCGGCTCCTGTGGCAGAATCAGATTCAAGACTGCAGCAACGATTCCAGCCGCCAAGACTAGAGGCAAACATGATCAGTCCTCCAATCAACGCAGGGGAAAGAAAACCATCCACTCACACGGCGTACTCAACACAATCGTAATCGAATCAAAAAATCCCTGCAGCGCCCCATTCGGTCTCTCCACCCCATCAAACAAATGCGCAAAAATCCCCGGCACCAACAAATCCCCCACCCCAAACGCCAGCGCCGCGCCCAACACGAATCGGTCTCTTCTTGTGAATCGTATGTACGACAAGACGCGCAGCCCCGAGACGGCGACGGAGGCGAAGAGGAAGGTGGTTACCCCGCCGAGGACGGGGTTGGGTATGGCGAGGAAGGCGCCGGAGAGTTTTCCGAGGATGCCGAAGAGGATGAGGAAGACGCAGCACCAGCGGCCGGCGGCGCGGTTGGCGCAGCGGGTGACGGCGATGACGCCGTTGTTCTACAAGATATAAGTGAGATTGAATTGTATGGATGGGGGTAGAGCCGAGCTGACCTGGGCGAAGATGGAAAGCGGCGTAACGGTAAAGAGAGCAGATATAAAGCCGCCAATGCCGTCGCTCTGCAGAATTGTCATAGCAGTTCCGTTAATAGCATTTGGACGCGACCTACCAATACACCTCCCTGAATCCTAGAATCGAATTCCGGTCCGTCGACTTCTTGGCGAGAAACTTCCGCCGAAGCTGTGATATCGCCTGCGTCAAGAAATCAGCGCCGCAGACGAAATTGTAAGTATTGACAAGAGGGCTCACCAATCGCCTCCATAGCCAACGATACTATATCCCTTCGTCAGCAGCATGGTTTAGATCTCACGAAAAGACGAACCATAAACCGCAAGCATAGGCAATATCGCAGGAGGATATACACCAATCTTGAAAGTCTTGACCCTGCGCCACAGTCATTCGAGAACTGACGACGAAGGTGTGAAATCGAACCTACCACAAGAAAGTAATCGCCGGCGCAGACTTGATACTACTCCCGTCGATATACCCCGCAGCGCCAGAAACGATGCATCCTACAACAAGACCAATGATGATACTGATATTCTTGAGGAACGGAGAACCAAACATCTCCGTAAGGATGATGCTGACGAACGAGAGGAAGCCCAGCCCGATGAATTCAGGTGAGCCCCAGCTAAAACAAGTAACGCGTCAAGTAAGTAGATAGCTTATAATATGTATGCACGTTACAACCGAGGAAAGTGAGACTAGACATACGGAAGCGGCCGCGGGGCAAATATCGTCGGACAGAGCTCGAAAATCCCGCTCGTCGGGAACGATTGACAGTCGTTTGAGCCGCCGCCCCAGTTTGGGATTCCGGAGGAACCGATGAGGGATGCCCCGATCATGAGGATTACGGTTCCTAGCGAAACAGAAACATAAAACATAAATGCTCCAGTGTAAAGGAGGGAAAGCGAATTCTCACCGGTGACCATGGGCGGAAATATCCGCTGTAGGACGCGAGAAGGTACGAATGACATGCCGATTTCCAATAGTGAGCATATTAAGGACGTTCCTGTTCACCGTGAACTCGAAATTCTGCAAACAGAGATATCTCTACTCACCTAGGACCTTCCCGTACGCGTCAGGACACGGTCCGCGAGTGATTGTGCCATCCGCGGCTGTCGTAGAGGGACACGTCCCGTCGTTATACATCGCATTGAAAATCTAACACGCCCCCATCCACCATCAGCCAAAACGACCAAAACACGAATACCCAGACAAAGACTCACCGCATTCGCCGTACTCAACGTCGAAAAACTCGTCCCAACCACACTAATCAGCCCAGTCCCCAGATAATACCCACGAAACAGTCTGATCCTCGACATCTGCACTAGACTCAAAATCCCTATTACCACATGGCGCGAGATGAGTTCAATATGAAACGGCGAAATCGACACGGCGAAATAAAAACGACGCACCACACCCGATAAGGGACGCCGAAATCATATACGCGGATGTAGCGCCGTCCAAGCTGAGCGCAGACGCAAAGATAATGGGCGGTGTGATGAGGCCCGCGAGCATCGCCAGCGCGTGCTGTAGACCGCTCGTAATCGCTAGTAAGAGAGGTAACTCTGCGTCGAGAGCGTAAAAAGGTGGAAGACGAGATTTCTTGTGGTTTCCGAAGGGCAGAGTCGGGGTGCAGAGCCTGGTGGGATTCCTCGTCGGCGACGAATGTTTATGTAGTACATGCACGGAAAGTTACCAAGCGTAGTCGTAGTCGCCGAACCAGCCGTGTCGCGTCGTGAGTTTTCTCTTGACTGTGGATAAGCGGCGGGTAGGGCGCTGCTGGATGGACGGCGCGCGCGTCACGGCGGGTTGCTCGCTCAAGACGTTAACGTTGGGCGGGCTCGACGACATGATGAGCGTATCTGCGCAAGCCTGAGGTGGGCGTCTCGAGAACCCATTGGAGGGTGGGAGAACTTCTCAAGCTTCTCCGTCTCCCGGACAGCGCGCGGGAGATAAGGCGACGCGGTCACGTGAGAATTCACCGCGTCCGAAGCTCAATCCAAGCCACGCGTTTCGCGCCTTGATTTTCATAATGATCGCTTGCTATTATCAGGCGAGCGCCTCGGCGTGGACATGCGAAGGCAGCAATAAGCCGGGACAGAGTATAGGGTATTTCCAGGTACTTGGCCCAAACTTGGCCTCCAATCGAAGTTCCAAGTGAGCAGTACTACCCGTCTCGGTCTGAGTCCTCGACGATGGCGAACACCCATAACGAATTAACTCACCCCGTCCGAGACGCTCACTCATGATCAACCTCTATCTCAGCTTCGCAGATCTCCCGCCGTGACTCCGCAATATTCGAATATGTAAGTATATGCAATAAGGAATCGTAACTTATCTACCCGTAATAGCAGTAAGTACTGTATTAGTCGCGATCGTAGAGTGAACATTAAAACCATCAGTTTTGTGCAAATCGTTGTGCAGGCATGAATCCAAACTCCGTCAAGAACCATAAAAGAACTCGGAGAGGTACCACAGCGCCGGGTTCTTCATCACCTCCGAATCTCTGTGGAAGTCAAGATGAATGTGAGATTAGCCGTGCTGGGGTATGACACAAATACGTACTTCTTCTTTGAAAATTCCCGTTCACCGGCACGCGGTGTTTTGGTGTCGCTTTCGATTCTGTTCGAGAAACGAAAGAAAGACGTAAGAACAAGAAAATAACTAAATAGTAAACCCAACCCAACTCACCCTTCTTAACCTTCTTCTTCACTTGGACATACTCCACCTGGTCCGCATCCTCCACCTCGACATCGACATACTTGCGCTTGCCTACTGAGTTCCAATTCCAATTGAATGGCGAGCGAATTCACACGAAATCCGTACCTGAATATTTTGTATTGGCCAACACTGTTGATTCGGGGAGGAAGTCAGTCAGTCAAAGTTAATGGCAGCGTAGCCCCGAATTGAAATATATATATATATGGACGCAGAACGAAGAACGTAACGTACCAGTCTTCTTGGGTCTCGAAACCACTATCTTGTTCTTCTGCAGGAGTCGTTCATAGCCAGCACCGGCCTCTAGATCTTCGTCGTCGTCGTCGTCAACGACTATCGGTAGTTTTCTCGCTGATAAACGGCACTAGTTGAGCAAAAGGAAGCGAAGCCGAGAACAAGGAATCGAAGAACGTACGCTGGGACTTGGGAATCACTGACATCACAGATAGAATTGAGAATCAAGGAGAAGATCGGGCAAGCCTATAAGTGGCCAACGTACATTTCAGTCCGGGCAGGGGCTTCACGTCTTCCTCCTCCTCATCGTCCTCATCGTCCTCCACGCAATCGCCATACCCTTCACCCTCGTCGTCGTCGTCCGATATGGCCAGTTCCGCACGGATCATCTCTTCAGCAACACAAACGCTGCGATGCCCACGAATCAAGTCGCGCACTCCAGGAAGCTCGACATTGTATTTAGCCGCTAGGCGGCGAGCGTCTTGTTCGAAGAAAGGGACCTGCAGCTGAGCCTTCGGAGGATTCAGATTCAGATGTACGTGATGTTGCGATCCCAAACCTGAACTCACCCGGTCGACTGCCGCCGGCTTCTTCGTGACCACGGGGGTTGCCTACAGGCCGGTGAGCGCAATGAATGTTGGGAAGATCTGCTCATCGTACCTTCTTCGTTTTCGTCTGTGGGGTTGACGCTGAATCACAGAGAAACAATGAGACGCCAAGTAGATAGGATATACAAACGAGTGACATACCGACGCGCGATTTCGGCGATGCCGACTTGGACTTGGGAGTTCTGATTGAGGTGTTAGCTGCTACGCAACGCGGCTAAAAAATAAATAGAATACGCAAATACCTTTCCTTTAAAGAGTCTCTCGCCGCGAGAAGCATCTTCTCCGACAGATTCTCGATCTGTCCTGCGCGGCGCAGCCATGCATCGGGTTTATGTTGATGAGACCATGTGTAGATCGACTACATACAGAGTGGTGATGAGCTCTGCATCGGATCCACTGGCTGGTAAAATGACTTACTCTTGGGCCGAGGTCACAGTAGGTAGAAAGCGATTTTGGATTGGAGAGCAGGCGGTTGGGCTCTGCAAGAAATTCGATTAAATTGGCGTCGTCGATGGAGGTGAACTTGGGCATAACAGGCGGGCGTAGGGGTAAAAGAGAGGGAGCGAGAGGAGGTATGCATCCCGAGGCTGCTTTAAGAATTGCAGGTGACATAACTTCTCATCATCGGCCGCAGGGTCTGAGATCTGAGCCGGCGCTGTGGAACGAAGTCTTTGAGCCGAGTTCATTCTCTGAGCGAAGCGCGTTTTTTCGCGCTTGTATGGGAAGTTATAGCTCCGTTTGTCGATAATCGTGGGGGATAAACTGTCGGTTCCGACTGAGCAATTTGCAAGATTTGAGAAATCGAGGAATCGAGTCAACTTAGCAGCCGCGGACGAAAGGCTGTAAGCTTCAAGCCGCACTGCGGCAATTAGGATCGATGCAGGGACAGCGGTGGCCCGCAGATTCGACGATTCCCAGGTGACGAAACGTAGACTCGTGAACCAGTCGGTGCGGAGGACGCCATCCCGATCCGGTTTGACATATCAGACAAATATTTGGGAGAGTAAATATTTGGTGATTGACGGGATGGTTGTCCTGGTAATTCAAGTTGTGGGAGTGGGCAGCGATCGAGCCATCAGCATTCTGTTTACACTTGCTGATTGATGAGCTGTCCCCGCCAAATGAGCCCGTCAAAACGCCTTCCCGTTTTTGAGCTTCCCCTCCTCTCTGGAAGCTAAAGTTGAGAGGGAAAGTTGTGTTCAATTAGAGATTAAAGAGATTGGTTAAGACCGATTTTTTTTGACTGCCTCATGTCCTGGAATATTTGTGTCGGCATCGGGTGCCGGGCAAGCAATAATAATCTGCCTTAACCAATCTCTAGATATTTTGCCTAAAAGAGCGCCGGTGGCCGGCCGGTAGCGCCAAAATCAAGGGGTGTCCGATCTCTGGATCACCCAATAAAACCCACGACCTACCCCCCCCAAAAGAGGCAATGATCATCATCAATCATCAGCCATCGGAGTTGCGATCAACGTGCCACTCAACGCGTCCATCTCTTCTTTGTGCGCGCCCTGGCGCGCATTAACTCGCTCGAGCCGCTCCACCGACCTCTATAGCTCACTAGCTCACTCTGCAAACAGTATGGGACACTAACTCTGTACATCCTGCACATACAACTTCGCAAAACAATGCCTCTTACTTGGCCAATTCATCTTCGTTCTCGACGTCCTATAATTCGTTCTCGGTTGTATCTAGTCATGAAAATGAGCCATGGAAAGAAACCGGCGACTGGCATATAGGAACACGTCATGTTCTGTGTCCCCGATGTCTTCAGTATGTCAACCATGCATTCGATCCGGGGACGAGGCCTATGGATACCCATTGGACTAGCCGGCGCTGCCAAGACCTTGCTAGTGAGTCTCAGTTTCTCTTTCGCGTGTTTCTACCTGTCTTGACGCGTTGTAGACAACGTTAACGCGAGAACATCGCGTCCCCGATTCGACAATATACCTGTTGCCGATGATATACCCAGCACCCGCGCCGAGTGTTCTGGCGCGTATTTTCAGTGGACTGTTGGATCGCTGTACAGAACCTATCCATTTGTCATTCACGACCCAACATCTCGTCACCAGCCTCGCTATACCCTTCTGTCGGCAGATTTCGTTGCCTCTGTCATCCGAATACGCTCGGTCAAGTGCTGTGGATATGTATCCCAGCCGGGCTGCTGCAGTGAATGTGATGACTTAGATGGAGCGGTCGATGTTGTCGAGAGGTGGTCTCAGCAATCATTCGGCAAGAAATCTATCGACAGGCTCAGTCACGATCAATTAGCCTTGAAGCTCAAGGCACTAGCTCAGCAGCTGGCTTCCGAGCAGGTTAAGGTATGTAGTCCAATCCTACCATGTTTCAATTGAACTGAAGATAACCTGCTTAGAGAAAGAACCGTCAAACATCATTGAAGGCTGCTCGGAAGCGGTTAGGACATTACCGCGAGTTGTTTAATATTGTATCCCTTAACGAGGTGCCTGGCCTCTCACGGCTGTTCTCTACTGCGAAAAAAGAGGGATGGAGTCCCAAAAAAACAGCTGAACACTGTCTACTTGCAGTCGAAGGCAAATACCATCCCCGGAACTATACCGAGTTTGACCGAGAACTTGCGACCCTCATTTACGAGTTGGGAGGCGGGGCGGCTCTATATGCATTGAACAAGTCCCCAATCATGCTTCCGTCACGCCAGACCATTGCCGAAACCCGTCGCGAGCTGAATTTACGCATCACCGTGGGCAACGTCAAAGTCTCGGACATCATGGAAAACATCGAGGTCTTGTTCGGTGATGGAGACACCACAGACTCGGGCCTAGTCCTACACTCGCTCTTGCAGGACGAGATTGCAGGGGATGGACGGCCGTGCTACCTCGAAGATACAGACGAAATAGGTGGTTTATGCGAGCATGCAACAAACCGTCTGAAGACCTTCAAAATGGGCACTGACTTGTCGTGCGCTGAGGAAGCGGTGAAAGCCGTCCGATCGGGAGAAATACATGTCGGAAAGGAATTCAGTGTTGCCGCCTTCTCTAGACATTCCGAGCACAACTATGGGGCCAAGCCGGTCCTTATAATGCCTACCTGCAAGAAAGGCTCCTGGGAATCTTCCGCGCAGCTCCTGCAGAAATTGATACAGGCTTGGAAGCTCTCACCATTCGGAGAAGCCAAACACGGTCCATTGGTGTCGATAGCATCTGATGGTGATGGGCGACGGCGGGCGGCGCTGTACTTGATTTGCATGCACCGACATTTATCGAAGGACGACCCTATATACCAATTTTTATCCAATTTGCCTGGTCTGAATTTGTACACCGGCAATGGCGGATTAACTATGGATTTCGACTACAAGCACCTATTCAAACGTATGCACAACATTCATTTCATCTTTTTCCCCGCGCTAATGATATCTGTATAGGACTTTGCACGCTTCTCTGCTCGCTTGCGGGGATTCTCGTCAATGATGTAGTAATCAACAAGACCCTTATTGCCCAATGGCTCGAAAGAATCCCCGGATATGACTGGTCTGACGAGAGCATACACGCTCTTTTACAGCCCAAGGATTCGCAAGATGTTGGGCGGTCTATTAAACTTCTATGTCTCATATCCGATCTACGAGGACTCGACACTTCTGAATTCACCCCTTCCGAAAAAATCACGCATCGCGCACTGAGCCTCCTCGGCGAGATGTTCGATGCCCTCGTTGATCCATTCATTAATCCAACACTTTCACTTTCGGAACAAATGATTTCCCTCGTAAAATTTGCGCACATTTCTTGCGCACTGTTTATAAAGCACGGCGGTGACTTCTTTTCGCATCAGCTATATGGCGACCTTCAATGCATGGTGAAAAACATGATATTCAAAATTGCGCACTCCAAAGTGCTAAACCCTATGCTAAAAGTCTTTCTCTGCCTATTGGGAGATGACGTCTTGGAAATTCTCTTTGGCCGATCCAGGATGATCGGCGGACACTCGCCCAACCATGCTGTTGACGAATTGCGTCAGCGTATCTGTTCTGCTCTCCGCATGGACAAGATCTTCCAAAAATATCCTCATCTAGAGCGCCACGCTCGACGCCTTCGTTTAGTTCGCGCGAGGGATGTTGATCATCTTTCTCCTCGCAACTGGAAAGGCGACCTCACTGCAGCCTCATGTGATATTCAAGAATGTTACACTACTGGAGTTGCTCACGCTAAGGCAGTACTCGCGAAATATGGATGCGACATTGATTTCGCCGCCCGTTTCTCAAAAGAGGGATTTGACTTGATGAGGCCTAATGGTGGAAAATACCCGGGGCTTTCAAAAGAAGTTGACAGGTCTCTCGGAGATGTATTGGATTCTGCAGGAACAGAATCGCTGGCTTCCGCTGCCGCCAATGTCAATGATAGTTTGGTGCCCGCGGATATTCTTGCCTACAATGCCGAGCTGGCCCTTGCGAGCGAACAGGCCGCGCACACCGAGTCCAATGGGCATAGCCTTTGGATTGACCTGACTGAAGACGGACATAAAAAAGCACATAAAAAAACAATCCTTCGAACCCTAATGGACCCAACTTTCGACATCAACGACAACAAAAGCCACGACCGACTTCTCCGGGTTCGATACTACTCCATTGGCGGGGATAGCTGGGATCGGACAGCCTCGACAGTCTACTCCAAATCCACCTCCGATGACCATTTGCTCAAGATCCAAGGACTTTTTGCGTCCTTGGTCTGTTTCAATGGCTCGAAGATTTCCCTGGCCATTCTGCAGTGCACCGGTATTAAGATTGTTAATACCCATCCCGTTACCTACCTGGAGGCAGCGCCGAGCGCCGAAATCTCTCTCCCCGACACTCGCTATGAAATAACGGGACAAATATTATCTCTCGTTCCATTTGATGAGTCCAACAATTCCTCTGGAAGGATTTCCTGGGCTTGGATTGCCCAGTACGTCGCATTTGACTCCGCGAAAACCAAACAGGCAAGCGCCGCGGATCTTCCGTCTCGTATGCACCATCTCAGTGTGACTGTGGATGGGCGTCTAGCCTTGCCATTGAAGTCGTCCGACCTCAAGCAATTGACACTGGAGGAGATCTTGAATATACCGCGGCCGGCAGACAAAGAGTCGGAGAAGACATGGGTATTTTCTAATGAACAGCTGGAGGTGTTCGGTCGTATACTCTGTGAAAGGGTGACGGAGGATGCCGTGCGAATGAAAATTCCAGTATATGGTGCTGTCAAAGACGGCAGATATCCATATGAAGCTACTATTCAGGATGGTTAGTGTCTCTTTCGAGTCAATGGATATCCGACTGAATGATTCCGTCAGCTACGACTCAAACGGTAGAAAAGGTTTCGCATTGCTTCAATTCCATCGTTGCACCTGCGCCGAAAGATGGCCGACGCCCATGCGGTGTTTGCCTTAAGAATGTCGCTGGCTCGGAGCGTCAGAACCATATGGGAAGACATATCTTACTCTCGCAACGAGGGGTAATTGAGCCTGAGATTGTGATGCAGGTCGATCGATGACATCCTCCTCGTTCTAACAGGCACTTAATTCATTGACAGGTCGCAAAAGACTACCCCTGCGGATTTTGCGGGAAGGAGATGTCGGAGAATGGATGCAGCATCAGTATAGCCAGCGGTAAAAAAGCCAGCTCATCGTGCTCGGAGGGATACCCGTTCCAGGTCAGCGCAGCATTGAAGAGCAGCACAACAAAACCAAGCACAAATGCGCCGTTGAAATGCAGTCTCTGCACGGAGACTCACTGGAAGTATAACATGCCCAAGCACCTCCAAGACCGGCACCCATCTTGGAAGGTTTCTGTGCCCCTGCCTGACCGCAATATTCTCGCTTCCGCCATCTCAATTTCACAGGAA
This sequence comes from Favolaschia claudopus, assembly GCA_037176885.1. Classification (NCBI taxonomy): domain Eukaryota; kingdom Fungi; phylum Basidiomycota; class Agaricomycetes; order Agaricales; family Mycenaceae; genus Favolaschia; species Favolaschia claudopus. The sequence goes on from JAWWNJ010000082.1 coordinate 1,150,656, forward strand.
GAAGAAGCCCGGATGAAGATACCACATTCACAACCGGAAAACGTCGGACAGAACTTGAAGCGAGGCTTAGAAGACCACACAGTCACTCCAAGCCGTACACGAGTGGCGAAATCGGCGCGTTCGGGAGCTGCAGCTGGTAGCAGACAGCAGGTGGTCAACAGAAGCGAGGTTGGAATGGCCGTAGACGTTTTTGTATAGTGTATATAGGCTTTGCGACAAGCAGGGAGGAGAAAAGGACTGCAGACTGCGCGGTCCGGGCTCCGGGACGTGTTGTTCCGTGGATCCGACATCGATCATTGATCTCGCGTATTTACAGATCAAATTGAACGATCCAGAGATCGGTCACCTCTTGGCCAAAATGGGTGTGGCGGCTCAAATTTGTGAAGTCCGGCGGGGCATCATGGCGGGTCACCTCTGTGTGACATTGTGTGACAAGCCCTCATTTTTATCCGTTCGAAGCCACAAGAACCAAGATATATATTTCTATGATATCCATGTCTAATTAAGAGACATTTATTCTCTTCTTGGTAATTTTCAATTCCACTGGCAAACAGTTTGCAGCTAAAGCATGAGAAACTGGGCTCGGCGCTATTTGATGTGGCTGTACTACGTCCGATCAGCCCATCTGATTTCGGTCGCTGCCCACTCCCACAAGTTGCCCACAAGTTGCTTGTTCCGCAAGCGCACGTGCTGAATTACCGGATGGGGACGAGCCTAGACGAAACGAGACGAAAGATGTAAAGTTGTTTCGTGTTTGTTCAGACGCGTCATTGCCAAAGACAGACAAGCATCACGCTTTTGCTTCCCTCTCCCAACTCGCGTCTCCTCCGCGTCTCTCCAGCGAATTCACGCGATTTCGATACCGGCTCATGCTACACCTCCGATCCTCACCAGGATATCTGACTGTCTGAATTCTGCGCGGATGAAGAAGATGGATCGGACCAAGATCGGACAGCTCCAATCTCCGACTCACAGCAAATGCAATCACTGGCATTCAACTTGCATTCAACAGGCTTCAAGTTTTCCGACTCCCGAGCGGCGTGAACTTGTGATTTCTAATAGCAGTCTTTTCGCCTCCGCGGATGCTCTATCAACTTGAAGTCCCTCACTCGTCACTTCCGAGAAATTCGAAGTTTGCCAGCCGCTTTTCGAGGCCCGCCTCAGACCCTCTCAAGACCTGATCTTTCTGCCTCTTAAACTTGGGGAGCGACGTGTCGCTGACATGTACTTGTCATGATATCACCTCCGCTACACTGCAAATTTGTCTAATTTTCTCGCAGCCTTCAACAACGCTTCCGTCTCTTTGACATCCAAAAGTGATGCATTTCTAGTGGCTTCGTTGCACGTACCTTTCCAACACGATACATCTCCGGTGCGAAATCGAATTCAAATTGCCGACAAACATTGACGACCTCTAGTGTTATTGAGGTATTCTCGTTTTGGCAATACATTTCCCACTTCCCTCAAATTCGCTAACTTTCCGAGGCGCATCAATGTCGGCACTTATATTCCGCAACCTGTTCTGCATTCAACCTGTTTGTCCCGACCCAAGTCAATTCCGACCTGGAAGCGGAGTGGTCAAAACTCACTCGATTCAGATTGGACCAGCCGGTAAGTCGTCGTAAGCCCTATGAAGCTCACTTGAGCCATTCGATTTTGTACTTATGGCGAGGGCGAAGATTTGACGAAGATCCATCGTGTTCGTCGAACACAGCATAGCATCTCTTTGACGCCGAATTCCAGCGGTGAGTGTACTTATCGCTGAGTCTTCACTTCTCCCCTTTCTCAATGGTTTTCTCAGGTCAAACCTTGTTAGTCTTCGGGTTGAGACGCAGAAGTTCAACCCGATGTACTAAAGATGCCCAATTTTCTCCAATGAAAGGTTGAGCTTCGCTCAGAACCACACAGAATCCATATTAATATTTAGACATCGTCTTTTCGCCGAGGTGACTGTTCGAGTTTCCGCCCACTTCCGAACCTCCTAGTTTTTGCACTTGCCGCGGTGCGTGAGTATATCGATTGCTTTTCTCAAACATTCAATTTAATCCATAGCTTTCTGTGATAATCACCGGTGTATCTTATTGGCCTGAGCAGATCGATCTCGCTGTCCGGTTCACCGTGGATCCCGCCGGATTGTCCACCTTCGACGTATAGGACAGAGATTCGAGACATCGATTCTCTCCCGTCAAATATCCCAATGCAACCATTGTCAATGTCTGTGATTGCGTTTTTTGTTCCTCAACTGATTTTTCCATGGTAGACGCGTGTCGGACTGACGGAATTTCCACAGATACATCGGCGCGTCGTCGCAATGCTGATGGCGTTGAGGGCGAGCAAGGCACACTCTCATTCGTGGACGACGAGCAATGACGCAAAGTGATGGGGCGGTTGCGTTGCGATCAGTCAACCGCCTATCTCTTGGCGATGACAGAACGGTTCAACTTTCACTCAACAACCGCGGTTCAACCTCGTTCCTATTCTTGCTGAGGGTAATTTGGTCTGATCCGAATGAAAATGTGTGTAAAGATTCACCGTGGCTCCGAGCTGAAAAGCTTTACAATACGATTCAAGGCAACAAAAGGCACCAAAGTTAAGAAGCATCGATTTCAAATTCAACGAAAATCGCCGATCACACGCCTCTCGATGACGTGCGAGACGTGCGAGTCGCGTGGTTGGTTGAACGGATGTAATTTGGCTGGCTTAAGAGTCAAGACTTGAACTCTTTCCATCACCTTCCCCCCGCTCGACCGCTCCTCGCAGACGTTCTTTCCTGCCTTCCACCGACCATGTTCACCAAAGTCTAGTCAGTTTTTGCCAAACTTCCTCGCCTCTTGGATTTCTTAAAACTCACTGGTCGTGTGCCCACAGTCTTGGTCTTTCCCTGGCTGTCAGCGTAGCGGCGCTGTCCATTAATACGCCGAACGACATCCATTCGGAGGGTACAACGACTCTTACCTGGACCAGTGACTCTTCCGATCCGTAATTCGATCGTTTTCGTTGTCTTTGGGTATTCGCTCAACCTCGAATTTACCATAGCGTCTTCTCGATCGAGCTGAACCACCCGTCTTTCGTATGTTGTACTCTTCTTCCAGTATAGAACCTATCATATATCATGGCTAATGTATTCGTTATAGCACGAAGCTCTCGCGATCGCCAACAACGTCAACCCCGGCGACAACAACAGGACCATCACACTACCGCCCTTGGCCGCCGAGTGTGTATCATCTTCCTTCCTCTCCCTGCACCATTCGCGTCTGGCAGTTGCGAGATCTTGCTGATTGGTAATTCTCTGCTTCAGGGACAACTACACCTTGACGTTCGTCAATGTCACCGACATCAACGACGTTTTCGCGACGAGCAACAGCTTCTCTATCGGTGCAGCCGTCAGCCCGAGCTCCGGATCCCCCTCCGGCTCTGGATCGAACAGTGGTGGAAGTCCCTCTGCGTGCGTTTTTAATCATCCCATCCTCTCAATTCTCGCTAAGCTGAGTCCCTTCTTTACCAATCGTTGCAGAACCGCCCCGCCTTCCTCCAGCTCCGGATCTCAATCCTCGCCATCCCCTTCGACATCCGCCCCTCCCAACGGAGCTCTATCCGTCCGTAACGCGCCGACAGCCGTTATCGCTGTTGTCGGGATGACCGTGGCTGCTCTCGTGCTTTGAGCTCCGGGAATATTGATCTGGATATTTCGCGCCCGATCGGCTCACCGTCGTTATCATCTCGGTGTAAAACGGACTCTAATTCATTTAGTGATTCACGGACACATGGACTCACGCCGCCATCTATGTATTTCCGCCTGCTGTAGCCACTCTTCATGAGGCCGAGGCACACTGACTCACTGTGTGCTTCGTCACTCTTCTTTATATAGTCTTCTTGCTGTTGTTGGTCTCATAGTACGTTGCAAAAAGAAGTTCACATACCATTTCAACCTTCGCGAATCGCGAATATCAATCGGCGTTGTATTTTCAGAAAATCTTCCTCTTGCGGCTGATATGCGAACAAGAGACTAAATTTATCTTGGTGAATTAGTCTCCAACTCCTCAGCTCGAATAAAAGACGTGGTGCTTCGCGACGCGACGTTGAATTCTCATTGCGGCTATTTCTGATCGGAATTTGCCGCAGCGGCCTTCCACGTGAATGCCCGCCTCTTGTTCTCCTCCTTCACAGTCTCGCTTGCGTCTGAGTTGCGAAAGGTGTAGCACAGCAGCCTAAATTCCAAAGTGTCTGCCTCTCAAGCATTTGACTTCTAGTGGGGACCGGCACCGCCGTGGACGAATCCGGCATGTTTGCCCGTGTTTGGTTGGCAGGAGCCCTTGGTTCCGGTTTTCAAATCCCTAAGGCTTTTTCCACAGGCGTTGTACCTCTAAAATATGGCTGAGACTTTTGTAGTAAACAAGCACGAAAATGGTCTCCCTAAGCCAAATTCAATTTTTTTCGGCTCTTGGTATGTAGGGATCGCGTCTCCGCCGCGAACAGGATCTTCCGAGAGTAAATCAACCGAATTATATAAAATTCTCTTAGGCAGGCTGTAGCCATGTATCATACCTACAAGTTTTACAGCGAAAGTTAGACGCTATGTGACGCAGGGAAAAAGCTTTAGGCTGTCGATTGAAGACATCAAACGCGCTATGTCACAAGTGTGACACTCATTGATTTCCCAGTCGCGTCCTATCGCAACTCATTTTCTGCTTGCAATACTCCTCCCTAGGACAGGATTCTTGGCTCATAACATACATGCAGCGACTGACTAGGCTCACCGACGCTTTCCCGCATGCCTCGGGTCCCTAAATCGACTTCTAGACTTCATGACGCTGCTCGACAGGCCCGGGAGGCGAAGAAGCTTCTTTCGGATGATAGTGACTGCGAGAACGTTCCTCCCGACAACCCTTCACCTCCAGCAAACCCACCGTCACGTAAAAAGAAGACCCTGTCAGCGCAACTAGCGGAAAGCAATGAACGGATCACGGAGCTTGAAGGAACGGTCACGAACCTAGAGGCAGCACTCGGACGACTACAGAACGAGTTCGACGAGCTACAAAGACAATATACTGCACTGGCTAGCAAGAACGAGGTCACGACAATTGCACACAACGCTCTGAAGAATCTGAAAAGGAAAGCCGATGTTACCTTCACGGAGGAGCTGCGGAAGAAGAACAAACGGATAAAGAGGCTGGAGAAGGAGCGCACCACCCAAACAGAGACTTCTTGCACTGAGCTAACGAAACTCGACGACACTCTCGACGCCCATACTCAGAAAATAGCCGAATTGGGACGGGATCTTGCGTCTGCGCTCAACGAACTGGTACTGCGGGATAAAACTATCAAGATACTTCAGGACACTGTAAAGACAAAACAGTCCACTCTCACCGTGACGCGGAAACACCTCTACACTTCTCAGAAGAAGAACCATCGTCTGACTGTGGCGCTGGGGCAGATACGAAGTAAATACAAGGACCTTCTTACCTGGAATCCAACCCTCCATGGACAATTCACCACTGCTGCTCGAGAGCTAGCTCGTCGTCTAACGCAGGCAGGATGTGCTGCCGAGAAGATTGCATACGCTGTGGAGAGCTGTGCGAGCGCATTTGGGATCAGAATCTCACGCAGTTTCATGAGTGCAAGGACAGTAGCGCGAGCGATCGACGAAGGTGGGAAGTATGGCGAGATCCAGTTGGCGCGGGAGATTATGGATGCTCCAGGTGCAAGATCTGAAAAACTGTATGCTCAACCGCTAACTTGATTCAGGTTTTGTCGCGAGTTCCGATGGTACCTCGTTGCGCGGTCTCACCATTGAGTCGCGCCACATCACTCTTCTCACCCCGAGCTATGAACCCGGAGTCGATGACGCAGACCAGTCCACTTGGACCCATCGAACACGTTTCCTGGAGGTTGCCCCCGCTCTTGACCATACTGCGCAGCGTCAATTCGAAGGAGAGTCGGAAGCTGCTGCTCGGGTGGCGACTGTATACAGCAACAGTCCTTTGGCAGCCAAAGAGCGACGGATAATGGACAAGAATGATTATTGGCGGAAGAAGATGGGGGAGATGAAGGATCATGCGGCGGATGGGAAGAAAGGATTCAAAATCTCGGCGGACTATAAGAAGGAAGTCATTGTCCGCGACATGGGAAGAGAAGCTCTAGACGACGAAGATCTCACCACAGGTCAAATACTCCTCAGCGTTCTCGACGTTAAAGATGCAGACTTGCTCGCTGTAGGCAGAATTTCGACCCAACAATTGGCTGAATTGTACGTCCTATTCACAGTTTATCCGCGACTTATTCTTCTCAGGTCGACTGAGGCTCGATCCCAACTTGCTGAGGCGGCGCTTGAGCTGAAGATTGGCCAGGAGAAATTCGACTTGCTTTCGCCGGAGGAACAACAAAACAAATGCACTCATATATTCGGAGGATGCTGCTGTCACAAGGATCTAAACGTCGTCAAATATGGCTACCTGTCGATTCAACGCGCTTACGATGAATACGGACTGCCGCCTCCCCTTCTCCTCCCCAACAAAGCTCACGCGTCCACAATCCGAGTTGGAGCTGGCGACAACGACAGCGAGGCGGCGGTACGGAACGCCATAGAATCGAGCACTTCCGGCGCCATCAAGCTGCTACAACTCATCGGCTCACTCCTTCAGCACAGGGATAAAGAGCGAGGCTATCAAGATAAGTGTGGAATATTCATGCGAGAACACAAGATGGAGCTCTTCGATCTGGACGAACCTAGCAGATTCCCCGACGTCTCGAATAACCGATATGGCGCCTACACTTATGCAGCTGCAGAAGTGGTATGTTTCCACACTTTGATTCATCAACTCATCCACGAGACCCTGGACGGCAAAACCAATTCTGGCAAAGCCAACCATGTCGAACAGAATGTCCTCAATGGGCTGGCGTGTCCGGTTACAATGGCGGAGATGGTCGCCTTGGCGCTGTATGGAGCATCGGTTTCGTGGCCGTACATGGCCCAGGTCCGCACCACGAAGGAGTCTCCTGTGAACTTGCTGTCGCTAACTGATCTGCATCGCAAACTGCCTATTTTTTGCTCCAACATCGCCGCCCACCCTTACCTTCTCTTGGACCCAACCGCCTCGCCAGACCAGCTCACAATCGACGGACGTCCTTTTGGCAACAAATTGCTCTTCTGGTCCATTGATCAACTCCGTCCCCTCCCGAATCTCTTCCTCGTCATCTCTCGGATGTTCTCTGGCTGCGAGACTGGCTGGATCAGATTCACTCCCGAGTTTCACATCGGAGGCACTTTCGACACACTCACCCCTTGGCAGCGTGCTTTACTTCACATCCCGTCTACAAACGATCGCAATGAAGGCGCTCTTGGGTCGAATACATCGTTCTCACGGGATAAACCCAACTCCAGCCCTCAGTCTTTCTCCAATCGCACCCGAGCGGAACGCAACAACACCGAAGCTTTCATCAAAAAACACTGTGATGCAGCAGTCGAGAAATTTGTGATGCGGGAAGTGCGAAAGGATGGCAAGTTGAGGCTGCGCACGAAATTCAGGAAGGCTTTCTTGGCTTTCCAGCGAGACAAAGCGGAGAAGGGGCAGAAACGACGAGAGAAAGCGGCAGCAAAAAAGAAGGCCACCGAATTCCGGCTAGCGACGACCCACTTGGAGCTCAACGTTGATGCCATCCAAGCGATGACTTCGGTTAAATTGAAGGGGCAACTGGAGGTCTATCGAGATGTGTTGAAGGACGAGATTTTGAAGAAGAAACTGTGGAAGGACATGGCGACAGTTGCGGTGCGCCGAACTTTGGTACTTGAAGCTCGAGCCCGCGAATTGGCTCGCCGACGGTGAGTACTACGCTGCCGGCGACACCTGCTGACATATCATCCACAGAGAAAATACCCTTGTAGTTCCCGCTAACCCCTCTGAACCGTCAGAAGATTCTATGGTCATCGATGAGTACGGATATTGTGAAGGTGATGATGCTGAATGGGAGGACATGAACTAACTGATTACCAACTTACGATATTAATTCAAAAATTGGGGAGCTGATAGATATTGGTATTATAAACATATTCTACAGCGACAGCTAGATGTATAAATGGATGTGGAAGCCGGAATGCGAGGGAACATGGGTTTCGAGATGCTAGGCGGGAGCAAACAAGTACAAACATGCCGGATTAGTCCACGGCGGTGCCGGTCCCCACTTCTAGCGTGGCTTCCTTCGACGTCAAACATGAACTGAACTTGAATGAGGCTGCAATTGAGTCCGACCCGATTGCCAGGGCTGTTTTCTGCCAGCTCTAAGACTAGACTGGAGCTACAACTCGGAAACCTCCGTCGGCCAACTGGCTGCCTGCTTCCAGATCAAGGTTTCGCGGCGCTCGTATCCTCTCCTTCTACGCCAAAGACGTGAACCACTTGATGATCTGGGTTTTTGGAGACGTCCCGTCTTCTTCGACCTCAGGCTTATCCGCTAACTTCAAACGAAAGTAGGTACCAAATGGTAAGGCCCGTCGATCAGAACGATATTCTTCCTTGAGAAGAGATTAAATGTCTCACAATTTGCGGAGTTGAGAACTTACTCTTGGACGTCTCCGGCAACTACACGGCGGGCGTGAGTTGTTTCTATCTGACGTATACAACCACTGCTTGCCCTTATCGCCGTAGAGCTTCTCCGAAATTTCTTCTCTTCTCCCGGATCTAGAGAAATGTTGGTATGATCGGGACGCTTACCAGCGGGAAAGTTTTGTGGTGTTGCCTGCTACTTCCACCGAGAGGCTCGTAACCGGCGGTAGTTGCTTTCGGGCGTTAAACTTCCTTCAGTTTTCAGATCCACACCGCAGTTTCCCCAAGACAAACATGGCTATGCTCAGTTCTCCAGCGCCAAACGAACGAAGAACACCAATTCAAGCGTACGATCAGGGTATTGAATTCAGCACCGTTGTATGCAGGATGGTGACGGTCATTCGAGTCTAACCCGGGATAGCCAACCTAGATCAGCCCCGGTCAGAATCAGAAAAGCACAGTGATTAAGGAAAGAAATACCATTCTGGTCAGTTATCAATCTGAACTGCTGACAGGTCAACAACACTTTGTTCACCACCTCAACAGATAGATGTAACCCAAATCTGCAGGTACGCGGCGATCAGACCATTCATTCAACGGTAAAGAACTCAACATGGCCGCTTCTTACGATGGCACGCGATAGGAGGTCCAGACGGTGGACTGGTCTAGAGCACGGCAAAATTTCGCTCTTCCGAGCGCTGCGCTGAATAAAAAAGTCCTATACATCGGCGCGGGTATCACCTCCTCAAGTTTCCGTCTCAAATCCGGCTGGGGTAGCAAGTGGAGTGGGAGGAATGTAAACCGGTCGAAATCGCGTCTGGACTCTGTGCACAAGGTCGCGGCTAACAGTCAGAAGGCGCGGGGCGGATAGCTTCATAATTTACCCCGCACTCGCTTCACTTGCTTCGGGGTCAAACACAGAACGTTTTGCGTCCGAAGACCAAACAACCCTCACTGTCGTGCAACCCGGCCTCTATTGCGAGAAAGTATTATAAAGAACGATTGCCGCCGGAGGCCCAGACCGGCTCAAGCAGTTTCTATGTCAGAGCCAAAAGACAGCCGACTCCAAACCGACAACCAAAGAACCACTCCGATGGTAATACACGGAAAAAGGTACAGCTGGTTCTATCCAAGAATACAACGATTTTTCATTTCGGTGGCAACAAAAATAATACTACTACAACGATCGCCGTTCATCTGACCCAACCTTCCTCCCGTCCAATTCTACCCAACCAACGGCGTTCGGTGTCGTGTCAATACCATACCATTATATACGTATATGCGTGTGCAAGTAACAAAGATAGATGCGCAGGGGACCAACAGCAATGCAAAGCGAGGACAAGAGAGGTAGGTAGTGTGAGAGATAGCACAAACAAAAGCAGTGAGGAGTCTAATGTGGGCGAACAGATAGGTGATACAACGTGCGTGTGCGTAAGATGCGAGACAGACAGACAGACAGACAGACAGATTGCGGATATATGAATATATGAGGGATGCGAGGCCCAATTCCAAGTCGAAATAAAAACGTCCAAGGAAAGATGCCAAAAACAAGATGGATGAGATAGATGTACAGTTTTGTGCTTGCGTTCGTGAGTGCGTGAGTCCGTCGGCGGTCGTCGGCGGATTTTGAAGTTGTAGGTGAGGGAAGAAGTCAGTCGATTCGTCCGTGTGTGTGAGACTTGAATTTTGATTTTCATATTCTGGAGGCCGAGGAAGACACGAAGGGCGATCGTGGTGCCGCATAAGGTCGAGGGGAGTGGGCGAGGGGAGCGGATTCTAATCTTCTCCCCTCGCGAAGCACACACTCCCGCCCCAACTCGGCGCCAACACATCCTGGGCGGCCATCTGCCACGTCCCCTCGAACGTGTCCCGGCCAACGATATTTCCAGAGATGAAGTACGTCGCGAGACCCAGGGTCCGGTCACGCTGTGGGACGGACAAGGCAGTCAGCATTTAAATTTACGAGAGCGTAAGAGATAAGAGAGGAAAGGGAAAATGACGAAGGGAAAATGGACCCACCGGCCGCATTATGAGCCCGATCAGACCGTCCCAGGGCCTCACACGCCCGGAGTATTCGTAGTGGTGCCAGGCCATCCCGTGTCGCGGGTCCGTCTATAGTATATGGTCAGCGTCACTGGACAAAGGATATGGGACGGCGTGGGTGAAGATAGGTGAAAAGATGCCACGGACGACAGTGAGACGAAAAGAGGAACAACGTTCACAGGCGGCATATCCCCACCGGCATTGCGAGAGGTTGAGACTGCCCGACAGAGAATCGAGTGCAAGAAAGAAAGACCAAGCGAGGGGGTTCAATGAGACCTAACCCTAGGACGAGAGTCCGTTTGAGAAACCAGAAACAGGGACGCATAGGGAAAGAGAAAGAGACAAAGAGATAGACACGAAACAGGTTGACGAACGAGAATGAATGGGGAACGTACCTCGCCGCTGAAAATGACGTCCTGCACACCGTCGCATTCCCACTCAGGATGTGCTTGCCATTCAGCCCAAGAGTCATTTGACGAGAAGCTCTCCGAGGAGGGCGATTGTTGAGAGGAAGACAAAGGTTCGGAGCCAGCAGGGTAGCCACTGGAGGCACGACTGGAGGCACGTTCCCTCGACTGGCTGGAGTCGGAGTAGCTTGTGTATTCCTCCTCCTCTTGCATTTGAGACTCGCCCGAGCCAGACCACTCTTCATCTTGTGTCTGTACCGACTCCCGAGAACCAGAGCCAGATCCGAAGCCACTCGAATACGCTCCCCCCGGCTCCACTTCCTCTTGTTCCCACTCATCGTCATCCCCGCCACTGACATACTCTCCACACCTCTCCCTATCATGCGCCGGATGCTCCCCCGCCTCCCCTCCCGCCTCGTAGTACACATACGCCTTCTCCTCTTCTCTCCTCCCCCACCCGAAGGCACTATCCCCACCACGACCGGCCTGCGGCACCCGAACCTCCAGCTTCCCCCCTCCGACACCAACGACGCGCGTCCCTGTGGGAAGCCACGCTGTACGCAGCCCTTCGTCCGCGGTTACGCTGTCGGGTGGGGGGGCTGGTGCGGGGTCGGTGCCGTGGAAGCTGGAATGCGAGATGGTAAGTGTAATGACGAGAACGAATGATAGCAAGAAGGAAGAAGAGACGACTGACCTCCAATGCTCCCGAATGCGTAGGTACACTGGCCGTGCTGCAGCAACAAAGTCATCTCGTGGAAGCCCGCCTTCGGGGAACGCGCCGCCAGGGGTGTCGATGAGAGCGTTGTATGCCAGCTCAGAGGGCATCTGGCGATGGTGGTTAGTAGGTAGTTCGTTGAGGAGAATGATGGTGGCCAATAGACGAGGACATAGCGACGAAAAGGGACAAGTAATGATAGACGGAAGAACAGAGAGCGAGGAAGCGCATTGTGTCTGAATAGTGAAAAGTGCAAAAGATGGTCGGAAGAGGAGAAAGAAGAACGGGGGACGAATGCAATGCGGGTACACACACGAAAGAAATAGGCAAGAGAACACAAGAAAGTACAAGACACGACCACGAAAGAGCCAAGAAGCACAGAAAAACAAAAGCAAAACACGAAAGCAAGGAAAGTCAAAACCAAGTAATCCCTTCCTGAAACTCACCAACATCGTCCCCGCCCACAACCCCGCAAAGCTCCCCAACGCATACACCCGTCCAATCCGACCCGGTCTCGTCACCGACATCGCCCTGTCCTGCGTCTGCGGGGAAGCTGCATGGACATCCGCCCTTCCCTTGCCCTTGCCGTTCCCGTTCCCACTCGACAACGACGAAGCACCAGCACCACGAGAAGAAGCCCGAGAGGACCCATGAAAGCCCCCGTCCTCATACGAACAACATAATTTCGCCCTCCACCGATGCGTCGCCCATCGATCGGCTCCTCTCCTTCTCTTCTCCTTCCCCGCACCACCATACTCCTCATCATCATCCAGCCCCGGATCCACACCCATCTCCCCTGCCTCCCACTCCCTCTCCACCTCCCGCTCAACCCCGCTCCCCTCCGCATACGTCCGCCCCACAGGCATCGCCATCGCCACGCCCGCACCACTTCCGCTCGCTCCTCCTCCTCCTCCTCCTCCAACCCCATCTCCAGCTCCGCCCGCACTTGCGCTTCCCTCGCCCGAACCTTGCGACGAGGAGGAAGCAGCCGCGTCTTGCGCTTGCGAGGAATAACTGCTACTCGCCAATGAGGCACCTCCATCCTCAGAAGAAGAAGTAAAAACGGCAGCATCATCCGCTGCGGCCGCCGCAGGCAACGACAACTGCCGCTCGAACCTGACTACGGGTCTTGCGTTCTTCTCGTGGATGTCTTCTTGTGTGGGCCCGATGGGGGGTGGGCCGGTGCCGCCTGTGCGAGAAGGGAGAAAATCGTGTTAGTAAGAAATCAAGAACCGCATTCGTAAGAATAACGAATCGGGGAGGGGGAGTAGGAGAGTGAAATGGAGATCGAAGAGCGAGAAACGCGAGTGATACTCACCCCCCGCCAAAAACCGCCTCCCCGCCTCCTCCCGATCCCTCGGCAAATGCGGCGGCACACCCATCCTCGCCCCCGCCTGCATCCGCGCGAAAAACAGCAACCGCGCAGGCGGGGCCGCAAGGAGTCGGCTGTGCGCTTGAGCTTGCTTTCTGCTTGCTCGTATTCTTCCGTCTTCATGTCCGCCGATGCTGCTTGACGAGAATCCTGGGCTTATCGAACCTCCGCCGCTGGAGACAGCCGTTTTAGGCGTAGGCACAACTACCGGCATCCCCGCTCTTGCGGCACCACCACCTCGCCCTGGAAGTGGCCCCGCAAGCGGATACAGAGGGTACGGCCCATGGTGCGTCGGTATCGTTATGCCCCTCTCCGAGTCGGCGTCGTCCTCCAGCGCATTGAATGCCGAACTCGCGTACACCGTGGGCAGGAGCGGGACGGTGTAGTGGTGGGGCGGGGCGAGGGTCGATGGGTACTGTCAGGGAGAAGGCATCAGAATTCGTCGATCAGTCAGGTTGGGTAGGCCATAAGATAAGGTCGGCGGGATAGAGAGAGCGAGGAAAGCGGGAGGAGTGAAGTAGAGACAAAACGAAAATCACGAAGGGCGTTCACCAAGGCAAGTAGGAATAAGAAGAAGAACGAAACAAATAGATAAAGCGATTCGAAATGAAAATGGAAGAAACCCCCAGAGAAAAAAAAAACTCACCCGAAACGGCGCCACGACCAACGGCAGCAACAGCGCCATAATATGTCTCCGCAGCTCCTCCGGCTCCGCGCGCAGAGTTTCTGACGATGCATAATTAATTTCAAACACCCTCCAAATGAATGAAAGAAACCCACCTCCCCCCTCGAAAAACCACCCCACCCACAGCGCCGCCGCGCCGCCCTCCGCGTCGCGCGGCCAGCCCCGCTTCCACGCCGCGTGCGCGTGCTCGGGTGAGGTTTGTGCTTCGGCGAGGGATTCGGCGAGGACGGAGGGTGGGTAGGTGTGCAGCTGGAGGTGGGGGTTAGTGGGTCAAAATAAGAGGGGGAGAGGAAGATTGAATGGCATAGAATAGAATGGGAGGAGGAAGGAGGATAAAGGATGGAGGGTGGAGAGGGCCAGTGAATGTAGTGGGTAAGTGAGAGATCAATATAAGATTCAATGGAGGGGAGGGGAATGGAGGGGAACGAGGGAAAGCGAATGGATAGGATAGGAAAGTAAAACGGTAAAGTAATCACGAAAGAATTGGCAACATAAAAACACAAAAACGAGACACTCACATCCTTCGCCTCCCGATCCCCAAACCTCCCACAATACAGCCTCTCCCTGACGTATCTTAGCGCAAAGGTGCGAGCGTTGGCCCAGGCGAGTTGGCGCCGGTTTTTCCCTTTCGTGGTGAGGTTGGTGGGGAGGGTGAGTGTGGTGAAGGAGGGGGAGGCTGGTGGTAGATAGGTTAGTAAAGTACGCAGTCAATTCGAAAGTGAGGGGAAAAGGGGGGAGGATAGACGAAAAGACGCGATGAAGATAAAAGTACAAATAAAAATCGAGATATAATGAATAGAAACGCTCACCCTCCTCGCCACCAACAACCCAATCCCTCCCAACGCCCTCCCCCTCCCACTCATCCTCAATCAACATCCCATACGCGACCTTCAACGCCCTCACCGCCCCCGGCGTGAACGGGTCCCCCCGCCGAATCACCGATAACGCGAGACACCGCGTGCGCAGGACGTGCGCTTCGTAGCTGGATTTCGATTTTGAGTATTTCTGCTTGCGGTGCGCGTTATTGGATATCGGTTGTATAGATGGGGAGGATGAGATTGAGAAGGACTCGACGAGCGGCGCGTAGGGATATCCTTCGTATGGTATGTACTCCGGTTCCGTTGACGACGAGTAGGGCGAAGAAGGAAAGGTGAATTTGGCCCTTGCGATGCGCGCCCAGAAGCTCATATTTCCGCCGTCTCCCCATCCCCATCCTCCTCCTCCCTCACCCCCTTCCCAATCACACGACGTAGAGCCCCCGCCCAGCCTCCCCCACCCACAAACCGCATACACCCTCCGACACACGAGCAGGAACGGCAGCAGCGCCGCCGGCGGGCCGAGGTTGGGCGGGCGCGTGGCCAGGTGCAGCGCGATGAGGGTGAGGAGCTCGGGTGGCAGGGCGAGGAGGGTCAGGCGGGGGTTCGCTGTTGTCGTCGTCGGCGCTGTCGTGCTGAAGGCCGCCGATGTGGACAACGTGGTTATCGGTGCAGCAGACGCCATCCCCAGCGCCCAGAAGGAAGCGGATTCAAAGCGGCTTCAAGTTATCGTTCCCTTGCCCTTGCTTGTCTTGTAGTCTCTTGTAGGCGCTTGAACCCCCCTTGCCGCATAGACTGGTCTGTACTTATCCCACTTCGCCGATACGTACACCACTCGTCCGAGTCGGAGTCGAAAAGCCATTTGATTTTGATGTCCAAATTTTGATTATGTATTATTTCTCAGTCTGTCAACGTTGACGCAACGTAATCTTCTGATCGCCGCCGCCGACGCCCGATCCAATCTCCGTTCGAGATTATTCAATCCCCGAATCTCCGCTTACGCTTACGTTGGGCATGCCTTTCCCTTCCCTCCTTCTCTCACCGACGCTATTTTCGCAGGTTTTGCCGCTCTCGCTTCGTGTCTCCCTCCACCTCCACTGTTCTCTCTCTGTGGCACCAAACATTGGCGGCTTCTCACTCACCGGCTCTTCTCTCACTCCATCCCTCTTCAATCTTCTCTTCTCTCCCCCACCGTTTTTGCAATCTACCAGTGACACTCCGCGGCTTTCTCATACACAACATAAGTATTTCAAGACCTTCCTCTCGGCGACGGCCTTTGCTCTCGACATCCTTTCGATATTTACATACCTCTTTCTTTCTTATCTTCCCCGCCAGCCGCCGCTGCCAACAAACTGTACTCCCTCCCAGAATACTGGCTCGATGTACGTATCCCACAGCAGTCTACAGACGACAACAGTGGCATCGTCAACGTCGACGTCGGCAATCCGAGGCGTAACTGTTCCTGGATCGATCTGAAGAGTCAAGACGAATTTAATCTCCGACGGCGGCGCTGTCTATCTTGGCTTGTAATGTCTCGTCTGTCCGAAACGTTTGTTTTGTTTTTTCGCGCTCAAATTCATACAGGTATTCTTATTCTTGGCAACTGGCTCTCACCAGACTCACATTTAGCCCCTTCATCCTCCCATCGTCTCTCCCACTCATGAAAACACTACTACCGCCTTGAATCTCCTCTCCTATTTGCTTCCTCGTCTCTCTCGCGAAAATCCCTCAATCAACTCTCGAACTCAACAAACAATCAACCCTTCGCCGTGGTTTGCCGTGTCCTCACCATCATATCGTCTCATCTCGTATTACTATACATCCCCACTCCCACTCCCATACACCCTCACCGAGTCACCGACCCTCTCTCTTCCCACCCAGTCTTCAAGTTTGCAGCTGGAAGAAAAATCCGCGGTCCTTGCCCAAGTTCTCTCGTCATCGATATTCGTCCATATTCGTCCACGTCCGTATCTCGGTACCGGCATATTCTACACATTCTACCTGCTCTTGGCACACATATCTGACCGGCTGTAACTCGTTCAGCCGTAACTCGAGGTCGTAAATGTCTTCATCCGTAACAAATCCCTATGGCGTCAAACTCTCTTTCTAACTTTCATTACGCCGTATATAATCATAAATCCGAATCTGCCTCAGCCCGCAGCTTACTTGTGTTCTCTATCAACAAGTTCTCATCTCGGCTCCAACCCCGTTCAACAAACAACCGTTCGCCGCGTCCTGGCTCGTTTGACAAATCGAGTAAATCAACTCTTCCTGCGGTGCGCTTACTCCTCGCTCGCTGGCCACAAGCGATTCTAATCGCTCGCTTCCTTCAATTCTCGTTCCGTCCGTCCACGCAATATTAACCAGAATCGCTACTACTCATTCCTTGAATCAACGTTCTGCTACCCTCTTTTTGTGTTCGACTCCGAACCCCCTCCCCCTTCTCGAGTCCTTTCAGCGAGTTAGGCTAGCATCTCGCTCTCTCGCTCACTTGCCGCTATCTCCTTCGCTCGCACGTCGCATTTTAATATTCATCTTCGCCTCGGCCGATTTCGATGCTCAAACGCGTCCGGGATAAAAATTTCCTCCACGCTCGCTTACCAGATATCGCAAACCACAAGCCGCAATTCTCTTTCTATCTCAATATCTTCATCGTCTTGGGTTCGCATCCCAAGTCGTCGGCTGTTCAATCACTCTCTCGCTCAATACTCCCTCCCCGCTCCTCGCTCGCTCACGAGCAATCTTTTCTTTTTGATACTCGCTCCCCCACTCGCTTCGCCTACTCATGATTACTCAGCTCCAATGCCGAATTCTAGCGATTCGGTTCATGGATTAATTCCAAATTCAATTAGGAAAGCTCTAAGTACCTTGAAGGCTTGAACGAAACACCCTCATCTGTGATCAGCGGCCCAGTACTGTAACTACTGGAGCGAGAGAAACGAACCATGATGGAATAATTATCGAGCAAGAAGCAGCAGAAGAATAAGAAGAGATTTCTATAATACACCGCAGGTACGAGGAGTCTTGCATTCTAATGTCTGTTTCTAAGAGACTAAGAGATTTCTGGAAGTGTTGAGGTTGAGTTCGAAACACACACTCTCTCTCTGCAGGTAACGCCGCGTCAGCTTGTTCAGTGGGCCGTGATTCAATGTTCAACTCCTCGCCGATTTCCAAATAATATCGCATGCAGGTTCAAGAAATGAGATCCGGTACGTATACCGGTTGAAAAAATCAAGCAAACGAAGCAAGATACAGTCCCCTTGGTCTGAATCTACTTACACTGAATATCACCGCGTCCGAGACTGCCTTTGCCTTGATCGGCAATCCCAACTCCCACCTCGCCTTCCTGAAAACTTTGGAATATTCTGGGTTATCATTTCTCGGGCATTCAAGTACTTCGCCTCCGGGATCAACAGACCATCCACGCCCATTCGCTGTTGAAGTTGCCGGTCAACCCAATTTGACAGAATCGGATTCCCGGGGACCCCAATTCGTGAGGAATACGCTCGTCCCCGACGCCAACTAAACTCAGAACTCCAACATGAACTCAGGTCTAACCCGCGTCGGGGCGTCGCGGGAGAAGCAGCGAAGATTTCAGAAATGAAAGCACGTTTGCGGGGTGTTTGTCTTGTCTTGTCGAGATCCACGTCCAGATATAAGCAGATGTTGGAGTCGGGCTTTAAGAATTCGTCGACCTGGCGTCGGTGCGTCGCGGGAGAAGCGGGGTGTTGGTAGAACAAGTAAGTAAATGTAACTTGAGAATGATCCGCCTCTAATAGAATCTGGATGTAAGTTAATGCAAGTTGGCAGAAGTTGCCAGTGAGCAGATCCGCGCCTAAGAATTTGAGGATATCGGTCGTTCGGTCCGACTGGTTTGCGTTCTTTCTGCCAGTGAGTGATCAAACTAGCTAAACGGAAACGCGGAAGAGAAATAACCGTTCTGCTCTAGACTCTGCTTCCCGGCGTTCAGAGCGGTTGTTTGAGCCACCAGAATAATTAATCCGCCCGCTGATAGCGATAGAGTTCAGTTGGGAAAACGGCGAAGGGAGGGAGAGGTGAGTATTTCCTCGATAAGTATAGCCATTTCGGCGGTGTTTTGAGGAGGGAGGGGCATGTATAAATAGAGGAGTTTTCTTTGCGACCCCGACCGATTATCCATTGAGACCATTCATACGAATAGGGTTCAAGATCCATGTTCCACCATGTAAGCTTTCACTTTCAATTTTGCGCCTCTCGGCTTCCGAGGAATTGAACCTAAGGAATTACATATTCCCGCTTGAAGTGAACGATTCGATGCCCTTTCAACCGGTTTAAATTCCGTTGTTGGATGAAAGTGAATAATCAAGCGAATAGATAGTTGGTTACGTACCTCGTTCCGCTCCTGAATTCAGATTTTGTGGTGTATTTCAAGCCACCATCCCGATCAACAGTGATTGACGGAAGGCGGGATGCCACTCTGCAATTGTTGTTGAGCAGGGATCGATATCGGTATCATTGCCTTTGAAGTTACTTACTGTAGCATATCTCCGGTCGCGAGTAGCAAGCGGAATGCAATGTTGATATGTATGGGAATGTTCGTCGCTTGGAGATGCGAATTTGCCGAGCTTGAAGTTGAAAGACCCATGTGGGTGTTTGTGGGCGTCCTATCAAAACGGCTTCAAGACTGCTGCCCGTGGCGCAATGTGTGAAACATTGACTTCAAGAAACCGAGGATTCAGTCGCGTACCTCTACAAGGGAATATTTCAGCGAATATACGTGACGGTGGTACTCACTGTGAGAAAGGTTCCACATGCACAATCAATGGAGCCCAGTCGGGGCCCACAACGGAGACAGCGACGGATGCAACGGCCGCAGGGAATCGCTTCCCCGTCGCTTACTGCGATAGCTGCGTGTACAGTTGCTCAGTTTCAAATTATAGTCAATTCTCACAATCGACTTACTGATCTCAAACCCCTCCGGCCTTCGACGGCGCCTGATTGATGATTATGTTGTAAGTTCAACGATCGATCTGAAGCCACGAACTCACTCATACCTCGATTGAGGCTATCGCACCCAACAACTATATGAACCTCGCCTACTCATCTTTCTTTCCATTCATGGCGGGAGACTCCCGCCCCACGACGCAACCCTTGAACTTGGCGCGGCGGCCGCTGGGCCTGACAGGTCGAATTTAGCCACCAGATTCACCGACATACCGCACGTTCAGTCCGCCCTAAAGAAAATTTAAAAAGTCCGTGATGTTCGTCATTTCCTGCGGCGGCCGACGTTAGCATGGGCGATAGACTTGGACAGATTCCTTCGATGACTTGCCTGGCGCTCGTGGCACTGAAAATGATTCTCTACGCCCGTGAGAAAGCGAATGCGGCTGCAGAATTCGACAGTTATGTAGGTGAACGCGAAACATTCGTCCAGCGTCGCTTTGATATTCAATGATCCAATCATACCTGAAAGATTCTCGTTCCAAACAATAGTCAGGCAGCTTCCTGGATGAGATTAGTGATAACCTGTAGCGTGGCAAAGAATCGTTCCGCGAAATGTCAAGACCTCCACTGTATCCGCCCCGAGTCTTCCCCACATGCAATTGATCCGCACAAACTGCAAATCGAAATGAAGAATGCTTCGATAGGAACGAGTCGATTTGCACCCGTTGTTCTTACGAGAACCTCAGCGAAATATCAGCAAGTGTATGTGGACTGTGCGCGTGTCACGCTCACTCGGTGACCCGTCGGCCCACTTGTTGAAAGGTTCAAATCATACCTGAGGCTGGAATATTCATGTTAGGTGTTTTGCGTCGACGTCAGGCCCGGACGTACCTCTTTCTCCTGATGCAACTTGAAGGCCTTCTGCTATTTCTATCATCTCAGAATGCGCCTATGTGATAGGCTGAATATCAAGCCAGAACGGCAGCAAAGCCCATCCATAATCGCACCTGATGAACGTTCCAGTATATAGGTTTTGCGCAGCCTCTTGGAGATATATGCCGATGTGTTGCACGCGGCCTCCTCTTGCTAGCCCGTCGGCCGTCTCACATTCAGAGATGTTGTGGCGTTCATGTATGTTACTCGATAATTAAAATTTGCCGGCAAGACTTACTTGCAATTTTGAAACATCTTTGAGACGTTGAAGTGGAGTGGAAACTCGTCGTCGCTGTCGTATCTATAAGTTGCAAGACTCAGAGTCAAACGCGACGTATTTACCTTACCACTCACTGAAAACACTGGACGGTCTGGAAACGGTGCACGGAATCCGCGTACGGGATCGCTTCAATCTTCGGGGTTTATGGACACCAGTTTGACGGCGGGGCGTGCTCGAGGGAGAAGTAATTGGTTGCCGCGGCGAAACCGACGATAGAAGACATGATTTTTCACTTCAGGGAACGCTGGCCGCGTCCGAAGAGCTACCACCGCGGGATGGATGCTTCGGCTTTCGATGGTGGGAGGGCAGAGTGTTGAAAACGACTGCAAAAAGCCGCGTCTGAATCGGCCTTTGAAACACAGCTTACAGGCAGCCAAGAATTCCTTGACTTGAATTTGACCCGACGAATTCGAACCTTTCCTGGAACTAGGTGGTGTTTTCCCCGTGATTGGCGTTTTCTATGCATTATGATCAGCATCGCATATACGTGTAGCGCAAGCTCATATGACTATAGTACCTATTCGGAGCGTTTCGATTATGAGTCTCATTGCATCCGCAAGAGGTTCATAGGCTACAAAATAACAGTCCATAGAGGGTCGATATGACAGCAAGATAGAGATACCTACAGTGCGTTGGAACCAACGGCAGGACACGTCGCCTTCCGGACGAGGTCTACAGATTGGATAGAGTCCATGATTTGACGAATACAAGGCTATCGTGAACCATGCATTGGCTGCCCCTGATTAGTTGCCTGACAATGTGCACTCTCGACCTGCAGCATAAACGTAAGAAAAAAAGCAGAGAATGTGGAGTCTTGGAGGCAAGTTGAGTCCAGAACTACCTCCGCCGTCCGAAGACTCTTTGAATCGAGTTGACCCACAATTTTCCAGAGGAGCGAGGGTAATTTCGAAGAGAATTAGGCTGCTTCTTGAGTCCCGCGCGAAGATATCTTCCTGCGGAATACCGCTGAAACTGTCGAGCTTGCGACTGAGTTGTGGTGGCAGGAGACAAGGAAGACCGGCAACACCCGATCGGCCGAAAGAATATTCTCGCGCATCATGTGACCGTAAGTTTCTTCCTTCCGCTTTGTTCCTTCGTTTTGCTTCTCAGCGCCTTGCGCTGCCCGTTCGTTTTCGTCTCAAAGATGGCCAAAGACCCTTCAGAGGTCTTCCAGCAACTCGTCCGTGCATTCGAAGAAAGTAATGTCCGCGTACGGACTCTGGAGGAAAAGCTCGTGCAGGAGGTAGGCAGATCGCGGCAACAGGGCTAAGACTTTCAGTCGTTAACGGTCGAGGCGACGACTTCAGCGTCAGGCTGCTAACGATGCGATCTGCGAAGCGAGAGCCAACTCGACCATCGTATCCCTTCAGGCGGATGCGGAAATAACGAGACTCCGTAAGGAGCTTGTGAGCTTGCAAGAAGACGCGGCGAAAGCAGCGAAACTCCGTGCTTCTGAGAATGACCAAGTCTGTCTGAGACTAGTGCGTTGATAATACTCACAGTATTGCTTTTCGCAGCCGGAAGAGACGGAGGATTTGCGCAACAAATACGACGCGCTGAAGATCGCGCATCGTGAGCTCAAGCGCGTGAGTGCGGTTTTCTCTAATGAGCGTGGCACTCTTCATATCTTTTCAGTCGCACTCCGAGATGAGTACTGCCAAAGACGAAGCCCTCATCGACGCGAACGCGTACGAGCAACACGCGATAGAAATCTCGAATGCGGCACGTATTCTTTTCACACTCAATCTCGATGCATCCTCAAAGTTTCTTTTCTTCGTCTAACAGAAAACGGATGTCGAGAACGTATGCTCTGCCCTGCAATTTCTTCCTTTCAGCACTGATCTTCTTCAGAACTTACAAGACCTCCAAAAGAAATACCACGCGTTGAAGAAGGGGAAACCGAGTAGCACCGTGAGTTTTACCCCCGACTCAAGAGTTATCTCATTCTTCTTTTCTTGAATCCTATTGTACCAATAGAACTCGAACTCTAGAGAGCTTAATTCGCTCAAGAATGAGGTTAATGCACTGGGGAATGAATTGACTGCGTGGCAGAAACGAGTACGATCACCATTCCATCTTTCGCAAGCACATCTCAACATTCTTTTAGCACGGAGACGAGATGACAAGATCGAAGGAATTGCACGAAAATTTCGTCAGAGAAAAAAGACAGGTCAGGGTCGCGCGGATTCCATACAAGTTGTCTGATACTTCTCATGCAGAACGAGGACTTGAACGACAGAGTCACCGACTTGTCGAGCGACGTGACTAAGGCCGTGAAACAGGTGAGAATCCATTCGTTCGATGCGACTGAACAATCAACTAACGGCAATGCGTTGGGCAGGCACAAGCTTCACAGCAGGTAAAGCCGCTCATTTCCTTTGTCACTTGTTCTTCTCAGCAAGTTGTTTCGCAGGCGTATGCAAAGCTCGACCGATTGTACAATGAGGAGCTGGAGCTGAGCGAAGAGCTCCAAAAGGTTTGTCGAGCAGTAACAGTCGATATATACGTCTCTTGAATTCATCTCGTTCCAGCGGCACGACAAACTGGCAGCCGCGAACCAGCAGTTAACGCAGAAGAATGCGTATCTAGAACAAAACAGTTCAGCAGTGCGTCATGTCGGGCATATATAAATCAGCTTCCATCGCCGACTGACTATTCAGATCCAGTCCTCGTCCCAGTTAAAAGCAGTTCGCCGCCACTTCATCCAGTTCACTGATTGATCCAACTTACTTTTTGTGCGCAGATTTGCGATGACCTCGAGGCGAGGAATCTGAAACTTCATGACGTGCGCTTCAGTATCTATTAATTCATGAGTGATGCTAAAGACTGAACGATTGGAACAGGACTACCGGGCGCTTTGGGCGGACAAGATTGAGCTACAAAAGGTTGATTCATTTCTCCCTACTCATGCGTGATGGTTGAAGTTTTTCTTTCTTGTTCAGACGTGTGGCGAGGTGATCGGCGCTGCGGAGAAGATCAACGCGGAGGCTGTTGAACTTCGGTGAGAATCAATTCTATGCGTGCGGGTCTTGTTCGGGTCGCTCATTCGGTAACTTTCAGGACCAAGATCACGGTACGTAGCTTTTCTTACATGTCGAGAATTCAAATCTGAGGGAAGACGAAAATGTAGACGCTTCGAAGTGTTTGTGGCAAAGCTAGGCGGGTTGAACGTCGCTGACTGTATATACAGGAATCGAAAAGTCAATTGGATGGGTTAAAGAATATCAACCAAGCGCTTCGAAGTAGAGTTAAGGTGAGACTTGCATCTTCTCTATGAGCAGATTGAGCTCAATGAACTGATATATTCCCGCATAGAACGAGGTAGTATCGGTAAGGAATTTATCCCGCCTAAATCCAATGTCCTTCTGTGCGGCGTCAATGATAAATCTTTATGTAGACGACCATGGCACAGATCTTATACGAGGACTCGATGGCGGGGTTCCCGTCGACCGTTGCGGGGCGGCCGAGTTTTAATTCTTTGCAACCAATCGCGAAATTTAACGTTAATCTGTCGCAACATCTGGCTTCGGTACGTTTTGTTTGAGTTAGTATTGTAATTGGCTCTCATCTTCAATTCTTTTGAAGGATCCGGTATGTAAAGGGTATGGTCGAGTCATCTCGTGGGCAGGGGTTGAATTCTGACGTTAATCATTAGGTATCTCGACTCTGCGCTCTACTTTCCACAGCGTACGATCTGGGCCTCGTCGGACCGGCTGCATGCTCTGGCATTCTCGCCGACACACCAATATCATAGTTCGAGCGGGACGTGGATGCAATCGTCCGATATCACAGCTCTGGTCGGATACTGGCGTGAATTATTCGTGGATGTTGGGGATTCGATATTCTATGTTGGGACTTATCGGTGCCATGACTTGAGGTATTTGTGTCCTGGAGGGAGCCAGGCGCCGGAAGGCGTAGTACGTCGTTCCGAATCTATTCTAACTTCTCCGTTAACACCGTTTGTAGTCGCCTCTTGAACTGCTGCGCGCGGCTCGGGTGGCGATGCTGCCCGTCGATGAGCAGACCCAAGTCATTTCGCGATTATTCCCCAGCGGCGTTATGAACTCGGAATGCATGGGCCTCGAATGCATTGGATTCAATGCCACTTTATATGATGCACTCCAACGCCGACTTGGTAAGCGCGAGGCACGAGAACTTGAATCGCCAGAATGGAGTCCGGATGCGAAGCGTGTGCGGACGAGTTGAAGTGAACGGCGGTTGATCGAACGACTAACTTACAGATCACGATAATGGATTTCACTAGTTGTTATATAGTCTTACAGCCCACTCGGTGTATATTTCTTGCTTTTTTTTCAACTTGAACTTGAATTTCTTGGCATGTTTGTGGTTGATTTGCGGTCATTGTTGATTTGGAATTCTGAACAATGAGTTATCGCTAGCGTCAGTGAATGAAACCAAACCATCTACAGATCTTCGAGTGAGTGAACGAAGTAGGTATTCCACTTCGAGTGGGCCGGGGTCGGCCAAAATCATGCCGATATGATCGCGGAGTTCGATGCGACTGTGACCGTCGACACGACACGTGTCATCGTCCGGCCCCTTGTCTCCAACCACCACAGCTGTCGAGCAGTCCCCTCCGTGCTCTCGTCTCTCCGTTGAAGAAAATCCTTTTCGATATCTGAACGCTGTAATATCCCGGTAAATGACCTGTACACCGTTAGTTGAGAAGCAATCTCGAACAGCTTCGAAATCCGACCCTGCAAGTGATTAGCTTGTGTCTGATATCCCTCGGCCCTTCTTCCGCCGATTCCAATGACTGATTTCGAGACATTCTTCTCACTCGCCCTCCACCTCCCTTGACCTGACTCTTTCTAATATTCTACGATGCCCAAGACTTCAGCAATCGGCGACAATTATCGCAACGTCAGGTTCGTCTTTGGGCCCAGTTCAGCGTCCCGCACATCTGACTCGGTATCGGCAGATTCGACTCCTCCGAGGACGAGCACCTCGCCGAGTTCATTAGAAAGCAAGACCCGGCTGCTACGAAACGGTACAGTCAGGACTTCTACGCAGCGTTGGGCCCGGAGGTATGCATTCGTCGTTCGACAAGGATCGTATTCATCTCAAAGGGACTACCTTCTTCCAGGCATCCGAGAAGTTCTCTTGGAGCCGCCACCGACCCGCGAAGTCCTGGATGACGCGCTACAAGAACAAGCACGCGGAGTTCGATCGACGCGTACAACGATACTCAGCCCGAGAACATCCTGGATCCTCCACACCCAAGTCGGCGGCGAAGACGTTAAGAGTGAGCCCATTCTAAAAGCATGCAATGGACCCGGAGTTCACGAATGGGATTCCAGACATACGGTCGCAAATCGGGCAACACCACCCCGAGTTCGCCTCAATATTCGCCGAATCATCCTCAACCTGACGTACAACCTCTGGGCTCACCGTTGGCCCTGTCTGACTCTTTGCCCGTACGTCTCCCGTCTTCTCATAAAGAATAGACAATGATACATCGGTCTCTTTCCCAGCCATCCACGCGTTCCTCGCCTTGTCGTCGACCACAGGTCGAAGCTTCCGACGAGGTGCGTTTCCGATCTTGAAGCGCTAGTTCTAAATTTCGAGAGCTGAGAAAATCTGTCGCTCTTGAAGCTCTCGCCACTGAAAGACCGACTCGCATTTCGAGGCTTCGTCACCAGCCCCAAAGCCTCAAAGAATCCCCTATGCTTCACCTCGGTATGTCAAATCCACGCGTATCATAGACCACGCATCTCAAACTATCCCCAGCCCTCCAGCGCACCTGCAGCTGCGCCGTCCAGCGCCCCCGGTGGTTCAGACACCCGACCCCCAACGCCATCTCCGTCTCTAACCCGAGCCTCGACCTCCATGCTACAGTCTCTCACATCTCTGTTTTCTGTGAGTTTTATTCTCTACCCATTGTACCGTCTCAATCTGTATATCCCACTAACACAATCTTCTCCGCCCCAGGCACCATACACCCCATCGCCTCCCTCGCCTGCCCCGTCCTCCCCTGTGCATCCAACTGCAATTGACGACGCTAGACCCGAATCACCAGCAGACCGTGGCGACTCGGACGAAGCCGACGAATCCCCCGCCGCGCAACACGCCAAAGTGCACCGCAAGCTATCTCGCATGGCGCACCGCAGCAAGGTCTTCTCCGTCGATTACGTGTGGGAGGTGTATACGCACGAAGGCGATCTCGAGGCGACGAAGGAGATTATCGAGAAGCAGGCGGGTGCGTTGAGGGATTCGATGCCGATCGCTGAGGCGTCGTCTGAGCCGAATGGTATGTCATCACTTCTTTCTCTATATCTTTCATGCTTTCCTTCATATTTCGCTGACTATAACCCACGCTTAGATCCATCATTTCAAGACGAAGACTCGGACCCGCACCGCATCCACGCAGCATTGTCCCAGCTCGTTGTCAAGATGTCTATATTTTCGATTGATTTTGCGTGGGCGATATACGGGGAGGTGGGGAGCGTAGCTCGGGTGGCGAGGTGGTTCCAAGACGTTCTTGATCCAGGGCGCGAAAGCCATGCGAAGAAGCGCAAATACGCGGAGGTTGAGGTTGATGGTGAGGAGGAGGAAGAAGGGGGTAAGCACGAGCAAATGAAGAAGAGGAAGCGGGCGACGAGAATGGGTACGTGTATTGCTCGCCGTTTGCTGGAAACTGAACTGAACTGAGCGGATAGAATGACTGGCAGCCGAACGGCGGAAGCTCCGAACAATTTTCCGGAGATGTTGGGATTGTTGAATGGCGAAATCGTTGAATATTGTGCCAACCGACTCGTCCACTTGTACTCTGTTGGACCTTTCTATAGTCATTTTCTTGCGTCACTCACTATTACTACACATCTGTGACGGTCGCATGAATAGAGCGAATTGTTAAAAATTAAATGCGGATAGATGTCAGGAGGGGCTGTGCACTGCTTGTCTCAAAATTGTTGTCAACGGCTTTCTTCCCGTTTCTTCCCGCTCGACGGTCAGACTCATGGAACCCTCAGTCTGTTAGTCCAAAAAGCAAACCCCCAAAGTTCAGTGCAAAGTCTACTGCTTCAAGCTTCAAGGCTCGAATCATCCGGATACCGCAAATTCAAGCTACTTCCTTGCAACCTCACCGAGGGTTCCAAGTGTCCGACTGTAACGCGCAATTCTCCATCGTCCTCAGTCCGCAAACCTCAAATACGCCGCGGCCCCTCCACGTAAAACAGTCCGGCAGTTTCCTGGAGGCTCTCTCAGTCGTTACTACTATCAGCGATCCTTGATGTCGATGCTATATCATGGCTCTTCCTGACGTGCCCAGAGACCTCCCTGTAATTTATATGAAATCGTTGCTGGCCAGTGGACGAGAAGGTATAGGCTATCCTTTTGCCCTCTCCCCCACCTTTCAAGTTCTTCGCGTCGTTGTGCCCGGGTTTTCGTGTTTCGTGCGGGCTTCGGCAGGGTTTCGGAGTGGGCGATGTTTCTTTCTCGGTGAGTGTTCATTCAATGTTCTTCAGGATCCGCACGAAGAATGCTTCTTCCTGAGCAGCTGCAGGTCATGCATGACTTACTTCCTACCATTTCATTTTCTTCTTCTTCAACTTGTTTCCGCTCTCACCTTCGGACCTCTCGACGACCTCATAATCCCCGGCCGACCACTCCGAATTACCTGGACCAGCGATCCTGCCGTGGATCCATCGATATGGGTACTAGAAATTGCGTCGAAGCGGAGTGGCGATTCGAAAGCTACTGTGGATAAGGTTGATGGATCTGCTGGGCAGTTTGCTTTTTTGTTTCCGGAGGTTGGTTCGGGCACGAGGTGAGTACTGGTTGCCTCGTCCTACTGTGCATGCGCAAGATTCTAAATGATGGATGGATGAAAGTAGATCTCGACAGCAAGCGTTTGTTCTGCAGGCGGTTTCCTTTGCTGGGGGGCAGTGAGTACTTATTGTTTCACAAAGTCTTCTTCGAGACATTCTTTAATATACCTATCGTGCTCCAGACTGCTAGCCACCAGCAAACCTTTTCGTCTCGACAGATATACGGCTGCTGCACCCGGGGCAAATCCTTCCTCCGTTGATGCAGCGTCATTTACCCCGCTCCCTTCACCTTCGAAACCCTCCACCACCGAATCCATCACTTCGCAACCCTCACCTCCTCCTCCTCCCGGCAGCGGATACGCCTCCTCTCACCCATCATCCAACTCCACTTCTACTTCCGACCTCGGCACAAACCCTGACAATTCCGCAAGGCTACCTGCGCTGATCGCAGGACCTATCTTGGCTGTCGGCATCGCTGCGTTCCTTGGGTTTTTGATTTGGACTTGCTGTGGGTGTAGGAAGCGGCCGGATGCAGATGTTTTGGATCGTGCTGAGAAGGGGAACGGGAAGGTATAACACGCGCGGTTGGTTGTTGGCGGGCGGCTCGGACGGATAGAAAACCCGCGAGGAAGGTTGTATGGTTGTTGGGGTTGAGGTAGGATCCAATGAGCCGTGGATGCACAACCGAAGGGCTGATCAGTACTTTAGGGATGGACACGAAACCTCGAAGAACAAGTCCGTCGTCACTGGCCGCCTTCATACAAGTCTCGCCTTTGGGGCGTCTGGAACGAAGCTTTCGATATTTTTCCAGCAACCATCGACAAGCCAGAGAAGAAGGAGGCAGAGCCGAATTACCGGGGAGTGCAGCACAGGAGACGCAGATGGGAGCAGTACATGCAGGTCGCACTTTGCAGGAGGTGGATGCTGGGCGGGTGAGATTGGCGAAGATGTGGCACGACGCCTACCACTCTGGGGAGAACAATTAGGAATAATTGCGTTTGAGACGAGTAAAGTCCGAATCTAATACATACTCGGAACTTGACGTGGACGCTCGAAAGTGGTATGACCGGCTGCTAGATCCAGAAATTGACTTGACGAGTAATAGAAAAGAATTGAGGGCGAGTTTGAATTTATCGACAGCGCATCAGCAAAAAACCGGCGGGATAGGTAGCGCTTAGTAGTTCTGGTACCTGTGGTACCCCGGTAGCCCGCCCCCCGTATATGGGGCGCTACTGAGCCGCCTGCAAGAGCTACTGGCGGCTACCGAGATTTCCCCTTAAGGCTCGGTAGCTGCCGGTAGCTCCCAGTATCCGGATGCTACCAGGGATACCATCCCTACCGAACTGCTCATAGCAGACCACATACCAAGTAGTCTACTATATTCATCCTCAATGAACCTTGTATAATGCATGAATAAAGACTTTGAATAAATGTTACGGAATACACAATGTCCTAAATCCCGCCCGCATCGTCACCAGCAGCGCCAGCCCGGTCAACAGCATCTTCATCACCCTCATCCTCACTATCTGTATCCCCCGTCCTGCCATCCAACTCTGCGCGAAGCGCCTCTTGATCGTCTTCATCAATGTTGGTCGGCCGCTCGGTTTCCGCGGGTACCAAACCTTGTCTACAGTAGAATCTATTAAGAACAAGACGCAAATGAAACACGACAGCAAATACTCACGCAGCGCGTTGATACCACTTCGATCGCAATTTCTCCGTAACAGCAGGATTCACGTTGATCCACTTCTCATTGATGTCTTGAAGGTGTGTCTGATATGTAGCAGCGTTGTTCTTCTCAGTGAATTGCGCCTTGACTTGGACACCTGTTTCCCATTCCTTGGTCAGGAATTCAAGCTGTGAATCATTCAGAAGTGCACGAGGTAAGAGAAGAAGGAAGACATACGGCGGTGAACTCAAGTGCCATCAACGGGGCTGGAATGGGGTTGAGATAGGACGGGAAGACGGCGCCGTAGGAAGTCTTGTCCTCAAAGATATGGAGTTTACGTGCGGCGGCAATGATAGAATTCTCGCCGTAACCTTTCCGTCTGACAGGATCCTGAAGAAAATGAATCAGAAAGAAAAGAAATCTTCGACAAGAGTGTCGCGCACCTTGTAATGAAACGCAGCCTTTGTGAGCAATGTCTTAGCGTTGAGTTTGTTAGCCTCGATGACTTTCTCCGAGGTACGGCTGTCAAAGCCGTAGCGAACGGCAAAGGTGGGACGAAATGTCGAGTCCACGACCTTCCCGCGAACTTGAGACCCACGCTTGGTGATCTGTATCATGCATTAGATAGAACGGTGAGGTTGGGGATGCATACCAATTTAATCATACGTCGCGAGCACTGGTAATGCTCCTTAGAAGTCTTGCAAGCATTCTCAAAGCACTCCTCGGCCCATTGGTACTGAAGGGTTGGGGCGGGAAAGCCATCGAGACCGAGGATGCGGACGGAGTATTCGCTGCAGGCACGTAGCAGCAGGGCCTCGACGATGGGCTCATAGTCGCGTGCTGCTGGTTTGGCTCCAGGCTGTTGGACAAAACCTTCACGAAACCGAGCTTCCTTCGGTTTTGGCGCCTTGGACTTGGTACGCTTCGGAGGCGGAGCGTCGTCTGGGGAAACTTGAGAGACAGTACGAGGGCGTTTGTCGTGAGCTGGTGGTGCCGCACCGCTGGCAGTGCGAGTAGAAGTACCCTGTGTGAACGTCAGATGAAGTCATAAAAGTGGAGCTGGGGACTTACCCGATTAGGCAAGTCTATGCCCATCTCGTCGTCGTCGTTGTCGGCGAAGGGCTGGTCTACGCGAGTGGGAGACGAAGGCGGCGTGATATCATTGAGACTGCGCTGGTCAGCCGGAAGTTCTGGGAGATTCTTGAATGCCGTTGAAGAGATGCGCTTGGGGTCCTTCATCGCATTGCTCTTGGTGGTCTTGCGCAGAGGAAGAGTTTGGGATGGAGGAGGGACAGGGAGACGGCCGAGTGGGGTGATCTAAATGAGAGGATGACACATAGCATGTGGTGGTGGGCCAAAACACGTACCGACGAGGAGACGAAGGCACCATTTTGGGGCTCTTCGAAAGATTCTTCCTCGCTTTCAAAGTCGTCGTCGTCATTGCGGGATACTGAAGGATAATGAGAAATAGGGATGCGTGAAGATAGTCATGAGCAACTCACGCGCCGGTGCTTGATTCTCCACTGCTGCCAGCTTCTTCCGTGCTCTGTGCAGCTCCTTCTTCATAGCTTCGAATTTTTTAGCGCGGGTGTCGTCGTTCTCCTTCTCTGTCAAAGGGTGGGAGGTAAGAGCATTAGGTGAAGGGAGAACAATCGCACCTTGCGCTGCCTGCTTCTGTGAAGGCTTGCGGCTCGACACCGCACGCGTGCGAGTGTCCAGTATCATATTGCCGGAAAGGTCGTCCCGAGAAGTGCGGGAGGGCTTAGCAGGAGGCGGGGCGGGAGCGGCGCGCTCGTCTTCGGATTCTGAGTCACTGAGGACTTGGCGGGGCATGGTGGTAGGAGAGAAGAAGAGAGAGATAAACAAACATACCAAATGCATCACGTTTTGCGCACGGGATCAGCGCGACCGTCGGGGCCGATGAAAATTGCAAATTATCGCTGATTTTGATGGTCGCTGTACAGGGCTCTTCCGCATCCTCCAATGACCCTCCATACTTGTCAGTACTGTGGAAAGAGCTGTGACACGGCTCAAGGCCTGAAAGGTCATTATGACTTCACAAAACTCTGTCGCGAGAGAATGTACAAGGCTTACGAAGTGGACTCGGGCGGCGACTCCGAGTCAGACGACACGGCCTCAGGCTCCGGTGACTCAGAGGTAGAGATTGATGATGGCGGCTTGGGCGACAACAGTGCAGCACCCGACATCGAGCAGCCTTTTGACGATGCTGGCAATTCTTCTGACGACAATGAGCTGCGAGCGGACCCTCCGAGGACCAATACCTCACCCTCTCGATCCCCTTCACCCGTTGATGCACCTCCCTCGAATCCACAGAAACGGCCGCGTCCTACGGTGGAAGAAGTGGAAGACGAGGATGACCGATACGTCCAAGACTTTCCGGCAAATCGGAGGGCGGGCGAGCCGTTAGAACAGTGTGAGACAGTATTTGAAAAGTTGCGGGCCGAGCAGAAGGAAAACGGGCACCCGCCGTGGTATCCGTTTGAAAGCGAGGAGGAGTGGGAGCTTGCGCGATGGCTTATGACGACGGGGCTCAGTCAGAAGAACCGAGACGATTATCTTAAACTAAAAACGGTGCGTACCTGCTGCCGTGACCAGATATTCCATTAATTATCAGCCAGGTCCGAGAGAAAATCCAGCCGTCGTTTCCGAATAACCGAGCGTTCTTGAAATTCATTGATGCCCTTCCGTCAGGGCCGCAGTGGTTTTGTCATGCTTTGGAGGTGACGGGCGATGAGAAGGATGAGAAGGGGGAAGACAAGAAGGAGGTCGTTGAGGTCTGGTACAGAGATCCTGTGGAATGCGTCAGGGAGCTGCTGGGAAATCCATCGTTTGCGGGGAAACAGGGATACAAACCGATTCGCATCTTCAAGACCATGAAAGACGGCAAGTACACAAATCAGGAATTTTCTGAGATGTGGACGGCGGACTGGTGGTGGAAAATCCAGGTTAGCGCTAACCACAATCGATACAAAGGCCGTGGACTCACAATACACAGGAATTGCTTCCACCTGGCGCGACACTCGGCCCCATCATCATCTCGACAGATAAAACACAGCTGACACGATTCAGCGGTGACCAGCAGGCGTGGCCGGTATATTTGACGATTGGGAGCATTGGGAAAGAGACGAGACGCAGCCCGTCGTCTCGTGCCACGATTCTCATCGGCTACATCCCTGTCACGAAGCTTGAGATAGTTTCCAAGGCCAGGCGAGGGGCGGTTGGGCAGCAGCTCTTCCACGACTGCATGCGCGTCATTCTCGAGCCTCTTCGTGCGGCGGGGGAGGAGGGAGTAGAGATGGCGTGTGCTGACGGGTTCGTGCGAAGGATGTACCTAATTTTGGCCGCTTACATAGCGGACTATCCGGAGCAATGCCTCGTTGCTTGCTGCCGCGAGAACTCTTGCCCTCGCTGCATCGTCAAACCCAAAGAGCGCGGCAAGCCTATATTCTCTACCTATCGCGATTCCGAGGACACTCTGCGCGTTATCAAAGACCAATCCCAAAACAAATTCCCTGTCAAATTCGTCGATCAAAATCTGCGGGCCCTTCATCCGTTCTGGGCCGACTTTCCTCACTGCGACATATTCGCTTCCTTCACTCCTGACCTCCTACACGAACTTCATAACGGCGTTTTCGGTGACCACATCGTTAAATGGTCCACCAAGGCAACAAACGGTGGCGAGGAAGAAATAGATCGACGCTTCCGAGCCATGACTCCCCATCCCTCTCTTCGCCACTTCAAACGCGGGATCTCTTTGACATCTCAGTGGACAGGCAATGAGCACAAGAACATGGAGAAGGTCTTCGTTGGAGTTCTCGCTCAAGCTACTGATCCCGCTGTTCAACGCACGGTTGCCGCCATCACCGATTTCATTTATTACGCCCACTTCGAGACTCATTGCGACGAGTCTCTGGCTAGACTTGACGCTGCCTGGGCAGCTTTTCATGACAACAAATCTATTTTCGAGGACTTGAACATCCGTAAGCATTTCAACATCAACAAACTCCACAAACTCAAACACTACGTTGACGGCATTCGCTCTCGCGGCACTGCGGACGGTTTCAACACCGAAAATACGGAACGATTGCACATCGACTTCGCCAAAGCTAGCTTCAAAGCGACCAACAAGGTTCGCTACACTCGCCAGATGACGGTTTGGCTCGCGCGCCAAGAAGCTGTCTACAAATTTGGCACCTACCTTCAGTGGGCTGTACCTGGCTACGTCGCAAATGCAGATGCTGCCGACTCATCCGACGATGACGAGGACGAGTCGGATTCTGTAACTCATCCTCCTCCACTGAATTCCACGGACGCCGATGCCAATTCCGATGACGAAGACGATGAAACCATTTCCGCATCGTACACTGTTCCAAAACAACCCAGCTTCCCGCGCGTCTCTGTCGCATCTCTCGTCACTGATTTTCACGCCACCGATTTCCTAATCAAACTCGACGACTTCCTCCACGAAAACACTATTCAACCGCTTCCTTCCCTGGGCGAGAACTCACTCTTTCCTGTCTATAAACGCTTATCCATCCCTCTACCTAAACTTCCTGAAGTCGGTTCTGGCATTGTGAAGGACACTATCCGAGCGGTGCGCGGAGAGCCGATGAAGATGACCTCGAAGGGAGTTCAGCCAGCTAAAGAGGGGCAATTCGACACAGTTCTCGTGCGCAAGGACACCCCGCCGGCGGACCGGTCGAAAGATCCCACCGATGGCCAGTCATTTATTTATGTTCAAAGTTTAATTTACTAACGAATGAACAGGTATTTCTGTCGCCCGAGTCAGGGTAATATTTCGATTGCCTGCTGGCTACGGCCACTATTTCCATCCCTTGGCCTACGTCGACTGGTACAAACCCTTGAAGGATCCTGCGCCAAACATTCGGATGCACGAAGTTTCACTTTCATCCCGAAATCACCGTCAAAATTCCTCTGTAATTCCAGTAACCCAGATTCTTCGTTCCTGTCACCTCATACCCGTGTTCGGCAAGTCTGTCGACCCCACTTGGACCTCAGATCGTGTTCTCGACCAATGTAAAACCTTTTATCTCAATCCCTATCTTCGACATCATGATTTCTATTTATTCCGTTATCTTGTTGATATGTACCATCAGAGGCAGGAGGAGGAGCAGCGGAGAGTGCGAATGAGGTTGCTTGGGAGGGCGGGACGGTGGTGACATCACTCATATTTATCTTTTGCTTGCATGCTGGTGTAATTAACTTTTTTGGCTGCAGAATTAAATTTATTTTGTGTCGTGTTCAAACTCAGACCATTCAACTCGCACTTTGCAAGTGAGTAGTCGAGCTTCTAAGAACATCTGTGTCCCTTTCCGGCCGAAAATTACAACCCCCCATTTTTCTACCTGGGTTGCGCTTGCGAACGTGAGTTGTGACACAACTGTGACTTTCGAACCAAAAAATTCGGTATCTCATTTCAAACTCATTCCCGGTTTGTGAGACGCGTGGCATATAGTCTTTGACATCCTCCAATGATTCTGGAAGCTTCTTAGCAAAATTCACGAGGTGCCCCATCTGCAAGATCTCAAACAACATTTCAAACGGCGCTTTCGCGTCCGAAGTTCAAGTACTTAAGGTGAATTAGCCATTTCTCGAATGTACAAAAGCGATCTGTGATCTCATTCATGCATGCTAGAAATATGGTAACTACGAAGGCTACGGCACTACAGCCCAAAAGCTCCGGCGGCTACCATGCTTGTACCAAAAGCTACCCCGAGCTACTGCGCATCAAGCCAGGAGATACCAGAGCTACCAACGGCTACGGTGCTGTAGCCCAACAGCTACCAGAGCTACCGGTACCGATTAGCTTTGGCCTGGAGCTACCGGGGAAATACCTGTTTGCTGATGCGGCGGATGCTGCTTCGAGTTGAATTGAGGTCTGAGCCAGCTTAGGGCCAGTACTAGTTTCTCTATTTCTCTGAGGGAGTTCCGGAGCTTTTTTTCTTGGTTTTCCCGCCTCGAAGATGAAGGAAGACGACAGGCATATTCGGAGAATTCCGAATCTGTCACCATCCGCCGGCCATCACCGCAATCCAGCTTGTCATTCTCCACAACCACTTCACAACTCCCTCGACCAGTATGCGCGTGGTTTGACTGGCCATCTCTTCGAGGCTCTACCACAGTCTACTTACCGTTTGGCATGCCTGCCGAAGACTCGTTTCACCTGGAAAATATCGAAAATTTCCGCCATCATTCCCTAGCCGCCGCCGCCTGACGGTCAGCTCAGCGAGTCGACGCGTATGCAATGTTCTCAAGCCGATGATACACAGCCTATGCTGTGCAGCCAACCAGACCAGGGCTATGCGTACCCTGTCCTCCAACGATCCGCGCTGTATCCGACGCACACCAACCTACTCGCTGTATCCGTGTACTATCCGGATCGACATGTATCCTTACCCGCAACATTGACGCAGGTCGATTAGCATGTCGGGCCGCTTTCTTGTATCCTGCGCGACAGAGGCCCGGCATGAATTGTACCTGTGCATTCTGAATCTCGGCTCTGCGAATCGTTTAAAAGCCTGAAGGATTTTCTCCTGTCTTTCCACAACGTGGTCTCGGTCTCGGACCCAACTCTCACAGTCGTATATTCCCTTGATTCTGTGTCGTCCAACATGCCGTGCAACAAATTTCTCCCCGATCGAGATATTCCTGATCAGTCTGGAAAGGTTCGCTCCCGTACTACTCTTTTCCTTCAAACGATCGCGTCTGAATCGAAATCTTTCCAGGTCATTTTCGTCACGGGCGGAAACTCTGGAATCGGATACGAAACCGTCAAAGCTTTACTGCTGAAGAACGCCAAAGTATATTGCCAGCTAGGCGGGGCGAGGCACGAGCCGCGTCTAGCGAAAGATAAGATAGCGAGAGAGCGCGGGGGGCTATCCGATTCACTGACATCATCACAGGATCATCATTTGCAGCTCTGCTCGGTACCACCACCTCGCGCCGCGCTGGCGATTTTTGCGCGCTCCCGACCCGCCCTCCTCACGCGCTTCTGGGGGTCCGGCTGCTCGCTTCTGGCGTCGGTATCCCCCAGTCTCGTGTCGCACTGGCCGCGGGCTGCACACACGAGTACGTCTCCTGCCCGGTGTCGCCTTTGTTGCGCTCTGGTTGTCGGGAGCGTCTCGCGAGCTACGTCTCCCACTCCCCGGAGTTGCTTTTATTGCGCTCTCGGGGTCGGGAGCGTCTCACAGCGGCCTGCGGCCGCGCCTGACACACCACCTTCACTATGCATGATCTTGCCCTTTTCTGGCATTCTGCATGAATTTTTGTCTCCCCCCGTCTCTTCGCGAGATATTCTTTCTTTATTTTACATACTGTACTACATGTCAGCTCCCAGAGCGCGACGAGCTAGCTTATCTCGCTGCGCGTTCGAAGAGCAAAGGCATGGAAGCTATCCAGCAGCTGCAAACCGAGACGGGCAGGCGCGCCGAATTGATTACTCTCGATCTTGCGGATCTGAGGAGCGTGCGCAAGGCTGCGGAGGAGTTTCTTTCGAAGGAGCCGAAGCTGGATGTTCTGTTTAATAATGGGTGAGTACTTGTTTGTTTCTTGGTTTTGATTTTTCTTGTCGTCGATGCATGCTGAGTATTCCTATAGCGGGGTTATGACACCGCCCACCGACCTACTCACCGAGCAAAAATACGACTTGCGTACGCCTGATATTGTCTCCTTTTTTCTTCTTGATTGACGGACGTTCGATCTACTAGAATTCGGAACTAACGTTCTCGGGCATTTCTTCCTCATCGAGCTGCTCGTACGTCTTCTCATTTCCCATCGTTCAATGTCCCCTATGTCATAAATGCTTTCTGCCCAGCTTCCCGCTCTAATCGCCTCACACGAACACCACTCCATCCCCGCTCGCATCATCAACACTTCCTCCGCTGCGTACTCCTTCGCCCCCAAGAGCGCCGTATTCATGGACGCAGCGAAAGACGGCCCCGCTCGGGACGCGCTGATTAAGAAGTCGGGGAGTATGATGGCGCCGATGTGCGTAATTTCTGTTTCCTTATATTCAGTTGCAGTTGGTTGACGTTATATTTTGTGTGCTTACCGACAAAACAGGACTCTCTACGGAGCCAGCAAAACCGGCAACATCTTCGTGGCGAATCATTACGCCAAAGCATACCCCGGCGTGCTCGTCTCGTGTTCGCTTCACCCGGGGTTGATTCAGACTGGTTTGCAACGGTGAGTCGCAGACCATACTCTTTCTTTCTTGCTGGATGCAGCGAGCCGACTCTGTCTCGATTGTTCGCTTGCATAGGCACTCGGCGTTCAACAGATTCTTCGCCGCCATTGCGTTCTCTCCACCTCACGTCGGAGCATACACGCAGCTATGGGCGGGGATGACGGCTACTGAGGAGGAGATGAACGGGAAGGTGTGGAACGCCTCTTCGCTGCGAGATTGAATAAGGTTTGACTGAATTCTGTCGTAGTACTTTGTCCCTGTTGGGGTTGAGAAGACGCTGAGTGGCGCCGCGAGCGATAGAGCGTTGGAAGCGGAAGTAATCAAGTACTTGAAGGAGGCGATTAGAGGGTTCTGAACGTATAGTATTTGTTTGATCTTAAGCTTGATGCATGCGTCCTTGCATTCTTTCATTTCCGATTTGTTTCCTCTGGTAAAGTCAACTCGACGCACTCCCAAATATCAAGACCGAGCGGATGCGCTCGACGAAACGTTGGAACGTGGTCTGATTCACAGAACGAAAACAAAACAAAAATCAGGAAACCAATACCGCCACCCGCTCTAATAATCATCCCAGTCCTCCTCATCCACATCCCACCTATTGAATATCTTCCTCAACAAAAACTTCAACAACGTCCCCTTCGCCCTCCCTATAGCGAATATCTTCCTCGTCTCGCGCGTGTATTTGACCAACGCCTGTTCGGTGGCGAAGATCTGAGAGGGCGCGATTTTGTTGTGGAGGAGGCCGCAGTCGACGAGGTCGACGATGTTGACGTGCAGGGTGCGGAGTTTCTGGGTGGGGTGGGATACATACGTTAGAATCGGAAGGTGATTTGGAGGGAATGATAAAGGAGTTGAATCGAATGAACGAATCGGAAGGGAATGGAGGTGAATCGAATGGAAGAAAGGAATGAAGAAGCCAATGACTCAGTGAAACGCACCGCTTTACACGCCCAAATACTCTGCGGAATCGGATCCACGTGCAACACCTCACACAAAAACTGCAGCCCCGGCAAACGATTAACATCCCCTCCGTAGATCGCAACGAACGTCGACGCCAGCGCATCTTGGAACCCGAGGGACGCGGCGTCTGCGTCGGCCTTTTCCTTCGGGGATTTGGTGCGGCCGCGTTGGTAGTGGAAGTTGTAGAGGTGGCAGAGGGCGTGGTATTGCGCGGAGGCGGGGAGGTTGGGGACGTAGGTGAAACGGGGGTAGGCGGAGAAGAAGCGGTGGAGGTGGGTTTGGTGGGGGTTGGGTTGGTTGTGGTTATGGTGGTGCGGTTTTTTGGAGCGAGGGGTCTGAGGCGGTGAGGAGAGCGAGGAGGGAAATGGAGCAAATACATGAGTGATGGCGCGCAGGGACTGAGCGACGTAGCAAACCTCTTTGGACGCGGGAGCTTTGCGTTTCAGATTTGGACGAGGGGCGGTATGTCTGCATCGGATGTGAGGTGAGATGCTAGAATTGACACACATGTGGCCGAGAATGCTTACCTTGCCTCGTTGGCTATACGAGCGATGGTGCTCAGTCGTGGTTGCGGTACCGAAGGCGGGATATCCGTCAATTGAGGAGAGGTGGATGGCGGCGAGGTGTTGTCGGTTCCGTCATCGTCGCTGTTCTCGAGCCGTTAGCCCACCGGGGAAGAGAATATTGGGATGCGTACTCGGATTCGGAGCTAAGTAGAATGGGTTAGATATTGACGGTATGCGATACAGAAGACATTAGAAAACGCACGATGAATCGCTTGAGATCGAAATCGGTGAGCACAGAGGTATTGGTTTGTTCCGGGGACGAGGCGGAGTAGTGTTTGTACTATATGAATGCGTTGTCAATGGGATTCATGTGTTCGAAAGAAGAATAACTCGCGACGTACTTGGTGATGACACGTAAGGGAGACGGATGCGGCGGTATAAACCGTGCCGCGAGCAGAGGCGCGCTGCCAAAGTAAAGAGGCGCAGATATAGAGAGCGCTGATCGCTCGGAGTTTGTTAGCGAGACAGGGCGAGGCGCAGAGGAGGCCGGGGATAGCGAGGGCGGTGGTGATGATGATGTCGAGCATTGTTGGGAAGCTAACCGCTCCACCTCGTCGAGCGCAAGTAGAAAGTCGGAGGAGACTTCGTCAGAGAGAAGTGTATCGAATTCGTCTAGGTCTGCTTCCGCTTTAACTGGGATTGGCGGCGCGCTTCGGGGGAAGAGACGTCAGAAAATCAAATCAAAGTTGCTACAAGAAATTCACGCACGAAGAGGAAGGAAGACGCTCAAGAGCATCAAGAGCATCAAGAAATCCATCTGGTATCGTGTCTTCACGCAGAAGTCTGTCGAATTCGTCTTCACTGGAGTCCATTCGAGGGCAATTCGAGGGGAGCGGCGAGCACTGAGTGTGGTGTCCAAGGAAGTAGAGAGACAGGCGGCGGTAAAGAACGGCTTCACGTGGCGTGGATGAGCGGCGGTGACGCGTTTCGCACGCGTCTTGAACGCGACCTTTGGACAAGCAGGTGAGCGGAAGAAACGTGGTGATGGTTGTCTGTGTTTGGCAGCGACGCGTCTCAACAAACAACACCCAACTCACCTCGTCTCCCTTCCCCACTCTCATGGTGCTAATCCCCGGCATTCTCGTTTCTTGCCCTTCAACTTCCCTTTCTCAGAATCTTGAAACGAGTCTCGGACCGTTACTGCTGATTGCCGCTTGACTTCAAGAACTGAAACAAATTCTGAAAAATTTTACAAGTCTTCCGACTCTTCTCCCGTCTTGAACATTCTCTGCTTTGCGTGCGGCACCGGCGGCGTAAATGACTCAGCCTCGATCTACAACATACGGAGCTACAAGCTTCCCAGACAATAACGCAGAGAGCGCATCGGCCGAGGACATGAATTCGGCTCGAATCCAAAGTCTCGTTTCACTGCGCGCGACCCTGCGATGGTTATGTTATCTCCTCATTCTACTTAATGCCTTCCTTTGCGTCGTTCTCAAATTCTCTATCTCTTCTCTTTTCTGGCTTTTGACCTCTTGACTTTCTTTCCCTTTGACATCGATGCGTCGTTTCACAGAATCGGATGACGACCATCTTATTGAGTACCTGG
Organism: Favolaschia claudopus; assembly: GCA_037176885.1. Classification (NCBI taxonomy): domain Eukaryota; kingdom Fungi; phylum Basidiomycota; class Agaricomycetes; order Agaricales; family Mycenaceae; genus Favolaschia; species Favolaschia claudopus. The sequence goes on from JAWWNJ010000082.1 coordinate 1,192,130, forward strand.
CGCAACCCCACCACCTACATCTTCAGCGCCGCATACTTGCTACCTACGCAAAACTCGGGCCCGGGGTGAGCTATACGCTCTCGTATTCTATTCGAAGCTGAACACATTTTCATCTCATGTAGACCGCGTACAAGTGGTCTTGGGAGCACCGACCCGACGGATGGCTCCGCCGCGCCGGCACCATTGAAAAGCTCGACGACAGGGTCCGGTCGGCGGCGCGCGCAATGGCAGAAAGGTGCGTTCTCCATCCCCTACCCTTACGCATACGAATCGACATCGTTGATATGATGTGATATGTTCAGGACGCCGAAGCCGAAGTCCAAATCGCGTACAGGTACGTCGTTCGATATATCATCAATATTCTTTCGTTCTCATCGCGTCCCCATCTACCAGCCCCGGCAGCGCCAACGAAAAGCAAGACGAAGAACAAGAAGGTACGCCACGCCGCCTTCGACAAACCTCCCTCTCCCGCTTGCTCACACGACCACAGAATCTCGTCGTCGTCAAATCCAAACCCAAACCGGTGGTCGCCGCGCCGAAAATGCCCCCAGTGAGTCGATTCGCATAATCTGATTCATGGATCTATCTATCTAACGGCCTACCCTCCTCAGGTCTGGCCCTTCGAAACCGACGCCCGTCGCCTCTCCGACAAACATGACGTCGAGGTGGAGGGCGTGCGCGCGCTGATCCGCGAGCGGGAGAGCGTGTTGGCCGCGGAGGATTATATGCGGCGGTTCTTTAAGATAGAGGAGGGTGATGAGGAAGGGGATGGGGACGAGGGGGAGGGGGGTGAGGGGGATAGCGGAGCTGAGGGCGAGGCCGAGGGGGGTGAGCAGAGTGAGGAGGAGGAGGAGGAGGAGGAGGAGGAGCGGGAGGGGGACGATGACGATGGGGAGGAGGTGAATGAAGAGGTGACGGAGGATGAGATCGAGGAGGTGCGCAAACGGATGCCGAAGACGACGCTGAAGAGCAAGGGGGAAGGTACGTCGACCATTCGCGACTGGATCTTCTGACCGAGTCTAATGCCTTATTATCTATTCCCAGCTTTACCATACAAGTCGCGCAGTACGTCGTCGATATCCTTCTTTCCTCTCCCATCCACCCCCCATCCTCCACTCCTCCCTTCTCCCCCCTCCTTCCATCAGAGCCTTCACTACTACTACTGACTGCTCTTGTCGTCGGCGCTCGACTAACTCGCCGTCGATCTTCCTCCCCCTTCACCCCTCTGCCATCCTGCATCGTGCTCCCCTCCATCCTCCATCACGGCTCTCTCCCACTACTACTCCTCTCTCCTCTTCGCCCGCGCACAATTGACTAACCTTCCGTTCGTTCGTTTCCTCAGATCCCAATCGCCGGATAGTCGTCAACGATGACGACGACGACGTCGCGCAAGTCGAGCAGGTAGTTTTACAGAGGAAGGTGGTCGTGACGAAGCCCAAGCCGACGCCGAAAAAGGGTAATTCTTCATTGCAAGTGCAAGGTGCGTTCCCATCGCGCCTTCACTTCGGTTTCGAGTGGTATCACCCACGACTAGCCCTAGCCCCTAAATCGACTCTTGGTATGCTTTTTGCTCACTCCTCCATGTACACTTGCATGCTAACCTTCCCTCCTCCGACGCACAGGCAAGCGCAAACGTCCCGAGGTGGAGGAGGAGGAAGCGGAAGGGTGGGCGTGGGTCAAGGTGGAGAAGGTCAAGAAGGGTACGTCGTCGTGTCTTTCTTTTCTGCTCGTTTCTTCGGCTGACTCTTCTCTTCTGTTCCTCTCTCTCGTTCCTACCTTCAACCAGAACCCCAACCCAAGCCCAAGAGGCCCGCCCCACCGCCGCCGACGACGACGAAGAAAACCGCCACTACGAACGCCAAGGCGCAGGCGAAACGAAGTGCGTCGTCTACCCCTCCCGGCGGCAACCAAAAATCTCATGTACGTCGCCGACAGAAAACAGGCGGTAAACGGCGAAACGGCAACGGCGCAGCGATTCCGCCGCGGGTCTTTTATCGTGATCAACGGAGGGAGAGGGAGGAGTCGGAGGAGGTTTGATTTGATTTTGTTCATGGTTGTTGGGCTGGCTATGACGGGTTGGGCTGGTTCGTATACGGATTTGGATTACAATTTCACGTTAATACTTATGGTACTGCGCTGGGGTTTACAATTATTCTACGGCTACGAGGACTATAGTATCTATTTGTTGTATATACTATTCGCGTTGTGGTCTATTCCTATATAAAGCTGGATGTGCGAGTGAGCAACGGCAAGTGTGATGTGGGCGATTGTTTCTGCTTATTTATTTCTTCTTCTTCTTCCGAACTATCACCATCGGAATGCCTCGTCTGCGCGTCGACTTCATGTCCACTCGGTGGACTCGGAAACTAACTTGAATGCCCACTGGCAGCGACACTTCGAATTCGTAGCACGCCGCACCGTCAATCCGAAAAGAACTCTCTCGATTCAAATCGAAGTCTGTCGTCACTGTCTGTCAATGGCGCGTCACATACAGCCCGACCTTCTCTCTCCTCCCTCTCATCTCCTGCTCCCACCAGCACAACCGGCGATGTCCTCACCCGCGCCGTCAGACTCAAATTCCAACGTTGATCTCTCTATCCTCGCCGTCACACAACTCGCGCTCGATGGTACACGTGGAACTCTCGCTCAAGCACGCGGTGAAAAGAAGGTTTTGCGGCGGGTGCGTCTGGCCATGCTTCTCAGTCTCCTCTCTTTTCATTGTAAGTGATGAATCATTGCTGCAGGAACTCCGAGAGCTGAAAGACCGCTACAAAACTCTTGAAGATGTCCGCATTCATCGACATCTCAATTCATTGCCCTGAATTCACATATACAGCAACTTGCTGCTATCGAAATGACCCTTGCCCAACGCGACCAAGACCTTCTCTCTACGCAACAAGTACGTGCTCCTTCGTACGTCTCCTTCCTTTCTGCTGACTTGTGCGATGGTTCCAGCAACTCTCCGCACTTGAAAAATCGAATCCAGCTCTACCTTCAGCAACATCTCAAGGGCCCCTTGCCACAACGGAGTCCCAGCTGTCTAATAGTACCCAGAGAAACGAATCGCGATCCGAAGCCCACCGTGTGAGTCCTTCCCTTGTTCTATCCGTGGGTTTTCTGTACGTATTCCGACCCGAACGAAATCTCTTTCACGCAGCTCGGAAAATTCCTCTCGAAAGCACACCGCAAAATCGGCACGCAGGAGGAGAAACTCAAACATGCAAGTGGTTATCCACCTCGACATACAGTAAAACTAATTCACGCTACCCAGACCAAGAGCCAACTCCGCCGCGCGCGCCGGGAAACCGCCGAATCGATCTCCGTGTGTCTTGGATTCCGTTCTGTTCATCCTCGATCCGGTTGAAATTAATGATATACAATCTCACTTAGCTCGCCTCACACACCCGCACACGCCAACTTCGGGAACGACGAGCTCGCAAAGCCGCCCAGAAATCGTTCGTTAAGGAGAAAAGGGCGCACGAGGCGCTGAAGGAGGTAATTACATGCCTCTCTGTTGTTCTTGTTCGATTCCCTCATTGTGGCTTGACAGACAACTTCGCAGCTCATTACCATCGTTGAGAGTCTCGAGGCACAGGTGCGTTTAAATTCTCTCCTGTTCTGATTTATTCGATCTTCAACCAACCTGATTCTTTCCTTCCATTATAGGCCGCCGACTCGCATCCGCACTCTCACAACAAAGGCCGTGACGACGACTTGGCACAGTGTAAATTCCGCAGAAAGTATGAAAAATTGAAAGCAAAAACTCGTGTGATGAAGGTAAGTGAATTGGGTCTCGATGTCTTTGCCCTACAGTGCACTGTGTTGTGCATGACTGAATCTGTATAACTAGGGGTAATTTCCAGCGGGGTAGAGGAGCTGCATCCAAATTTCTTGTGCATTGAATGCGGTGCTTTACTTCGAGTTGTGCTTCAGTTAGTGGGCGTTGACGAGATTGGTGTGTTCATATTATATTCAAATCTAGGGTGTGCATGTCGATTGATTCTCCATGGGTGGCAGTTTGCTTGCTCTCATTCTTTTTGTTCTCAGTGTTATTCCAAGATGTCTCGGTAGTTTGTAGATGAATCTTGGCGTCAGATATTCATTGATCAACCCGTACCCGTTTGGCAGTAATACTGGGCCATAATTCAAAGTGTTGTACAAAAAACACGCACCCCTTCACAAAACAGCACACAGGTTGATTTTGGTGATTTACACACCTCGAGGCATCAGGACTTGTGCAAGTCAACATTTCCGAAAATATTAACACCCCTTGCTTCATAACAACAAAGCGCACAGATTGCTCCGCACATTTTTTTCCACTGTGCAGGTAAGAAAATGCGCCGAAAAGACGCACAGGCCAGAGCGCACCAGTTTTACACACCTTTGCGACGCCAACAAAGGAAATGCACAGGGTGTAATTCGCTTTCTAAGAGATATGCACTAGTCAACAAGCAGCACAACAGTTTAAAATCAACACTAGCCTCTGAGTTAGAAGACAATGCAAGGGTTTAGGAGCACGACATGACTATGTCGGGAATCAGCGACTTCTGTATCCTATTATGTTCATCCAATGTGACACCAAGGAATCACTGCATTCAGAGGCCGTCTCACCAGCCCCCTCGGCGAGATTCAGCGAGCCTTCGGCTAGCCCACCAGCCCGAAGCTAGCCGAGGCCTAGACAAAGGGAGACGAAGGGCTGATGCGAGGATCAGCGAGGAACGTGTAGCGAGGTGCCGTGAGCTTCGGCTATCCTTACGGCTAGCTGCGGCTGGTGTGCGGCTACGTCATCGCTGGCCGGCTAGCCAATGGTCGCCTCGCCAGCCCCCCTCTGGCTAGACGGCGTCTGAATGCAGTGAATTGGCGGCTTAGAAGAACCTTCCAGGATTTGGTTGCTTTCGACTAGACTCGTGACCAGTCTACTACGCGAGGCGACAATTGTGGCAAGCACGTCGGGCGTAGTAGACTGGTACTTCTCGGGACAGCCTAAAGGGCTGTCGCGGAGTTTAAAATATTTGGGTGGTGCCGGCTACCGGCCGATTGATGTGACTTTGTCACCACTGTGTGACACTCCGTGACTCAGCCATTTCTCGACTGTCAATTTCTCCATCTATTGGGTCAAGAATATCAAACTAAACATTTAGACATACAGTAGGGTTGTATAGTAGTGTTGTGGAGTACTTTTTGTAGCTTAAATCTAGGTTTAGAAGGGGAAAAGGAACTGATTGATGGTACCCACCCAAATATTTCAAACTCCGCGACAGCCCTTTCGCCTGTCCCAAGAAGTACCAGTCTGCTACGCCCGACGTGCTTGCCACAATTGTCGGCCGCGCGTAGCAGACTGGTGACGAGTCTAGCTTTCGACGGCGAAGGAGGAAAGGTGATCCTGAGAGGACTATTTCGCGCACCTATTTACTAATATTGCCAGCATATTGATAAGTGTTCAATTGCTTCGCTTTTGTCCGTCTTTCATGCTTTCGAGGAGCAGTCCAAGATATCAGTCTTACCTGAAGATGGGGAAGCTAGGCTTGATAGTAGCAGTAGATTCTGACCTAGTCGTCGTTTCAGCAGAAATGTTCGCTTTGATCTTGTCAAGTCATTTATTCGAGGGTATCACAATGCAGCAGGGAGAAAGCACGGAAACAAAGGGAAGGGAACAAATATAAAAGTGATGCAAAGTATAACAACTGAGACACAAACACAGGGCCTATGGTCAGGCCCAGCGTAGGTGTACAGCTGCTTACATGCAAGCAGAATTGGCATGGGGAGAGAATTGTGAGATCACTGAGATTCGAGCTTGTTGAGAGTCTTGAAGAGTCAGTGACACACGAGAGTATCGAGATTGTTGAGTTGTCGAGATGCTTGAGGGTTCGCTGATATGTGTAGTGAAGTATCTCGAGTTCATCAGTAAAACAGCACATCGGTCTCTGAGGTGTTTGTAAACACCTCAAACACCTCAAAGACCTCCACAAAGCTAGAGTTCTCAGGTGTCTATGGACACGGGTCCACTAACTCTGTAGAGACCAGAGGTCTTTGTAGAGTTCTGAAAGACCTCAAGCTCTCCAGGGATTCCGTGTTCAGATACCTCTGAAAGATCTCAAATGCATTCAAAAAGTGCAATGGAAAACACAATATATTCACTATCTACCATACAATACAGACTGATACAATACAAAAGTAAGATATTGATGAACACCAGGTGGAATCAGGGCAGTGGGAGACACGTCCCGTATCGATGCCGGCGGAACATCATTTGACGCGAGCGTCGTCGGGAGCTACTGCATGAAGAAATGGATTTGACACGGGCACTTGCTCAATTGACAATCCAGGGATGTGTTGCGGAGGGGGGCAGAGGGAGGGGGAGCGGCACACGATGTGATTGGGGACAAAGGGCAGATGATGCAAGACATTTATGTAGAAGTCAGTCGTTTATATGTATAGCCAAGAGCGCGGAGACGTACATACCAATGAGCACCATGCACTCCGTAAGCCTTGCGTTGAGCCGACCTGAAGCTTGAAAGCTTGTGAGAATTTTGAGACCGCGTCGTGACTTGACAACGACATGAACATCAAAGATTGAGGTAAACTTGCGGGAAAAGCTTGAGGTCAGCTTGGTCAGGTAGTTGGATGCAGTCAGTCTTGAGAGGAACTTGTCGTTTACAGCTTCGACTCAGACTTGAGTAGGGAATTGAAGGGAAAGCGTCTTGCGGATTCTTGACTTGTAAGTGAGGGCTTGATTGAAGTGAGGCTGCAGTTGAGGCAGGACTGAGGTCTTGAGCAACCGAGAGGAAGAAAGGAGAGTTGATTTGACTGTTCGAAGGGCAGAAGGCAGGAAGTGAGGGGAAAGTGTTGGGGGGAGATGAGGGGGGAAAGGAAGGAGGGCGAGTCACACTGTCAGGGTAACCCCTGTTCTGCGCAGCATGACGCAAAGGGACTTGGGCACTTAGTTCTGCCCAAGTCCCATTACATCATTCTTGTGGAGCTCCATCAAACTATGACAGAGTTCTATTTCTGGGTACACAAGATCCCAGTCCAACTACGTCATCAAGGTGGGACTTAGCATGTGATCGGGCCAGGGACTATTGCCGGTTGACCCGGCCTTATGGGAATTAGTTAGTATATCTTTGCCACACCTAGCGTGGGAATCCTTAGCCTTTCTTCTCTTTGGATTCTCCCTCGCTAGGTGCGCTGTAATGTATTCCTAGTAGCGTCTTTAGTTAACTTTGGATTCTCCCTCGCTAGACCCTCGAGACATCTGGGGGCCTAAAGGTTGCCCTTACAGCAGAAGAAAGGCTC